>OX439483.1:49900711-50520323 GCA_949320155.1 Melangyna quadrimaculata
CATAGTTCATTTCTTGTAGGGATAAGATCATTAATAATAAGTGGAAAATGGAAAAAAAAAACATAATTTCATAAATTGTGTATATACAAATGATATACTGGCTGCCTTTTTATGTTGTAATGAACACAAATAGAAGGTGAGCAATAAAGATTTTTTTTTTAATTTGTCTTAGAACTATGTTTAATAATAATGGGGATACAACTAATTCATTAAAATGTGCTAAACTGAAAGCGACAGAGAATAGTTCAAATCAGATGCAAGATACTACCAAAAGGGTTACTTATACTAAATTTACCCTCCTCTTTAAAAAACTTTATTTCGTATTAAACAGGTTCCGTTAGGTATATAATATAAATGAATTGGAGGACTGGTAAAATTAACAATATCAATTATTTCAAATAAATTATTGTTTCCTCTTACTGAGTATGACTGAAAGTGGTTTTCAAATTCAATTATTTCGATTTTTTTTCCAATTATAAAAGGATGATTGGCTTTACTTATCAATATTTCTTTAATTTCAAAAAGGTCAATAGTTTCGTTTTTAGTTATTGTTAAGAAATATCCAATTTTGTAGGTCGACCCTTTAAATGTCAAGGCTTTAGTGGCCAAATTGTTAGTGAAATCAGTTTTACGAGTTAAAAAATTTAGGATATAATTTTTATAACTACAATTTTCTAAATTGAAAAAATAAGAACGCTCGAATTTAGTTACATTTGGTAGACCAAATTGATGATCGTTTAGAAAATTCGTAAATTTCAATGATGCCTTCATGCTTAGTGTATAAGTTATATTTTTTCTTGAGGATATGTTTCTTGCATATGTTTTTGCTTCTCTATGTTTGGATTCATAGCGATAACTCCACAAGTATTTTAATGGACCAGAATTCCTCACTACCCTTTCATAGTGTATTAAAAAGTGAAATTTCGGTTTAAGTTGCTTCTGAAAAATCCGTATATAAGATTCATTGTGAAGTTTAACTAAGAACTGCATTTTTTTAAGTTTGCTTTCCTCAAATTGGCTTGCTAATGTGAGATCTACAAGTTCCAATAAAGTAAGAAAAAATAACCATACCTCGTTTCTTGGTGGAATAAGATCACCGATAATAAGTGGAAGGAAATGGACAAAACACATCATTTCACGAGCTGACATTTTAATTTTATTATTTTGTAGGTGAGTCAAATCTATGGGAGGAGATAAATTGCCTATTTCTGTTTCTCCGTAATTAAACATTTGTTTTCTATAGTTTAATATTTCGATGGAGAAAAATTTGTTGGATATAAAATATAACAATATTTCACACAAATCATATCTGCACACTCCTTCGAATAAATCGTGAACAATATCAACGACATAATTTGTCGTGGCATGGAAAGAAGGCAAATCGTTAAACAAACAATAACTCTTTATACCTGTGACCTTTACGTCATTTATTGTTATTGCAGCGTTGTAATTGTCTATATTTCTTAAAGAGCCAGAGTGCTCTTCAGTGTCTTCAAACATTTCACACTTTTGGCGGTTGCAAAAACGGCAAAAGAAGTTGGAATTAAATGAAGTTGTGAAACCTAATACATCATTTAATCCTAAATTATCTCCCAAAATATTACATAGCACAAAGTAAACTTTGTGAGACCCAGACTCTGTGTTAACTAATATTCCATTTTCTTCTATTTCTTTTAGTTGAGTTATAAGAGGGTGAAAAAATGAGTCATTTCCATATAATTTTTGATCTTTGGTTTTAAAATATGCAGCTACGAAAATATAATTTAAGTTAGACAAAAGATATTGAGGTAAGGAAGGAAAACTGTAATAAACGCCACAAATAGAATCAACATTGGCGTGACTTCCTAAAGGATTATTAATTTCAAAGCCATCCAGATATATAAAAAATGGCATGATTATTTTACCTTTATGAACTTCAGCCAATTTCTTGAAGGAAGATGAATTAAGAAAATGGTTTAAGGTTTTGTCGGTGCATATTTGTGTCATATTCACCAGTGTAGCACTTAAGACATTTGGTAACTCAAAAAATTTTCGGAATTGGAACGCAATGGGCATAATACAACCTTGAACATTACTGGGGCCTAACGTCGGTTCACAATTTAGTATAATTTCCGAAATTTCATTATTAATGTTAAAAAACATAGGCTTAGCAAATTGATCAGAATCAAGCAAACTTTGAAACAATTTATATTCCGATTTTATTTCTTCGAAAGGGTTTGCGCAGACATTTAAATAATTTAAGAACTCTTCTTTCTCTGAATCTGGAATAAATTTTAAGACTCTTTGTTTTATTGTTTCTGTCATACTAGAAGTTATAGAAGAAACACCTTGTTGGATGTCTAAAACATCTTTTCGGGTAATATTGTTTCTTTTATGTAAATTCATGGAAAATTCCTTGCTTGTCTTCGAAATTAAACATTTCGATTCGCTAAAGGTAATTGTTTTTAAGTTTGAGACATTATTTTCTAGTAAAATTGGTATATCACATGAAAGTAAATCATCATTATTTAAATTAATACATTCTGAATTTATATTTTCTGAATTTCGTTCTTCGTTAACATTAATACTCTGTAACATATTCTTTAAATGGCTTTTAGTGTGTCTTTGAAATGAACTTATGTTTGTAAAAGTTTGATTACAGTCTGCAAAAATGCATTTAAATTCACTATAAGAGTCTAACCCATGAATAAGTTTGAAATGTTTGCAAAGAAGGGATAGTTCTTGAAAGCTAGTATTACAAACAAAACAATTTAAAGTCATTATGAATTTAATATTTTATAATTTTAAGAAATATTCGGAATTAATATCAACCATTTTTGAAATTTCGAAAACTTTTTTGAATAACAAGTAATAATAAGTTTTTTTTTTTTTAAGTAAGGATAGTTCTTAGAACTTGAAACATAAGGATAGTTCTTAGAAATTTAAAAGTAGGGATTATTTTAATTTTTTTAAATCTTGTATAAATACGGCTAATTTCGGGCTCTTTTCATCCAAAATTGTCGAAATTAAGGAAAGTTTTTAGGATAAGGATAGATCTTTGAACTTGGATGCTGTCATAGCAAAGTTGAGATTAAAACCTTAATGTTTTTTAAAAGTAAGGATAGTTCTTAGGGTTTGAAACGTAAGGATAGTTCTTTGAAGTTGGATGCTGTCATGGCAAAGTTGAGATTAAAAACTTAATGTTTTTAAAAGTAAGGATAGTTCTTAGGGTTTGAAACGTAAGGATAGTTCTTTGAACTTGGATGCTGTCATAGCAAAGTTGAGATTAAAAACTTAAAGTTTCTTAAAAGTAAGGATAATTCTTAGGGTTTGAAACGTAAGGATAGTTCTTTGAACTTGGATGCTGTCATAGCAAAGTTGAGATTAAAAACTAAATGTTTCTTAAAAGTAAGGATAGATCTTAGAATTTGAAACGTAAGCATAGATCTTAGAAAATGAAAAGTAAGGATATTTTAGATTTGAGAGGAATGAAGGATTTTATTTTTTTAGATCTTGTATAAACACAGCTAATGTCGGGCTCTTTTCATCGAAAATTGTCGAAATTTCAAAAATATGGTTTTGAATGAAAAGCCAACTCAGTGCTGATTCTTTTGGATATTTTAGTTGGAATATTTGAAAAACCTTAAAACATATATCGGGAGCCGATAAAAAAGAATTAAATTTCAGTATATTGTTGCCGAAACTTACATAAAACTCTTTCAATGTTATTATCTCTGATCCTACTACGAAAATGTACGGTTGGTTGTCTTCAATTTGTTTTCTCTCGCCAGCTCCAAGTCGTTAATGGTTCTCAGGTGGATAATACTACTGTTGATGGCATCGGTAACAGTTGTTTTATGTACTACTGACTTCCCTTCTTTTTTAGCAACGAACCTCGCCGTTGGTTTCAAAATTGCGTTCAGCAACATTGTCAAAATACAATCTCTAGAATCTGAAAATGAATATGGCTTAGTAAAATATAAAAAACTATTTTATAATATTGCTGACTTACTTTTGTTGACATTTTCGTCTCTCAAAGTATCCAACAAACTGCGGAATCTTTTGTCCTTGATGTTTGCGTCGCAATACGCAAAAAGATTGTTTTCTAATTCATTCCATTTGTTTATTAATTCATAGGATTTGTTGGGAAACATAATCCCAAAGTCGTAGTTCATCTGTTATAAAGATATTAAGATAAGTTTGAGATAAAATTTGCAATAGAGGTTCGATAAAAGTTTATATTAATGAATAATCATCCTATTTTTATAAGTTTTTAAGAAGTTGACCAAATCGTCTTCAAAATATTGATATTCAAACAATATTTTAACTTTTTTTGAAAATTAAAAAAAAACACATTTTTAACCTTATTTTGGATAAATGTTGAACCGGAAAGTTGAGCTTTTAAATTAATTTTAAGGTATCTACTAAATTTTAATATTTAATATTCAAATATATTTAAACTTTCAGCATGAACAAAATGTTTTGCAAAAAGTTTAAATATATTTTCTCTAAGATAAGTTATCAAAGAACTTATAAAAAGCAAAAAGTGAAACAGAAATCTCAATAATAAATTCCTTATATTTTTAAAACACAAACGACTTAACTAATGATCTTGGAAAAAGCTAAGCCCTGACTGAATGATGGAATTTATGAAGCATACATACAATGTCATTTTCACATTATATTGTTATTATTTTATGCTCATATTTAATTTTTGTGTGCTTGCATACAGGGTGTCCCATAAAACTGGTAAAAGGCCAGGTCTGACCTATCAGAATTTGGTTAGTTGCCCATACGGAATCATAAATGTTTTCGATAAGGTGCCGGTTATAGCGATCTGGAAATTTTTGATAATTTTGTGTTCAAATACGAATTGGAATATGCATAGGATACAAATCAGTAATCAATCACCTGAAATAAATTATTCATAAAAAACAGCATTTTTTTAATTTTCCTGATGGAAATTCCGTACAGAATTTTTCACAAATATTTGATTCAAACAGTTTTTTTTATGAATAAATTACTTCAGGTGATTGTTTACTGATTTGCATCCTTTTTATATTACAAACGGTATTTTAACACATACAAATAACAAAAAAAAAAATTTGTACGGATGCGTTTTCCTGATATTTCTGGCCAGCCGGCCTATTATTTGCCTACCCATCCGTAATTGATTTAAATTTTAAAAAGGGGAAAAACACATTTTTTTTTGCTAATTTCTCGAATATTTTCAACTTTTTTTAAGAAATGTCTTTACGAAAATTGTAACGTTAGTGAGACACCCTGTATAGATGAAAAATATACCAACAAGGTTGTTTCATGTTTAAATTACATTTTTGTGACCGTATGTATATTTGCATATTGGCACAAAAGAATGTAATTTTTACATGAATCAATGTAGTGCAGTAGTTCCACAACGTAATTTTGTACGTGCCTACAATAGAATCAATGTATTTGAAATACTACTATAATGTGAAAACGAATTTTTTTTAAATATGAATCAATATATTTGAGAGACTAATGTAATGTGAAAATGACATTCTTTTTACATGAATCAATTTTCCTATTTAAGATACTAATATAATGTCAAAATGACACTGTATGTGTCCTTTTAAAGGAATAATTTATAAATTCCCTGCCTTTAACTTAATAATGCTAATCACCAATTCTATTATTTTACTACTTCTTGTTTTGGTTTTACTAATATTTTTAAAACAACGATTTGAAGAACACGATCACGGTACGCGATGTCTTGTTTCCTATATTATGTAGGTATAATGTATATTTTCAACATTGTGCTTATTAGTTTCTTTTTAAAATAACAATTTCAAGAAAAGACTGTACTGATCTCGGCGTCTGTCCCCACTAACAGTAAATTAAGGATGGAAATGGAATTTATGAATTCATTTAGAAGCATACAGACAATGTCATTTTCACATTATTGGGTATCCCAAATACATTGACTCATGTAAAAATGGCATTGTGGAGCGTGTATATATTACATTAAGTGTGTATTTGTGACGCTTGTCGTCTGAATTTCGGTGAAATAAAATACTAACTGTAAATGAGGAATGGGAATGGAATTTATAAATTATTCATTTAGAAGCATACAGAAAATTTAATTTTTTACATTATAGATTATCCCAAATGCATACATACATACCTACATTAAATCAAAAGAAAAGACTGTACTGATCACGGCGGCCGGCGTCTCTCGCCACTAGAAGAAAATGAGGGATGGAAATAGAATTTATGAATTCATTTAGAAGCATACCTACAGACAATGTCATTTTCACATTATTGGGTATCCCAAATTCATTGATTCATGTAAAAATGACATTGTGTGAGCGTGTATATATTACATTAAGTGTGTATTTGTGACGCTTTGTCGTCTGAATTTTATTAATCATTTTATTTTCACAACCAAATAATTAAAAATTAAAAATTTCTAAAATGTAGGTACTTACTACTTTGAAAATCCACTAGTAGGTATACTGCCGAAGCCAGTTCTCGTTTTTTTTATTACTGGTGTCAAAAGGGAAGCACTTATTGTTTTTTTTTTTCAATTTTTTTCCAAAATAATCAGGGCGCACTAACGGGACCGATCGCGGCACAAGAAAAACACCCAATCCTTCGCTTTTTTATTATTGTTTTTATTCTTTAGTTTTTTTTTTACAAAATTACAAGAAAACGATCACGATTCACAAGTTCACTGACTAGCACTGAAACTGGACTAATCACGACGAAAGAGAAACACTAACTGAGAGGTGAGCTATATGAAATTTATAATTTCCTGTTGGCATACAACAGACAACACGCATACAATGTTATTTTCACATTGTTAGTGTACAAAATACGTTGATTCACGTAAATATTACATTTCTGTGTGCGTGTATGTACATTAAAAATATGGCAACGACATTTTTTCGTGTAAAAGTAACATTTTTGTGTTCGTATGCATAGAGAATTCCAGGAAGTATTTATGACTATCTATCGTAGTGTTGCCAATAAGATATAACTTTCAACCGTACGTTAGTGATAGTTATTATATTTTTAAACTCAAAGGCGTAATATTCTGATAATATATGCAATTTTGTTTTAACGATCTTAACACACCAAAACAAGCCAACAACAAAAATAAAACGTCAAATCTCAAACGATACGTCAAAATTTTTCCCAAGTTATCAGGTTTATTTAAAATTTGTGAAATAATTTTATATGCTATGGCAGATTTTTTTGTCCATACAAAGTTGACAGTCCATTTATGCGGAGATATATTAACCTGGTTTCTCAGGTTTATCGCCATTGAACTCTAATTATGGTGGATTTCAGGATGTTAAATTTATTCCAGTTCGGAAAACGTAATGCTGAAAGATTTAAAAATATGTATATATTTTCTTTTTAGATAATTAGGCCTATTCTGCCAGATCTGTTATTCTGCTATGAATTTTCTGTCATGAATCATAAAAGATGTTCACCACAAAATATCTTTGATAATTGGTATTCAGCAGTTCGAATTTTTATAAAAGTCTGTTATGTAATTTCGGAAAGAAAATTTGTATAGGAACATACCTAAATTCTGCTATCAATAATCAGCTGATCTGCTGTAGGTAATTAAACTATTTCGTCACTGAAAGTAACCTGTGGATTGGTGGTCAAATTCTGGCATTTAATTAATCATTTCTGTGGACCTATGCCAGACCGATGGACTCTAGTTTTCTTTCGGATTTGTTTGGTTTTTGATTGGAAACTAAGAATCAAGAGAAATAAGAATTTTATGTTTCTGGCAACACTACATTTACGTCTGAAATTTGGCGGTTAGAGAGATTTTGATATAATTAATGTTCTTTTCACATTGAAAATATCCCAACGACGTTGATTCTTGTTAAAATTACATTTTTTTCGTGTGTGAAGTTGCCATAAGTACAAATTTGTTTGCATTTTGAATATTGGTAGATTTTGTTTGCATAAAATAACTTATTATAAAAAAAAAACAAGTTATGGATTTTATTGCGCTAGTTGTATATTTGTATGAACCTTATAAATTATTGTAGTTTGTTGTTTACTCTCCAATGTGAACACGATATAAATATTAGTTAAAATGGTTTTCGCTGATGAAGATTTTTATTGAAGAAGTTAATCCATTGGCCACATATAGGTAGGATAAAAATGAACTTAACGAAAATTGTTTAAAATTTAGCAATAATCTACAGCCTTACTTATAATCTTAAGATGCATACAAAAAATTGTGTGCAAAATTAGTTTCACACCTTTACACTTTTACCACCATTTAAAATAAAGATTGAATTACGTGCATTTTTTATCATAAATATCAACTATCGCGTTTTAACAAATTTTAATGAAATTTTACACAATTGTTTTCAGGTATCTTCATCAATTTTTGGGGTTGGAGGGAGCAAAAGAAATTCAAACATTGTCAAAATCCCTGATACTAAATAATTTTTAGATAAAAGTCGAAAATGAGTGAGATATTTAAAAAAATAGTTTTTAATGAAGATGGTGGCCAAAGTTAAGAGGTTTATTTTTATAACAAAAATGCTCAAAACTAATACCCTTAACTTGACAATAAATAAAATTAAATGATCACAATCTTATTCTCCACTAAGTGGAAAATAAAATCATTAATTTAGTGAAAAAATATCATTTTGTCGAAAAAAAACTTTTGTTAGGTTAATATTTAATCAAAAGTCGAATATAAAAGCGAGTTATTTAGCAAACGGATTAAGTACCTATAAATTTTGGTAAGATGAGACAGAAGCTTGGTCCACCAGCAAACATACTTGTAAAATGTTTTTCTTAGGAATACCTCTTGGGCTTGCGAGAAAGAAAATGACAAACAAATAATTTTGTTTGATGGAGTAGATAGTCCGAGAGCTAGTGAACACTCAATGTGTTTTATACCGTTTCAAATTTTGTGGAAATGTCGTTTGTATCAGTGCAAGCTACATGTTATCGGTCTGGCAGCGATTTCACGGCCCCAACACCACTAAAATGCACTTTCAAAGTTCATCAACATAAATAGTCCCTCTAAAAGAGCCTTATACGGCTCCAAATTTTCATCACAAAAGCCATGTGCCTATATTAATCAGGACCCATTGGTCTGGCAGCGATACTACGGACTAAGCACGACAAAAATCCATTTTGAAAGTGTATTTTTTAAAGATATTTTACTGGAGCTAGGTCCACTGTATCTCTGCCAGACCGATGGATTCTAGTTTTCTTTGGGATTCGTTCGGTTTTTGAACTAGAAACTATGAATCTAGAGAAATACGAATTTTATGTTTCTGGCAACACTACATTTACGTCTGAAATTTGGCGGTTAGAGAGATTTTGATATAATTAATGTTCTTTTCATATTGAAAATATCCAAACGACGTTGATTCTTGTTAAAATTACATCTTATTTGTGTGTGAAGTTGCCATAAGTACAGATTTGTTTGCATTTTGAAGCTTTTTGAAACAGATGCAAATTTTAGAAAATCAGAATTAAAGATTTTATCTGCCCATTATTGAAAAAAAATGATCTCGATATTTTATCTCGCTCTTTCTTAAGACAAAGAAGCCTAAAGAACACATTGCAGTCAAAATAAATCCCGTTGTTGAGTTCTATGTGTATAGATATTTGTACATTAAACATATCGCACACACATTCTTGTGTGCGATTAAATACAAATGTGCATTGATAATTTGCAAGTCTTCGTGACGCTTCGACGTCTAAAATTTGGCGCTTTGATATTTTTAATGTTCAATTCACAATTTGGATATGAATGCCAATTTAACATTCATAATGTCCCATATACGATACTAATATTGATATTTTTAATGTTCTTTTCACAATTTGGATATGAATGCCAATTTAACAATCATAATATCCTATCTACAATACTTTATGTAAAAATTACATTTTTTATCTTTGGAAATTGTAATGTTCTTTTCACAGTTTGGATATGAATGCCAATTTAACATTCATAATGTCCCATCTACAATGCTTCATGCAAAAATTACATTTTTATCGGTGGAAATTTTAATGTTCTTTTCACAATTCGGATATAAATGCCATTTTAACATTAAAAATGTCTCATCTACAATACATCATGGAAAAGCGCATTTTGTATCTTTGGATATCTGCTTTTAAATTAATTTTATTTTCACATTATATAATAAAATTAACTAATAGTACAGTAATTGTCAAATTCATTCGTACAGAAATAATGAAATTATGCCGCAAATTGAAAAGCAGCATTTTGTTATCAATTTCGTGTTAGTATTTTATTTTCGGTTTGTAATTTTTTTAAAGATTCCAGGAATTGCATCTTTTACTAATATCAACAAAACATTGCAACATAACAATGTAAAAGCATATCAATTTACATTTTCAACATCAAAACTTTACGAATTGTTTAGAATTTACATTTAATTTTATGATAAACATTTAAAAAATGTGAAAATGATGTTGTAGATTCTAAAAAATAAATTGATATGATTTTTTGATATTGCAACGTAAATAACACATTGCAAAAGTGTAAGCGTTTAATGTAGTTCTGACATGAAAACTATAAAACGGACGTTTTTTCATGTCAGTATTACATTTGTTTCCGTTATTTTCAAATTTTTGAAAAAAATTGAATTTGATATGACAAAAATGTCAATTTTACATGTCACTTTTTTTTCAGTGTAGCCATAATTTTCTCCAGCTTAGAAAATATCACATAGTTCAATAACCTTTAAATATAATATCTGCAACCTGCTTAACAGCTGATTGATATGCATTTTTGCAATTTTCAATTTCCGTTTCAAATTGTAATAAAGTGGTTGATTGAATTTTGTAACGTGGTTAAAGAAGGCATTTTTTATTTTCTGATTTTGGGTACTACATCTTATAGTACAATACATTGAGATATCAATTTAAGTATTTCAAATTTATTCAGAGGTCGATCTGTTCGAAATTAATTAATTATATTTCGTGGGTATATCTTGCCCCTAAACACCCTCACCCGGACGGAAGTCGCCATCATTCTACCATCATCTACTACCCAATACGCCATAATACCGAAACTGAACACTGAGTAAGTAGGTACAAAGTTTAAAAAAAAAAAAAAATAGTCTGTAGCCGCATGTACAGACACACTGACAGAATTTCGGGGCTCACTTTTTTCGACTTCTCTAGCATTGTAATAGCAAGTTTGATTTAAACCTCAAAATCAGCATTAGAAACCTAACGATATAATATAAAATATATGGTACCTACCAATGTTTCCTCTATGCAAAGGATGTGCTAGAGATATGAATTATTATCTGAACCGTTTTGCTTTTGAAAAGTTGAACTTTTAAGCATTTTAAAGTGTTTGTCATCGGATTGGTCAATGATTTTAATGTTTTAAACTAAAAGACATGTTAAGAAAAAAGAGATATCAGGGGGCTCAGCAATGTCAGTAGCCTTAGCCTGAATAGGATTCGTTACCAAAAATTGTAACTTAGGCTGTTAAAATGCTGAAGATGCTTAATTCGTTTGCTCACCTTGTGTCAGAGTAACATATTTGAGATCTCATTTTCCTGAACGTTCCTATAGACCGCTTTCACAAAAGGAAACTGAGTTGCCAGAAACTTGCTAGTTTGCCGGCGAGAAGGGTGAAAGGGGTGATTTGTTTCTTTCCCTTACGCCCATCTCGCCTACAAACTCCCAGTTGCCAGCAACTCAGTTTCCTTGTTTGAAAGGGGTCATAGTTACTATTAAATTCTCGTCCGATTTCCCGGTATTTTAGTTTTTTTTTAATATATGAATGGACTTACATAAATCACATTGTGTATTTAAACAAGACTCATTCTATCTGGCAATACTGATGAATGTGTGCAAAAATCTGATTCCTCATACATAACCCATCAGCTACTGTATAACAGGTGTTTGGATATCAAGTTATCCTCCCCTCTCCTATACACAGCAGGTGATAATATGCATCACTTTTTTTGTTCGCATTCTTCGTAATTCACATTCACATGAACATTAACGTTGTTCCCTTTTTTGAAGCATTGACTTGTCTTCCATCTGACTAAGCACGATGATAAAGCGCATTGAAACCTGATCATTGACGGAAGGATTTATTTTCTGATTTTCTTTAATTTTTTTTTCACGCAGACATTCAAAATATTTTTAGTTATTTTTCACATTTTTTTTTTGTTTGCTTCGAAACATTTCTCAGCCAAATTAGCGCTTTTTAATTGATATTCGTGCGACAAATTCCAAACAGAATTTGACCCTAGTTTTTGGCATTCTTTGGAGGTAAATTTGTTTTTTTTTTTACTGTTGTTGGGGGGTAAAAACCAGTCACCAATCAATGTCCAATTAAGCGGCCGCTAATGTTCCATGGCGAACATTTTTATATTTATTCGCTAGAAAGCTAGCTTTACAGCAAGCGACAACGACAAGTCCAAATTAAAATAGACTTGGACATGTCATATTGCCGCAAGGTATGCACGTGGCCAAAGTTTTATTTGGTGCAAGTTGTGTGTGTTGATGTGGTTGAAAAGACTGCTGAATTTATTTTCATTGAATGGCAGTATAGCGGCTGGATGGCGTTGAGCAATATAATAATTTTTCAGTTTGGAATTCACGATAGCTACCAGACCTACCAGTAATTGAGACTTTTCGAAAAACTATGTGTGTTTTTTTTTTTTTTTGTAATTTTATTTACATAGACGGGTTGGTTGACAAAGTGCTCTGAGACAGATTGGCGGTGGGTAAATGAAAATTATAGAAAAAGTGTTGCTATGTTGCTTATATTGCATAACCTCATGGCAGCTTCGAACGATTCCGGAAGCATTTTTTTATCCAGGCTAAATGACTCATGGCAAATTGAAAATCAATATTTCAAACTTGAGATGGTGGGATTTGCCAGAGTTATCGTATTATTTTTTGTCAGAAAACCTCTGTTGTAGAATTGGTAGTTCTTTATTAAAATAGTCTAGTGTATTGGCTCATCAATGGAACTTATGGTTAGCTCAATCAATTTAGCAATTCTATCAAAGTTAAATTAAGTACAAAATGTTTTGACGCAGTTAGGTTGCAATGATGAAGTAGAACATGAAACCACCGTGTTAGACCAAAATTTGATATGGCGTGTGCCCGGAATTATGGATTTTGTGTTTTGTCGGTTTGGAGCCTTATTTTGCACTTCTCGCTAAAAGTGGTTATAACCAAACTTAGATAATTAAATTCTCTACCTTTTTTATTTATACAATTTTTTTGTGAAATAATTATTATTTGTTGTTTAAAACACGCAAAAAGAGATAAAATTAGGATATTTCCCCCGTTTTTTCAACTTTGGACCATTTTTATTAAAAATAAGTGAGACATTTAAATGGAAGAGTTATAGAAGACTAAATTGCCTACAACTTTTGTAAAGACAACATTTCCGTACGACGAATAGATCACGGCCGGGAACTCGATCAACACAGAGACATGGCAAAAGCAATCTTATGCACAACCAACAATTTGTATTCAATGTTTATTTACGACTTTACTACAACCTCAATATTGTTGGTGGACATTCAACGTCAGTATTTATTGAATATTGAGTTTCTCTCTGAGTTTGGTCGTCAGTCTCGGTTTCATCGGTGTAACTTTTCTTGAACAGCGTTGTCGTTTGGCAGCGTTACTTTTGGGTAAAATCCCCATGGCCCCGACTTTTTCGGAAATTGCCCAATCGGCCCCTTTTTCACTCTTAATTTATTAATTTTCGTTCAGAAAAAAACACAATTCAAAGTTTCTTTTCGCAAAACGCTGTCGTTTAGCTACGAAATTTGAATTAGCAACGCATAATGATAGCAGGAAGGGACAACACAACAATTTATTTTCGAATTATTTGAAAAATATCGATTTAAAAATTAAAAAAAAGAAAAAACGTGAAGAGGAAATTTATTTTTTAATATTTTGTGAAATAACCATAAAAATAAACCATTTCGGTTTAACTACTGTGCACTCTTTTTTTCGTGTGAACGTGTTGTCGAATTTTTATATATTGCCCCCTTCTTTTGTCTCGGGACCCTTTTTGGGCCCCTTTTTCAATATGTTCAGCGGCAACACTTGCACGAAGTAATCGTCTAAAATTTGCTCGTCCTTTTCCTCGTCGATTTTTTTCTTCGGGGCATTTGTTCTTAAATTAAAGAATTCGAATTCATTTGTTCACTAGCATTTGTTGCAGTAGCTTCAGAACAAAATTTGTTTCATGGGAGAGTGCTTTATATATAAAAATTCATTGAATATTGGCAAAATATTTACTGTTAAGGAAAGTGGCATGAAAAAGCTGTTATCAGCAAGTATCGAAAGAGGTGAAAAAGATCACCAAGATGAACTGAAAGGATTACATTCAGTGACAATCCATTCAGTTTGTTGGCGTAATTTTCATAGGCCCTTACGTTGGTAAGAAGACAGAAAAATCCCTCAATCATATCATATACGAATCTTTCTTAAAATCTGCCGTTAAAAACAAAAATAATTTATCGAAATTACCACCATCTGAATTATCCGCTCGACAGCATTCATTGCTGGCTTTTTATCAAGTCCAAAAATCGCTGGTGGTTGAGCTGGAACCAACAGAATGGGTTGGAAAACAACACCACGGTGCCTTCAACATATCGACAATGACGCATCTCCTGTACCAGAGTCCCTTTTACGGACAATTTCTTGCAAATACAAGACGGGCTGTGGAATAGCTTACGGCTGGCGAAAGCATGGGTTTCAATGCACGCAAATTTGTGAAATTTGCGGTGTTAATTCTTGCACAAATGCCTTAATCATACTAATCGACGAGGGAAGCGACGAGGAAATTTTGGAAAATTTATCTGTGCAGTTCGAAAAAAGTTGCACCGAAGAAACTGAGATTAAAGTTGGTCTTCAGTCTCAGTTTCTTCGGTGCAACTTTTCTCAGAGAGAAACGCAATCTTCAGTAAATACTAAAGTTGAATGTCCACCAAAAAGATTTAGAATGCAGTAAGGTGCAATAATCATTGAATACAAATATTTGTCTGTGGATTAGGCCGGAAACTACGCTAAAAAAAACACACCAAAAACTACGGTGCGGTGGTGTGGAAATGTGTCGAATTGCTTCGGGCATGTCTCTGTGTTGATCTAGTTCCCGGCCGTGATCTATTCGTCGTTCGAAAATGTTGTCTTTACAAAAGTTGTAGGGAATTCAGTCTTCTACAACTCTTCCATTTGAATGTCTCTATTATTTTTAATAAAAATGGTCCAAAAGTTGAAAAAGCGGGGGAAATATCCTAGTTTTATCACTTTTTTAGTATTTCAAGCAACAAATAATTATTTCCCAAAAAAATTGTCTAAATAGAAAAGGTAGAAAATTTAATTATCTATAAGTTTGGTTACAACCATTTTTGGCGAGAAATGCAAAATAAGCTTGCAAACCGACAAAACACAAAATCCAAAACTCCGGGCACACGCCATATCAAATTTTGGTCTAAAACGGTGGTTTCATGTTCTACTCTATCATTGCAACCTTACTGCATCAAAACATTTTGTACTTCATTTAACTTTGATATATGGTTAAATTTTGTCTAAAATGATCGGGCAAGTAGTTATACTTAAAGACATCAAATACTGAACAGTAGGTTGGAAAAGGTGGGATAAAATCTATGTATACGAGTATACCGTGTGTAGGCCCATAACTCGAGAACCGATCGTTCGATCTTCACAATTTTGGGTTTGATGAATTCGTATTGGCCGAAGGAAGGACATATGATACTGGAGGAAAATCCCGGAAAATTTCAAGGAAAATTAGAAATCCGGGAATATCCTGTTTTTAGTGCATAACTCGAGAACGGACACTTCGATTTTCACGATTCTTGGCTTGATGAATTCCTATTGGCCCAAGGAAGGACAAAGGATAATGCAGGAAAATCCCGGAAAATTTCCAGGAAAACTGGAATGGGAAGATCCTGATTTTCACAATTTTGGGATTGATGGGTTCGTGTTGGCCCAAGAAAGGAGTATAAGGTGTCCTGTTCCTTTCGTCATTCAAATTTGAATTGGTGATTTGAAAGCGTTCGGTCAGATAAAATACCTAAAATGTTATATTTTTTTTTTAATTTTCATTGTGTTCAAAGTACGTATTTGGAATAGCGGATAGGTTGTTGGAAGGCGGTCGAACGCTCATTCTGCATTGCAATTGCCTACAAGTAGATGAAGAACCTACATGCAACATTTTACAGAACTCTACTTTGGCGAAACTTTTGCAGTACAACGGCGTATACAGGGGGGGGGGTCACGGGGTCATGTCCCCCCCCGAGAACTCAAGATAATTTTGTTGATCTGAAATAATTATTTAGTAACCACATCCAAAAAAAAGCAAGTTGGTTACCTAGAAAGCTAATATGATTTTCGATTGGTAAATTCAGAATTCAATAGAAAATTTTTATGTTGGTAACTTGGATTTCGATAAGGAATTTAATTTTCATGGCAATGAAATACCTACCTACCATATTTTGTATTCAATTGATGCAACTTCGATTTTCTTCCTCGTACCTCAAATTTAAGATAACAACAAACTTCTCATATGATAATACATTAAAATCTTAAAATATATGCATAAACAATCATAGATTCCGTTTTAAGATGACACCCAAAACCTGTTTAACCAAACAGAAATTAAAGACTGTAGTTGTTTCGAAATGTTCACTCAGTAAAGTAAAACCAATAGGATTTTGAAAAAGAACATTTTATATTTCTGAAAATAAAATCTTTAAACACATTATAGAACACCATATAGAAATTCTTTTATTTGATTTCTGTATGACAGAGAAGATTATTTTTAAAAGCAAACAAAAATATCTACATAATGTGAGTGACAACTTTCGATTTATTGTTATTCTAACCAAAAAATGTTAATGTGAACGAGAAATAGTCATAAATATATAAAACTATGATAAAAACCTATTATGATATGATTTTGTTTGCACTTATTCAACATTTATGATCGAAAAATAATGTTGTTAATATGCATGTGGATTATTTTTACAAAGGAACCTATGAATACCGTATCACTGAGGGAAAAATTGCGATCTAAAATTAAATACGACCGTATTTGATCTAAAGTATTTTAAATGAAGTCGTGCATTTTTATTTTTACGTTGAAACAATGTTAATTTTAATATGCGACGTAATTTTAAGAGATTCAACCTAGTTTCAAAGTAAAACATTTTTATTTATACATTGAAATCAACTTTTGTACATTTACATTCCGTTCAACGTTGTTTTAAAGTGAAACGTTATCATTTTTACATTGAGATCCACATTTAAAGTGCGCTCAACCTTGTGTCAAAGTGAAACGTATTCATTTTTACATTGAAATCCACATTTTACATTACGATCCACTTTAATGGCATTTAAAGTGCCATCAACGTAGTTTCAAAGTGTTGCATAGTCAAGTAAACCTCAATTTTTTTGTATTTGTAAGCTTAATATAAAGAATTTCGAGAGCGCGTTGTTGTTTTTCGAGGTATCTCCCTTACATTTGTGAACAAATTAAACGCGCACTTAAAATTCACTTTCATATAATCGAAAAACAATATTTAATTACTTTTCCTATATTTATTAATATGAAATACTCATAGCATTAAACGATTCACTTTAGCGTGGCGTGGGTAGCCATTTTGAATCAATACCTAACCAAGCGAAGTTCAATCTACGTTGATTCGAAGTAGATAAATGTTGTTTTAAAATATGGATGAATTTGATTTAACCTTGATTAAATCAACATATAAACGTAGTAAAATCTAGTTCGTTTTCAAGTATGAAATCACTTTGAAATAAAGTCGCTCCACTTTGATTTGAGAATTTTCGGCGTTGGCGCCAAATCGTTCCGAAAAATATTAGAATCAAAGTTTTTTGCTTTGATTTTACGTTGTTTTTTTCTCTGTGAATGCAAACGTTTATAGCTATGGTAAAGGCGATTTATTGGAACTCCTCCTTGGTGACCGTTTGACCAGTCAAATGGAATCCTTGACAAAAACGCGACAAGGTTTACAGAATTTAACAACTTTGTCAATTATTTTTATCAGAAAGGCTTTACTGGTAAGAAAGATAAAAAGATTAGGTATATTTGTTGTACATATTTATTTTGCGATTCACTTTGCCATCCTGACAGTCTTAAGCTGGCCATACACGACCGAGCCGAACAGTTTGGAGCTATTTGGTTCCGGTCTCTCATGGAGAAAATAAGACAGTTAGATGTTTTTTGTGAAAATTGTATTCTACAATTTAATGAGAAGAGTGAGAAAGAAGGATTTTATTATTTAGTAACGGTGCGGTGGATCGATTGGAAAGTTGGAAGCAAACATAACTGCTAGGCTTGCTGATTCCCCGCAGACGATAGAGCCGAACATTCGAAGGTTCATGTTCGTGGATTTTGGACTGGCTGAAAATCCAAATTCTTCGGCCGAACCAAACGAAGCCATCTGAGTTTTCCCACTCACGGGCAATTTTGGTTCACCTCCGAGCCGTTCGGCTCGTTGGTTCGGTCACGTATGGCCAGCTTAGAAACAAAATTATTTTTTTTTCAAATCAGAAGCATATACAAATCACTCCTTAACTTTGTTCACACTTTTATTGAAAAGCAACGAAAACGAAACTTTGTATTCAATTAAAATACGAATTTGTAATGTATTTTAATTTGTCCACTATTGTTATTGTATAAGCAATTTGCCCAAGTGGTCATTTTTGAAAATCAGAACTATTGTTTTCATTTTCAGTAGTGAATATTTATATTTAACTGTTTACTTAAATTTCAGAAACAGAAAAGAGAGTACCTAATGTTATTTTACTAATATTTCCTGCAACTTCAATTCAAATTAGAACTAGCTGAAATAAAATAAGTTCTGAACAAAATTCAATACAAATGACTCAGCGAATCCAATCTTTTTTCCTCAGTATTTATATTGCTAAACTCAGGTCAGGCAACTGGAGACTGCTGTATGCTGTTGCTGAGGTCCTCCAAAACAAAAAATGTAGGGCTGGCCACGAGACGAGACTCTGAGAGACTTTTGTAAGACTCGGTCTCGTTAAAATCGAAAATTTTCTGTCTCGTCTCGGTCTCATGTGTCGGTCTCGTATAATTAAGTCTCGTCTCGGTCTCGTCTCCGAAAAATATGATTTCCGGACAAACTGTTGATTATTGGAACGAAATATTTTCAGTTATCGTTTGAATATGTGCAGAAGAAAATAAATATTTAACTGAAATTGGATTTTTTTAATTTATTAGACTCTCTGTAAATGTCGGTCCAAATATACAGTCTCGTCTCGGTTGCTTTAAAGGCAGTCTCGCCTCGTCTAGTCTCGGTCTCGTCATGCGAGATCGAGACCGAGACTTTTCTAGTGTCGTGGCCAGCCCTAAAAAAATGTTGCATTAAGGTATAGAAACGAATAGCCCGTTATACTAATACTATACGTTTTCACTGGGCCAAATGAGGTAATTTCGTTGAAAATTTCCAAATGAGATCCGAATGTACATCATTTCCCATACAAATTCTTATTTCCAAATGAGCTTATTTCAACCAATAGCGTAATGGTTAGTGCGTTGGACTTTCACGCTAGAGATCTAGGTTCACTTCCCAGCCTCGTCCACCTGAAAACTAAAAACTTCAGGGCTACTGTCTCTTTGGACGCATTGACAAATCCTCCAAGAGTTATCGCTTGTCATGAATTAGTGCTTCTCATCTAACCGTTCGGATTCGGCATAAAATTGTAGGTCCCTCTCATTCCTGTCGACACGTGCACACAGGAATGTTTGCGAGTTTTTAGTCACTAGGCCTGGTTCCTCACGAGCCGTTGTGCCACCCAATTTATTTTTTATATAAATGTATTATAGTATAGTTAATTAAGACTTTTTCCCTTTTCTTGTAATATACCCACAGTAAAATATAAAAAAAAAAAATATATGGCACTTGACTTTTTATAAAAAGTGCTTTGCATTAGTATAAACGCACCTGTAAAAATGCATTTTATAGAAAACTGGAAATGGAAGCGACTCCTTACTATTGTTTTATTCTAAATAAGTGAATTGAGCAAAAAAAAAAAGGACCGTTATTTTCCCTAGCGTTGTTTAGAAAATAAAAACAGATTTTTTCGTATTGCAGAAGTATAAACGCACTATGCAAATTTCGTTTAAGCTTCATTTACTTATGAGTTTCGAAATGACAAACAACGAAGCCGCGTGGTATACATTTAAGCGATACGGAAAAGGCCAAAATTCAAGACTTTCGTGCAAGTATCCTAAGATGTAGGCCTATTCTTAGGAAAAATTTCGAGATTAGGTCGTTTTTCCCTAATTTTATACAAGATCCAGAATCTTATGGAACGAAAATAAAACCCGGGGGTCCGCAGATGGTGACACGTCGCGATAATAACCGAACAATCAATGTTACATATAATTCGGTGCATTTTTTGAGTGAAATTCGTTACGAATTGGGGTTCGGCGTTTCATTTTCGACAGTTTTTCGTACTTTAAGAAGCAGTGGAGTGATTGTTCGGGGCAAAATGGCGCCAGCTCCAAATCTGACAAACGCCCACAAACAAAAGATATTGGAATTTACCCGTCAAAATATGGGCCGCTATTGGAAAACCGTACTTAACATTTTATTATTTAACGCTTTAACTCTTCTTATTTTAAAAATGTTTTAATGCCACAATTTAATGCATTTTTTGTGCCAATAACCGTTAAAACTTTCTTGCCCATCAAGGCTTAACTACTTGTTGTCACTGAAAACAATCTTTGTAAAAAAAAATGCACTAGATTGTGGTATTAAATTAATTTTTGAAATAAGAAGAGTTAAAGCGTTAAATAATAAAATGTTAAGTACGGTTTTTCAATAGCGGTCCATATTTTGACGGGTAGATTCCAATATCTTTTGTTTGTGCGCTGTTGTCAGATTTGGGGCTGGCGCCATTTTGCCCCTAACAATCACTCTACTGCAAAGTACGAAAAACCGTCGAAAATGAAACGCCTAACCCAAATTCGTAACGAATTGCACTCAAAAATTGCACCCCATTAGATGCAACATTGATTGTTCGGCTATTATCGCAACGTGTCAGCATCTGCGGACCCCCGGGTCTTATTTTCGTTCCATAAGATTCTGGATCTGGTATGAAATTACGGAAAAACGACCCAATCTCGAAATTTTCCTAAGAATAGCCCTACATCTTAGGATACTTGAACGAAAGTCTTGAATTTTGGCCTTCCGTATTTCTTAAATGTATACCACGCGGCTACGTTGTTTGTCATCTCGAAACTCATAATTAAATGAAGCTTAATTTAGATTTGCATAGTGCGTTTATACTTCTGCAATACGAAAAAATCTGTTTTTATTTTCTAAACAACGCTAGGGAAAATAACGGGACTTTTTTTTTGCTCAATTCCCTTGTTTACTGATGCCATTAAATAAAAAAATAGTAAGGTGTCGCTTCCATTTCCTGTTTTCTATAAAATGCATTTTTAAAGGTGCGTTTTTACTTATGTAAAGCACTGTATAAGTCTGTGTTATTTTTTTTTTCGGCGTGACCCCCCCCAAGAAGTAAGGCTGTATACGCCCCTGTGCAGTACTGTAAGATTGTCACCTGGAACGAGTGTACAATGGCTCACAAACGTGCATTGGGAGTCCTGAATTGCACGTTGAAAGATTTACGAAGTGACAACCGACGACGTTTCGGTGGTGCAATGATTTATCTGTCAGGCGATTTCCTTCAAACGTTACCTGTCATTCCAAGATCAAGATCAACTTCAGCACATGAATTGAACGCTTGACTGAAGGCATAGAATTACAATTGAAAACAAACATGCGAGTTGCTTTACAAAATTATCAGTTCGCTGCAGAGTTCTCTAGGCAAGTTTTTGGCGATGGGTGATTCTAGTGGACAAAGTCGCCAGACGTATTGATTTTCCACCGAATTTTTTCCACTTTACAACAACACCGTAAGAGCTCATCACGAATGTTTTGCAGAAAAATTGCATGTATTTTTCGTTGTCAAAATTCTAAAGCTTGGATGCTGTCATTGCAAAGTATTGGTCTCTATGACGATTTATATAAACAAAATAACAATACAAATATCTAAATAAATATTGTTGATGTGTTTTCAAACCAAAATGGTGTGGCGTTTCGGCCAACCTTCCGCTTTTTTACTGAAGTGGTTTAAATTACACAACCTTTTTTCGTTTTATTCTCGGGCACGTACACATACAAGTGGTAGGTTTGCCGACACGTGAGACGCCACATACAATGAAACTTGTGAGAAATATGGGACTTCAATATTGATGCCATAAACATCTAGCTCAAATCAATGGATATTCGGAACCCTTCTTAATGTTCAACTAACTGCTGGATGAAAAACAAAAACTCTTCAAATTGAATTCACTTATTCATTCTCTTAATCGAAAATGACTGTACACTGAGAAACAATCTCATTACAATTGAATGAAATCAGGTTATGATCAGCATCTTAAAATCGTCCTTAATAAACTTTGGGAACACATCCTCAATTGCCAAGCCCAAGAATCCTCACGTACATAGCTCTGTAATCGCTTCAAATATTCAACAACAGTCATCTAGAACGATTAAACCATCTCCAGATTCAACTCTCCAAGCTGAACGCGACACTCTATTCTCCAAAAGCATTCAGCACCACTTCGTTAGCTATTTTACTATTTTTCTATCAATGAGCTTAGGAATTATTAGCAACCTTCGGAAGAGAGTGACGGCAGCTCCTAATTCCACACCAGATCCACAAACTCGAAAACAGTACAATCAGTGGCGTACGCAGGGGGGGGGCTTAGGGGGCTTGAGCCCCCCCCCCCCAAGCAATATGGTATACTGTTCTAAGATTTAGTATATATCATCGAAGAAAGTTTTTTATTATTTTTTAGTTCAAAACTTATTTTTGTTAATTTTAAACTTTAGCAGTATTTTCAATTTTAATAAGCAAAATTCCTTTGCATCAGTCAAAATTCGCAAAATGATTTCACAAATTTAATTTTTTCCTTCTTTTCCGATTAAAAAAAAAGCCAGAATGAAATAAAGAATTTTTAACATAATACATTCTCTTAGTATCTTCTCTTTTTTTATGGCTTTTTAGTGTGTTCAAATGCTTTGGTTATGGTTTAACCAGTATCTTCGCGCTCAGTGAACGTATCAAATATCTGTTAACTGCATACTTTTTTTGCCGAATGTTATTTCTAATGCTACGACATAATGCCTTATGCCCTTAACTTATGTATATCATAGGTAGACAATCTTCTCAAACTCTTTTTTTAAAGTTAATGGTTCGTATTCATAGTCGTTTTAAATTATTATGATTAGTTAAAACTTAAAAGATAACCTAAACATTTATTTTATTTTTTGTCAATGCACTATTTTTGACATTCAATAAAATAATAAGCTTCTATTTTGATAAGTACAGAAAACGAATTGGAATAACTTGTGATAATTGAATTTATTTAAATTCTACTTAAGTAAAAAAAAATTGAGTTTAGCGAAACCACTATAAAAATGCACCAATAATAATTTGTATTCTGAGAATTCCCTTGAAAAATGTTACCATATTTTTCATTGTATAGCTCTGCTTCTGCTACTTTAAACTACATAATAATGTCTGTTCCTTTACTCTGAATTTCTGTGCATTTTGTTCCCAAGTTCTGTCAATTTCATTTCTTTTATATAAAATTGACAGGACTTTGGACAAAAAATCACAGAAACTTAAAGTAAAGGAACAGACCTAACACATAATAAATGTTATTAGCCGTGTTTTTTGAGAGAGTGACTAGCATCTCAGTAAAAGTTTTACACGGAAAACACAAACAAAATTCTCTATAATAATTTGTTTTGTTATTGTTTTGCGTGTAAACATTTTGCTATATATAAAAAACGGACATTTTATTTAAAATGGGATTTCACTTTTCATCTGCCCCTATTACCGTTGACGTTGCTTAAATCTAGTCCATAAAGTGGATTTCTGTCAAAGTGGATTTTTACGAAAAATATTTTTTAAAAAAGAAAGAAAAGTAAAATTCATTTCACAACAATTGGGAGTATTTTGTGTATATTTCCTTTTGTTTTTATTTTTCTACTGAAATTCAACTTCTGGTGGTTGATAATATGAAATGCTTTAATTTTGTTTCACCAAAATTGAGACTGAGCCCCCCCCCAAACAAAATCCTGCGTACGCTACTGAGTACAATGTCAACGTAAAATGAGAACACAGTTGATTTTGACCAATTCAACGCAAGGAAGTATGTAAAGCAGCATAAAACAAATGTAACCAAGTCTTGACAACGACAATATTCAGAAATTGTATTGTGAATTTACCCATATAAATTATTATTATTATTTATTATGCAATGAGTAAATTCTTTGTAAGGAATATATTTTATTTTCAATAAATATAAAAGATGCATATGGGCCAACAATACAATTCATTTAAATAACAATCGTTTTGACAATTAATTCGATCGCTATACATATAATTCAGGTTTCAAGTGCCTGTATTCTGTATATCATCTATTTTTTCTATTCAACACAGAAATTCAGGTTCAAGTGTCTGAAATGCAAATACTTCCATATTTATTGTAAGAAGTCCAGTACTTTTGAATTTTCATTGTTACAACATTACATGAAACAACATTGTGCATGCTCGGAATTATTAATTTCTTAACATCAACGAAATTCAGGCGGAACGAAGTTCGCCGGCTCAGCTAGTAAAATTATAAATTGGGTGGCGCAACAGCTTGTGAAGAACCAGCGCCTAGTGACTAACAAACTTGCAACCAATCCTGTGTGCGCGTGTTTGCCGAATTCGAACGGCTAGACGAGTCGCACTTATTCATGATAAAGTGGTACTATTGAAGGATTTGTCAATTCCTCGCAAGAGGCAGTAGCCTTACAAAAAAAAAAAGCTTTTTAGTTTTTAGGTGTACGAAGCTGAAAATTGAACCCAGACCTCCACCGTGACAGTCCAACGCACTAATTATTACGCTACGAGCTATGAGTCGTATTAGAGGTAAACTTAAGGATCTCTCCGTTCTTATGGACTCCTGTGAATATCATGTTTATGCGTTTGTGGAAACCTGGCTGTTCAACGAAATAAGAAATGAAGAGGTACTAAATACATTGGAGTTTTCTGTTTTTTCGCCGTGATCGTCATGAGGTTGGTAAAAGAAGAGGTAATGGCGTTCTTCTTGCAGTTCGGCGACCAATTATTTCTTATTCTATTAATCTTAACAGTTCATCTTCGGATGAGAATGGTAAACAAATTTGTGTTTGCATTGAAGGAAATAATAGGTCTAAATTATTAATTTTTGTTAGTTATATTGCACCAGATTCTCCTATTTCTATCTATTTATCTCATATAAAAAATATTGAAAAAAACTTAATCTGATTATAATGAGTACAACGTCTCCGTTTATATAATGGGTGATTTTAATTTAGGTGGGATTAAGTGGATGCTTATAATCATAATAGGATATTGCCAATTGTAATTTCTTCCGAAAAAAAGTTTGAACTTGTTGATTCTCTGTTTGCTTTGTTTGTTTTGTTCACAATTCATTGCAAAAAATGATTGATTAAATATTTAGAAACGAAAATATTGATGTTAATATTTCTGAACGCATTCCTTTATTTTCTAACTCAATTCATCATCTTGCTATTGTAGGTGGTTCAGTTTAATAATAATTAAAAGAAATTAAAGCACATGCAAAATATGAAACATGCAAAAGTTAATCATCGAGCGAACGCAAATAAAAAGTTAAAATAATTCCAAGAAAATAAGAACAAATTAGGTCCTTTTCAGTCGACTGCTTTATTTAGACTGTGCTTAAATTTAACATAGAACATAAAAATCTTAAAAAGAGCTTTTACATAAGAAAATAATGAGAAACTGTATAAAGCAAAAGCAAATAAATTTATATAAGAACAGTTTGGACATCGTTCGATCATTCTGTTATTTTGAGAGACCAAATCATTTAATACACAATTATGTATACTGTTTTAGCAATTAAGAAATAACAGCTATTAATTCGGAGACGATGCAAGTGCATGGAATTGTAAATGATGGGTTGCCAGGTCTTTTATTAACATAAGATATTTTGATGTTATGATACTTATGTCGTAAGAGATAAAGTCTCTTACACTATGTCAGTGTTGATAACAAATATTTGTTTTGAAAATTATAATTGCTTTCATAATGCCAGTAAATTTAAATATCGTTTCAATTCTTCCAATTTAAATAACTTAAATTAAAAATTTTCTTATTTCGATTGGTAAATTAATATAAATAATAGCTTAAAATGTTATTTTGAATATTATGTTAATGTTTTTTTTTAAGGGAATTGGCTGCCTCTGTTCCACGCTCTTTAATTTAAATTAATTCTCATCCCCCTTGGTCTAATTCTAGGTTGCGAAGATTCAAAAAAAGCTAAGAATAAAGCTTTTAAAACTTAAACAAAATCGAATAGTCATTGTGACTTTCTCTTGTATTCCCAGCTTCGAAGAGTTAGTATGTGTTCCTGGCAAAATTTTGTTTTGCTAACTACGTACATTTAACTGAGAGTGACTTAAAGCAAAATCCTAAACAGTTTTTGAATTTTTTGAATTTTAAACGTAAATCCATCGGTTTTCTGTCATCTATGGTTTATAATAATGATACTTCCAGTGATCCTCAGACGATTGTCAGTTAGTTTGCTGAAAACTTTCAGAGTGTTTTTAATACTTCGAATATTGTAGTTGGTAATAGCTCTGATACAAGGGATTTATCACCTATGACAGATTGCTGTAATATTTATTGCGATTTAGAAAAAGTTTCTACGGCTATGTATGAACTTGAGGATTCGTCTTGTCTAGATTTTAATGGAATTTCTGCAATTGTCTTAAAGCATTGATTAAAATCTTTAAGCAATCCTCTTCAATTAATTTTTAATCAGTCCCTTTCAAGTGGTTTATTTTTAGATGAATGGAAAGTTTCGTTCATCAACGCAATTTTTAAATCCGGAGATAAGAACAGAGAAAAATTGCGACGATTCCAAAACTTTTAGAGAAGATATTAAAAAAAAAATTATATAATGTAATTAAAGGCCATATTTCTAATTTTCAACATGATGTTTTTAGTGGTCGATCTACTACTACAAATTTGGCTTGCTTTTCTAACCACTGCTTTAATGCATTGGTGAAACGATGTCAAATCGATGTGGTTTATACTGATTTTGTTTAAGCCTTCAGTAGAGTAAATCACCTTATTTTAGCCAAAAAAAACTAAAATTATATGGTTTTGATGGTACTTCACTTAAATGGTTTTGGTCCTATCTTATTGGCAGGTTACAAATTGTGAAAATTTTGGTGATCTTAAATCGGACACGATAATAGTTTCTTCAGGTGTTCCTGAAGGAAGTCGTTTAGGCCTACCGCTTTTTGGCATATTTATTAATGATTTGCCATCAGTGTCTGAATGCTGAATTTTTGTCGATGATATAAAATTGTTTAAAATTATTAAAACTTATAAGGATTGCATTGAATTTCAGTTGGAATTGATTAATTTTAATAAATGGTGTAAGCAAAACGACCTGCTTCTCAATTTATCAAAATGCTCCAAGTTAACATTTAGTCGATTATCGAATCCAATAGTATATTTAACTACGTTCTAGGAAGTTTTAAATTGGAAAGAATGTTTGAAATTAAAGATCTAGGAGAAGTATTTGATGAAAAATTAACCTTTGAATCGCACGTTTCATCACATATTTGGGCGTATTTATAGTCATTTTAGACCAGGGTCTAAGTTAAACATAGCTTTAGTTGAATTTTCGGACGCTGATTCTATGTTTTTAAGTTTTTCATTTCAACATATTTCAAGCTATTTGTGTTGTATACTAAGTTAAGTATCTTATAAAAATATAAAACCAACAATTTGTAATTAATATCGGTCTGTATTCATTGAGCCAAAATTGTCCTAAACTGTAGTTTAGTTAAACCTGGGTGTATCTGCGACTATGAATATGCCCCATTGTCTCAAAGTCAAACTCTATGCTAGGTTCTTTGAAAAGAAATTCATCGGATTTTAAAGACTCATACACTTTGAAAGCTGTTTATTGTTCATTGGTAAGACCATTTTTGGAATATTGATCTGTTATTTGGAATCCAGATTTAAAAAAGCTTATAAACAGAATCGAAAACATCCAACGCAATTTCCTAAGATTTGCTTTGAGACAGTTCTCGGTTGATACTGGCGATACCAATCTCAATTATAAAACAAGACGTTTGTTGTTAGGAATGCAGAGTCTTGAGTCAACACGAAGAATGTACAGTGTTTTATTTGTTTGCGATATTCTTTCTAATAACATTTGATTGTGGGTTTTTACTTTATTTAATTCAAATTTACGCATCGCGTAGATCTTTAAGAGAGACCTTTTATTATTGAAATTCCTCATTCTACAAACTATGGACATCGAGAGCATATTTCCCATTGTTGTTAATATTTCAATATCTTCTATACTGAGCTGGATCTTTTTGTTTGAAGATATCAATTTAAATCTTTTTTATTAACAATATTATAAAACTCTGTACATAACCGTTGATAATTTCATACTTATTTGTGCAAATTATTTTAGAATTAAGCAAAATACGATATTTTAATATATTATGCATTCATCCTTTAATTAAAAACACTGATTCTTGACGTAACTGGTAGACAGCACTATTTTACCAGTTAACTAATTCGGGTTTAACACAAAACTGGGCCTTAGTCTAAATTCGGACAAAGCCCTAGTAAGTTTTTAGTAGGGAAAATCTAGACAAGGAAAACTTGTCAGATATTTCGCAAGACCTTGCTGGATTCCAGTTCCAAACAATAAGACTAGGGAAACTTTTCAAATACTCACAAGGCCCTCCCTAGCAAAAACTTGTGAGACATGTTTCGGTACCCCATCAAGAATGTCTCTTGTACGCTTTTACCTACCCGTTATCACCAAAAAACTATTTTCTCGCGAAAGTCTCTGCAACCCATTGAAATTTACATAAAGAGAAAGGTATTTTCATATGCCATCAGCATCATCTAAAGCAAACCCTTCTACAAGGTCTAGTTTTTGGTGTCGATATTTGCATTTAAAGTAATTCTTTTTAGTTTTAAAACCTTGCATATCTTTGGATGCCTTCAGCTCCGCAAATAAGTCTCAGATAACATTGCGGTTTTTTAAATCCTAAATTAAATTTTCAAAAGCTATCCACAGCTGAAAACTAGAACATTCTACAACGTCTAGTTGCGAAAATTTTTTAATTCAAAGTTGATCCATTATTTTCGACTAACTAATATCATCTCGTTCTTTTTTTTTAAACTAGTTAGATACGATGATTAAATATTTATTGGCACATAGGGGGCCAAATTTAATACTACGTCTTAAATTTAAAAGATTATAAAATATAAAATACATGTCAAAATATTAAATCTAACAGTCACAAACTCTAAGCTATGAGTTAAAAAAAGAAACAACCTTGTTTGCCAATTCAGAATCTGCTCTAAACTATCTCAGCAAAAGAAGCTAAAAACTGGGGTCTATCATCGTATCCGGTCCAATTTTAACAAAATTCTCTCCAATTTGAACAAAATTTTCCAATTTTGCTACTGGTTCCATTTATAAATTATTCATTTAACCGCCAATAATAAAATGCGCATCGAAATGTCAAATGTCTTGTGCCTCCGCTTTCGTCGACACCAAATTCATGCGAACATCTTAACCCAATAAACCAAAAATAAATAAAAACGAAATCATTTCGCCAGTCCAAAAGGATAGACATTCGTTTTATGAAGTTGAGATAAAACAAAAAATATGCGCTGGTAAATCATCAACATTTTTATTGCTAAAGAAATAACATGACTAAATTATAAACTTTACCATCGTAACTTTTCTCCGATCATAAATTTCGGTACGTATGTAACGGATGCTAGGGCCCATTAATCAAAACTCACAATTTATGTACTTATTTTTAGAGTGAATTCAATTTAAAAATCAAAACATTTTTGGGAACTAGTTATGACAGCTATCTAGTCATTACCATTCACCACTGGAAGTACATAGTTCCCTTGCACAATTCATACAATTTGCTTCGAACAATACTTACCACCAAATCAATACCATTTCCTGAACCTTAATAAAACAAAACACTTTGTATGAAAAATAAATTTAAATTATTTTATTTGTGTCAGTAATAAATTGAATGATTGATTAATATTTTTATTTAAAAATTAATCAAAAAAAAGGCAAGAATTAGAAGAGACGAAACGTCTTCAGAAGAAATAAACGCTGAATACAACCGCCATGATTTATTGTACATTGTACTTACATGTTGTAAGTACAATATATTTATTTATATATGTAGATTATTCAGTAACATATTTGGTAAATCTCTTTTAAGGAATTTTTTCTTTAAATACGATTGAAGGCTCAGGATGTGTTTATCCTGAATTGGCTAATCAACGCGTTATAGGTATGCTAATATCTTACTATGTTTAGGTTTAATTTTAAGAATAACTTTTATCGCAGTTATATTTTGTAAAATGTAAATGCATTTGAATAATGCATGCGTATTTTTATATTTTTTAAGTCAATCAGCTTTATTCTGCTTTCGATGCATTCATCTAATGCTAACAAACGTTACAGCTGTTTATTTTTGATATTTTGTGTACAATTTAACGAAATTATTTTGATCTTGGACCAACTAGCAGAATAAAGCTGATAAGTTCATATTTTTAATGGCAAATCGCGTATGATTATGTATGTTTTTATGTGATTTAGGTTAAGATTGTTCACTTTTTCATTTTAAAATATTTATTTTATAACAGAATTTAAGATTTTTTCACATTTTTATAGGTGGTTCCTTACTCTCAATCTCTGTGATTCTCTGTGATTCTCTGTGCATTTAATTCAAGTCCTATCAAGTTCAAATGCACAGGAAATCACAGTCATTCGGATTAAGACCCAATATTTTTAAATACATTTTTTTTTTTTTGATTAATTTTTAAATAAAAATATTAATCAATCACTGACACAAATAAAATAATTTAAATTTATTTTTAATACAAAGTGTTTTGTTTTATTAAAGTTCAGGAAATGGTATTGATTTGGTGGTAAGTATTGTTCGAAGCAAATTGTTCGAATTGTGCAAGGGAACTATGTACTTCCAGTGGCGAATGTTAATGACTAGATAGCTGTCAAAACTAGTTCCCAAAAATGTTTTGATTTTTAAATTGAATTCAATCCAAAAATAAGTACATATATTGTGAGTTTTGATAAATGGGCCCTAGTATCCCTTACATACGTACCAAAATTTATGATCGGAGAAACTTTACAATGGTAAAGTTTATAATTTAGTCATGTTATTTCTTTAGCAATGGAAATGTTGATGATTTACCAGCGCATATTTTTTGTTTTATCTCAACTTCATAAAACGAATGTCTATCTCTTTGGACTGCCGAAATTATTTCGTTTTTATTTATTTTTGGTTTATTGGGTTAAGATGTTCGCAACCAGACGTTGTAGAATGTTCTAGTTTTCAGCTGTGGATAGCTTTTGAAAAAACTGAAGGATTTAAAAAACCACAATGTTATCTGAGGCTTATTTGCGGAGCTGAAGGCATCCAAAGATATCCAAGGTTTCAAAACTCAAAAAAATTACTTTAAATGCAAATACCGACACCAAAAACTAGACCTTGTAGAAGGGTTTGCTTTGGATGATGCTGATGGCCAGGGAAAGGATTTTGCTAACTTTGACTAGATTCATGTCCTCCGGATTCAAAATATATGTATTTTATTTTGCCTTTTTCACCCGTTAGTTCTTTGTTTGCCTTTTTTACCCGGTAGTGTCTTTTTTGTCAGTTATGACTTGCTTGCTTTTTTATCAACGTTACAGGTAAAATCTTATAAAAAATTTTACAAATACAAACTGCATGTAGTTTTTCCATTTCTAGTTGAGATTATTTCACTTAAAAACATGGATCCTAACGCAATCTAAAGCGCACAGAAAAGAAATTTGCTTGCCTTCAACATACAAGAAAAAGAAAGCAGGTAGTGTAGACTGTAGATAGCGTTACTATAATCTTTTGTCAATAAAATTTCTTGTCCTTTTTTTTGTTTTTGTACTCCTAAAAACTACATCTTTGCATTTCTCTATGAATGATCGTGCATTTTCTTGCACTGCAAATATCAATGAAAATTTGGAAAAATCGAAAGGGCCAATAATTGCAAATTAAGTGTTGAAAAAGTTCACTTCTGTTTTTAATGTAAATCGTGGACTTAAAACTGTTGAGCAAATGCTGTAATAAATCGCGACGTGCGTCGACTCCATACTTTCCGAAAACGTTAAAGTAAATGATGTAGAGACTAGAGAGTTTAAAATGGGCTCGACTCGTTTCTGCTCAAGTAGAAAGGTCCTTTAGCTCATTTTAGACGCTTTTAAGAGGCAATCGTAGAAGGCATGTTACCTGAGAACTTCAAAAAGCTGTTGGTAGTTCAATGCTATTATAATTATACGCTATGTTATGTTTATATTCTCCTTATTTAATAAATGCCTTTTTTTTTTGCCTTTTTATGAATTTTTGTTTGCCGTTTTTGATTTTTTAAGGTCAACAAAATCCTTTCCATGCTGATGGCATTCGACAATACCTTTCTCCTTATGTAAATTTCAATGTGCTGCGGGACTTTCGCGAGAAAATAGTTTTTTAGTGTTAAGGGGTAGGTACAAGCGTACAAGAGACATTCTTGATGGGGTACCGAAACATGTCTAACAAGTTTTTACTAGGGAGGACCTTGTGAGTGTTTGAAAAGTTTCCCTGGTCTTATTGTTTTGAACTGGAATCCAGCAAGGGCTTGCCAAATATCTGACAAGTTTTCCTCGTCTAGATTTTCCCTACTGAAAACTTACTAGGGCTTTGTCCGAATTTAGACTAAGGCGTAGTTTTTAAGTGTTGAGTTAAACCCGACACCCGAGTTAGTTACCTGTTGTAATAGAGCTCTATACCAGTTTTATTTATTTTCATCATCAATTAGAGATTACAGTACCTAACTCTTATACAGACTAGCGAAATACAAAATTTGTTTTAACATACATTTTATTTAATTTACCAGAAAGAATTGGCTAAGCATTTTTTAAATGTATCCCTACTCAAATGAAAATTAAAATCAATAAAATCAGATATTCGGTTAATTTCTCTGACACAGCGAGATATTGGCTCGTTAACAGCATAATTTACTCTATGAATTTCCTCATGGAATAAAAAACGATTCCTTAGCACTCGAGTTGGAGCATGCAAATTATAAGAGACAATAAAAACGGACAGTGAATATGATAGGATAAGATATCTTTAATAAACATTATGGAAAACATTTTGCGGCGGTTTTCTTAGGTCTGAATGCCAATAAGTTGACGTCGAGTATTATAAGGTGGCATAACATCAACGTCCCATCTTACGTTAATAAATAATCTAGGTATACGTTTATTTAAGATTTTTCGAAATTATGCTTAGATTTGACTTTATGTCGGTAATAAGTAGAGATCCTCGAAGTAGATATTTATGCTCAACAAGTTCTCTTTTAAATCTGAGTTTTTAATTCAACATTGATGCATTCAAAAATTGTGAAACGATGCAATCGCGTTTATTGTAGACACTAATTTTTACACTTACACTTACACTCAATTTTATCTTGAATTCTATTTTTAGAGAATTTATGGTGTAAGGTGGAGGTAAGGTGCCAAATTTTTAATCAAAATGCTTCTATTTCCAACTTTGGTTGACGTTTAGGTCAGGTATTATTTCATTTTGGGAAAAAACAATCTGTGAAATATAAATATAACATTTTGTAAAAATAATGAAATTGTCACACACATCGAAACAATTTGTCCCCAACATCCCCTCGAGAATTCAGTCACAAGTGTTGCCGCCGCCTAACATGTGTTCACAATCATCGAACAACAACAAAACCACCATCGTTCAGGTCGAGAAGAGAAGAGGATAGACCAGAGGACATAATTTCGCATCTCTTCGCTTGGACATTGCTAGCACAACACACAAACGGACAAACCAAAAAACAGCTCCAGAGCTCCAGCTTTGGTCAACTCTCGGACAGGGACGAACGACCGACCACGCCATCGCCATCAGCATCACGGACAACATTCAACATCGACTACGACGAGCATCATTCATGTTAAGTGCACAACATTAACAGTGTTTTAGAGTCATCGATGTTGTCGTCTTCGTCTTTGGCCTAAGCTTACAGATGTTGTCACAGTCATGGTCAATGGGTTTGGTTTGGAGTACGGTATATATCTATTCTGGTGGATTGCTAGTGCATCTTCAGCAGTCATGTGTACTGTGTGTTGTCGTTGTCCACTCTTTGAAAACATGCCGAGTGATTGGTATTGGTATGCATGCGAATATTCCAAGGATTTCTTACTGCACATACGAGATGGAGAAGCCGCTGCCACTGCGCCGCTATATAAACGGGCTTAAAGTCCGCTCAAAGTCTATATAGGGGACTGGCTGGCAATGGCGAGTGGGGTTTAGGTGTCGGTCATTAACGCTATTAAACCAGTTTTGACATTTTAATTAAATATCCCATGATACCAAGCGCTCAATGGCTGTGTCCGATGAATGCACGCACAAATGCCAAGTGATTAGTCTGCCGCCTGTTGCTGTTGTACCGCCAGAGCGAGACGCGGCCAGCCAGCGGCGTCATATTGTAGGCATCACAACTATAGTGTAAGTAAAACGAGATTTTTATCAGGATGTGTGATGAGCCGGGAATATATGGTGTGTTGTGTTGTATAGGGCGATATTGAATGCGGGTATTTTATGAAGTGATGAAGCAAACAATGAATGGCATTCATTATATTTTTGTGTTGCAATAATTACTGAAATCGCAGGGATAATACGCTGGCTGTGGGGTGGCTAAATAATGTTGTACATTTGAACCAGTGCATTGAATAATCTATTTAACTTACAAAATTTACAATATCGAACATAAGGTGAGGTATGTGACCGCAGGTCATCCAGTGGATGTACAAGGCGATCGTTCGTCCCATACTTACCTTTGGTTCGATCGTGTGGTTGAAGGCTGTAGAAAAAGAAAGCTAGCTCAAAAACCTGAACAAGGTACATAAACTTGACTGTATAGGAATAACGGGGGCACAGAGTTCTACGCCACAAGCGCGGTTGGAAATTATTCTAAATCTTCCAGTACTGGAAAAGTACCTACATAAGATTCACAGCAGCCAAAAGCGCACTTCAGCTTAAAGAAATGGGCTCTTATTGGAAGCACAGCATCTATGAACATGGGTCTATCTTTCAAAGGAATGACACACTGGCCGGACTTGATGTGACGACTGACTACGTACCACCCATATTAGATTTTAAAATACACTTCTCTATTTTAATTCCCGGCACAAGTGGATGGGAACTCAACTCACTAATCAGTGAACAAGGTATCCCGTTCTACACCGATTGGTCAAACTATTAGAGAATCATATAAACTCCCAGATGAGTATAGTGTCTTTCAAGCTGATAGCTGAGATTTACGCTATTGAAAAAGCGGCAGAAATGGTACACAAGAAAAAACTGACCTCGTCGGAGATCACATTTTTCGTGGACAGCCAAACTGCTATCAAAGCAAATATTTGTAACTCCAACCAAGTCAAACTCTGCTGGGTTCCTGGACATAGCAATATAGAAGGAAATCATATAGCAGATGAACTGAAAAGGAAAGGGTTATTATCAAATAGAAATAGTAGTAGCCAATTATTTAAGGGACCAGAAATCCAGATCGGCGATTTTAGAAGAAAAATTGACTCAGTAACGAAAGAGCAAATCTTTAATCTTTTTGAAAAAACTATTAATAACATCCGCGACTTTTATCGCGCTTTTCAGCAGTTTGGCGTAACTCAAACGCCTGTAACTTACAAACTCACTTTCTTGAGTCAGAACCTTTTAATTGGTAAACATTTGAAGAAGCTACCACTAATATACAATTTTAACAAAATGATAACATCCGCGAATTATATCGCAGCTGTCAGTTGTTTGGGGCCACTCAAACGTCTGTCACTTACATTTTAATTTTTTTTTGGGTCGGTCAATACCTTTTGATAAGGATACATTTCAAGTGGTTTCCCTCAAAATCCTATTACTTAAAAAAATAAAATAAAAAATCCGCGATTTATTTCGCGCCTTTCCAGCTGTTGGATGACACTAAAAACTATTTTTTTTTATATATTTAAGCTGATTACAGAATTTTTAGAATTTGACTCCCGGCGAGTTGACAAGATTCGCGGTGAATTCGCGATCGCGTTTATTCCAATTAATGAATTCGTCGAATGAACTATATTACCGATTCTTTCATTTCCTTACCATTTTCCGAACTATATTATCGCAGCTGTCATTTTGTTGACATTTTAAACGTCACATCCGTATTATTTGTAAACATTTTTCAGTAATACCAAAATAGTTGAACAAAATGTCGGTGGTGCAGTTAATGTTACCGACATTCGTTCAGTTTTCTATCGGCGGATTCACTAGTAGCAATAAAATTGAAAATGAGCCGAATTGTCGCTCTAGCTCATTCGCCGAATTCTGTAATAGGGGTGATTAGTACTCTGGTAGTCAAGACCTTCCGATTGCGATACATTTTGGAGCCATACATCAATTATCTAAAAATTTCAATAAAAAATCCGCGACTTTAATCGCGTCTGTCGGGGGTTTTAGGGCGAGTTAGACGTCTGTCATGTACATATTCGCACTCAGGGGGTCAAGATCTTTCGTTTGTGATACATTTCAAGTGGTTTCCTTTTTGACAAAAAACGACAAAAAAACGCATTTTCAGGGACGTCTGTCGGGGGTTTCGGGGCCACTTAGACGTTTGTCACGTACATACTCACACTCAGGGAGTCCATGGCTAAAAGTTGTGATCCATTTTAGGTGGTTTCCCAAAAGCCTAAAACCCCAAAAAAACGTTTTCAAGGACGTCTGTCTGGGTTTTAAGGCCACCTAGACGTCTGACAAAACCATTTTTGTAATCAGGGAGTTGATGGCGTCAAGTTGTATTACATTTGAAATGGTTTCCCACCCGATTTCTATTTTCAGAAAAGTTGTACTTTTGATGCACTTTTACGTGGTAGCGGGGCCACTACATGCTGGCAGACGAACGTATTCGTTAACACCTTCACCCGCCGGACTATTAAAATCTTTTGGTTTCCTTTCACGACCAGAATCTGCTGCCAGCTCTTAGACTAGTAGTATTGAATGCTACAAGAACTCAATGCTGTCTCCTGTCGATGAAATGAATCCTAATCTCCATGAACAGCACTTGCATTGAGGAAACCGAAAAGCTTTCAGTTCTCGGTCAGGGATGAGAATGCTGAGCCCAAAAAGTGAAGCAAATTTGACAAAAGAATTTTAATCAGAACGAAAACATAACATTGGATAGTGTTATACATTTAAAAATGAGAGCTTTTTAAAGAATAAGTTTTACAAATTCAAAGGTATTTTTTTTATTTGAAAACAAAGTAGAAGTAAGTTGCTACGTAGCAGATGCATATAATAAATTAATGAAGTAGATCTACTACATATGTAGTAAATTATCATCTCTGTTCTCGGTATGTGTATCACTGACCACCTTCTCTAGAACAATCACATATTTGACGTCGTCGCCAAAAATGCTGCTTAGGTTTTCTTCGGCAATGCAAGAAATTTGTCTCCCCTTCTGATCTGGCTGTAATCCTTAAAGCCTTTATTCATCCAAAACTCCAGTAAAATTCTCACAAGCTACTTGAGTCTATGGGAAAGAATTCAAAAAGAGCTATGATGCTATGATAATTATATTCGATAGAAATATCATGCAAGCATTTGCATCTTTTGAACACTGCCGCAATAATTCTTGTCTTTCATTATATACTTGTACTTCTAAGAATGCTCATCAGATTAACATCGAGCCCAATTTTGAACGTATTTTCAAATATAGATATTCTTTTTTTAAGCCGCACTACCCGAATGTGGAATGCTTTACACGGCTCTATTTATCCCTATACCATTTTGAAATTCAAAGGTTCGAAACTCATGTGCATCGTTATCTCCTCTTAACGCACTGTGTTTAATTTTAAAGTTCAAGTGTATACATACCAAAAACTCCTTAAGTGCGCTTATATAAAAAAAGACAAGGTACCCGCACAGAAAACCAATCTAGTTTTCGACAAGGCACTAGAGAGTTTTAAATAGATCCTTGGAAGGCACTAGCAAGATTTGGCAAAGGCTAGAACACGAGCCTTGGCGATTATAAAAAAAAAAAGCTGGCTAGTGGAACTTGATCCTGCGATCTTCTTATTATCAGTCCAATGCGCTACCTGCTGGGTTAACTCGCTATACAAAAATTCAATGTCGAAAGTGAATAAGTTTCATTCCATATTGCATAACAAACACATCCAGAATAGAACCGGATGCTATGTACTTGCACACCCAGAGTAAAAAGTGTGATACGAAAAAGAAGACAAAGGAAAGAGAGAAAAAAGAGTCGTTTGATGCTGAAATTGCATGGTGCTTAAAAATGTGTGTTTTTGGTGTACAAGATACATTTCTGATGGGATACCGATACATGTTCAACAAGTTTATATTAGGCAAAAGAAAAGTATGCCTCGTCTAAATTTTTGGTACTGAAATTCAGCAAGGGCTTGCCAAGTATCTGACAAGTTTTTCTTTTCTAGATTTTCCCTGCTGAAAACTTACAAGGCCCTTGTCCAAACTAATCAATATCAGAAAAAAAAGTTTTAATCAACGGAAATGTCAACATTTTTAAACTCCAATTGTTTTTTTTTTTCTTTTACTAATTTTAAATATTCAATTTTGTTCTTGAAAAAAAAAAACAACTGTTAAAAGTTGTTTTGTGTTTATTGAAACAAAATACTTATATGCTTAAACACTTAATTTTGCCAAATTCCTCTGGTCATTCATAGAGGCTCCCCCAACTTTATTCGAATATTCTCTGACTATAGCACGCTAGCACCTAAAAATGATACTAAATGCCTGCTGAAACCAACATAATTAGATTTTCAATAAATTTCAATTAGGAGAATTTTTGGGCTGTGCATACTAACCGCAGAACATTTCAGCCACATAGATAGGGGAGGCTTTGTGGTATGGTGGTGGCGATGGTGGAGTGTAGGTGTGGGTGTTTTTGTGGACAATTGAACAGTCTCTTAATGTTGGAATGAACGAAGTATTGGTTCCACCTCTATACAAAGTATAGAATTGCTGTTTATACAGACCCTTGATCAGGATCATAAATTCATTAACATAAACACAACAATACCATGTGCGTTCTTTGGGGTTGTTGGATACGAGTATGTAGTATAAGGTACACAACAATAGGTGTTTAGTGCAGACAAGCAGACATTAGATGAGAGCTTTGAATGAATTTATGTTTGGTTATCGAAAGGGGAAGTTTCTTTGGGTGCAATATAATTCATATATAGCTGCTCATTATTTGTACAAATTAAACACTGAATATACCTTTACCAAAGTTCATAATATGTGAGGTTAAAGCTTTTAACAATTTGTATAGGTATGCCATTTGTTTGGTCAGAATGGGCACTGACCACGAACTCATTAAAACGTTTACCTTCCAGAGATCATTGTATAAGACCGAATCGTGAGGGTGAATATTGATCCTGATATATCGGATTGATATGCATGCGGTCATAGTTTATAAGTATGATTAAAATATTTTGAGAATCTCAGGATCTAAAGGGTGCAGAATTTATAAGCGGAATGGAATGAGTTGTTCATTTAAATCATGAGTTTCGTTAAAATTTATCATCATTTTATTAATCCGTAAAGGTGATATTATATTTTTTTTCATTTTTTCAAAGATATGGGCAATCGCTATATGCCAAACTAATTATTTAATCTTGGTTGACACGGACGACGAGCCAGCAGTTTCGTTCTACGCTGACACAGGGTCAGCATATCACCACGGCTAAATGCCAACTCATCCCCCCACCAAAACCACAACTTGACAACCGGGACGGAACACCCCGAGGACAATTAAGTCAGCCGACTTTTGTATTTAATTTTTTGCCATGTATTTTATATTTTATAATCCTTTAAATTTAATAAATGTGTAATATCATCGTATCTAACTTGTTATAAGTCAAATTGTAAATATTATTTTGTTCAATATATATATACATAACGGATGCAAGGGCCCATTAATCAAAACTCACAATATAATATGTGCTTATTTTTGGATTGAATTCAATTTAAAAATCAAAACATTTTTGGAAACTAGTTATGACAGCTATCTAGTCATTAACATTCGCCACTGGAAGTACATAGTTCCTTGCACAATTCGAACAATTTGCTTCGAACAATACTTACCACAAATCAATACCATTTCCTGAACCTTAATAAAACAAAACATTTTGTATGAAAAATAAATTTAAATTATTTTATTTGTGTCAGTAATAAATTGAATGATTGATTAATATTTTTATTTAAAAATTAATCAAAAAAAAAAAATGCATTGAAAAATATTGGGTCTTAATTCGAATGACTGTGATTTTCTGTGCATTTGAACTTGATAGGACATAGGACTTGAATTTAATGCACAGAGAATCACACAGATTGAGATTAAGGAACCACCTATAAAAATGTGAAAAAATGTTAAATTCTGTTATAAAATAAATATTTTAAAAATAAAAAAGTGAACAATCTTAATCTAAATCACATAAAAACATACATAATCATACGCGATTTGCCATTAAAAATATGAACTTATCAGTTTTATTCTGCTAGTTGGTCCAAGATCAAAATAATTTCGTTAAATTGTGCACAAAAAAATAAACAGCTGTAACGTTTGTTAGCATTAGATGAATGCATCGAAAGCAGAATAAAGCTGATTGACTTAAAAAATATAAAAATACGCATGCATTATTCAAATGCATTTACATTTTACAAAATATAACATTGCGATAAAAGTTATTCTTTAAATTAAACCTAAACATAGTAAGATATTAACATACCTATAACGCGTTGATTAGCCAATTCAGGATAAACACATCCTGAGCCTTTAATCGTATTTAAAGGAAAAATTCCTTAAAAGAGATTTACCAAATATGTTACTGAATTATCTACATATATAATTAAATATGTTGTACTTACAACATGTAAGTACAATATACAATAAATCCTGGCGGTTGTATTCAGCGTTTATTTCTTCTGAAGACGTTTCGTCTCTTCTAATTCTTGCCTTTTCCCCAATAATTCTATTCCATGTTTCGGAATGATTTATAGGGAACTAAAATGAAATTATGATAAACCATTTATTAAATATTTAAAATAAATTTTATTTATATTTTTAAAGTAACTTACTTGCATCAAATTAATAGTTTTCTTTAAGAGCATCCACATCACGTCTGATTCGTTTTCAGTTTTGCTTTAATAAATTATTTTGAAGTTGTATTTGAAAGTATGAATTATATTTCAGTCAAACACACATACATACATACTTTGTTTTTTGAAGTTTTTCAAAATCAAAAATATAAACAAATAAATAGTGTATTTTTTTCTTTTATAGTAAGAGAGTTCATATAGAGTGCTCAGTACGGTTTTCGACCGCCTAGCTCTTTTGCGTTAGCCGCCATTTTGAATTTGCGAAAAATCGGTTTTAGTTAAATAACTCGTTTATTTTCAACTTTTTACTAAAAATGCCCTTACCAAATGTTGTTTAAAATTTAATTATCTACAACTTTGGTTAAAACAATTTTTTGTCCAAGATTAATAGTTTTCGATATAATACGGTAATTGTGATTGTGATCGGTTATTTATAGGTTTTCCGCAATAAAGGATACAGAGACGGCGGAAGGGGTGTGCGGCTTCTAGGGCCCCCGAATTCCGATTTCTTGTTGTTTTTTAATGCAAAGTTGTTAACAAATAGTTTGAGCTTTAAACCGCATTGATCATACGATGCAAATTAGAACGGTTTAAGCAGTCGATGCTTTTAAAGTACCAACTTTAGATAGACGCATGTAGTAGCAAGTTTGGTCTGTGATAAGAGGTTGTTTTGGTTTGTTTTTTTTTTTTTTTTTGGTGGTTTATTAAACAATTAAGCATGGATTCAGCTGCTAGGGGTATGTAAAATTGAGAAATCTGTAGACCAATACGAATTCAATTCGTTCATGCGACAACCGATGTTACTGTTACTGCTGCTTACAATGATTGACGGGAAGGTTTGTAGTGAAATAACGGAAACCACTTCAAATAAAAGATGTTACCTTTGTAATCTAACATCAAATAATTTTAATGAAATAGACTTGGTGTTTGAGCAAACAGGTCCAAGAAAAATCGAAGCTCAGGTTTGGGTTATCCTCCTTGCATGCCTGGGTTAGATTTTTGTAATCTTTTCTTCATGTCTGCTAAAAGCTGCATCTAGGATAATGGCAAACTCGTGGTCAAAAAAAATAAAAGAAAAGTTGAAAAAAAAAACAAGAACAAAATTCAAGAAGCTTTCAGGAACTAAATGGGGCTGTTAGTGGACAAACCAAAACCAGGTTATGAAAGTACAAGCGATGTCAACACTGCCCGTCGATTTTTCCAGGACTTTGGTACTTCGACAGAAATAACATAATATGCCAATTTCGCGTTACTCTATTAACAATATCGAGTGGATTTCCCATTCAAATAGGTCGAATTAAAGAATATTGAAATGATACCGCTAATTTGTTTGTTGAACTGTACCCATGGTATAATATGCCCACAACTCCTTACGCCCCCCTAAATGATTGAAAAAAAACATACTTTATCCTTTTGTTTTTATACAAATATATCCCTTATTGTGGATAACCTGTATAAACAACCGATCACAATCACAATTTCCTGATTATATCGAAAACTATCAATCTTGGACAAAAAATTTTAAACAACTTTTGGTAAGGGCATTTTTAGTAAAAAGTTGAAAATAAACGAGTTATTTAACAAAAACCGGTTTTCCGCAAATTCAAAATGCCAGCTTACGCAAAAGAGCTAGGTGGTCAAAAACCGTACTGAGCACTCTATATGAACCCTATTACGATAAAAGAAAAAAATGCACTATTTAATTTTTTGTATTTCAGAACTTATTTTTGTTTAATTCGACTGTGCTAGTATATTTGTTTATATTTTTAATTTTGAAAAACTTCAAAAAACAAAGTATGTATGTATGTGTATTTGACTGAAATATATTTCATACTTTCAAATACAACTTCAAAATAATTTATTAAAGCAAAACTGAAAACGAATCAGACGTGATGTGGATGCTCTTAAAGAAAACTATTAATTTGATGCAAGTAAGTTACTTTAAAAATATAAATAAAATTTATTTTAAATATTTAATAAATGGTTTATCATAATTTCATTTTAGTTCCCTATAAATCATTCCGAAACATGGAATAGAATTATTGGGGAAAAGGCAAGAATTAGAAGAGACGAAACGTCTTCAGAAGAAATAAACGCTGAATACAACCGCCATGATTTATTGTATATTGTACTTACATGTTGTAAGTACAATATATTTATTTATATATGTAGATTATTCAGTAACATATTTGGTAAATCTCTTTTTTAGGAATTTTTTCTTTGAATACGATTGAAGGCTCAGGATGTGTTTATCCTGAATTGGCTAATCAACGCGTTATAGGTATGTTAATATCTTACTATGTTTAGGTTTAATTTTAAGAATGACTTTTATCGCAATGTTATATTTTGTAAAATGTAAATGCATTTGAATAATGCATGCATATTTTTATATTTTTTAAGTCAATCAGCTTTATTCTGCTTTCGATGCATTCATCTAATGCTAATAAACTTTACAGCTGTTTATTTTTGATTTTTTTGTGCACAATTTAACGAAATTATTTTGATCTTGGACCAACTAGCAGAATAAAGCTGATAAGTTCATATTTTTAATGGCAAATCGCGTATGATTATGTATGTTTTTATTTGATTTAGATTAAGATTGTTCACTTTTTTATTTTAAAATATTTATTTTATAACAGAATTTAAGATTTTTTCACATTTTTATAGGTGGTTCCTTAATCTCAATCTGTGTGATTCTCTGTGCATTAAATTCAAGTCCTATGTCCTATCAAGTTCAAATGCACAGAAAATCACAGTCATTCGGATTAAGACCCAATATTTTTAAAAACATTTTTTTTTGATTCATTTTTAAATAAAAATATTAATCGATCATTCAATTTATTACTGACACAAATAAAATAATTTAAATTTATTTTTAATACAAAGTGTTTTGTTTTATTAAGGTTCAGGAAATGGTATTGATTTGGTGGTAAGTATTGTTCGAAGGAAATTGTTCGAATTGTGCAAGGGAACTTTGTAATTCCAGTGGCGAATGTTAATGACTAGACAGCTGTCATAACTAGTTCCCGAAAATGTTTTGATTTTTAAATTGAATTCAATCCAAAAATAATTACATATATTGTGAGTTTTGTAAATGGGCCCTAGCATCCGTTACATACAGTGTCGGACAAAACAAAAGCACTCAATTTCACTTGGTTACATTTTGCTTAGGTAAATTTCTAAAATTGAATATATTTAAATGAATTCTATTTGGTTATTGTAGGTAGATAAACATTAGCTCTTCGATCGCAAAGAAAAAAAATATATTAGTTACACAGTAAAGGAAATACAACAAACAATTTAAAAAACTATTAAAAGCAATTGCGACAAAACTAAAGCACATATTTAAATTCTGTAGTTGTTTTCCAATATTTTGTTATGAAGCCACTATTATTGATAACTGGTGCTTGACAACTACCAGGCACTGACTCAATCAAGTTCTTTATGATTTCCAAGGGGATACTTCCAAGCAATTTCTGTTAGAACAATAAGAAAATCCTTGTTTTTGCAGCTATCACGTTGAATCTGGCGATCTTCAATCTCCAATAGGTTTTTTTTATGGGGATGTGGTCAGGTGACTGGCCCGCCACTTCAAAACGTTGATTTAATTTTCCAAATACCAGTTTTGCACTAATTTAGCGGTATGTTTTGGATCAATGTTATATTGGAATGTCCATTTGAAAGGCATTTTTTTTTGCGTGTGGCAGCATGATGTTTTGAAGGACGTCATTATACACAGAACGATCAATTATAACATCTATTTTATGAGTTAGGCCGATTCTTTGACTAGAATAACATCCCTAGGCCAAAACATTTCCTCCTTCGTGGTTTATTGTACCTCTTGTGAAACGTACCTCTTGTGAAACGTGGGCTTTTTTTTGCCTTTTGGACTGCGGGCTTGCTTTATTCCATCGGACCCATTGACTGGACTGTTGCCAAATAGAAAGCAGTGTTATTTTCGGACGAATTAAGAAGTTTAATCCGCAATGTTCTGATGGAATGAGGCAAAAGGCTAAACCCACGTTTCGCAAGAGGCACAAAAAACCAGGGAGGTTGAAATGTTTTGGTCTGGGGATGTTTTTCTAGTCAAAGAATCGGCTCAACTCATAACATAGATGGTAAAGTGGATCGTTTTGTGTACGATGACATCCTTATAAACATCATGCTGCCACACGCAGAAGAAGAAATGCCCTTAAAATGGGCATTCCAATATGACATCGATCGAAAACATAACGCTAAATTAGTGCAAAATTGGTTTTTGGAAAATAAAATCAAAGTTTTGAAGTGGTCGGCACAGTCACCTCACTCCGTCCCCATAAAAAAACCTATTGGAGATTGAAGATCGCCAGATTCAACGTGATAGCTGCAAAAACAAGGATTTACTTGTTGTTCTAACAGAAATTGCTTGGAAGTATTCCCCGGGTTATCATAAAGAACTTGATTTAGTCAGTGCCTGGTTGTTGTCAAGCGCCAGTTATCAAAAATAGTGGCTTCATAACAAAATATTGGAAAACAACAACAGAATTTAAATATGTGCTTTAGTTTTGTCGCACTTGCTTTTAATAATTTATTGTATTGTATTTACTGTGAAACTAATAAATTTTTTATATTTTCAATTGAAGAGCTAATGTATACCTATATTAACCAATTAAAATTCATTTAAATATATTCAATTTAGAATTTTACTTAAAGAAAATGTAACCAAGCGAAAAGGAGTGCTATTGTTTTGTCCGACACGTATATATATAAATATATCCAATCTCTCTCGTTGACTTTTGTTATCTATTAGCGGGGTTTAGATGTTCCATCATGTTGTACAAAATGAAGTTGTACTTGATGAGGAAAATACATAACTGTAAACGCAACTTTCCGTTTACATGTAAAATGATGTTGTACAACATAGCTTGCGTTAGAATCTTTGAAGTGGAACGTACAGCGCGAAAAATGTCAAAATTTATACTAGCCTTGATAGCGAAAGAAATATTGGACGGTGAATGGGAGGAAAACAAAATATCACAGAAGAAAAAACGTATATGGGGGAAGAAATGGGTACACAATAGGCCGAAATACTCAGATTTTTTACTTCGTATCACTTTTTTTATTCCCGCCGGTATAACATGATCGTATAGCATTTATTTTTTTTTAAACCCTCTATTCTGATGTTCGTTTCAAACTCTTTATATTTATGTAATATCACTTTGTATGCTTTACATTTTATAAGTCTATTTTAAAATTTAAAAATTGATTTTATCTTCCACGTTTCTGGTAGAGACCTACATATGTACAGAAAAAAAAGTCCCTCAAGAACGGAGTATTTGCTATGGTAGCAATTTTTCCGCTTTATTTGGTCTACTGCATTCGTGTTCACAAGACGAGAATTTCCCAGAAATGAAAAATAAAACCAAGTTGTACCAACATCTGTTTACTTAGGTTGTATGGTTTGACAAGCCAGCAAGTTTTCAAAATATTTTGAAAGCCGTAGAACATGTTTTGTCAAACGGTTGTTTTTGCATTTATAACGGGTGATTTTTTAGCTGGTTTGTTTTGGCAGCACTGGTTTTGACAGCTGACGTGTGTTTAGTACCTTGTGTCACTGTCAAACAGCTTCAGTTTGGTTTGCAATTTAACTATGGATCGTCTTACAAATGAAAAACGCTTGAAAATTATTGAATTTTACTATCAAAATTCGTGCTCGGTTCGAAATGTTCATCGCGCGCTGCTTCCATTTTATGGTCGGCATTCTCGACCTTCTGAGCAGTCTATTCGGAAGATTGTGCCCAAATTTCGCACCAAATTTACTTTGTTGGACATTAAACCACCAACACGTTTACGTACTGTGCATAGTGAAGAAAATATTGCGGCCGTATCAGCTAGTGTGACAGAAGACCGCGAAATGTCGATTCGGCGCCGTTCCCAGCAGTTCAGTTAGGCCTTTGTTACAGCACTACGTGGAAAATTTTGCGGAAGGATTTGGGCGTAAAGCCTTTTAAGATTCAGCTGGTGCAAGAACTAAAGCCAGCCGACCTACCACAACGCCGAATTTTTGGTGAATGGGCTCTTGGAAAGCTGGCCGAGGATCCGCTTTTTTATCGAAAAATTGTGATCAGCGATGAGGCTCATTTTTGGTTGAATGGGTACGTAAATAAGCAAAATTGCCGCATTTGGAGTGAAGATCAGCCAGAAGCATTGCAACAGCTACCAATGCATCCCGAAAAAGCCACTGTTTGGTGCGGTTTATGGGCCGGTGGCATTATTGGGCCATATTTCTTCAAAGATGATGCGAATCGCAGCGTTACTGTCAATGGTGAACGCTACCGAGCGATGATAACAAACTTTTTTTTGCCCGAAATGGAAGTTCTTGACTTGCATGATATGTGGTTTCAACAAGACGGTGCCACATGCCACACAGCACGCGAAACAATGGCGCAATTGCGAGGCGAGTTTGGTGAACAGTTAATTTCACGTTTCGGGCCGGTCAATTGGCCGCCTAGATCGGGCGATTTGACACCATTAGACTATTTTTTGTGGGGGTATGTCAAGGCTAATGTCTATAGGGACAAGCCCGCTTCGATTGACGCACTGGAAGCCAACATCCATGCATTCATTCGTGAGATACCGGCCGATATGTGTGAAAGAGTATGCCAAAATTGGACTCAGCGGATGGGCTACCTGAGACGCAGCCGCGGTCAACATTTGCATGAAATTATCTTTAAACATTAAATTGCAAGGTTCAAACTATCGATTGGAATAAATATTTTATTCATTTTTTCGATTTTTTTTTTTTTTTTTTTTTTAAAGTTCTAAACCTCTTAAAAAATCACCCATTATTATACAACATCTATAAATTTACGCGATGTTGTACAACATGTTGTTCCTCATAAGCCCCCCTATTGTAATTAAAATAACGCACCCCTTCAATCACATTACCCGTGTTTTATTGGAAAATCTATCAATAGTAGTATTCCATAGTAGCTATCTTTAGTAGGATTTTACATGAAAAACAAATACAACATACTGCCGATAAAAGTTAAATTAGAATCATACTGCGGATAGTTTTCCGAGTCTCGAATGGATTTTTGGTGATTTCATTCTCAAATGTTGGTTACTATTAGTTTTTTTCGTGAAGTTAATTTTGACTGCTTCTGATTCTCACAAATATATATATTTTTTTCTAATATTCTGACAGGTGTTCTTTCAGTTAAACCAATTTTTAAATACAAAAACCAGGCTACTGCGTATGCGTTTCTTTGGTAATTTTCTGCTGTACTATTTATAGAATGCCAAAAAACACGGGTATTTTTGCACTTTTTATTTTCAAATGAAGGTATACCCAAACTCAGCAACCAACCACCTACCACAGACGGACCCAATAAAAGAAATTGTACCTTGCCTATGCATTTTTCCAATCTATCCATCTCCCGAATTCGCATTGATGCTCTCACAATTCACATCAATACACATTTACCATACAGCGCTGGCCCACCACCACCACCACCCACTCGGCTCTTTTGTCTCTGCAAGTCTACCAGTGTACCAGTTAGTTTGTGTAAAGTGAAATTCTTGTTTGATTTACCCCGCGATCGACTCGTCTGTGAAAAAAATATTTATTTTAACCATTTATTATTAATATTCGAGCTTAAAATTATGAAATAAATGTTGTGCAACTTGTGCAGTTAATTTTTCAAAAAAAATATTGAATTTTGTTGTTCTAGTGTTAGATTTTACAAAATAAATTTCAATTTTAATGCATTTTCAACAATGGCGTCAGTCGATCCTCTCTTCGATCGTTGTTCGTGTTCGAGTCGAGTTCGTGTCGTTTCGCTCTCCGTGCGCGTGCATATTTATGGCAGTTAGAAAAATAATCGTTAGATTCAAATTCGAAATTCAATGTTGTGCCCCTGAAAAATAGGAATCGGGTTTCCTTACACGAAAATAAAAGTGCTTTAATTTAATTTAAATAAAGTTTAATCTGTGTGTTCAGAAAATAGTTTTTGATCATAGAAATTCGAAAAAAAAAAAAAGAAATTGCGTTGTAAAAATAAATCGACTTGTTCGTTCTTCTAAAATCTTATTTTTTTTTTCTAATGAATTTGAATTTAAATTTATTTTCAATAACGGCGTGCGTCGGTGTCTTGATCATTGTTGGTGCCGTTCTCCGTGTATCGTCAGCAGTGCGGTAGTTGTAATTTTTTTTTTTCTCGATTTGGCAGTTAGTAAAATATTCGTTAAAATCAAATTCGAAATCAATAGTGGTGCTTTTGAAACGAATAGTTTCTCCTAAAAGGAAGTAAGTGGTTTCATTTAAATAAAGTCTATCAGTTATAAAAATAATTTCTGATTATAAGAACGCGGTTAAAAATGAAATTCCTTTATAAAAATTTATAAAATTTCAGTGTTAATAAGTTTTTGGTTTTTCAAATCCATGAAATTTTGTTAATTTTGATTTAGAAATAGTGCGTATCTATACAGATAACCATATTCTACATACATCTATCAACTAATTAATATAAAGCCATCAAGGTACATTCAAACATACCTATACACAGTAAGTGTAAGTAATTCATTTATTTCAACTTTAAATAATTAATTGTATCACACTAAGGGCCAATTTTTCAATAGTCATTTAAACCTCAGATAGTACTTATTCTTCGAATAAAACAAAAATTTGTTCCTGTTGCTATAGTAAATATTCCTCTGATAGAGTAAGTGGTGATTGAAAAATCGGCTCTAAAAGGTTATGTATGTTTTCTTAGCTACGGCTTTGCTGAGTAAGTAAATTGTATTTAATACAAATACCTTATTACATATATATTTTAAAATTTAACTAAACAGTAGAAAAAATAGATAAATTTATGATTATTCGAATAAACTATAATACGAGAAAAAATTCATTAGCATGTACCTACACAGGTACCCGAAATATACTAAAAAATACTATGCGAAATAATTAAATGCAAAATAGTAAATAGCTAAATTGATCATATTTAGTACAAACATCCGTTTCATCAATCCTCTTCTCTCATTTACCTCAGGCAAATTAGTCTTACAAATCTTAAAACATAGTCAAAATTCCTATTACCCTTAAAATTGGTACTGACCTGCCACTGACCATATCGAAAACTTTGGAAAACTTGTAGCTTATAAGATTCTAAACAAAAAAAGATAAAATACTTTTTTATCGGAGCATCAGATTTTGAGAAAATGGGGACTAAATATGTTTGTACTTTAATGTAATATTTTGCACATTGTTGAATTAACATAAATTTGTCTTAAAATTTATTGGTTTATCGAAAAAAGTATTTTAATCTTTTTTTTTTCTAGAATATTATAAGCTACAAGTTATCCAAGGACTTTTCTTAAAAAAAAAACTGATGGTTTTCGAGAGATTTTCAAAAATACTGGATTTTTCCGCTTTCACCACACATAATCGAAAGCCCTTGTCCAAATTTAAGCTTTAAGGTATTTATTTGGGAAATGCGTAAGACATCAAAATGAAGGTCTCCCAAAAAAATACAATATGCATTTTTCTTAAAACGAATTAATAATTATGAATTTCTTAAATTAAACATTATTTATATAAGTTATACGTTAATCTTTTTTGTATTCTTCTGCAGTTTGCATTTTTATGAACAATATGTTTTGGAAAAAGAGCACATAAGTCGACTTAGATCGATTGTTCAATCTAGTTCCATTTTGGAAAAGCTACATAAGTTAACTTAAACAAAATAAATTACTAAACTTAGCACGGAAAATTTACAGATTTCAATCATAGAGTAAGAATGGGAGCACTGAAAATGACTTGCATTTTCTAGATAAAACAAAAACATAACTAATTAAACAACTTAAACAAAATTCGTTAATTAAAAAGAACTTCTTTAAATTCTTGTAAGGAGGTGATGTTGACAACCTATCGTCATGAATAAGGTACATTATAATTATTTAATTTTGGTAAGCTTTTCATTTGTGAAAGCTATAAAAATAGTTGTTCGTAACTGATGGCTGAACACAAAGCTGTAACTTCAATCAAAAGTGCTCATCTTTGTGTTCTTGCAACAACTAAAACGTTATATCATAGAGCTCTTCACTGTTTTCGTATCTTTTTATTTTGACAGTGATATACAAGCTTCATCCACAGCTACCTACACCATTAGGGTTAATTATTTCCCAATGCGCTTGGAAGGTTGAAGTTCCAAGTGAATTAGGTACCTCTTCCTATCATAACCAATTTTTAGGCAAATTTCATCTTGCCTGAATCTGTTATTCTACTTTTACTGACTAATGACTTTTTCTGACTTAATTGACTGCCTAACCTACCTGTAGCAAAAAGTTGAAATTTTCTCTGTATACTGCACCGAATTTTGTTTGACAATTAAAATCTGCAAGTAAGACTGGAACTTTTTCTTGTTTGTTATCGTCATTTAATCTTTTTTTCTGTGCGCCAAACCAACTTTGCAGTCGGATAAAAGAACATTTTTTTATTTCATCTTCATATGGCTATGAACGGGCTCGACTGTATAATTTTTTCTTCCTTTCGACTTCGTCAATTGTACTAGATATCTTCAACTATAAGTGAACCTACTGCTATTGATAGAATAGATAAGAAAGAATAGTTTTTGTTGTTTGTTTCAGAACGTTTGGAGCTTTCAATAAGTGCACAGCTATGTTTGATTAACATAAGAAATCCTTCAGTAAAATATAAAGTAAGGAACGATTTTATCATTTATCTGTTCGATTGAGTGTCACAACAGCTTGTCTTTAATAACCATAATTCAAAAAGCATTAAATTTGAATTTTGTATTAGATTTTCAACTTTGTAATCTCTAGTTTATATGTGAAGAATATGCCAACCAACGAATTTAAATTAATAATTTCTGAATAATTAAGTAAATTAGGTAGATGAAAAAAACATTAAATAAAATTGTTTTCAATTTTTTCGAAGTTTTCAAGAATTTGTAGATAGTTTTTTTTTGTTTTGTGTAAATCTTAAGTGCAGTATTTTTCAACCTTAATCTGGAGTATACGTTTAGAATTTTGTAAGTTACGAATTCATTTTATGTGAATTCGTTTTACTCTTGTTAAATTAATCAACAAATTTTTTTTAACGTTATCTTATCTCTAATCGTAGTAGGTTTAAGCCAATATGTGCGTGGGTTTTGTTTTACAAATTGGTAAAATTTTGTATCAACTTTTCAATTTTATGCGCCAAAAATCGAAACGACTATTAACTCAATCTCATTTTAAGAATGAATTTGTACTACATTTTCCGATTAAGATTTTACATAAGATCATATATGGTTTTGTAAAAAAGTTATTTTTTTTTTCTTTTGAAGAAAAGTTACTTTTTTTGTGAAAAAGTTATTTTTAATTTATGATTACATATAATAAATAGGTTCAAGACTTTTGTAATTCTACTGTGGTAAATTTTGCATGTATCCCTTTATTCGCCGTTCCTTTTCTACCCCCCCCCCCCAACTTCTTTAAACACGCACTGTGACTGTACACAACACAACATATCAACCGAAAATTCGATACTCTGCTGTAGTTGTGCTCTGCAGTCTGCTCCTGCCAATAAAAGTCCAACTAACATGTAGCGATGTAGCTCATTATTTATGTCATCGTTTATTTTCTTCTTCTTTCATTCTCTTCTTTGGTAGCACAAGCAAATTGCACAAGCACGAAACATTTCATTTTTTAATGAAGAATTAATAAGAGCAACGAATTCCAGAAAAAAAAATTATATGATTTTAAAACTAGCTAACAGTAAAAAGAATTAGCTTTAAAACATGGTATAAAACTTAATTTTAAGTATTACCGTTATTTTTTAATACTTTTTTGTCATTTTTAGTACCTTTTTTATAAAATTGCCCTTCCCGCCCAAGCGGGGGGAGTTAGACCCCCCCTTCCATAGTAATGAAATGCAAATATTGGGCTGTTCTACAAAAATAACATTTTTATTTCTTGGCGCCTAAGTTATCGTACTCGTGCCTGATTTTTCAACAATTATTCAATTAATCAACAGCGACAAAAAAATAATCATGCAAGCAAATCAAACAAATTTCAGCATAAGCCTTTTGACATCCAAAGTGAGGAACTTGTAGAAAAAGTTAAAATTTTAATAAGAAAAATATGCGTTTGGCATCACTTTTAGCTACAGAGTATAATGATTGCTGCGAGAACAAACTCGTATTGAATGGCTTTTCCAAAAATTACCTATATATTTTTGAAATTATATATTTGGCACGTTTTATTGTAATGTAATTCAGCTAGCTCGGTTAAATAACCCTTGGTAAGAACAAATTTAAGAAAGTGTCGATAAAAAAGCTAACCAATAAACCGGCTACGTCAAGCAAAAAAACAATAAATTTAAATCGAATCGAAAAATTGCTGTTTAATTTTGTTCAATTATGATTTGTTGGTAGTTCTGATTTTCCCTAAGGGCCCAGTTATAGCTATCATTGGAAACCATCGTTGGAAAAGTTAGCTGTTTATTTTGAGACCCTTGGAAAATTTAATCTTTGAATATTTTAATTCAGAAATATAGCTTACGACTGCAAAATTATTTCTACTCCAAAAAAAAAAAAAATCATTTTAACACATATCTTCCCCATAACGTAGCTTTTAAATTTTTCAATGATCATTGGTATGTTAGTTCATCATTGAAAAATTAAAAGACATTTTATGATTGCATTTTATGAAAAGTTGTGCAAAATTGAATTTTGTTTTACCTAGAAATAAATATTAAGTCAATTAGCTCTACTTTGGCATCAAAATAGTCCTTTATTTTTTTTCAAAATCTCTCAAAATTGTCAATTAATATTTTCAATGATGGTTTCCAATGATATAGACACGTAAAGTCTGTTGGACGACATGTCAAAAATCAGTGGCCTTCTCCATCAACGTTGTGTTTACATCCCTTATTTTGGCGGACACTTTGTGGCGGAATCGAAAAAAACTTAATATCAGTTTTTGTAGCTTATTAAATGCTAATTTGTTGTTCAATCCAAAGATTTATAGTTCACTTAGTTTTTGAGTTACTGAAAATTCCGCTTAAATAAGTCTGAAGTTAGCGGACTAAATCCAAAATAATAAGAATGCTGAAGTGAAATTAGTACCCAAATTTGTAGCTTTTTTAATGCTCTTAAGTTCTGAAAAAAAATAAGTTCTGTACCTATAATAGTTTTTTAAATAATCAAATTTCCGCTAAGATAAGTCTGAGTTAGCGGACGAACATTCGGAAATAACATTTTTTGTATGTCCAAAATTGTAGCTTTTTAAGTGCTTATTTGTAACCCAAAAATTAATTTCTTATCTTTTAAGGGTAATTTTTTATTAATTTTAAGTTTAAAAAGTGCACATCCGATCCGCTGAAGCTGGCGAACAAAATCTAAAAAAATGAGATTTTCAATTTATGTCTTTTGCCAGAATTTGTAGCTTTTGAAATGCTGATTGCTGGCTCAAATCTCAAATTTGTAGCTCTAACGGTTTATTTAATATTTAAGTTTCCACTGGCAAAAGTTAGCAAAAAATCGACCTTCTAATATCTAAAAAAAATTGTATTTTTTCATTTTTTTAGATTGCAGAAGGTCGATTTTTTGCTTACTTTTACCAGCGGAAAGTTAAACATTAAATAAACCGTTAGAGCTACAAATTTGAGCCAGCAATAAGCATTTCAAAAGCTACAAATTCTGGCAAAAGAAAAAATTTGAAAATCTCATTTTTTTAAATTTTGTCCGCCAGGTTCAGCGGACCGAAAGTTCACTTTTTAAACTTAAAATTCAAATAAAAAATTACCCTTAAGAGATAAGAAATTAATTTTTGGGTAACAAATTAGCATTTAAAAAGCTACAATTTTGGACATCAAAACAATTGTTATTTTCGAATGTTCGTCCGCTAACTTCAGACTTATTTTAGCGGAAATTTGATTATTTAAAAAACAGAATTTATTTTTTCAGAACTTAAGATTATTAAAGAAGCTACAAATTTGGGTACCAATTTTACTTCATCATTCTTATTATTTTGTATTTAGTCCGCTAACTTCAGACTTATTTTAGCGGAATTTTCAATAACTCAAAAACTATGCGAGCTACAAATTTTTGGATTGAGCAACAAATTAGCATTTAATAAGCTACAAAAACAGATATCAACTTTTTTCGATTGCGCCACAAAGTTTCCGTCAAAATAAGGGACGTGTTGTGTTTGATTTGATTAAAAGCCCTGAATTTTTGTACACATGTTGCCAATATCTATAGTTGCACATTGTACTGTAAACATTATTGCTTATTAAACATTTATTATGGAATCTACCAAGTAATATACCCCTCCCCATTTCGTTAAAAGCTACATATACGCTTCGCACGTGGCACTCTTGATTATGCAGCTACAAAAAGCGTTTTGCAATTAAAATGAACGTTTTTGAAGAATTAAAATACAAAAATATGCTTACGTGTAGCTCCAAAATTCTTCCTGGCTGCAAAAATTCCAAGTTACTGTCTAGTTGCGGCAAGGCTCTACTAAGTTTTCAGTAAGGAAAATCTAGACAAGGAAAACTTTTCAGATACTTGGCAAGCCCTTGCTGGATTTCCGTACCAACAATTTAAATGAGGCAAACTTCTCAAATATCTACTCATGACACCCTGCCTAGTAAAAACTTGTTGGACATGTATCGGTACCCCATTGGTACGTCTCTCGTAGACAAAAACACAAAAACCTTATAACCACCATGCTATTTCAGCATCATTCAGCATCTCTTTCCTTTGTCTTCTTTTTCGTATCACAGTTTTCACTATCGGGTGTAAGGCATCTATACAAACCTGTTCTAAGTTGTTCTACCTAAAAAGCAAGTACCTACATCTATCCTACATGTATTTGTTATGCAATATGGAGAAACTAATTCACTTTTGACATTGAATTTTTGAATAGCGAGTTAGCGCATCGGGATCAAGTCATAAGCCAGTTTTTTTTTTTTTGCCTGACTAGGCGAAAGGGTTCATTATAATCGCTTCTACTCGGGTTCATAGTGTTGTTTCCTAATCTGCAATTAATCAATGTTATTAAGGCAATGCGAAAAATTTTCCAGCCTAAACTGCACCTACATATACAAACGTTTACCGTACCTATACAGGGTATCCCTTAATTCGTCAATAGTATCTTAGGGTGTGATTCTTGGGTGTATTCTAAGAAAAAAATTGTTTCACAGTAAGGGCCTATCTCCAATTTTGATATCATTTATCGGGGATTCAAGAAAAGTCTTACTTTGGTGTACCCTGATCCACATTAACGGTAATTGCGCTGTTCGTAATAATGATAGAAACTTTGTTTAGGCCTTAATTTTTAGAAAGAATACCAGCATTTGTAACTGCGTTTAAATAAATTCGATATTTTTTTCCAGTCTTAAGATATTCAGTTTTTAGCCTGTTCCATTTTTCCTGCCCATGCTAATTTTTTCACTTTGGGGTCAATTTTCTCCAAAAAATGCGTAATCAATATGATGTTTTAATATTTTTTTTGAATGTATGTAACAATATTTAAAATAAAAGTCGATAAGAAGTTTGCCGAAAAACCCATAGATTTTATGATAATTCGGAAAACCAGCGGCAGGTAAAATTTAATAAAAAGGTTTTTTTTTTGCTTAACGCTCGAATGGCTATGAATAAAATATGATATGTGTGGTTATCGATTATTTTTATTTTATGTGTTAACTTAAACAGTTATAACAGGTGTTCAAATGAGTCCTCTTTGATTTTGCATGCATGCTAGAGCCCGTTTTCGTATTTCAATGATATTGATATTAATGATCCTTGCTACTGCCTCACTTCTGAGGACGCTTTGAGCATGCGCTCTTCTAATTCACTTTAAGTTGCTGTTTTTGTTGAATAAATGATTTATTTCATTCTTCCCCATTCAAGAACATCCAATATTGTAGGGTCAGGTGATCTTGAAGGCTATTGAACTGCTCTAACTTTTTCCTATCCAACGATTACCGCTTACTCTTCATCTTGCCAATTTTTAACCTATCGAGCAAAGTGGGCGGAAGCACCAACAAGTTATGAATAAGATGAAGTTAGTTGAACCTATGGAATGTCATTCAATAGTTCTGATAAATCATTTTGCAACATCTGCAGATAGTTTGTAGAATTCAACATAAATGGCTACTAGAAATAGCATGTATTTAAACCAAAGAATGTCAGAGTGCACCCGTTATAACTGTTTTAGTAAAAAACACACTTAAAAAATTATCTAAATCCACACAAATAATTTTTATTCATAGCTTTTCGAGCTTAAAGCTAAAAAATATTTTTTTTTAACTTTTACCTGACACGGGTTTTCTAAATTATCATAAAATCTATGGGTTTTTCGACCAACTTGTTATTGACTTTTATTTTAAGTATTGTTACATACATTCAAAAAATTATTAAAACATCATGTTGAAAATTGGCTCCAAAATCAAAAAATTAGCATGGGCAGGAAAAATGGAACAGGCTAAAAACTGAATATCTTAAGACTGGAAAAAAATATCAAATTTATTTAAACGCAGTTACAAAGGCTGGTATTTCTTCTCAGAACTAAGGCCTAAGCGAAGTTACTATCATTATTACTAACAGCGCAATTACCGTTAATGTGAGTCAGGGTACAACAAAGTAAGAATTTTCTTGAATCCCCGATAAATGATATAAAAATTGGAGATATGCCCTTACTGTTCAACAATTTTATTCTAAGAATACACCCAAGAATCATGCCCTAAAATACTATTGACGAATTAAGGGACACCCTGTAAAACAATCCCCCTTGAACTAAAAATTGTTGACAAAATCACTGTGTAACTGAGTGGCAGTAATTGGGTTAAGAATTAGGGTTTCAATTATTGTTTTAAACATAGTTAGAATTTGCCAAAGGAAAAACAAAAACTCTTCATCAGTTAAATGTTTGAAAATTTGTTAACATTCAAAGCTTTATATTCCTCATTAAGCTAAATCCTCCTCCTTTACCTATTCCTATTCCATTGTCAAAACAAGAGGGTTACATCGGTTTCTCTATATAACTGATGATGAAAACAAAACTCGCTCCCCTATATTTTAGTTTTTGATAACACTAAACAAATGTCACAGGATACATCCACTTTTGAAACTCCTCAAAACATCTATACTTAAAACTTTTACCTTAAAACAAAAAAAAAAAAAAAACGAAAGGGAGAGAAACTTTTTAATCAAATATGCTATTCATTTTCATAATAATTATACAATAATGCTGTAATTAAATGCAAATGCCACAAAACAAACTAAATATTCTATTGGGGGGACGGAGTCACAGGGCCGTATATAACAGAGCTGGGGCACAAAAGTCAAGTCATATAGAACCTTTTTTCACTTGAGCTGCTTTGGTTTTCGGTGAAATGCAAATGAAGGAATTTTTCTTCAAACCCCGACTGCCCCCCCCTCACCAGATACTTACGGAAAAAGCTTATAGAGGGAAATACCGCAGCGGAAGTGGAAAATTGCCACATAATTGTGAAACCATAGTAATTTTCTATTTTCATTGACTTACCTCAGAGGACAAGCTATGTGTTGGATTTGAAACTCAAAACATCACAGGAGTTGACAAGTCCCATTCGTTTTTCTTACAATTAAATATAGACCTGCTGCACACACCTGACATAACAAACCTCCCTCTATACTTCTTCTACTAGACTTCTATTAACATGAACAAGTGTGTGTATGACTTTTGTATGGCGATTTTAATCTGTTAGCACACTTTGATTTCCCGCCTTCACGTAAGGACACGTAGATCCCATTATTAAAATTAATAAACGTATAGTATACCTCGAGAATTGTGTAGATGTTGGAAATAAATGTCTCCTGAGGTATACGCACATTCCAGATCCCAAATGGCCTTAGAAGGACAACAAAAAACACCCCCTCTGGCTCCCATATACAAACACTAGCTCCCAGGACAAAACCCCCAAACCCTCAGGGCGCCAGGTTCAAATAAATGTGTACATAGTTTCGGTGCGTGAGTTTTTAGCAGTAGCGCTAGATATGGAAGAAATTGTTGGTATGTTTTTTTTTTGGGACGACTTTCAGTAACGTAAGCTCTTTGCAAAGGCATCTTCCACACGTATTTGGTGGCCATAAAATACCGATTACATTATCGGGATAATGAATTTGGGAGTCAGTGTAGCTTGTGCTGGGAGATGGGTATATGGCACGCATGTCCTTGAAGTCACACCATTAAGTCTCTGTAAGAAGGAAGGTTTTGTTTGGCTGTGTGACTATGTGTGACATTAACCAAAAACACTTACTATGCTCGTGTCCTAATTGGAAATCAAGAGACGGGTAAGAAGGAAAGGAGACGTAGCTATACCTACAGTTTTTATTTCATTTTCTTTGGGAAAAAAGAGCCATTTCCGTGGCGAAAGCACATCATCTTCTCTTTGTTCTTATACACATAGTTGGTAAATTGTGTCCAGAATGTAGTTACATTTTTTGGGACGCGAGTGATCCCCAGTCACGTTGTTCTTTTCCAAAAACGACATGATGTGCTGATGTTCGATAAACTTTTGCCTTTGAGGTTTCCTTTCGTTTTTTTTTTGTTGTTGGTGTAAAAATACTGAGTATTATGTGGTTAATCCACTATACTCATCTACACACCAATATTATTTGTATTAAGGGTATAAAAGCCCCTAGTGTGATTTATGAACTCATTGGTTTTTGTTTTGTGTCCCAGGACTACAATAATCCAATACAAAGTTGAATGGGAAAGTAGGTATGGTAGGTACGAGCGTAACAACAGATTCACATCAAATATGTTTTTTTTCTTTGGTAAATCAATAATGCGATAATAGACCCGATATGTTCTGTTTATTAGGAAGCGCACTAATGGGATTGCCTAGAGATGAGATTTTCGTTTCTTTAATGTAATTGAATGACAGCCGAAGGTCAAAATAGGATCGAATCTCGAAATGTTTGTTGGCTAAGGACAGTATAGGTACCTTATATTTGGAATTATGTTGTACCTAAATGTTTTTTTTTTGTATCATATTTGAAGATATGATTTGATTTGAAAGTATAAAGCCTCAATGCAAAAAATATTAAGATTATTTTTGTAAATATGTATAGGTAATAGTTACTGGGTTATCCTTTCATTTATAAACAAAAAATGTGTAGTTTGATTTCGGAAATAACCGCAAGGTTTTTTCGATTCTTATCAGCATGATGTTTAAGATGTGTTTTTTATAAGACCTTGAAGATATTGTATGAGCTTATATGCTGTATTTTTATGAGACATTATGAGACAGAGAATATCTATACTATACATCCTATATACAGGCAAACTTCTTTATAACGAACCCTTAAGGGAACAGTAAATTGCTCCGTTATCGCACGAACTTGCTCTTGTCGTTTTACAACGAGAATGCACCTAGACATTGACGGTTTATTTATAAAAGGTTCGATAATTTAAAAATATAATTTGAAAATTTTGGATTTAATACAAAAAAAAATTGCAATAAAAGTTAAACAAAAAATTGTGTTTTATCATTTGATTTTATTTGTTCGAAAAAAAAATATTTTAAAAATATGTTAGATGCTTTTTTTTACTAGATTTAAGTTACTTTCTAAAACTTAAGGGAGCTTTATAAAAATGCTTCACACCAATTTTGAAATAAATCCGTTAATTCGCTAAAACTCTAATTCGATGTAGGTACTTCAGGACGCACAGATGCAGATAAAGGGTGATTCTTCAAATTATAGAATAAAATAATGATAATTTCTGCACGACACTTCTTGAAGCAAATAGCTAGTTATAAAAAATAAACATAAGAACGTCCTATCACATACAAAAAAGCGGCCAGTCAAAAACAAAATAAAAATATCAATCTTGTGGCATTTTTTTTTTATCTCAATTGTTTCCAATAGGTAAGGAGTTATTAAAAATGTGGTAAATAAAATATTTGCTTGGTAATTAATTTTGTTTCTCGAAATTTTAAGAAAATAGCCTCAATTAGGATCATTTTAATACAAAATTGCCAGGGGACTGGTTTGGTTGAAGTGGCTGCCAGCAAGGAACTGGCAGCGACTTCACTTCAACCTAACCTAACCTAACCTAACCAGTCTTCTGGCAATTTTTAAGCTGTGTGAAGTGGGAACCCTGAAGTCAAAATGTGTGGGTGTGGTTTATCAGAATCGTTTGTCCATCGTTTGTCCACCCTCAGCAAAAAAGTTTTTAAGCTTTTCTTTTTTATAGCAATTTCCCAAAATCAATTATTTATTTTTGTTTTTATAGCAGCAACACACAAATTTAAATTTTGTTTTGCTAGATCGTTTTAATCTTAATCGTTTGTCCAGTTAAGTTCAGCAAAAGAAAAAAAATTTTAGACCTTCGTTCAAAAGTTATTCAACATTTCGTTTTTATAGCAAAACCCCCAAAGTCAAAAAACGAAACGTTGAAAATCTTTTGAACGAAGGTCTGAACATTTTTTTTTTTTGATGGACTGACCTGGGCAAACGGTGGACAAACGATTGGGATTAAAACGATTTTGACAAAAAAAATTTTTGGGGTTGCTATAAAAAAGAAATGTTAAATAACTTTGGAACTAATGGTGGAAAAACGATTATTTTTAGTGAATAATCCTAAACAGCCGGTGGACAAACGAACACACTTAGTCGCATTATCCTAAGTCATCTATTGGGGGCAGTAGATGAGTTTTTTGCTTTTGGGGAGTTGCTATAAAAAAGAAAAGCTTAATAACTTTTTTCCTGAGGGTGGACAAACGATTTTTTTGGTTGGGCAAACGTGCACAAACGATGGACAAACTATTCTGATAAAACCGACACAAAAACTTGACTTTGGGGTTCCCACTTCACACAGCTTGACAAATCGGTAACAGAATATTTTGTTCCATATCTCACCCGAAAGCCCTAAAATCGCCTTTTTCCTAAGAAAAAATTTTAATCGAAAAAGCTTCGGATTTTCAAGAGATTTTTGTATCCATCATAATCATGCCGACACTGAATGATATTTGAAAGTTGTTGCGTGATTTGGAAATGTTTTAATTTTTTGGCCCCCTCCCTTTTAAATTCGTGGCAGAAAGAATTTTTAATTCCAACATTTTCATCAAAAGCTCTTCAGATTTCTTTATATAAAGCCAGAACCACATCACGTGTGTCGTTTGTTGTGGTGTGACGCTATCGCTACAATTTATTTCATATTCGTAGAACCATTGTCTTAGTGTGTTGTGTTGCTATGTGGCGTAGGAAATGTATAGAATGACAGCCACACACGACTCCAAATCACAACACACGTGACAGGTGTGGTTCCGACTTAAAAGCTTCTCTACTGGCTTCCCAGTTTGTGTGTGTTGTTAAGAAAATGTGAGTGTATTGCCACTGGCTAGCCAGTACTGGCTTGTGTGGCCTCAGGGTAAGAAAAAAATAATTTTATTTATTTACAAAAATAGCCTCAATTAGTAGCATTTTATTAAAAAAAATGCCAGTGGACTAAAGCCAGGAGTGCTAACGCCAAAAATATAGTAATTTTTTATTTGCCAAACGAAAAAAAAAATACTTTATTCTGTGGTTTCACTAGGCCTATACAATTGCGCTACAGATGTAGCAAACTCTCATTTTTAAGTGTAGGGGACTTGAAACTTGAAACTCAGCTATAGAAATCAGAGGCGGCGGAAGGGGTGTGCGGAGTGTGCCATCGCACACGGCCCGCGCGTGCCACATTAAAATGTCTCCACGTCTTGAAATAATTAAATCCAGCAAACCATTTTTCGAAATAAATATTATTACAATTTTAATGATACTTAAGGGTTCTAAGTACGTGTACAAAAATCAATGCCAACTTAAATGTCCAACTTTGATGCAAACATTGCGCATTACACTTAGTTAAAACCCTGTTTCTTGCCAAAACTATCAGACCAATTTGGATCTAATTAAGAACTTCGTCTTATAATTCTCTTGACTATTTTTGATTCCAATTTTTTAGCAGAATTGGAAAATTTTTGACCTGTTTTTTTTTTGATGCTTCAAAATTACCAAATTTTTCACATTTTTTTTTTAATTTATGGTTAGATAGCAACACGAATGTAACGCGCACAAATTTAAAACAAATATGGTCTTATCTGAAATTTTATAACAAACAAATTTATAGCGGTTGGCTTTTTTATAAATTTCATATTTTGACAGTTATAAAGGAAAATATCAGAAAAATGGGTCGATTTTAACGTTTTTTTCACTGTTGCATTTTTCCTGCAGCGCGCACAGATTTTTCAAAGCCGCACTTAGCTACAAACTACTCCAACAGCCCCAACAACATATCAAAAATGCAGAACCACATCGCGCTATATGCAATTTTATTGTCGAATTTGACTAGCCTATCATCGAACAGTGCGTTGAATATCGATCACCACTTCACCTGCTGTTCATCGATTTTGAAAAGGCGTTCGACAGTGTCAATAGAGAATTTATTTGGCTTGCTTTGCGCAGGAGGGGAATCCCAGATAAATTGATCGCTATTATCAAGGCTACATATGATGGATCCAAGTGTCACGTTTTGCACAAAGGTAGGCTGTCAGTGGAGTTTGAAATCCAAAGTGGAGTTAGGCAAGGCTGTATACTGTCACCAATACTGTTCCTGTTGGTGATAAGTGAGGTACTGCACGCAGCTTTGTCAAGTGGAAATGGAGGAATTCAGTGGACTCTGCAATCTCACCTCAAACATCTGGACTACGCGGACGACGTATGCTTACTCTCTCATAGGATCATGGATCTCCATCAAATGGCAACAAGGGTGGAGAGAGAAGCAGAAATCGTAGGGCTTAAGATCAACTCGGCAAAAACTAAAAGGATCAGCCTTGGAACTTCCTCATCAATCCAAGTAAATATTTCTGGACAACCGGTAGAGATGGTAGAGGATTTCCAATATCTTGGGAGTATTGTCTCTACGGGTGGCGGAACTGAACTGGACGTAAACAGCCGAATCAGAAAAGCAAAGGCTGCGTTCGGAATGCTGTCCAAAATATGGAGAAACAACTCTTTTAGCTTAAAGACCAAGTTACGACTGTTCCGCTCCAATGTTGAATCCGTTCTGCTTTACGGCTGCAGCACTTGGAAAGTCACTGACACTGTCACTAGAATGCTGCAAACCTTCGTTAATAGATGTCTACGAAACATCTTGAGGATTTTCTGGCCCAACCGTATCTCCAATGCCGAACTTCATGCGAGAACGGGTCAGGAGCCCATAGACTCCATTATACGAAGAAGAAAGTGGCAGTGGATTGGCCATACGCTTCGAAAAGGCGATCGGTGCATTGCATCTCAAGCAATGCAGTGGAACCCGCTCACACAGGAGGGAAGACAAGTGGGCCGGCCTAGAAGTACATGGCGAAGAACGGTCGAACAGGAATCGGCACGACTGGGGAAAAGTTGGAGAGAGCTGAAATATATTTCAAGAAATCGTTCACGATGGCGCGTAGGTGTAGTGGAGGCCCTATGTCCCGTAAGGGAAACATCACGGACGTAATAGGTCCGAGGATCTTAGTAAGTATATATCTATTGCATTGGTGCAACCCTTAGTTTTAACCAAGATTTTGTAGAAATCCTAGTACTTTCATGCTCATATAGGAGAATTATCTGCGTTTTGATGTTAATTTCAATGAAAGTACTAAAGGGTACAGAAATAAAAATTAATCAACATATAAATTAAAAAAAAAATTTTTTTCAAAAATTCACTTTGCCAAAAAAATAAATCGGGTGGCACAACGGCTCATGAAGAACCAGAGCCTAGTGACTAACAACTCGCAACCATTCCTGTGTGCGCCTTTCGACAGGAATGGAAGGGACCTACAATTTTATGCCGAATCCGAACGGCTAGACGAGAAGCACTTATTCGTGACAAGTGATACTCTTGGAGGATTTGTCAATTCCTCGCAAGAGGCAGTAGCCCTGAAAAAAAACTTTTTTGTTTTTAAGTGGACGAGGCTGGGAAGCGATCCCAGACCTCCAGCGTTACAGTCGAACGCACTAACCATTACGCTACGAGCTACTACCACTTTGCCAAAACCAAAACCTTAATTAAAAATTTGGCAGGCACCTATCAACTTTTTTTTAATCAGATTTATAAACACATGCTTTGTATTTCAATAGAATCAATTTTCTCAAACATATAATTTGCTATTTTTGACTTTCAAACGTTCATATCTCGAGTTCTAAATTTTTGACAATTTTTGTTGTTATGTATTTTATAAAATCCATCGATTGCAAAAAAAACATTTCGTTATGACTTACCGTTTAAAAAATAAGATTTCGACCTTCTTATACGTTCACCCTCATTTACCTACTTAAATTTAAAATTCTTTCATATTATATTTTGTTAAATCTTTATAGCTAACCACATAAGCTCTATCAGATAATTGAGTAAGCGCGAAAATTGATCATTAAAGCGTGGCAGCCCTATGAAGGGCCCAGTTTTTTATTGGCAACCCATGCGCAAACTGTTTTTTTGGACACTATAAAAAAAAGTCTATACCCCTCATCTGGTGAATAGATGAGGGTAGGTCGTCCATTAGCGGGCTCCAAGACTATTATTATTTACATTTAGTATTCAGAAAGTGAGCTTAGTATTTTATTTATTGTGTGTACAATTGTACATACATGTATAAAAATAAATGTTTAAAAATTTTGAAATCAAATACTGTCTTGAGTTTGTTGTAACGATTTTGAACTTAAATTATAATATTGACTGCGGAAGATTAGATGACAGGTGTATAATGTACTTTTTTCATAATGATGAAGCCTGAAATAATTTTCCCAGGGGCCCTGCAAATTTAATCTCGCACACGCGTCATTTTGGTCTAGCGCCGCCTCTGATCGAAATGTGTAAGTCTTCACAGAAAGAAAATTAATTGTTATTTTTTTTTTTCTTAAAACAAAAATTGCATCAATCAAAGTGTACACACCATTTTTTATGAAAATCGTAAAAGTCGTTTTCGATAGATATAAGATCTTTCTCAATGATTTTCAACAATTGCATGATATGTAAGCGGCATTATTTTTGTCTGTTATGTGACATGATTTTTTCGAGTATTCCATCAGAAAATGTTGAGGACTATGATTGCCTTCCAAGTTCCAAAATCGTTTTCAAAACTTTTTCAAAAAAAAATATTTTTGTTTTAAATTTAAAAAACAAATTTTTAAATTTTTGTATGCAAAATTATAACATAAAAAGTTTAATAGCTTCTTTATGAAAAATTGAAAAAAAAAAAAAAAACTGAAAACTTTTCTAGAAAATTAAAAACCAAAAAAATATGGTTCTTATAATTAATTAATTTTTTTTTCTATAATTTTTAAGCGGAAAAAAAATCATAAAAAATGTGTTGGTATATAAGTACTTAAAAACACGAGTAGTTTTTTTAAAAACACTATAATAAAATCTTAAGAAAATCCATCTTAATGATTATGCTGTAGCCGGAGAATTGCGAAATATTGCATAAGCAAGTTTGATAAAAGTCTCGAGTTGGTTTTTTTTACAAACACATAACATAACGTTGAGATCAAACTGAGCGATGTGAATTTTATTTCGAAAATATTGTAATAAATTTCGAAAAATTGTATACGAAAATTTATTAAAAACCAATATAATAAGAGTGCACAACTATTTTAGGGTCGTTTTTATAGAGAATAAAACATCGACATAATTCCAGTTGAAATGGCAGCATATTATTATGTTTAATAATGGTAATAATGGATAATGTTCTTCTTTTTGACACGAATGTTCCGGTCATGATTTTAACCTGCCGGTATTTTCAGATTAAGTGAGTTTAGGGTACTAAATGTGGAGCAGGGTTGCCGCTGAAAAAAATTTAAAAAGGGTCCCAAAAAGGGGGCCGAGACAAAAAAGGGGTTAATATACATAAATTCGACAAAACAAAAAAAATTACCTTTTCATGTTTTTTTTTTTTTTATTTTTAATTTGATTTTTTTTTGCCACAAAACAAAGCGAACTTCTTTGCAACAAAACAAAACTAGAGACATAACTGTTTAAGTTTCCAAATATTTCGAAAATAAATTGTAGGGTTGTCTCCTTTTGCTAATCTGACTGAACGGGGCAGTCGCATGCAACTTTATCAACGCCCATTAAGAGCTATATGTCATATGATTTATCATAGGTTTCCATTTATAGGCATAAAATTCCTAGGGTACCACACTGGCCAACTGTCAGCCCACCAACCTAACCTAACCTCTTTCTGCTATCATTTTGCGTTGCTATAATTCGAATTTCGAAGCAAAACGTCAAACGACAGCGATTTGTGAAACGAATCTTTGTGACCAATTTGTTTTTATAAAAATTGAATTTTTAGAATATCTGAACGAAAATTATTAAATTGAGATTTAAATCGTAAAAAAGGGCCAAATGGGCAATTTATAAAAAAAAGTCGGGAAATGAATCACATAAATTATAAAGATGCGTCCAACCGTTAAGGTTCTAGAACTACATCAGGGCTGACGGACTAATCTTATTAAAAACACTTTTTTAGTTTCTTCTTCAACGTAATATTAGATTTAATTTTTTATTTTTAAAGAAAATAATACTTTACCTATTAAAAAGCAAGTTAAAATAGTATTTGAATGTAAACAATTCATTAAAGCAATAATAATAGGGAGTTTATATATAAAACAATCAATATTCATAGTTCCATTGTGAGAAACATATACTACAAAATATAGCTTCAAATCCAGATGCAACACTCTATTTTGCTCAGGAAGTTAGTGTGTTTTTAATATTTTTTATTATTATTTTATACATATTTTGTTTTTATAAAATGGTAACAGTTCAAATTCAGCCGAAGTTCTATTCTTGATAAAATATGATTGACGTCAACAAATGTGCTCCTCGACTGGTTGAAGTTATTAAATTAGAAAACCTATCTAATGGTTAGACGACCAAGTTTTGTCATAACTTATTTTTAAAAATAAAATTTTATTTTGAAAAACTGTTGCTTTTTTATCCTTTTCATGATTCAAGCAAAAAGAAATAAAACAAGATAACATAAAGTAAATAAAAACTGCTTAACTGAAAAAAGAATATAAATTAAAAAAAATAAAACATTTTTATGTTGACCGATAAGAGAGATTTCACATTCCAGGTACCTTTATCTACTATATCTTCCGATGAATATATTTCCGAACACGTAAGCGCCCCCTTGTTTACCCATCTACTTTATCCACGCAAAACGTATAGTATATCTACGCACATATTCGTCTACGGATAAAAAACGATTAAAATTCATAACTTTCCAGCACCATCAGCACTAGTCCAGCAGCAGCCACAAACTGCATATACCTACCGACTACATAATATATACCTTTAGAGCTTCTGTTTTCTGCTCTTTTTGTCAGACCGTATTTCTTTTTGTACCCTCTATAGATCCTTCAATCATGAAGGATATAGTTGAGTATTTATCCTTTGGAAATTCACTTGACCGTGTGGAATGATGAATTTTATGAATACCCCAGAATATGCTATAACTATGCATCTTTATGTAGGTTCACAATTCCACAGCATGCCAGATGCCACCCATCATCATCACATCACAATGTGGAATCCGGGTCATCCACTAGCAGTAGAGAGTATCCTGATTTTGTAGCCCTTTTTATTCCAACAATTTTGTTGTTTTTTTTATTTTTATTTTTGCATAGCTATGATCTATTTTTGGCACAAAAATACAACAAAATGATACCTGGAACTGAAAATACAAATCCAATAAAAATCCAAAGGAAAATATTTTGAATCGCTATTATGTAGATTCACTACATTATAATGTCCTGTTGTGGTTTTTTGTGAGTCCGTGTAGGGAATCTTATTTAGGGTCTTACAATATATCGTAAGTACGTTATGAAGTTTAAGTGAAGTAAGAGATCTGTTGCAAGATATTGCGACTTCAAAAATGGTAAATAAAACTATACCTACTTTCGAAGTTTGAAGTCGCAATATCAAATAACAGATCTTTTACACATACAAAATAGTCATGGGATTTCTTCTAAGTAATTAAGATATAAAAACCCAGTATTTTCGAACTTTGGTGATTTTTTTGAAATAATGATATCATAAAAAATTGAAAACTTGAACTTATAAAATTTACATAGTGTTAAAATATTGCAAAGAATTTTTCGATAAATTTTGCCGTTTAAGGATGTATGCAAAAAATCTGTATTTTCGACATCTGACGCTATGGTAGAAGCAATAACTTATCGTGACTTACCTATGTCTTGAATGGAAGAAATCGCCATAATCGTTTTGTAGAAATTATTTTGGTCTACAAATTGGGTGCAAGTTTTTTTCAACAACTTCGTTATTTTAGAGTAAAAGGCAAAAAAAAAAAAAAAAACAGAAATTAAATTTTTAATTTATAATTTTTGACAAACTTTTTAATTAATTATATCTTTATAAAGGTTGTTTTTAAGAAAAGTTTTATAATCTTTTCCTTTAAGTGTTCGCTTAATTTACAAACTTTGCATTCATATGTTTTTTAAAATATAAACCGTTAGGAGTTATACGTTAAAAACGAGCATTTTCGACATTTTACGTTTTCTGAAATGACGACATCTCCTCAACCGTGAGCCATAAGAAAAAAAATATGTTTTTTACATTTTTTCTTGCGGATGGCAAGATCTACAAGTTTTGCATTATTTATTTTTCGGTATCAATTACCGTTTCGGAGTTGTATGTGAAAAACTGATATTTTCAACATTTAACCATGAATAACTATTGACGCTGACAAGATCCGGTAATAAACTTTTGCGTTGTTAATTCTTATACCAAAAAAAATGATAGTTGCATTTAAAAATCTTCGCAATCAACTTTTAATTTTTTCTTAAAAATTTTCAATAACTCAGAAACATAGAGATTTTGGCCTATTTCTCCTTTAGAAATGGTTGTTGGTAGTAACTGAAAAAAAAAGATAAGACGCGTTCAGGAAAGGGATAATTCAGCAATCTCAGTTGCCTGAACAGGGTTCCTCAGTAAAAAATCTCAGTTTGGCTGCCAAAATACTGAGGAAAATAATCTTCGATTAGCTTGTTCAGCTTTCCTGAACGCGCCTATTGTTAAACGCATTTTATCAGTGATGAGTTTGGAAATTAACTCGAGTTTATTCATTAAATTCAAACCCGGCTGGAAAAATGCCAATTTTCGGTCTAGTTTGGGCAAGGCCCTAGTAAGTTTTCAGTAGGAAAATCTAGACGAGAAAAACTTAACAAATATTTGGAAAGCCCTTGCTGGATTTCAGTAACAAAAATTTGGAGAAAAGAAACTTTTCAAACACTCGTGAGGCCCGCCCTAGTAAAAATTTGCTGGTCATGTTTCGGTACCCCCTCATGAATGTCTCTTGTACACCAAAAACAAACATATTGTAAGACCCATGCAATTTCAGTATAATACGACACTTTTGTCTCTCTTTCCTTTGTCTTCTTTTTCATATCACACTTTTTTCTATATGTTTCGGAAAAAAAAAGAAAAAGGTGTAGTATGATACTGAAATTGCATGGTGCTTGTAAAATTTGTGATTTTGGTGTACAAGTGACGTTCCTGATGGGGTACCGATACAACATATCCAACAAGTTATTACAAGGGATGGCCTCACGAGTGATTGAAATGTTTGCCTCGTCTAAATTTTTGTACTGAAATCAAGCAAGGGCTTGCCAAATATCTGACAAGTTTAACTTATCTAGATTTTGGCCTACTGAAAACTTTCTAGGGCCTTGCCCAAACTAGACAGAAGCCTGGCATTTTCCAGCCGGAATATGTTATGGAATATGGTATGATGAAACAATAGAGTATGAAACTTATTCACTTTCGATTTTAAATTTTGGTTAGCGCAGTAGAGTGCATTGGACTGACAAACAGAAGATCGTGGGATCAAGTCCCTATTTAAGCCAACTTTTTGTTTGTTTGGTAGTAGCCCGTAGCGTTATGGTAAGTGCGATGGACTGTCGCGCTGGAGGTCTGGATTCACTTCCCAGCCTCGTCCGCGTAAAAAAACTAGAAAGTTTTTTTTTTCAGGGCTACTGCCACTTTCGAGGAATTGACAAATCCTCCAAGAGTATCACTTGTCATGAATAAGTGCTTCTCGTCTAGCTGTTCGGATTCGGCATAAAATTGTAGGTCCCTTCCATTCCTTTCGACACGCGCACACAGAAATGGTTGCGAGTTGTTAGTCACTAGGCCCTGGTTCTTCACGAGCCGTTACGCCACCTAATTTTTTTGTTTGTTTGCCTGACGAGGCAAACGGTTTCATAATCGATAAGGCTTTTGTTCTAGCCTTTGCTAACCCTTGCTAGCGCCTTGCCAGAATCTGTGTAAAACTCTCCAGTGCCTTGTCAAAAAGTAGACAGTTTTTTTGTGCGGGAAGGGTTAACTCGTATGATCTCAGACTGAAAAACTATAGTATAGTCCTTCTAAGTTTAAAATCTTTTTTCAAAAAAAAAAGTTTAGCTTAAAAATAATAAAAATTTTATAATATTTTCACAAAATTATTTAAGTAGTTAATTTATCAAATATTTTTTTTTTCAAATTTAAAGAAGGTAAGAACTTTAACCACACAGAGGTAATAGGTACCTTTTCAAACTTTTTATGTCAAAAGTCAGCTTGATTTCAAATACAAGAACAAGCCTTAAGGCTTCCTAAAAACTTTAACATGACAAGAAAACACATTGAACATGGTACCCCGGTATAATATAAAACTTTTCTTGAAGGATCTTATGTAGGTATGTATATGTTTAGTTATATATAGGATATAGTTTCAGGTATCGATGATTACCCAACTCATCGACATGATTACCGCAACGCAAATACACACAAGAGAACATAATATTATGCTCTTAAACAAAAATAAAACTAAAAACAACGACAAGACTGGCTTCTAGAGGGAAAAACAACTTTGAACCCTTAATTCGGAAGGAGGTTCTACTTTAACATTATTTATAAAATTGTTTGCAGTTGATGGCAGTGGAAATGCTTGTTAAATAAGAACTGTATGAACCCCCAACCACTTTTCTATACAAAAATCACATCATTTACCTATACGAACCCTTTGTAGGTAGGTATGTTATAATATTGTAAGGTGGTCTACCTTACCTACCTATGGAAGCTAGGAAAAATATCTTCCTTGTTCCTTGTCTTTTGTTATGTCGCTGTACCTATGTATGTTGAAAATAGGTATATAAAGACACGAAAAACAAATCCCTCGCACCAAAACTATTTGATCTACTACCATGTTCGGAAAACTAAATGAACACACTTTCTATGGGTACTATAATGTGCATGTATATTATGTTATGTTCGGCAACGAAATTGTGGTGTTTTGTTCGGAACTCTTATATTTATAAAACTGTGATGACAAAATGGTGAACTTTGGTGCTTGTTGTGTGGAAGAAAATGCGTTTATTTGTTGAAGTCAGGATATAGCGCTTATGGTAATATCTGCGAGTTAGTTAAGTAGACATTTCAACAACAACAAAATAACTTTGAAATACCCAAGAAAACTGAACTTTCCTTTTTAGAGGTAGGTTGTAGGTGCATTGTATTATTATACGAAGAATTGAGGAATTTTCATGAATAAATTCTTCAAGTGGGCCAATAATAATGAGAGTACAATAATACGGTGACGCCGCAAAATAATAACGGATTGTTGTAGAAGGGATTAAAACAAGCATTTTTTACTATGGGAGGGGGGATCTATGTCACCCTGTTTAGGAGGTAGGGGCATTTTAGAAAAAAGATGACTTAAAATGGAAACTACAATAATAAAAAACAACGGCAACACATAGAGAACTTTACCGTTTTAATCCTGAATTTAAATTAAAATATTCATGTCAACAGTTTTCGAAAAATTTGCATGCAAACTCAAAATTTTGATAAAAATATGAAAAAAAAAAATGTTAAGACATTTTTTTTTTTTTTTTAATCGTGAAACAAAGTGCTAAATTAGCTTCTAATGGTCGATGCTTATGGCAATTCTGAATCGAACAAAAATAACTGAATGGATTTGTTTTCTACTTTTTGGGAAAATTGAAAATTACTTTAACTACTTTTTTATATTTTGTTGGTATTAACGGTGATCTCACTTTAAGAATTAATGTGGGGAGTACGATAACTACGGCGCAGCAAAATAAGAACGGATTTTTAGAGAGGGGCTTATCTAATACAATAATTTCTTACTACGGGTCGTGGGCCGTTTAGGCGGGGGGGGGGCAATTTTCTACAGAATGACTTTAAATGAAAAAAATTAAAAACGACGGCAACACTTACAAGTTATAGGTTTTCCGAAGCCAGAAACTTGTTATTTTATTATTTGTTTCAACCAAGTTATTTGTGTTAATAGTTTTTGAAAAAATTACTTTAAAACTCAAAATTTACCGGGACTGGACCCCAAATAGAGAGTTAAGATCCTTGAACCCACGAAGCGGCCCACCCAAGGTACTGTTTATTACAAATAAACTGAAAGCACACCAACTGACAACATAGGCGCCTGCCTGGTGACTGAGCAATGAGCATTCCCTAAGCGGAGCGACGGAGTCACGTGAGCGGGACAGAGGACCCAAAAAGGGAGTTAAAATCCTTGAACACCCGAAGCGGGCCAACCAATATACTATTGTTAAAGAAAACTATTGACAATAAATTCCGTTGAAATTCGGTTTGGAAAAATCCCCTGAAATTGATGGAAGAACCCCCAAATTTTACAAAATCAATTTACATTCAAAATACTTGGGCGACATACCTCAATGCTTAAACGCCGCGCCGCGCCGGAATTTATGTAAGTAAACAAAAAAATCTCATAAGAAAAAGTACTTTTAGTAATAATTTTCAATGTTCTCAAAAACTTGAAGACATAAAATCATTCAGTTTTTCTTGTTCGATTCAGAATTAATAAAAACATTGACCACTAGAAGCCAATTTAGCACTTTATTTCACAATTTTGAAAATCAATGGTCTAAACTTGTTTTTTTCAATTTTGTATCAAACTTTTTAGTTTACATGCAAATTTTTAAAAATTTTCCGAAAATTTTTCGAAAACTGTTGGAATGAATAATTTAATTTAATTTTAAGATTAAAGAACAGATTTCTGGCTTTCAAAACCGGTATAGTGCTTTATGTTCAGTGCTGCCATTGTTTTTTAATATTTTTTCTTCATTTTAAGTAATTTTTTCTAAAATTGCCCCTCCCGCCCAAACGGGGTGAGATAGACCCCCCACTGTTCCACAAAAACCGTTATTTTTTTTTGGCGCTTAAGTTATCGTACTCGTGCCTTTCCCACTTCTAGTGGGAAATAACTTCATTATACAATAGTGAAATTATTTCCCTCAGGTGATGAAGTTTTTTCCCTTGTGAAGTTATTTCCCGTGAAATTATTTACCTGCACCGCTTAAACGAGATTTGCATGGTGCGTTATACATCTGCAATACGAAAAAACCGGTTTTAATTTCTAAACAACACCAACGCAAGGGAAAGTTACGGGACTTTTAAAGTTGGCTGAGTTTTCAATGACTTCACGCAAAATTCGTTGGGCCAATAAAACACTTAGGCTTAAGAAATATGTTGATTGATGATGTCTTAATTGTTTCATTCTCTGTTTGCCTTTACTCTCAAGCCTTTATTTTATTTCGATGATAGCTTTCATAATACAACGAAAAACAGTCGCGAAAATATTTTGTAACTTTACGATACTCAACGAAAAATTTAGTTCAATAGTGTGAAATTCCTTAAACTTCGAAAAAAAAATTATATTTTAATCAAAATAGAGTTTTAATCTATTTTGTATCAATTCACACTTGATTCTTGTCGAAGAATCTATGAGTGAAGAACAAAACAGAAATGAAAATTGCGTGTTGGCAACGGCGCCGTACAAGTACAAGTCTTATGGTTCCTAATGTGTTATTTGGAATCAGTACTTGACTTGTCAGGCACCTTGTCGGCAAGCAATTTTATTTTGTTTCTTTCATAAACAGATTCTTTGAAAAGAATGATGTGGGAACTAAATAAAATGAACAAAAACAATCAATCAATGCCAAAAATTAAACCATATAATACCATCACGAATAAATTCGTTGACTCAACGAATAGATCATTAACCAATGAAAACATTTTACATTAATCAATGAAATAAATTCATTGACTCAACGAAAAATTTCGTTAATGGGCTTTAAAGTTGTCTAATGAAAATATTTCATTGACGCAACGAAAGTTCGTTGTTTGATGGATGGCTTCATTAAGGAATGAATGATTAATCATCATTAAGTCAATGAAGTCCAACACCGGCTGAATTGTAAATATAAAATCGATGAATAAATGAAGTTTTTCGTCGTATTTACGCAAAGTCTTGGTTTAGTGAAGCAGTTCGAATACTTTCAAAAAAATGTTTCACCTTATAGAGCTTCAGGAAAATCAATAAAAAAAAAAAGATTTTTCCCATACCGAACAAATAAAAAAAATGTCAAACTATTTTTTTTTTTAACATTTTTGCTTATGTAGGTACAATTTTTTTTCTTGTATTCTAGTTGGTTGCAGGAGGCCATAGGCACCCGTCGAACATGTTATGTTATCATGTGAGTCAGGGCTGAGGGTAAATATGTAAATATATAATTTAGTTGAGAACCTCACCCTGCACTTTCAAAAAAGTTGCTTCTGAAATGTGGCAACCCTAAGATTTTTACCGAATTTAGCCCTATTTTTCATTCAGGAGCAGGAGCCGATTTGAATTTACTATATCATAGCAGTGTTACCAAGTTTTTAAATTAAAAAATAGGAAACCCGCTTGAAAAAGTGGATAAAAAACCTGGAATGTCTTAGGTCTTAGGCTGTTAGAAACAGCAAGATCCAAAATCGAAAATGTCTCTTAATAAGAGCATTACCCCCTGCCGAGAACATTTGTTACATCAAGTTAAACACATACAAAAAAAACATAAGTATATTAAAAAAAAGGAGATCGTGAGGTTCGAACTCGTGACCCCTGACACAATAGGCAGTAACACATCGATCAAGCTACGTTCAATAATATATTTTCATGGCCGATTTATTACAATAATATATGTATGTATGGGTAACTTTTCCGTTGGTAAAGATTTTAATTATTGATTTATTAACAAATTACGAGGTTTTCAAATCAATTTTTTTGATGACCAATTGAATCTCAAAAGTGACCCTTTATTTAAGCCCTAATGCTTTTGGAATTCAATTTGGTTACCGAGTTATAGGCATTTAAAAGCTCCATACAAAGTGCAACTTGTTTTTTTTTTGAAAGAAGTTGAAAATGCAGGCCCTAGACTCAATGTGCAGCGAGCGAATAAACGCAACGACCTATTGACTCAAAGACAACATGACGAAAATTACATTTTAATCTTCCTTATTTAGATTTGATTGAAGAATCGAAACCAAAACTTGCCCTAGGTTAAGAGCAAGTAAAACTGTTCAAAATTTCAAGCTGATAACATTTTAAGTTGATAGTCTCCGACAAGAAGAAATTCATTGGTTTAAAAAAGAAAAAAAAATGGGAGGATCGGGCGCTGGAGCTTTATCTACGCTAAATAATGTGTACTTACCTATATTTTTTTTGTATTAATTTTGTGATCTTTAATGCCTATTAACTACAGTGAAATCTCCCTTTACGGACACCTCCCTTAGGCGGACACATTTTTTTGTACGGAAATGGCTCCATATAAGTTTCATTGTTTTCAGTTTCTCTTGAACGAACACTCCCTTGGACGGACACGGAAAGAAATTTCACGTAGGAATGACAAAATATTTTCTCTTAGACGAACACCAGAGCAGGATTGAATATGTATCACGCTGATAATTTTGGCATCAAATTCTTTTTACGTAACGGAAAAATACATGCATGCCAGCTGCCAGCCCATTAGAAACTCTTTGATTTTTATGTGTGAATTGTGTGTATCTGTTGAATGTGTGTTGAAGGATTGTAGGTACTGTTGGATCTTGTTGCATTTTTATTCTTTGATTCTCTCATTCATGTGGTGTAACTGATTTTGTTTGGACGTAAAAAAGGTATATTTTTGGAATTTCAGATTTTTGTTTATTTACGCTCAGGTAGTTTTAAATTCTTTTAATTATTTTTACCTACTTGATTTTATAGAAACATGTTTTCAGGATGCCACCAAAAAGGAAAACTTTAACTTTAAAGGGAGAGGTAGACGTAATCAGCTTTAGCCAAAAATGAATATGTACTCTTAATTTTTAAAATAAGTATTTTTGTTTGATGTCCCTTAAACGGACAACTCCCTTAGGCGGACAAAAATTTCTGCACCATGGCTGTCCGCCTAAGGGAGATTTTACTGTATATGGCTCGTTTCTGCCGTACACGGCTACATTTGGTTCGATCTGTATTTATTTGGATTTTGGCTTCCATCTAGACCTCTATGCACACAGACGTTCATATCAGATTTGTAAGGCCAAACCAATGGACTAATGCATCATTGGAAAATCCTTTATTTGTGATTATAATTACTTGAACAGATTTTGATTTAGCCTGAAGTTTTTCCTTAATTTCAACATTCAACAATTGAATACACATCTTAAACAGGAAAGAAATAGGTGCATACAGTGATATTGCTGCAAGGACATTGATACTGCCAACCTCATTTAAAAACAAAAATAAATTTTACTTTTAAAGACCTTCCCTTAAGCTATTTGAAGTTGTTGTCAATACTTGACAAAAGAAAGAAAGTGCGGTTGTAAATCTACACAATATAGGACCTACCTACATACCTCGCTGGAAGCCGTTTTGTATACAAGTTGAACCAGCAATAAATTTAAATGGACCGTAAAAAAACGCCATTCAATCTTGGTGTCATATGTTTATAGAAGCTTACGCTTTTTAACGATGCAACCGCATCTGCATGACAACCCCACCACCGCCAACTTACTGCCATAATCTTTGTTGGTCGTCGTGCACCAGCACCAGACACTTCCTTCAGAAGCTCAAATCGGTCATAAAAAGTAATGTTAACCCACGACACTACCGTGTCATTGTTGACAGTTGTTGTCGGATTTATTATTATTTTTTTGTTGTTTGTCGCCAAACTGTCTTGTTCATTCAGTTGCATTGCATTAAACGCAACCATTGTCATTGAGAAGTTTATGGTGGCGGCGGGCTGCGGGAACAACCAACGGGAACGGTTGTATAACGTATATTATCCTTTTGCTCTGGAGTAAAATATGTGTCACGAGTCAAGGCATTCGGTTTATTAGTTTCGTTTAGCATTGATCACACATCATGTCGGTTCGGAGTAGGAAGCGTTGATGCCTTCGCCGTCATCGTCATCGTCATCGTCGTTGTCGTCATTGCGAGTGCGAAATAACTGACTTTCCAAGTGCAATTGATATGACACATAGGTGACATTAGAAGTGTTTTTTTTGGGATGGGTAGAGAGGAGGGCAAATGGCATTGACATGGCTTGAAAGGATGGAGAAGGTTTTATCAGGCTGTCTACCTTTAACGTTGCTCCAATGATCGAATGCACTTTCTAAGGGTTTCATGATGGAATTTTCGTATAACAATTATTTTCAGACCACTTTACATCTATTCCGCTAAACCTTCTTTCGTACATTATAACAAAACATCCGCGATAACATACATAAAACATCTTATCTTTTCTATACCGTACAAGGACTATCATTAATGATGAACATTAAAAGCTATATCTCTTTCACCATCTGAACACAACACAAGCACATCTAGGAACCAGCAGCATCATCATCTTGCCACCATATCGTTGATACCGCTTTCTGTGCGACTTATTTATGGCGATTTTGTGTGGAGCTTGGCATAAATTTCAACAAATTATCGTTGCAACGCGTGCAGTAAATTTGTTTTAATCATCTAACATACATAAAAAACAGCTTCTATTTTATTTGATGTACAAATTTATTAATGATGGGTCGCAAGAACTTGCTCATCCCATAGAACCTACATACATATATTATTAAGGTATTGCTACTTTAAAATAAAGTTGAGAAATTATTGTTTTAACATTAAAAATGTGATTTTTGATGGATAGTTCCGCCGCCATATTCAATTTTAAGGGTTTTGGTCATATCTTGGAAACCAATTTTCCTAGAAAAGGTCATTTAAGTGTCAAAATGAACCGGTTTCAATCATCAAAATAAAAAAAAAACTGTATGACCTGTCACACACTGAAAGGAACAATTAGTTTGCAGTCTTTTTGTTTAGCTCGTCCGTATTTAAGTCTAAAAAAAAGGCAACGATCTTGCTGATGAGCTCAATTGTTGTTGTCGGAGTGAAATGCATTTATACTAAAGGTCGCAAAAAGATTAGAAATTGAATTGATAAATAATATATAAAAAAATAAAATGCACAAAACTAAAAACAATGCAAATAGTTTTACTATATTGTTGTTGTCTTTTTCTTATTCTTTTTCTATGTTGCAGTTAAAATAGTTCAAATCTATGGTCAAAGAAACTATCTCGACTAATTTCTTATCTAGTTCAAAGCGCTAATCATCCCTGGCCCTATATGGAGGGAAAACCGTAGCGGCAGCTTAGATGGGCGTCAAATATGAGAACTTCAATAATGTTTGTAATGTTCGATACAAATATTGTTAGTACCTACCTACTCATAATATCTATGTAACTAGAGACTTGTGTGCAAAATTAAAATGAAACTGTTTTTGGCCATTAACGAGATATGCGGGAATAATGTCATCAATTTAGATGAAATTTGAACAACAACAAAAAATAGTTGTATGGCAGCAACCCGTAATAGATTATATCATTGACATGGACATGCACTGTACATGCCACATGCTACATGCAACATACTACATGCCACATGCAAAATGCAACATGCAACATCCAACATCCAACATGCGTGCATTCGTATGCATACGTATGCGTGCACGCACGTTTGCGTGCACGCATACTTTGCGTCCACGTATACGTTTGCGTGCACGTATACGTTTGCGTGCACGCATACGTTTGCGTGCACGCATACGTTTGCGTGCACGCATACGTTTGCGTGTACGCATACGTTTGCGTGTACGCATACGTTTGCGTGCACGCATACGATTGCGTGTACGCATACGTTTGCGTGCACGTATACGTTTGCGTGCACGCACACTTTGCGTGCACGCATACTTTGCGTCCACGCATACGTTTGCGTGCATGCAAACGTATGCGTGCACGCAAACGTATACGTGCACGCAAACGTATACGTGCACCAAACGTGTGCGTGCACGCAAACGTATGCGTGCACGCAAACATATACGTGCACGCAAACGTATACGTGCACGCAAACGTATGCGTGCACGCAAATGTATGCGTCTAACTAAGGTCGCATAGTCTAACTGCGAATATCTTGGAAGAATATTCCTGGTTTTGTATTTGATGACTAAAAATAATATATCTCTTACTAAAATTACATAATTTTGGTGACAAATGATATAATTTATTTTATCTCAAGCTGCCTTATTTATTTTGAAAGCTTATAAAAGCGTATGCGTATAGTGTATAGTTAGGGCGATACGGGCTTATTTTAGGGCAAACCTTGAACTTCATCCTGATGGGATGAGCTTTGGTTCAATAACAGTCCACATCCTAAATATATACTTTTAAGACGTTAAATCATTTTTTGTATGGTACTATAGGTTAAAAATTGTGTTTTGCTAATTTTAAACGAGTTAAGCATCGTAATTATATTTCCTAGCATTTTACTAAAGTTAAAATCACCGAATGGTTTTTTTTATCTTTTTAGTATTGTACTACATCCACACGACACTTTTGAGGTTTACAAATGTCAAAAACATGGATGTTCGTGAATTTTTTGCACGGACTGTCACTTTCTTGGACGCGTTGGAGCTGAAGGTTATGAAGGAAATTAGTTTAGTATTTTACTAGTAAAAAAGTATTTAAAATGTAGACAATTTTAGTAGTATTGTACTCAAACCTGAATGTTAGGCTGTTTATAATTTTGCGCCATTAAATTAAATGTTTGTACTAAACTGCTGACAACTTTTGTTTCTGCAAAGATAGGGGCAAGACATATTTAAATGAAAAAAGAACACGCTTAAGCTTTTCATATGACTATGACGGATCGAAAGTAGCAGCCCGTAGTGTATTGGTTAGTGAGTTGGACTTTCACAGTGGAGGTATGGGTTCACTTCCCAACCTGTCCACCTAAAAACTAAAAAAAAAAAGTTTTTTTTCGTCTGGTCTACTGCCTATTGCGAAGAATTTACAAATCCTCCAAGAGTATCACTTGACATGAATAAACCGTTCGGATTCGGCATAACATTGTGGGTCCTTTCCATTCCTGCGACACACGCACGCAGGAACGGTTGCGAGTTGTTAGTCATTAGGCCCTGGGTTCTACACGAGCCGCTGCGCCACCCAATTTATTTTTATTTACTTATTTATGACGGATCGAAAACAAAATTTCGATAACAATTTTTGAAAATATTTACCTATCTTTTATGAATCCAATACTTTTGGTTAAGCGATACAAAAAACAAAACATTGACAAAACGCAGTCTCTGTGTTTTTTTTTTTTTGATTGGAGAAAGGTCTACACTTCTTCGCTAGCTAGGCATATTGCAAAAGAGAGCCGTGAAAATTCTGCGCTCCATAAATAATGTAAATATGGACACAAGCCAATGCCTATAACGCAACAACATCAGTTAACCAAAGTGGCGGCTGCTGCTTTCGATGGATCGAGGGGCATCACAGGTGATGTGCGCGGAGGAAATCATATTATTCTACTGCTAGTTACTTCTCTAGAAAACCAGGTGTAGTATGGTGGACTTCCCAAATAGATAAGCGATGTGCATCCATAAAAGGAATCACAAGCCAGCACTCTTGAATCATCGCGCACCAGAGCCAATGTCGAGTCGACGACGACGAAACGAAACGGAACGCAATAACGCGCGCACCCCTTTTTCGGAGGCCAATAAATCGACGGTCGAAGCTGCTGCTGTTGCTGTGTATTGTACTCTATGTTGCTATATTATTACTGTTTGCAGCACAAAGACGTCAAGGATTTGTACTGTGCAACATGAGGTGATTCCTCATGTGCACATTTGTGTGACATGTCACCATGAGCTAGAAGTCATAAATTTTGCCGCAGAGCAGCCGTTTGGAAAAAGAGTTAGTTTAATCGATGGCAATGGACACTTAAATGTGTCAGAGTTTTGATTTACGCTGGCCGCCCGGAAAAAGTCTCTTTTACTTTAGATAGCTTGACATGAACTAGAAAGAAGTTGAATGCAGGTGCATTGGCGGCGCAGCGAGGCGGTGGGATCAAAGTGCGTTTAAAAGGGCGATATTTATATAAATACTGTTCTACTGGTCAAGGTTCACTAGTCTTTACCCTATATCAACTGCCAAACGCACCTGATCGATGAGATGTAGTTGAAGTAAGGTACTCGTATACACAAAAAAACAAAAAGGGTTTACAGCGCAAATGAGCCGTGCACCCATAACCGTTTATTACCTCCATTAAAAGGCACCTTTGCTACCCAATATGGATGGATACAATATATATGCACCCTCCCCTCCACAATTTTGTTCAGCACTCCACAAAATTACCAGGTAAAACATTGACAAGGCACCGCATTCTTTAGGACACACGGGAAAAGAGCAGCAGCAGAATTGCATTTTATGCAATGAATGCGCATTTGGCGGCGGCAACTGGACACTGTGAATCTGGACAGCGGACAGCAGCAGCAAACAGCTAACCAGCGGTGCACATCCCTAATGAATTTATAATTGGCTCTGGGTAAATGACTGCATTCCATATGGAATGACACAATGCGTTGTTGTTTTGCAGTTCAGACCAGTAGGTGCACCATGAGCACCATCAACCAACATCAATGGTATATATATGGCATCCCAGGGATTGCAAAATTTATGAATCCTTTTTCTTGAATTAGTGATACTATCATCATCATCGTCAAGTTTAGTATTAATTCAGCAAATAATGTCCACGACAATCGAAATGTCGCTGAAGTCGGTTTTGTCCGTCTGTCCGTTCGTCCCATCATGCATCGTCTCTGATGGTGCAGTGTATATTCGTGATGTGATCCATGTGCTGAGTGCTGCAACTGCTGCTTTCGATGATGTCTTGCTCTTAATCAGACCAAGTACTTACTAGATAGGTTTGTCATTTATGGAAGCGACCATGTGATGTGATCATGATAATAATGATCTTCTTCGCATGTTCGAATTGATGTCTCTCAAATAATTTCCATGCGGGTGCGAGAAAAAAATACCAATTGATTTTGGAACTTCAAATGATAGATGAACTTTGTAAACTTATATGTTAAGGAAATAGTTTCGTTTTTCCATTCAGCTTAAATGAAGAACAGTTTTGAATTTGAAAAATGGAAATACAAAATAACTCAGCAAGAAGAGAACCTGCATATTTATAAGTATGCTCTTTATGGGTGTAATTCAACGAGTATATTTCTTTGTATAAGCAACAAACCGTTACGACAACCTAAGTAAAGCAGGAAGAATCCTGAGCACCAGTGAGCTTTTGCAAATTCAAGAAAGAAGAAAAGTATCATAAAATGGCGCCCGAACAGATACAAATCACACAAACTATAACTGCTGATCTGGGATATTTTGGGACGTCTCCACTTCCCGTATTAAACGATAAATTATTGAATTATTTATTTCCCCAGCTACCCAGCTGTACAGTTCTATATTTATGCCATCTGGATTCAATACGTCCGCCATCAAAAAATCGCAACCACCAAGCAACAAAACGTAAACTTAATTACAATCTAAGTTAAGTTATTTTTTTTTTTTAAATACTAGACAACTTGTGACTTCTTAAACGAAGAAAAAAAACATCACTAATCGGTGGCAGTGCGTCCCCGCTTTACGGTTCCCCGATAAGTCCTTGAAAAATATATTCAAACCATCGGTTAAAGTTACAACGAACCACAATTATCCTCCGACCGGCTATCCTGAGCTCGATCCGTTCTATTCACGTTCAGTATCCATATGCCCAACTATGAAAAATCGCCAGTAACCAGGGTAAATAGAGAGGTGCATCATTGATACCTAAGATAAAAAGAACCGGTCCCAAATGACAACCCTGCGGGACTCCTAATTAAGCAATGACAGGGTTTAGCAAAGAGTTCCTGAATTTAATCTGGTAAGATCTTTTATGCAAATAAGAAGAAAACCAAATGATGTATTTTGGAGGGACCCGTATGCTTTTAAGTTTTAATTTAAACGTGATGATATCATGCTGATCAAAAGCCTTTGAGTAATCAGTATATTTACAGTCGATTTCCTGTCCACGTGCTAGTGCCGATGAGCACTTATAAATGAAAGCAAGCATATTGGTTACCGTCAATCACTTCCGCATGAAACGATGTTGTTGGTTGCGTATTATGTTCTTACAGTTGAAAGCTAATCTATCGCACACCACCTGCTCAAAAAGCTTGAAAATACAAGATACTTTACAGGTTGGCCTGTAATTACATATTTATGTCAAATTTATTACCCTTTTAGAAAACTGGTACAATACAATGCTTTTTTCAATTGTTCAACTGATTCCGACGGTTCTGGTTGCTGTACGGTAAGCTTATTAGGGTATCAAGAATTTCTTCCAATTGCCGATTTGCTGATAGTGTTAAAAGCAGGAACAGAACGACTTGATGGAATATTTTCAAGCGTCACGTAACCAAAAAAGCCTGTTAGGGTAATCTCGATGCCATCTACTCCAAAGAAAGGTTGCGACTAAAATTAAAATCACGCAAAAAAGAAACTTACACCACTTAATACGTCCATATATTATTATGGTAGCTGCCCATCACAAATCAACAGGTTTTAAATTAGGCATTTCTCTTCACCTCACCCTGTATTTCTTTTAATATCTTACTTTTGTTTAAAAAGCCCTTGCTATTCCTGCCAAGGGCAATCTGCAAACACAGAAAAACCATTATTTATTTCCTTAAAATCTCAATATTCCGTGCTTTTAGAAACTAAAGTTAGAATGATGTTACAATATGATTAAAAAAAAATTACATACACAAATCTGTATCGAAAAATCTGTGGTTTTCTAAGGTTTTGACGTTTAACCTCTACACCTTCGCACCACCCCGAATCTGCCAGAAATTATCAAATTCTTGTAGAACAAGTTTTCATAATTTAGTCATTTTGTAAACCTGGTAAATTTTTGAGTGGTTATTCCTCAACCATATAACTCATTTTAATACATTTCTATAACTCTTTTTAACGGCTTTCACTTTTATTTAATGAGTTTCAGCAGATCTTCCTTCTATAACCGGTTAGCATGTTTCGGGAAAATATGAATCAATCCATTTTTAAACACAACCTTATTTGGCACTCAGACCGTCATACCTCTTTATTCTCTTATTCTATAGTAGTTAGCTTAGCTCAGCACATCTGAAAAGTATCAATCGCAATTCTATTAATATATTAACACATTCATAAGTCGATCAACCAAGAGTGTATAACCAAGGGAATGTCCGTAAATACTGCAAGAAAATCGAAGATATACAAAAATTAAAGCACACAAAAAAACAATCGAAACTTTGAAGAAAGCATCAGAGCAGAGTTGCGGTTGGGCAAAGAATAACGAAATCGACGACATCCCGCCGACACAATGCACAAATATTAAATGTGCACATAAAACGTGCGTCCTCCATTACCGTCCATCGTGTGATGCAATTCTCAAAATGATCCTTTGACTTAGGTAGGTTATACAAAGATCTTTGCGTTGGCAAAATATTTCTCCATTTAGACAAATCATTGTTCCCGCATCTCGCGTTTCATTGTTTCCACATTCGAAAATGCGATTCTCATTACCGCTGCGCTGTTGTGCTGTGCGGGCACTCCAGTTCAAGGCGGCAACCTGTGTCTTCGTTTCGAGATGAGAGGGCCTCTATTTGGGCCTCAACAAAACACATCCTCTCGTTCGCACGGGTCCTTGAAAAAAATATTTCTTTTCGATTTAATTTTTTTTTGTTTTTCTGTTTTGTTTCTGTTTGTTGAAGTTAGGTATTCTTCATGTGATTTATTCGATGTGTCAAGTAAAGCGTTCAATTAGACCTTAAACTGTGCGCTGATGTCGTTGTCCCGCGCACAGATATTGTCCCGCCGCCATCGCATCATTTCGAATGCGAGAAAGATGCGCAATGACGATCGGCTTTCTGAGCTCTGAACCATCATCAGGGCGAGAGGGGATGACTGGTTGGAATGGAAGCAGCAAGGATTCTGCAACTACAAATCAATGACTACCATCATCATCGTCAGATGCGATGCGCAGAAGTATCTTTTTCGCGAAGCACGGTGCGGCGCAGAAGATGCCGCAGCCAGAGTCAGAAATTATTTTGTGAAAATTGCTGATGACGAACGCGTTTGCTGCTTAATGGCGATTCACTTTGATCGTAAATATTTTCCGGCATTATACAAACGTAAATCCACAAGGACTGCTCCGTTTGAATTTGGCTTTTGCTGTGTGTAGTGTAGATACACGATAGACCTTGGCAGGATGATGGATATGGCCAGAGTCTCTGATGGTCTCTGGTGAGGCTGCTCGGAACTGGATGTTTGGCTGCATATCGTCGCTTCGTCTGTTCCTCCGTTACATCCCTCCGTCGACATTGGTCGTCTGGCCCAAGTGAATTATTTAATGTGGCCAAATGCGGCCATAAATGGTAAATTCATTGAATCCCAACTCTGACATTCAGTGGATCTCTGTGAATCTGCTATGAATCTTTGTCCTTTCCTACCTTCCACCACATAGGTATCTCTTCTATCCAAAGCTTTGCAAGAGTTTTTTTTTTTTTAATGCGGGTGGATCCGAATGAGGTGGGAATCGTAATGAGCTAATTTATGGTCAATTGATTATTTACTGGCGTTCGGAAACATCAATTACTGCGACTCTGGTCAATGCGCTACATTTCAGCTTAGAAGAGTATATAGTGATGCTTTTTGGAGTTCGAGGACGTATAAAGAGGTATCTACATGCGTTTGCAATAAGAGTTATCACTGGACGTGGTGGCAAATGGCAAATTATTGTACATATACAAAGATGGACGATGTCGATATAGATAGAGTAAAGGCTGGCAGAGTGTACGTACAACATACCAATTTCGAGTACCTAGCTATATATCTTGAGAAGTGCCTACCTATTCACTGACAGAACAAGCTTGTAATGGGGCACAAATTGAACGAGGTTTATTGAGAATTATGTTTATATCAAGTCATTGGGCTTGTGACCCATCATCAGTTTTGGTTTAGGGAGCATACATGTATGTAGTTTCCTTGGAACACTCGAATGGGTATACAGAGGTAGCTATACCTGCAACTTATAAGACCATTGAAATGTGGTATTATATAAATTTTTTTAGTGACAGTTGACTTACTAGTGATTTGTGGAAGCCGAGGTCTTGAATTCAATAAACCGTCAATAAATAATTATCATTTCTGAAGTTTTCGAAGAACATCTTGAAAATAATACTAGTTGAATCAGTGGAGTCAAATTAAATCCATCAATTATATATTCCCTAAGGTGTGCTAGCACCGTAAAATGCTAAAAATACATAACTCCTTGACAGAAATCGATACAAAGGGAAACATTTTATAGTTCCAGTAACTATAAACATGTTTATTCGCATTATAGGTATGACAAAGTACATAGATATACTACTGCGTTTAGGTTGAGTCGAACCAGTTAAAAAAATTGTGAACAAATTAGTTTGAACTTTTTTTTCAGTTTGTTCCCATTCCCCTAAACAGGAGGCAACAGACCCCCTTTGCATAAAATTTTTTTTGATTGTCTCCAACCTACATGATCTAGACACATCTTATACGACTCACCCTGTATAGGTATGTACCTATGTATATTTGTACATTATTTGTTTGGTTGTGGAGTGGGATTTGGGGTCCGTTAGGCATATTCATTTTCAATAATAATTTTTGACTTCTAAAATTATTATTTTTGTCTCACAATTTCTTGAACGATTTTCTTGAAAAAACTATTAAAGCTAAATTATTGGAAGCCAATTTGAAGAGTATAAGCGTGTCAATAGTTAACTATTTTTAGCTTTAATGTAGTTGTATTTTTTTCCATAAATGTAGTGTCCTTATACTTTTGCTAAATGGATAACACTTTACAGTTACTGTTGCGCTAACACAATTTTCCTAAGAAAATTATAGTTTGTTTTAAATCATATTGTCTTTGGCCTTGGAGGGTTTAAGAGTTGAGCCCTGGTGGACTTTACAATTTAAGGGTTAAGCACTGACAATTCACTGGGCTTACTTAAGCTCTTACGGTTAGTTGTTGTTGCATTTAGGTAACTTATAAATTTTGAAGTCCCAATCTCGCACTTTAAATGTCCTATAGCTTTAGCCAAATCTTGTTTTTTTTCTCAAATTTCTTTCGGAATTTACGGACTCAGCTTTTCGGGAAATCAGTTATTGTTCATTTATCGTGTAAATTGTAAAGCCCCGACAATACGATTTTTTGTCGAATTTTTTGCGTGCTTCCTAGGGCCCGAGCCCGTTCTTTTGACACATTCGTTTGTGCTTAGCAGTTAATTGTTATTACATTTACCATAAATATGTATGTATCATAAGTTGATTTATCTCGATTCCCTTTGTACCTTAGCCCCATACTTTTTCTTGTCATTTATTTCGGGTTTTTCATTGTTAATTACTTAGCCCCAATATTTTTGTGTCTAAAAGATAATAATTTCATCTAATGTTACTCTAAACTTGGTATTGTATTTCTTTTCTAGCATTCTAAGAATCGGCTGTGGAAGAACAAGGAGGGAGGGAGGTTAAACAACAACAACGACGGCAACGCTTTTTGCAACACCATAATTCAACTTAACAATTTATCAACAGCTAAATGTTTGACTTAAAATTGATAAGATAGGTAAAACATAAGATTTAAAAAAAAAAAAACAGTTTGAAATTTTGTTTCCAAAGTTCTTAGATTGAAAACATATATGCGGAACAGCATTTTCTGCATTCTGAAAAAATATCACGCCTAGGTAATATGATTTAAACTTGAAACACACAGTACACAAACAATATCAATTTTGCATCGCCAGTGGCATTTGGGTAAACGTAGCGAACACCTTATCTAGAATGTTAAAGTCAGTTAGCAATAACATTTTGCATTGTTATTTCTATGATTTTGTACAGTTACTTTGCCATTATACTGTTATTATTACTATTTATAACACTTGGCATAGTCCATGTAAGGAGGCTATTATTTCTGTCTACGTTTCTTTTTTCGTCTGAAGTGTTGATTATTCATTTTTTTTAATTGGTTTGGAGCCGATTTTTCAATCATCAGTTATTTACTAGCATATTTATTATAGTAATAGGAACAAATTTTTGTATTATTCGAAAAATATTTACTATAAGTACATAAGTACTATGAGGTTTAACTGACTAGTGAAAAATTTTCCCTTAATTTTCATTTTTTTGAATAAATATAAGAATAAACTCGTATGAATATTCAAAATAGAAAAAAGTCGTTTATTTTACCTTTATTTTAAAATATTACCAACAGTTAAGAGAGCATGCCTGCATAATAAAACAAAATTCTAGATTTTTTCTAGATTTAATTTTGAGTTTTCTAGATTTTGTGTTTCGAGATTTTTGTACATTCGAGATTTTTGTCCTTCTAGATTTTTGCACTCGAGATTTTTTTTTTTTTTGTTTTTCTAGATTTTGTCCATTCGAGATTTTTGTCATTCTAGATAACGTCATGATCCCTTTGTCAATTCCTCGCAGTAGCCCAGAAAAATCTTATTTTTAGTTTTTAGGTGGACGAGGCTGAAAAGTGAATGCATACCTCCAGCGTGACAGTCCAATGCACTAACCATTACGCTACGAGCTACTACAAGTCTCTTATACGACCTTAAAAATCCTTAAAAATTTATAACAACAAAATCTATGGCCAACCAATTTCTGATACTAATAATTTTACTTTTATGATGTTTCAGTAGCCTGATATATTTATTTGTCGAATATCCCAAAAATTAGGTGCTGAAAATCGGTTGGACCTTGAAAAACTTTCACAATTGAATAAAATTTTAAAAAGTAAAATGTTAAAGTAGTGCTACCGTTTTAAATATATCTATATCTTGAACCCGCATAGCTAAGCTGGGGCGAAAAAAATGCACCATAAATGAGTGTTTTTAGTCTTCTTGCGAGCAGAATTTTCTAGACAACCCGCCGTATCTAATCATATTGGTTCTGTTCTCTCTTCTCTCTATTCTCATAAACCAACTCATTATAAGGCGGCTGCCGCACTGTGGTCTGAAAAAGCATTTTTCGTGGCAAAAATATTCGATGTTTTATTTTTAAAGTTCAAAATTTTAATTTAGAAAAAATATAAAAATATTCAACCTTATTACGGTCGTCGTGTCACTAAAACGACACTAAAACGACAAAGCTCTAGTGGCGACAGTTGGCGTTTAAATAAACCCAAATCTTCGACATTCTCTCCAATCTCAAACCATCTCATCATTATGACGAAATTAGTTTAAATAAAATATCAATTGCCGCCTCCAGGGAAGTGTCGTTTTAGTGACACGACAACCGTAATAAGGGTTATTAATTCTAGATTTTTGCATTCTAGATTTTTGTAATTCGAGATTATGCTCTCTAGATTTTTGATTTCGAGATTTTTTCAATTCTAGAATTTTTTTTTCGAGATTTTTATTTTCGCTTTCTGTATTATTGGTTTCTTGATATCGTGGTAGACCCGATTTGTTTAAAATGCTAGCTATATTATCAGATCCACCTATTTCATCTTTAAGACACGTTAGACCCCAAAAAGAGCTGAAAAAAGTTATTGTCCATATCTAATAAGTCTATTAAATGTTAAAAATGATAACGATGACAGTGCATTTTTGTTTGAAAATAAAGATCTATAGTAGATAATTGTAAAAAAAGATGTTGTATGAATTCTATTTTATTTAATAAAAAGGTATTTTGTAGATATTCTAATTGTTTTTATTTTTATTTTTTTTCGTCCAGTTACTTTTATTCTACACTATTTCAAATAAAACATACCACTCAAACAGTTTATAGAATATACTTGTGCGCCACAAAATGAAAAAAAATACCTTTTTATAATACTTGCTAAAAAATATTTCAGAAATTGGTTCGTAAAGTTTTAGCATCCACTGTTGTTATCAATTTTCTTAAAATTCACCCTTTTTATAGCTTTGGAAATAACCTTTAAGGGTACGAAAAAAGTCATTTTGGACCACAGTGCGCCGCTTAGACTAAATACCAAAAATCTTTTTTTTTTGGAAAAATTCCAAGTACCTTCTACAGCCAAACCAAATTCAGATTTCCACATAAATGAAATGTTATCAACCTGGTTTTAGCATTTTATTCAGCAAAATCTAGATTTATGTACATTGGCCGTGGGTAGGTACCAATAATAAATTTAAGTTGATGAAGGAACTATCACAGTTTTTTTTAAAGAAATTTCACCGAACCACGTTCCTTTAGCAGGCTAGTCTCAAGTCTCGTGCATTGTGTACACCTATACATAGCTGCTTCAAGTACATTAACCCTGCAATTGGACATTTTAACACTGCTTGCTTGTTCATTTCTAGGTACAAGATAAAATATTAATCACTCATTTTATTTCTTATCAGACATAAATACATTTTTTGTACTTAAATAAGTACTCCAAGTTCGAAAGGCCTGTGTTGTGTAGGCTAAGAGCTTGTTCTTGTCCAATAAAGTATATGGGACAGAAAATTAACAATTCAGAACTACTATTTCCATCATATTCCTTTTTGTTTTCTTATTATCCACTCAATTAAAATATATTTAATGTGTTCGTAGAATCTTATCTAAACTAATTGCGTTCATAAATTGTTCATTTAGAGTTATTTTGAAAATCATTTCATCCCGCAACTATTTCCCAAGCAGATTCCTTTTGGCGTCGCAATAAGAGTATTTACTCGATCTCTGGATGCATAGCTGGTGGTTGTGCACTTCCGCATTTAAAAGAATAATTCACAGGAATTGATTTTCGTCGTAAGTCAATGAAATTTTATCTCCCTGCACTTTTTCAATTACTTCGATATGGGGTGCTATCCAACCGTGACATTCTCGTGAAGCCATCATTTTTGGACACAAATATGTAGTAAGTAAATCTAAAAAGACGACAAAAAAAAGAACTCTTCCATGCCTCATCTCATCCTTGCCGATCCCCATATAATAAAATAAAACCCACACCGTTAGCAAATCTTGAACATTCCACAAACAAGACGTGTGATATTTTAATTAATTTGCCCTCCAAGGGAAAATACAAATTTGCCAGCAAAAAAAAAACCGAAGGAAGGTCCTGTGATTATCATGCACCATATCATTTCGGTTGGTTGTCGCCCATCTGATGTCTCTCAGACCCAGTGTTTTGTTGTTGTTGCTGCTTGATGCTGATGATGTGAATGATAAAAATCCCAAATAAATCCAATTAAACGCAAAACCACCATCAGGCAGCATCAGAAGACTGTGCGGTACAAAAATTATCCGTCATCACAACAACAGCAGAAGTAGAGTGTCTTTGGAGATTCTTTTCCATCACATCAGCCTAAACGATATGCCAAGCTTGTTATACCATCAACATCGCAACATCAACCCGCTTCCACAAGGATTATGTATTTCTCATCTGCTAATTAAAATGATTGACAAATGTTTCCTTTCCATTGATGTTGGCATAAACACAATTTTCTTTCATGTCTACATCTTGCCAAGATGAAGAAGTACGTTTCTTATGGCAAAAGTATTTAATTATCTACCTAAAGAAAATTTTTCACTCAATGTTGAATGAAATAGTCTAGAAAACCAAAAATGTGTAGCTTGCTATAGCTTTGTCTTATTTTTTTCGGTGACACTACTTGTGTGCGTGAATGGTCTATACCTTAAGGTGGATTAGATCTAGCGACATTTCAATTTCTTCAGCGACAAAAAATATTTTTATGTCGCTAGATTATTTCTAGAGACTTTTCTAGCTACTTTTGAAGGTAAGCAATTGCGAGTATCGATTTCGAGACGCAAACACTATTTTTTGTATGTAATGGCCCTGGTGATTTTACAATCCTAACATTTTAATTAATGTGACATTTTCTATGTCCAATAATTTGATACTGAAACTCACTACACAAGGCACATCAAAACATACAATTTAAGAAATTCACCTGTTTCAAATTTATTATAGTCCTAAGTTTTTTTTTAAGGCCTAACTACTTAGACATACTTTTCGAAAAAAGCACAAAAGTGAGAAATGAAAATGTTCGCTAAAGAAGCATGCTTGCAAATTGGTCTGACTTATAAATTAACCATATACACAATTGTTAACTGTTTTTTGCAAGTAGGTGTAGCATAGACATTTATTTTATTTCTCCCTTTTGTACTTTTTGCTAAAAGTAGATCTATGTAGTTAGGCCTCTACTTTTAATTTTTGAACAAAATTACAAATTTATTCAAAGAGAAATTTTTTTTAACACTTTCTTACCAATTTTTGTCTAGCGACTTTTGGAGGTTGGCCTAGCGGCTTCTCATTGCAGCAACACTGGTTGTAGCCATCTTTACAAAACAGCAAGATTCTAGACAGGGTGTCCCTTAATTCGTCAATAGTATTTTGGGGCATGATTCTGGGGTATATTCGTAGAAAACAATCGTTTTACAGTAAGAGCCTATCTCCATTGTTGATATCGTTTATCAGGGATTTAAGAAAAGTCTTACTTTGGTGTACCCTGACCCATGTTAATGGTAATTGCGCTGATAGTACTTATGATCGTAACTTCGTTTAGGCTTTTTTTTACAAGAAATACCAGCCTTTGTAATTGCGTTTATATAAGTTTGATATCTTATCTCAGTTTTAAAATATCCAGTTTTTAGCCTGTTCCATTTTTCCTGCCCATGCTAAATTTTTATGTTTGGGGTCAATTTTCTCCATAAAATGCGTAATACATATAACGATTACTATTTTTTTTAACAAACGTGACAATAATCAAAATACAAATCAACAACAACTTTGCCGTAAAACCCGTAGATTTTATGATAATTTGGAAAAACAGCGACAGGTAAAATTTAAAAAAAAATGTTTTTATAGCTTTAAGCTCGAAAAGCTATGAATACAAATTATTTGTGTGGTTTTAGATAATTTTTTAAGTATGTTTATTACTAAAGCAGTCAAAATGGGTGCACTCTGAAATTTTTTGGTTTGAATACATGCTAATTTTTTTGCCTTTTAAGTTGAATTCTACAAACTATCTGCAGTTGTTGCAAAATGATTTATCAGAACTATTGGAAGATATTCCATAGGCTTAACTAGCTTTATCTTATTCCAAACTTGATGGTGCTTCAGCCCACTTTGCTCGAGAGGTTAAAAATTGACAAGATGAAGAGTAAGCGGTAATCGTTGGATGGGACAAAGTTAGAGCAGTTCAATTGCCTGCACGATCACCTGACCCTACAATATTGGATGTTTTTGAATGGGGAAGAATGAAATAAATCATTTATTCAACGAAAATAGCAACTTAAAGTGAATTAGAAGAACAAATGCTTAAAGCGTCCTCAGAAGTGAGGCAGTAGCTAGTATCATTAATATCAATATCAGTGAAATACGAAAATTGGCTCTAGCATGAATGCAAAATCAAAGAGGACTCTTATAACCACTTGTTATAACTGTTTTACTTCACACATAAAATAAAAATTATCGATTACCACACATCATTTTCTTATTCATAAACTTTCGAGCTTTAAACAAAAAAAACTTTTTATTAAATTTTACCTGTCTTAGTTTTCCAAATTATCATAAGATCTATGGGTTTTTCGGCAAACTTGCCATTGGTTTTTATTTTTATTATTCTTACATTCATTAAAAAAAAATAGTAAAACGCTATGTTAATTACGCATTTTATGGAGAAAATTGATCCCAAAGTTAAAAAATTAGCATGGGCAGGAAAAATGAAACAGTCTAGAAACGGGATGTCTTAAAATTGAGACAAGATATCAAACATATATAAATGCAATTACAAAGGCAATTATAAAGACCTAAACGAAGTTTCTATCGTAAAAACTAACAACGCAATTATAATAAACATGCGGGACAGAGGGTACATCAAAGTTATAGCCCGATCAATTTAGCAATTCTATCAATGTTAAATGAGGTACAAAATGTTTTGATGCAGTTAGGTTGCAATGATGAAGTAGAACATGAAACCACCGTTTTAGACCAAAATTTGATATGGCGTGCGCCCGGAATTTTGGATTTTGTGTTTTGTGGGTTTGCAGGCTTATTTTGCATTTCTCGCTAAAAATGGTTATAACCAAAATTATAGATAGTTAAATTTGTTACCTTTTTTATTTAGACAATTTTTTTGTGAAATAATAATTTGTTGTTTAAAATACACAATAAGTGATAAAATTAAGATATTTCCCCCGTTTTTTCAACTTTGTACCATTTTTATTAAAAATAAGTAAGACATTCAAATAGAAGAGTTATAGAAGTTTAAATTGCCTACAACTTTTGTCAAGACAACGTCGACTGTATTTTGAGTTTTACTCCCGAATGACGAAATTGTCGAAAACAAACCTACGCTCAATTTATAGACCATAATTTTCTATACCAAAAATGTGAAGATTTTTTCCATTCAAGCCATAAAAGTCACAAGATATTGCTACTTGAATTGCGTCAAATGTCGAAATCTCGATAATAAAGTTTTTTTTCATATATCTTTTAAACGGCTAGTGAACGATCGGAGTAGTTTCGACCGCTGCAACTTAAATCTCTACTGCCTCGTAGAACGACTTGGTTGCGTACAAACTTGCGACTAAGGAAAACTATAATACGACTAATGACTAAGAGAATCCAACTAATGTCCGACAAACGAAATAAGAAGGCTGTGCCGCTTATAGTGGTTTAACTTTGAATTTTCATTTTTAGCTATGTGATAAGATTTTTATACCCTGATAAAGAACAGTTTTAGTACATAATTATTAATATTAAAGCTTAATTTTATATGAATATGAATGCCAAGCTTTGTGGCGCAAAAATTCAAATATTGTTATAAAGTTAAATAGTTCAAGTAATAGATTTCGGGAATTGTTATTAGGCTTCAACAGCAAGTTTTATCGCAAAATTACACTAAAAATTGAAAAATAGGTATATGTATAACCCTCTATAGGCTCGCATTAACAATTTTTTCTAGTACCCATCATTTTTATGATGTCATTAATTCCAAAAATAACCAAAAGTCTAAAATATCGTTTTTTCAGCTCTCAAATGACGAATTTGACGGAAAATATTTTGAATTTATTTTGTAAGATTTTATTATTCTCTAGAGTTTAAAATGGCTTGTATGGACAAAATTGTCATTATTATTTTGTAGAGAAATTAATAGTCTATAAATTGAGCGTAAGTTTGTTTTCGACAACTTCACCATTTAAGAGTACAACGCAAAAAACAGGAATTTAGATTTTTTATGAAACTTTTTATGTATATATAATTATCAGCTAGGTTCCAAGAACCATGTGAAATGAAAATGAAATCGAAATTGAAAATCGAGTGAATTTATTTTCCATGTTCCACATTTCGATCGATTTCATAATTTCGAAAGCTTTTCGAAATCACTTTAAGTGAAATCAAAAACAGCTTACATATCTATCATGCTGATTGATATTCGTTCTTCAATTTTCAACTTTTTTTTTCTTTTAATAGAAAAAATAGTTATGTTTTCATTGCTGCGGTCTTTGAACTTTTGAAAAAAAGATTTGCAATAGAGAAAATTAAAAGACATACGTCGAGAGACGTTTCTAATACCTATGAATTGCTGATGCAACGTGAGTACCTAATGGACATTTTCAACAAAAGCTTTTTATTAAAATTTATTATTTAATTCAGCTTTGTATCAATTTCCGCTTAAGTAAAGACACCTTTAAAAAGTTGTTGGAAGCTGTTGCGCCGTATCTACCAAAATCTCCAATTCCCTGCACATTGCAGCTGGCTGCTGTTTTGTTGTGTTTTGTTTGCTGAAGGGAACTTTCAACAATTGGTTAGGAAGGATGCTGATGTAGCTATGGGCCGTCAAAAATGTGTCAAAAATTTTATCACGAGTCTTGAAAGTGTTAGAATTAGAAGATTAAACTCTCAGTCAGATGCAGAACGAAACGACATTTCATGGATAAATTTAGTGTTCCTGGCGTCATAGGATATGTCGACGGCACACACATTAAAATGTCGCAACCACATCAAGATCCTACCCTATTTTGTTTTAACATAAAAGCAATAAATAATTCTGTTTCCAATATTTTATTTATGTATTGCTTTTTTAAAATTTTTAATTGATCGATTGTCTTTGCTTAAAACAAAATCCTGAAATATAGCTTGCTGCGCAGTAATTTTATACTACCCATGTTGAAATAAGTTATTTTACTCGAATAATATTTATAAAATATAAAAAACCACTTATATTTTAGAACGCAACAGCTGGCTTTCCCAGTTTCACTTGAGTATATCTGGTCGAATTGAAATCACGTGAAAATCGATAAAATCGATATGTGGAACACGGAAATTCGATCAGTTTTAACTTTAAAAAAAAATTAAATTGATATCGATAAAAGTGGAATATGGACCACCAAATTTGATATCACATCGATTTCATTTTGATAGAAAGTGGTTTCTGGAACCTAGCTGTATATCTTTAAAACATTTTTTTTTAAGAAAAAAATAATAATTTTTAATATAGGGGCTCGAAAATATTAACTATTTAAGAGTAAGAAGTGAAAAACGAGCGTTATCTACATTTTATGATTTTTGAAAAGTCGAAATCTTCTTAAGTTTAGTGATATTTTCGACATTCAAACTTGAATAGATTTTGACGCCGCGCCGGCAAGATCTTATGGTAATGGACTTTTGCGACAGTATTGCTAATATCAAAACAAAGATAATTGCATTAAAAATCTTTACTTGGATTTTTGGCAGCAAAAATACAATTTACCCGGGCGATCTATGAAACAATATAAGCGTTACTTAACCTTCTACACCACTCATACCACTTAAATCACATTGTTCAACGTATAAAGCCCCTTCTGGCACTCGACCAACAGGTAGATCAGCAAAACCAACGCCTCAGGACCCCTTGTAACAATCAAGCAGCAAGAAGAAGGCCGCTTTTAAAGACAAAAGTCACACTACCTTATTCTTTCACGGTAGATCAACAGGTATTGAATCCCTGGTAACAATTCAGTCTCTTCAAACTAAGAGACTGAAACACTTTACTATGTTGAGGGAAGCTTCTCTTAGAATTTGCTTAATAGTCTTACAAGTTACATGATCTTTCTATAATAATTTGTTCATAACCTGGAAATAATAGAATCTTAACATATATTACACAATTAGAAAGTACAAAAAACATATTGTTTATCTTCATATTTTTTTTATAATTTTAAAAATAAGTTAATTATATCGTCTATGATGATACCTTATACTAGTTAAACTATTTTAATATCATTGATAGTTATTTCTGACATTTCTGACTTTATAATTTGATCAGTGTATACAGGTGATGATTGTGCAGCAGATAATGACTGAGTTAGAGACGATGATGTATTAACGATGTAAGAAGTGTTTGTTGCAACATCACCCGAGTACATTCCCATTTCTGCATCAAAAAATGCTTTGTTTATAATATTTTGTACAGTGAACCTAGCTTGTGGTGAAGCTAGTTTACGTAACTTAACAGCAACTTGTTCTCCAAATAGTGTATATTCATCTTTTTCTTCCATTTTTGTATGAATTGATCTCATTATATTTAATGTTTCATTTAAACCCGACGACGACGGCTGCGCTCCTGCAGCAGAATTTGAATAAAGTTTACGTTTGACAGCAATGGATTTCCTTGAAAAATTAGATTCGTTTCGAAATTTCTTTGGTGAATTTGACATTTTTGTTTCTGTTTCATCTTGATTGTATTGATTGTCATTACTGTCTGTGTCTTCATTTGGTTCATGTTTTCCTGGTACCTGAAATCAAGAAAATTAATTAGTTTCCATTAATAAAGGTAGCTACCTGCTGTTTTTTAAGCCGAAAAGTAATTTTTAGTAATAATAATAACAAATTAAATGTAGCAAAATACATTAGTTATATAGGTTATTAAAATTCTAGGAAACTTTCCCAACCGACTAAGCCTCAATAAAGTTTACAACTTTAAATCCCCAAAGCCCTATAGATTTAACTTCTTAATTCTTCACCTAAGCATACATATAGTTCCAGAATTATACAATTGACAATTAAATTCTCCGGGAAATCCTCTGTTCCTCGTTACGATAGTACCTATTCATTCACTGCTTGACAACCATTATTATAAACCAATGTTCAAACTACAAATCTACCATTTTTTTTTTTTTTTTTTTTCAAAATCCCTTTTTAATAGTTATGTCTCATCAGATAAACATAAAGACAAACCACCTTCTCATTATGCTCCTGAACGTTGTTTTTTGATTTCCTGATTTACGTTATGTACCTTCGTCGTACCTAACTAGGTCTCCAAAACATTTTTGATTTATACATGTAGGTACTTGTTTCATTTTAACGAGTTTATTTTCAACTCGAATATTTTTTTTTTTTATTTAGCTTCACTATGGCAACACTATTTTCGATTTTCATTTACATTTTTTAGACACCTCCATTATGTACAACTATGTAGTATAGATTTGTATTTAGTACCTTCGCAATGTGTGCTTGTACCTTGTATAACTATATTATATGTTGCTCAAGTCACAGCTCAGCTGCACAGCTAGATATACATACAAATAATTTATAAATTAACTTACTTCAGTATCGGTATTTGTTGATGTCTTTGACTTATGTTTGTCCACCAAGAACAGCATACTTTTATATCCAAACCATTTGCTGACGTATGGTTCATCTCTGCCACTTGCTCCAGCACACTCAGCGGCTCTCTCTTTCTTTCTTTCACGAGCAAATTGCGATTGCAAGCTTCTTATCTTTTTTTCAACTTCTGCTTTGTCCATATTAAAATATAAAGCTATTTCAATCAGCAAGTTGTGTCTTCTATTTTTGTTTTTGTAACCGGGGTTTGTAGGGTCCCATAATAACGAACGATTCTTATACATGCTTAGGAAATGTAGAGTTTTTTCATCTGACCAACTCATATTTGTTTTATAACGTAACAAAAGAATCAATAATAATAACAGAAATAAATAAAAATTATTCACAGAACAGACGCACTTGTGCACAGATAAAATATAAATAATACTGATACTGAAAATGAATACCTATATAGGTACAACTGAGAGAGTAGAGAGTACGACAGCCACTGCTGAAACGTGAAACATGTTGACGCTCAACATGTTCACGTTCAGCAGTTCAGCTATAAAAATAATTTTTTACTCGACTCAACCAATACACACAACCCTCATTTATACACATTTTATATTGTATTTTGTATACATAAGGTAAATCAACATCGCGTTGGTATCTGGTTTTGGTAGAGTGTTCGACAAAGGTTGAGTTGAGTGAATTTGTGTGTATACCTAAGTTATATAGCATAGGTAAGGTAATAAGGTACATTGTAGTTGTAGGTGCTACGTGCCTGCTCGCACTCGCACAGTTTTGTTGACCCGAACTCCGTCCCGAACATGACCGATTCATATCGTAAAACAAAATCAAACAAAGAATTGTGCTGCAGAGCCGATGCCAACTGAACAATTATTACAAAAGTACATAGTAGGTATATGCTAAGGGGTGTTTTTGAAATGTTTGTCATTTCAGTTTTCAGATGAAGAGAAAACTGGAATTGAAAAAAAAACTGAGGTAGGTAAAGGTGAAAAGTGGATTTAGGTTTAGGTTGATCATCGTAATAACTGGAAGATATAATGTGGATTTGGATGTGTACCGGCGCGATGAGGTGTTGCCAGCTTAAGCATTTTAATAATAGATAATTTAGGTACTATTTCAAAAATACATTCGGTATTTTTTAAATTCATAGGTATCTACCTATTTACTTTATTTTGTTTTAATTTAACAAATAAAAAACTTATTTTTAGAATCTTCTAAAACACTTGGTCAAAATTAAATTAAACGTTATTAATTTTTGTGATCAAATGTGTTTCCATCTTAAAACTGTTGACAATTTTCCATTTTTGTTTACATTTTATCTGAATACATATACAGTCCAGTTTAATACTTAACCGAGTAGGTACATATATAGGTATCTTATTCAAATGAAATTGAATTTTATATGAGCTCTTTTTGTATATATTTTTTTGCAGACTGAGAGCAGAAACTTTAGGTAAGCGGAAAAATAAGTGTTTTCTTAAAGATAAAAACCACTTACATACATTTATATTTGTTGTTGTAAACGTACCTTATTAAAATTTCTTTCACAAGATTTTAGTCGATGCTGAAAGTGATAAAGAATTTTTAGTATGATACCTACTAGCTAGAAAAGAGGTTTTTAGCCTACTAACATATTTTTACTAAAACTAAAATCACCAAAGGGGTTTATTTTGAGCATCATAGGTACTAAACCTTGACACTTTCTTGACATTTATAAATGTAAAAATGGGAAGGTAGGTATATACCTATTTTTGTGAGTGTTCTTTGCATGAGCTGTCACTGGTTTTGGACGTGCTCAGCTTGGCTTGAGGAAATTGTTTTAGAATAAGTCCCGTTTCACAAAAGAAAACTGATTTGCCAGCGATTTTTAGTTTGTTCCCAAGAAACTCTAGTTTCTGGCAAATCAGTTTCCTTGTGTGAAAGCGGTCTAATACCTACTAGTTAAAAAAAATATGCTTGCAATTTATAAAATTTAACAAAGCTGTTTTGAAATTACAGTCGACTCCGCCTAACTGGTCGTTTCACTTAGGTATGCGGAGCTAAATAAGTGAAAAAATTTCATTTGAGGCAAACAATTTTGTTTCAATTATCCGGGGTTTTGTAATTTATCGGAATTCAGTTATGCGAAGCAGTTTGTGTGAAAATTGTAATTGTAAAAAAGCCTGCGGAATAAATTTCTTGTTTCAGATAACCGATATAATAACTTGTAGGAAACCGTTTCTTTCTTATGACTAATTTAAGAGGGTTTGGGATGGATTCCTCCAATTTTTTCCTAAAGTCGGGAGTTATTTTGTTCCATTCTAAGAGCAAAACCCTTTTTGAGTCATTTTGATTGGAAACCTCGTGTTTTCGAATTTGAATTTCTAATTTTTGCCACAAATCCTCAATAATATTAAAATCCGGGGATTGAGGGGGGTTTTGATCACCCTCGGAAAATTATTTCCTAACCTTTTCTTACTATTTTGGAGGAATCCATCCCAAACCCTCTTAAATTAGTCATAAGAAAAAAAACGGTTTCCTACAAGGTATTGAAGTTCATCAAATATCCTTTGTTCATGAGCTGGTCCATTTTCATTGTGACTTCGAATTGTTTATATTTTTGCAATTTTATTATTATTTTTTTTTTGTTCCAATGTATAGATTTTAAGTTTGTTGATATTTTTTTAACAAAAATAAAATGTTTTATTAGAAGTATACGTTTTTCTTTTAGTTTAATTTTATTTCACAGTCTTTTACCTCAGTTAAAGAATTATTCACTATGTGGGCCATTTTCACTGTGATTCACTGTATGTACCGACCTATGCTATTTTTTTTTTGTTTTGTTTAAGGGCGCAATCGTTGTTATATAAGTGGTTGGCAATGGTAGTGTTGATTATGGAGATGTGTACAGGGTTCAAACTTTGGAATATGATAAGTATGTATATATATATATAGAGGTAGATATACTAATAGTGACAACATGTACCGAAATTAAAATACGCAACTGGTTTTATTTGTTTGTTAAAAAAAAATTAAACCGAATCCACAAATTTCCAAGAAAGCGTGAAACAAATCTATTCAATGGAAGTTTTAGTGAAAATTACAATTGAATAAATTTCTAACAACAAAATTACTGTTGAAAAAATTGAATCATGGAAAGAAAACAACATTTTTGCTGACCGCATCGATATGTAAAGTTTTTTCAACATTTTTAAAAATATTCCATATATTTATTAACTTAAAATCGTCGAGTAGTAACATTGTCTGTTTGCCAGGGACTTAAGCTATAAAATAGTGTTTTATTGAATAAACGAAGGTCTATAGACCCATATATAGACAATGATATAGGTATAACATAAAAATGTCATTTCTTGAGATCTTCGCGTTCTTGAAGGGTCAGCCCAAAATGCTTGAAGAAATATTGTCAGATGAGAAATATTCATTCAAAGAGCACGATAATTGAAATATGTATACATATATTTTTGTTTGAATTTATTTAATATTTATATAGGGTCACTAATAAGCTGCGGTTTTACTAAAGTACCTACAGTTTAAGACTTACTTCGATAAATGTATAGAGCCCGTTTTTATTAAAAAATTGTTGTTTTAATATTTTTAAAAGAGTATTAATTTGTTATAATACACAAAAAGCTTCAAATATACTACACAAAAAAAATAGAATCAATATTTGAAAATAACATTAAACCTAGGGTTAACTTAGACACAGTTTAAAAATAACTTTTCACACGCCCCACAGAATAAAATAAATTACATAAAGATTTAAAACATAAAATATATTTTCTTGTCTACCGAAATCAGCGTTGGGAAACGTGGTCACACTAGGTATACACGTATACTTTAGGGGCCAGTTATAGCTATCATTGAAACCCATCATTGAAAAATGAAAATTTTAATTTTCAATTTTGAGAGATATTGAAGAAAAAATAAATAATTATTTTGATGCAAAAGTGAAGCTTATTGACTGAATAATTATTTCCAGGCAAAAAAAATTCAATTTGGCACAATGATTAAACTTTCGAAGGTTCTCCAAGTCAACAGCTAACTTTTTCAATGATGGTTTTCAATGACAGCTATAACTGGCACCTTACCTACATTTTTTATATACATTTGTGCAAGGATTAGGTACCTATAACATGAATGTGACCTCACAGTTGCTAAAACAAATCTGTCGAAACTCGAAAGCAAATTGCCTTTCTAATGAGCTGCAAACTACGTTTTCACCGGGCACTAAACCGAGACTTGGTTAATGAGATTTATTTGGTGTTTCCACTGCAGAAAAATATCAAAAAGAGGATAATGACAAAACATGCAAATGGTATTTCTTTTTTTTTATATATGAAGTGGAAGTGAGATATATAGTTTTTTATTTGTTACATTTCCATCTGTCAACGAAAGAAAATGGCGTTTAAATGGGTCTGATTCGCAAGTATTAGGTATCCGAAAAAAGTTTGTTTGATTTGACAAACTAAAGCTATAACATGACATTTTGAGTGTTGCTGTTGAGTTTTAATAATTTTTTTTATATTTTAAGTCATTTTCCCTCCCCTTACAATTTTTTTCTTTTCTTAACTCAACCTACACGCCCTAGCCTTTTGTTACACCTTTAAATCAAGACTTTTTTAATAAAAGTAATAGTTTGGGAGTTATTCGATAACTAAGCCCGTAAGGCATATTTTTGTACTCGTTTTTCATTAATAACTTTTGAATTATCTACACCAGAAAAATAATTTATATACCGATTTCAATTAAAACAAGAAAGCATGTAATATTTTTTTCAAAAAAAGCAAATTATCAAAAGAAGTCGTTTTTCCAAGATGGCGGACGCCCCAAGATCAAAAATTCCGCAAATCGAGATTTATGCTAAAAATCAACCCATCTTCAAAACTGCATTCAAACTTTTCAGACGTCAAAACTTTTTTCAGATTTATCCTCATTGCCTGTACTAAAGATTAAAAACTTGTATGGTAAATCTACGAGATTTTAAGAAGATAATCTTGCTAAGCCTCGGTTTAGTGTCTGGTGGAAACGTAGTATAAAGCAGTTTCAAAAGGAAATATCAATCAAATCGACATTTCTTATTAGTACTGAGCTTAAAATTGAGTTTTATTCTTGTATTAACTATACTTACAGCTGTTTGGTTTAATCCATCAGATTGTGCCGCGCTGGTATTCTCAGCAAGTTTACGTAGACTTGGAATTGCGTTTCGCTTGCGATAACTATCAAGCCAATCTCTTCCTGCGATTTTATTATGATTCCAGGGAAGTGGATAATTCACTTGATTCTCTTTTGCAAATTCGTACGCCAGTTTCCTCACCTGTACTGTTGTCAACCCATCATTATGCTTCTTGGCACATTCTGCGATGTACTTATTCAACAAAGTCTCTTCTTCGATAGTGAAAACTTGATTCGACGCGAACTTGGAAGTAAAAATACGCGACGAGTCAAAGGTACCTCTCTCTTTAGCAGCAATCTCCTGTTGGTATTTTTTTATTCGACTATGCAGGGTTGGCGGTTTGATGCCGTATTTTTGTGCTGACTTTCTTAATGGCAAAGTCTTATCCAAAACTTCCTTCATCGCTTTCCTTACTGCTTCTTCGTTCACCTCTCCCGTTCTAGTTCCTTTTCTTACGTAAGTTCGCGGCATGATCCTGAAATACAAAAACGTATTTTTCATCCCCATTTTCTAATTTCACGTGGGGAACATACGTACAGTTTAGAAACTACCACACTCATAGCCGTACAAAGGCACAGTACACATATCTAAGGCAGTACACAGTAATCAAAACAAACATTTGTGGTGATTGTTTTAAATTCAATTTTGTGTACTATTGATTTTGACAACATGCGCAGAGCTGAACAAAAATTACACGGTAGTGATATTACCTGTATATGTATCTTCGTACGAAGGTACCCCAACAACACAATTTACAAATAAAATCCAATTAATAAAAATTAATTGTTATTTTCACAAAATCAATGTCATCATATTAATTAAATAAAGAGAAATTTTTTATGAAATAAAAATATTAAAGATGAATCGAAAAATTACTCACGAGAACCAAAAATACGTATCGATATCGACTTTTCACAAAGAATGTCTCCGCTACACTGAGGTCGCCGTTAGCTGTTAGCGTATACACATGAACCAACCTCTCTCACACAAACACAGCTGGCGCAACATGTTCGATAGTGTAGATATGACAATGACAACAACTGTACGAACGAATGCTCCCGCTGTACGAAGTTGAGTTGAGGGATTCTCAATAAATATATATACATATATTGCTCTCGAATACATTCTTATGACATAATGTTTGAGTTCCATTGAATATTAGGGAGTGTGCAACACATTCACACTTTCACATACCCATGCACTTCAATGTTTCAGTGCCGTCTGTTACACTTTTTATTCGCGAACCGAATTATTTATTATATTTAATTTAAACAAAAAAATAAACAAGACGCGTCGACGACGACCGGCACAAACAATTATCGGTGATTAAAATCAACCAGAAAGCCGAACTGTCAAAGTTGGGCGAAGAAGAAAACGAAAAGAAAAAGTACAACAGGCAGCAATAAAATAGTGCTGCCACCACGACTATGCTAAGCGATGGGGTGGGTTCGCGATATATGCTTTTTACGGATTGTAAAAAGCGAATTAAAATTAATAATTGAAATGATTACGTTTTTTATATATTACCGCTAGGGTGTAGTGCCTGAAAATTAAAAGGGCGCCAGCGATTTTTTTTTTTTTGAACAAAAACGAAATCGCAAACCATTTGAAGCGAAACCGACGGTGAAAGTATTTTAATATAAAAATATATTTTTGAATTTCCGAATTGGTATTTAAAGCTATTTATTTAATTGAAGTTTTGCTTGGGAAACCTTGCAATTGGAAGGCTAAAACCCAAGATCTTTTAAATGAGTTTAACAGAATAATTTTGTGGTTACGTTTGTTTTCAAAGATGGAACGTTATCTCTTTGTCCCGAATAACGAAAACAACGTTAAAGGCCACGAGTCCTGCAATGTCAGGATAATTAACAAAACAAAAACCAACCGAACTTTTAAGACACAAATCAGTCACCAAATAGTCCAGGCAAATTAGGATGAAATTGAAGCATATAATGGATGTAACATAGCATATTAGATTTTTATGGGATTCGATCAGAAAATATATTTAAACAACGAGAATATGAGGTTGCTCCCGCTCAAAAAGGTGTGCTATTTGCAGTAAAAATCAAAACGTGCAAGAAAGTGCATTATTCACTCCATTTTGTTTGTTTTTTTCCTATATAACTTTGGAAACATGCATCTTAGGAAAAAAAAAAAACACTGAGTCAAAATTTGTTTGTTATAAAATTATCCACAAGATGACATTTATATAAAACTTTCTGGTGTTACATTTTTGTCACTATAAGGCGTTGACATCAGAAAAAAGATTGAAAAACAGAGTAGTTTTGAAGCGCTAAACTGACAGATAGAAAATGGTCCAATTCTACTATAAATGTGGACTCAGATACTCTAGGGAATTATAAAATCAAATATTGAAACTCTATTCAAGTTGGTTTGATAGGTTCGGCATGAGAGGTAATGTTAAATAAGTGCACCATGAAATGCATCAATGCTGTGGTCAAAGTTAAACATTTAAGCTTGCGCAAATTTTTGTACACATAAGTACTTGGAACCCTTACCTATCGTAGAGTGTCGTTATATTATTTTTTTTATTTTTTCAAGTCACTTTTGTAGCGATTGTAAAAACACAAAAATTGTATGAAAAATGATTTTTTTAATAAATACTAATAAATATTTTATTAAAAAAAACATTTTTCATACGATTTTTGTTCTTTTAAAATCGCTACAAAAGTTACTTAAACAATTAAATAAATATTATAACGATACTTCACGATAGTAAGGGGTTTCGAGTATGTGTACAAAAATTTGTGTCGGCTTAAATGTCTAACTTTGACCACAGCAGTGGTGCAAACATTTCGCCAATTTGACCATTTTTTATCTGTCAGTTTAGCACTTTAAAACTACTCTGTTTTTTTATAGATTTTTTCTGACATTAACGCTGTTTAGTTACGAATATATAACACCAAAAAGTTTTATATAAATGTCATCTTGTGGAGAATTTTATAACAAACAAATTTTACCTCAATGTTTTTTTCCTAGGATGCATGTTTCCAAACTTATATAGGAAAAGAACAAAAAAAAACAGGGAGTGCATAATACACTTGCTTGCACGTTTTTATTTTTCCTGCAAATAGCACACCTTTTTGAGCAGGAGCAACCTCATATTATCTTTGTTTATATTATTTCTGATTGAATACCACAAAAATCTAAGATATTATATGTTACATACATGCTAAAATCTAATTTGCCTCGACTAAAAGAAAAAGAAACGAATTCTAAAATTTCAATATTAATTAAACCGCTTTACTTATCTTGTTTTTTCAACTGCCAACTATTCCTCCTCCGTCTATACCCACTATTTCCTGCGTGGCTTCCAAATCTTTCCTTCATCTGCTTTTCAGTTCACCTCAATTTTTCTTTGTCCACTAATTCACAATATTTTCTTTTCTTCAATTTTCAAAAACTAACTCAATCTTTAATTCGAAATTAAATTCTTTCAACTTTTGTAGCTTTCATTTTTCTTCAAAAATTTCTCAAGCGAAACGTATGCTTAGCTCTTCAGTCCAGAAGTGTTCTTTCGGATTTTTCAATGTCCGTCCAAACCTCTTCTTTTTTATTGCCCCCAGGCTTTCAGGCAATCGGAATCCGTGGATTTCGATCACGTAATATAAGTGCAAAAGAGAAAACAAATTCGAAAAGTTGAGACGGAAGAAAATCTGCCCGGTGTTGCGTGGGTAAAATATTCGTGCAACAAGCAAATTTGAAGAAGTTGCATGCGTCTAGTTGAATGGTGTAATAGTACACTTACTTGCTGTAGTGCCTTGCCGTTCTATTTCCTTGGCTATGCACTGTCATCATGGAATTGGCCGACCGCTGGCACTGGTTTCAATTTCAAGTTCCAGGGTCAGCTAACAAAATGAACGCATCCAGCCAATTTCAAACTATTTGTCTACGATCTCAAGATAAATCTTAAAGAAAGCGTCAAAAAAATCAAACAATTCAATTTCCTCAGAGAACCTCAGAGCAGCGATAATATTTCGATATTTCAACATTTCGATACCTATCTAAATTTTTGGAGAGATAAGTTGGAAGTTGTTTCCCTACTCGCGATATGTAATTAAACTACTTCGGAGGTTAGATTTGGGGGAGTGGAGGTAAGACAATAACGTTCCATCTTTTACATAGTTTTAAAGATATGTTGGGCACTCGGCCATTGTCATATGAGTAACATCAGTTTCAGTATTCAGGGACGTGTCGCCCGGATTTCTTTTGGATTTTATCGTCTGCCAAAGTAGATCTGTCATCCGTCACCGCTTTTCAGATCTAGTCAGACCACCTATCTGATTGTTTCGAAAGAGTGAATAACTCATCCACATTTTATGCCAAAACTGAAATTATCGATTATTGTTTCACCGAAATACTGAGAGAGTGAACCGATGACTGATGGAACATGGCTGCCCTTCTCTCTCCGAGTATGAAGAAGGAAACACCTGTAGGTAGGGCTGCCAGATAAAATTTGGTTAATATCGGGACGCCAGGGCCAAAAACCGGGACAAATCGGGACATTAAAAAAAACCTATTTTTATAAATCTTAAATGGAATAGTGCAAAATTTTAGTCGATTTTCTACAACGTTAAATCATTTTTAGTATGATACTAGGTTAAAATTGTATTTTGCTAATTTAAAACGAGTTTAGCACCATACTATCCACTAACACTTTACTTAAATTAAAATCTATTTTGTCAAAATCAGAAAAGCCAATAACGAGATATTCGAGAATATCTCAAAATAATTAAGAAACCGGTAATTTGCACACAAAACCCAAACATTTATTTTAGTTATTCGATTTTTAAAATTTTTTTGTATGGCTGTTCTATCTAGATAAGGTAAAACAAAAAAGTAAAAAAAATCCTATGTTATTCACTCCTTGGGAATAACATAGAATGTTTCACACCAAATTTCAAGCAATCCACCGATTCGCTTAGGCTCTAGCTTAAAGCTTAATATAAATCAGGACGCACAGACAAACAAACCGATAGACGTCTTTTGTCGAAAATCAGTTTTTGGAATTTAACATTATCGTGATGTTAGTTTTGGTTTAAACCTCAAATTTTGATTTTGACACAAAACCAATAATTACCCTATACAGCAAGTAAGAATGGAAAATCGGGACAAAATTGGGACATTTTGTAAATCGGCACAGATATCGGGACAGGGTTCAAATATGATCTAGTTTTTGACAAGGCACTAGAGAGTTCTACATAGTTTCGTCGAAGGGGCTAGCAAGGGTTAGCAAAGGCTAAAACAAGGGCCTTGGGGATTATGAACCCTTTTGCCTAGTCAGGCTCGACTTATGTGGGACTTGATTTCGCGATCTTCTTCTTGTCAGTCCAAGTCACTACCCGCTGTGCTAACTCGCTATACACAAATTTATTGTTTAAAATGAATAAGTTTCATACCATATCGCATAACGAATACATACAGAATAGAACTGGATTTTATGTACTTGCTTTTCAGGTAGGCCAACTAATAAAAGGTTTTTTGTTCTAGCTTCTCTGACCTTTCTCACAAATCTGTGCGTGTCCGCGTGTGTGTGTGTGTCTGACATGAAAAAGAAGAAAAAGGAAAGAGACAAAAACGGCGTATGATACTAAAATTGCATCATTACATCGTGCTTATAAAATTGCTGTTTTCGGTGTACAAGAGATATTTTTGGTAGGGTACCGAAACATGTCCAACAAGTTTTTACTGGGGAGGGCCTCACAAGTGTTTGAAAAGTTTCCCTCGTCTAAATTTTTGCTATTGAAATCCAGAAAGGGCTTGCCAAGTATCTGATAAGTTTTCCTTTTCTACATTTTTCCAACTGAAAACTTAGTAGGGCCATACCCAAACTAGGCAGAAACTTGGAAGTTTTCCAGTCGGGTAATTTCAAAGAAGTTGTTGCAAGTGCGTCTAATCATAACTCAAAAAATTACCATTCAAACCTTTTGTAAATAAAATGTTGAGAAAAAAAGTAACCTAGATATGTATATTGAAAAATAAACGTTCAACGTCTTATGGGAGAAGGAAAGATGCAGCAGGGTTTTTTAATTTGTTTTCTTGTTTAAATAAGACAATATCTTGTTTGACAGCATGTAAAACATTCTACCTATCTTTTAAGATACAAATTGTTGAAATTCAGCAGACTTTAAATTAAAAAAACAATCTTAAAAGGAAACATAGGAGCTAACTTGGTTCACTCCATCATGAAGATGACGAGAAAGTATTTTGGTAAAATAAGTTAATTAAGGTCGTTTTGTTAGAAATAGCTCTATACGAAGATGATGATGAAACTGTGGGAGCCCCTCGTTATTAGTGTCTTGAAGCCTTGAAGGCAAAGAGAAAATATATTTCGCAATGAATTTCAATTTCAAAGAGGATGATGTTAACCTATTCCATTCCATATATTTTATACAACAACTCACTCATTCATTCATCCATTTGCTTGCTTGCTGAACTTAAGCATCTAGGTAAGGTAGGTCGGTACTCGACTCGGCGCAGAAAATGTTTTACACCAAGTAATTTCCTGGGTACTTATACTTAAGCTAAAATTTGCTATTTAACGAGTGATTTTTGAAGGGAAGTCGTTGAGGGATTTCGCTATCTTTTTGGCGCTGCAGTCGCGTTTCGTATAGACACCCCCAACAACGCATCACCACCCGGCACCCACTTAATTACATACATATATTCGACCCGAAACAAATTATTCAAGAGATTTTCTTCTTTCCTTCCGCTCGACTGCCTTGACGTCACCGTCACCGTCGTCGTCGTCGTTTCTTCGTCATAGTCGTGTCGAACATATGTTTTCTTCCTCACCCCTTTTTTTTGGTTTGCAATGTTGGGGCACCACGACTGTATGACGAGGACTTATAGCATTTGGAGGCAGGTTGCTAACTTGGGTGTCAGGTTGACATGAGCACTAAATCATCATGCCAATTTAAATGGAGAAAGAAAAGATCCCATAAAAGTGCTTTGTGAAGCATGATGTGGTGTGGATACATTTGTAAGAAAAAATAACTATATACAGAGACACCCTCTCTATAGGTACCCTAGTGCTAGAAAATCTAAAAAAAAAAAATATCGTTCAACTAAATTGAGGACAAGAAGAAGGATGAGATAAATAGATGAGGATAGATTTGCTGGCATGAAACATGAGCTGATGGTAATAGTTTGCATGGCTCGCTTGCTTGCCTTTGAGACGAGTGAAAAACTGAACTGACCTTTTGTAAATGCTTTTTCTACCAAAGCTATATAGTATAGAACTATTGTGGGAGCATAGTATTTCATTTTGGTTGGAGAGGTGATTTAGACAAATGGTCAGAAGGATATTGGCGATCTGTTATGGGATTCAAACAAAAAACAGTTTGTGATTTGTTCGTTTTGTGCAATTGTATACAAAATTGTAAAGTATAGAGATACCTATATATTTGCGATGTTATAATTTATAAGTCGGGGGCAGTGTTACCAGAAACACCGATTTATCATATTTCTCCCGATTTTTAGACCTATTCCCGTTACACCGGTTTTTGAACTAAATATGACACTTTTCCCCGATTTTCAATGCTTCATCATAGTAGTAGTAGTTTATGTATTTTCAACGCTGGAATTTACTTTATTTATAATTTTACTATAATTTGAACACTTTTTAATCTGGCTGTGTCTAACTTAAACTATCCCATTTGAAAAATCCCATCGTCATAAATCATAATCCATAACATCGGTATTCGTTGCAATTTTTGCTTCTTGTTTGTTGAACACTACTAAAGTCGTCTTGTTTGTGTCATGTTAATGGCAAAATTTATCTGATAATGTGTTCGAAAAATTCAATAAAAGTAAATATTTTAAAAATAATTAAAATTAAGATGCTTTTCTAGCCGTTGCGGTTTATAAGAAACTTGAATCTTTGGAGTATTTGCTAGCTTATATATTACTTTTTCATTTCTAAGCTAGCTAGAGGTGCTATAATCACTTAATAATTAAGTTTCTTGTTAGCCAATGCCCCATAAAAGTCTGTAAATATAACAAGGTAAGTATTTGTTATTAATTATTAAGTTTTACGTAATGTGTTCAAAGAATTTGAATTTAAATTAAAAGTCATAATAATACAAATAAATATCAATATTTATTAGCACCCTTATGCATAAAGAAAAAATAGGTATTTTAGCTCCCGTGAAACGAAAACTACACCATTTCATGTAAATTCATTTTTAAAAGTAATATTGCTTGAACACAAATTGTAATGTTAAAATTAAATATTTCTCTTTAGGATGTACTTAATAAATTTATAAATGTATAAAGTACCTCCGAATGCAAAACATTTAATTTTAACATTACAATGTGTGTTCAAGCAATATTACTTTTAAAAATGAATTTAAATTAAATAAAATAACTAATGATACAAATAAAATAAACAGTTTTTTTTTTTTTTTTTTTTTTTTTTGTCATATGAAATCTGATAAAAAACACAATCTAAAAAAAAACATTAGGTTAAAAAAATGTCCTGGATTTACACCGATTTCTAATGTGGTAATCTCCCGATTTCAGAAAATATTTTCTGGCAACACTGGTCGGGGGAGGGATTTATACTAAATCTAAAATGTTCACAAATATTAATAATTTAATACCCACCTACTCTAAGCTTACAAAAACCAACCATTGGCTAAATTTAGTGTAATCTCTTACCAAAGACTTTACATATTAGGGTATGGCCTGCAGGCATGCTTATTTTCGAATGTTAGATGTTCCTTCACCCATAAATTTAAATCCCACTAAGACCATAACCCAACAAGATGAACTAATTTTACTCGTAAGCCAGTAAATCGTCACTAGCTCTAATACCTCATAAGCGAGAAAATACCGCGTTGTTTGGATTTTGACATTTAAACATTTTCTACTTTTGATGGAAAAAGTGACATGTCATCAAAATTTTTGAACGTTTCCCGACATCGTGGAATCTTGATATTTCGCACAACGATAGGCCTTGTGGTGTATACAAAGGAACAAATCGAAAATTTAAGATTTTCTATTCAGGGGGCGTGGTACCCGCCCGTTTTCAAAGAATTGATATAAATTATTTGGAGCACATCTGATTGTCGTAGAATGATGAAATTTAGTACAACGGGCTTAAAAATGCAGCAAAAGGCAACATTTTAAAATTTGAGATTTTACTTGCTGAGGCGGGGCACCCCCCATTTGAATAGAATTGATATCAATTATGAGGAGCACTTCTGATTGTTGTAGAATGATGAAATTTTGTACAACAGTAGGGCTGATGGAAGTGCAAGCAAATGAAAAAATTTAAAATTTGAGATTTCACATTCAGAGGGCGCCCAGTGCGGTATTTTGGTCGAAAACCTGGCCAAAAATATTTGGGCACATTTTTTTCACATAAAATAGCTACCAAATTACTAAAAAGTTATTTGTATGGATAAATTTTCATATTTTAGGTACAGTAAAACCCAATTAAATGCCCATCCCGATTAGCCGGGAGAAAAAAAATTATTAAAAATCAAAAAAAGCACGTACACTGTGCTATATATTTTTTTAAAGCTAGTATTTTATTCTCTGTTTTGTTTTTTGATTCAAGTTGTTTCATTTAATAGTTTTTGAGAAATTAAGTTTTAAAGTTGAAAGCATGACGGGCAAATTTGTATGAAATCTGGTCGTTAGGCCAACACTAATGAAATTGGTATCGAATTAAAGGTGATGTTGAGCTTCTTACATAACTGCAATATTTTCAAAATCGTACATGGAAAATTCGAGATATTTGAGCTTGAAGTTGGCGATTGCAAACACCATATTTCAGTTGATTTTTCGAAAAAACTGTTCCAAACTTTTCTTATAAAAGACGTAGGAAAACGATTTTAGTGTCAGTTGTCTCATCTTTCAAATATTAGTAAAGTGAGCAAAATACGTTTTATAAACTTTGAGATATTAAGTTTTAAAGTCTTGAATAAAAACTTTTTTAGCACGGGTTTTACACACCAATGTCTTAAAAACTTCAGTGGTGACGTATACTTATCACCACAAAAAAGCTATTTTTGAAACTTTTAATTAAATATATAATAATGTGTCCTTTGCTCAATAAATACCTGCTTATAAACAAAAATTGTTCAAAAGACACCTTATACTGCTTATAGACCGGGAGAAGTAGATTCTAAGTTAAAAACAAAAAAATTATACTTTATAAGGACTAGTATCGACGTATAATTTCACTCTACATTTTAATGTACCTAACTACATTAAATTAATTAAATACAAATACACTCTGGTTCGGCCGATTAAGTCATTATTTATTTTAAAATCTAAAAAAACATCTACTGGACCGGAGTGTATGGTTTAAGTTTGTATGTTTGATGAGAATAAATAATATCGCTATGACCAAATAAGGTATGTACCAAGTGCCTCCGCCACCAAGGTCCGCTGCCGAGCAGCGGACCGCAAGTGGTTAAGTCAGTATTTACTAATATAACTTGTTGTTTGCCCGATGCGTTATATGTTTTTCGATATCTTATATGGAAGCAGAAATATTTATGGCCATCAAAAATAAAAACTTAAACCATACACTCCGGTTCGGTAGATTTTTTTTAGTTTTTTAAATAATGACTTAATCGACCTAATTGTATTTATGGGACGCTTAAAGCATCTGTTGGACAAGATCGAATAGCCCCTGTGGAACCAATGCTAGCTGTTCTTTGGACCTTCCTAAGTTTGTCGATATTATACAAATATCAACAAACCGTTGAGTCAAGGTAGATTGAAGGGGTCTTCCTTTGTTTTGGTAGTAAAAAGTATGAGCTCAGTTTTGCTTTGATTAATACCTAGTCCGCAGCTCGCAGCCCAGTTACTTACCTTCCTTAAAGCCACCTCCGTGATCTCACTTATCACAGGGGTAAACTTACCCGACACTAGAAGCACCAAATCATCGGCATACGCGAACGCCTTCACTCCACCACTCTCTAAATTAGCGAGAATTTTATTCATGACTAAATGCCAAAGAAGAGGAGACAGAACACCACCCTAGGGTGTTCCTCTACTGACTTATTTGGTTGAAATTGTATTTCCTAACGTAGATTGAATCCTTCTATCCCTGAGCATGGAAACTATCCACTCCCGGATGTATAGAACTCTACACCAAAGTCAATAAGGGCTTCTAGAATGGACTCAGTTAGGACGTTGTTGAAAGCCCCTTCTACATCTAAGACGGTGGCGAGTGTATACACTGAGGGAAGGAATCGTTTGCGGCAAACGTAAAAATTGCCCAAACGACTTTTTCGTTTGCCAGCCAGTTTTAACAGTTCGTTTGCAGCAAACTCTTAAATTCGTTTGAGACAAACAATTCATACTGTTGTAGCAAAATTCTATCGTTTGTTTCAAACGAATAGAGTGTTTGTGTCAATCGAATGTAGTGTTTCTGTCAGACGAATAATGGTGTTTTGTGAACATATTGACTGTTTGTGGCAAACGATTGGTGCTTTTAGAGTAAACGTTAATACTTTAACGACAAGCGAATGGTTCAATTGTTATAGAAGATCAAAGTGGTTATGACAAATGAATAACACGTTTGTTGCTAATGACTTGTACGTTTGTCACAATTTTCCCTTTAATTCTGAAATTATATTATTTATTTTAATTGAAAAAAATGTCAAGCTTTACTTACCTGGATTTGAACTGGTATCCTTCCGTATCGAGAGCGAGCATGCATCGACTGAGCTAATTTGCAATACAAAATCCTCTGGCAAATTGTAAATCAGTTGAAAACTTCACACATTTTCCTGTTTTTTAGTTGAGCAGAGGAAATGTACTGACTAAGAAATGTGGCTTAGTCAATTTCATGTATTTTAATTATTTTAACTATGATTAATTATTTTAACTATGACGAGGACGACCGAAGTATTTAAAATATTGGGTCAGTTTTTGTTTTAAACTATTACTACGTAGAGACATGTGCTTTAAATAAGTATTCAATGTTTATATTTTTATCATTTTAACTTCATTAATACAAAAAAAAAAAAAAGTTGGGCACCAGCAGGGATCGAACCGGAAACCCTCGGGTCTATGCTATACCTGGAATAAAATTTTCCATTCTCCAGTCATATGGATGCAGTACGATACTAAAAAGATGTGATTTTAACTTTAGTAAAATGTAAGGGGATAGTACGATGCTAAACTCGTTTAAAATTAGCAAAACACAATTTTTAACCTAGTATCATACTAAAATTGATTTAACATCGTACTTAATCATCTAAAATTTTGCGCCATTGTTTTTCGAAATGAACATTGGAGATGTAGGTAATTTGTATTAATTTTTAAAATTGAACTTTTATTTTGAATGTAATTATTTTAACAATTATTTTTAATGCAAAGATTTGCAAACTAGCATTTATTTTATTTTGACTTTGCTATTTTTAAAAGCAACAAATTTTTGATTTTGAATCGCATTCTTTTTAAATGCAACATATTTTCAATTAAAATTTGATTTTTTGTACAAGTAGTGCTGAACTTCAGAACAATACCAAATTGATAAAGCAAAACAAGTATTGAAACTTACCCAATACTTGCCCTCTATAGATTACCTGAATTTGGTTAGATAGGAATTAAACAAATAAAATACTTTTGCTCCAAGCGAATTTCTTTTAAAGAAACCTAAAATCAAAAATTCTTTCGCCTCAAAAGCATGAACTGTTTACCACAAGTATTAAGTTAATGTGTTAAAATCAGATTTAAAAATATATACCCTGCAATCATTCAATCGTTTGCTACAAATTAGTTTACTTTCTACTAATGAACCATTCGCCCCAAATGTTCGATTCATTAGTTGCAAACAATTGTAATTTATAAAGTAAACGTAAAACTTTTTGCAGCAAACTGCATTTCAAAAGCTTAGTTCGCAATCGATTCATTCGTTTGCCATAAACAATAACACTTGCTTGCAAACACCATGTCGTTTGAATTTGGGAAACATTGTCGTTTACCGTAATCAACCCAGGCAAATTGAGCTCCGAACGAATGGGTTATTTGTTATATGTTTGATGCAATGGAATTACTTTCTGTGGCGACTGTAATACAATTGCTACAAATGAAATGCGTTTGCAGGGATTGTATAACATTTCCAGCAAATGTATTACAATTACAGCAAACGAAATTCGTTACTCGCAAACGCAAAAAAAAAATATTAATTTTCTCAGTGTATTCTTTGAAGTTAAAAGTTTTCTCAATTGTACGTACTACCTCGTGAAGGGCCGTCTCCGTGGACTTACCCTTTAGGTATGCATGTTGAGAGTTTTCGAGAGGGCATCCAACTGGGATGTCCCTGATGTGTTTGTCTAGGATGCGCTCCATCGTTTTAAGTACGAAAGAGGTCTGACTTATTGGTCGAAATCCTTCGCGGATTCATGGCCCCGTCTACCGCCCTTCGGGATAAAAACAACTCTAACATGTCTCCATGCCTCGGGTACATGGTTGAGATAGAGGCAACCTTTGAAAATTATTTTCAGCCAAGGAACATTACATCTTTCAGTTTTGAAGCATAATAGGCAGTATGAGTATGAGTAGAGAGAAAGAATTAATTGCACAGGCAATATTTTCCGATAAATACCATAGTGTCTAAGAAAGAAGATAAAAACTTAAAGATACTTTTTCCTGGAAAATCTCTTTTTTCCTATTTTTTATGAGTGAAATTTTCTTAATCCGGGTGTTCAAATTTCATTCCGAAATTGTATGTCCCAGTATGCAAGTAAGAGAGTAACATGCAAGTAGAGTAATATCGAAGAACCTCAAAATAATCACAGAAATCTGTTATTTAATGATAACTGACTTAAATTAAGTTGTTTTGCTAGTCAAGTTCTCATTTCAAAATTGAGTAATTAGGTTAAAAAAGAAAATTTGCCAAGTAAACGAACTCAAGTTAAGTCAGTAATCATTAAATAACAGATTTTTTATTTTTGATGTGATATATAGGGGCGTTGTTTGGTTAAAATCCATGAAGTTCGTCCGAAAAGATCATCGGGATGTGAATTTGTTTGTCATACCAAATTTTGATCTCTTTCGAATACAAAAGGAGATATTTCAGATTAACTTTTCACAAATGCCTGCTTCTAACCTTTTGACGAGCAGTGTACATATACACTGCAGTGCATAACTCGAGAACGGTTACTTTGATTTTCACAATTTAAGGCTTGCTATCAGATTTTCTTTGGTGTACCCTGACCCACGTTAAGGTCAATTTCTCTGTCGGTAGTAATTATTGTGAATCGCAGTAAAAAGTCCAATACATTTGAATTGCCATTTTTATTCATGACCGAATTACATGAAACAGCATTGTGAATGCTCGGAATTATTAATTTCATTACATTAACGAAATTTAGGCGGAACGAAGTTCGCCGGGTCAGCTAGCAATTTATTGGCGATGGGCAATGGCGTGATACCAGTGGACTTAGTCGCCGACCTTATTGAGTTTCCACCGAATTTTTGCCACTTTACAACAACGCCGGAAGAGCTCATCGCGAATGTTTTTTCCGATTCAAAATTATGTAAACCATTATTGGCTGAGTTCACGAGCGATTTTGTTTGCGAAAAACAAGAATGTCGATCATTTGAATATTGTCATTTAAAATCAAATCGCCGGTGAGTTACATTTATTCCGTGGACTCCGTGATGGATGAAAACGAAGCCACCAACTGTTGTCACGGAATTTTTGAATTCTTTGGATGCTCCGGGCTTCTCACCATACAATTTAAAAATTTAAAGTTGGCTCAGTTATAATTTTGCTGCGCGACCTTAATGCACCAAAACTTTGTAACGGATAGCGTTTGATTGTGAAGTGCATCGAAGATGTTCTCATTCCACAGATTCTGCTTATTCCGAACGATTTGCCATTCGTATTTAAGCGACTTCAATTTCCAGTGCGTCTCGCTTTTTCTATGACAATTGACAATCAATAAGGGGCCAGTTATAGCGATCAGTAAAAAGCATCAGTAAAAGTTGAAACAGTAGTTGAAAACTGAAATTTGTACGTACGGGTTATAGCAATCAGTAAAATTATAACAGTAAATTAATGTCAAACCGAGAGCCGCAATCTTTTATTTATTTTTAATGATGCAAAATGCTTCAGTAATTTTTTACTAATGAATGGAACAGAAAACAAATGGAACACAGACAACTGAAACGATATGTTGCATTTTTTTTGTGAATTGGCAATCAGCTGTTCAGTAAAACGAATTTTCATCAGTAAAATAAATAAATGTTTTTTTAACAAAAATTATTCTTCCTTGGGATTATTTTTTGTCAGAAAAATATATTTTAATCGATTTTCCATCGATTAGTATTATTTTAACGTTTCAAATCTTTTTAAATCACATGAAATTATTTTACTGAGAAGCGAAGGTTGGCCGACACACCAATCATTTTGGTTTCATTGAAACACATCGACATTGTTAATTTACTTTATTTTTATTGTATTTAATAAAACTTTAGAATAAAGAATTAAAATTGGACCGAATTACATGAAGAACGAAGTTCGCCGGGTCAGCTAGTTATATATACATTAGGGTGTCCGTTATTTCCCGAACTCATTTTTTTGGATAGCACACCCCGTCAAACAAAAGTTTATGCCGAAAGAAAAAATTATTGACAAAAAAAAATTTTGTTCCGAGGTCATTAACCCGTGTTTCTAAGGTCATACGTTTCCCATACAAATTTGTATGGGAATTTTGCTCTTTTCACATTTTATTTTTTTTCTCTGGAACTATAACAGTTATTCTAAATTTTAAAATGTATTAAAAAAATTTTAATTATAATTTATTTCGATTACTTAATTTATTAAATACATTAATTGTATATATTTTTCTGTTATTTTTCTCTCTCGATCTTCAGCAGTTTTTGTTTTTTTTTTTTAATGATTATCATAAAATAATAAGTTTTTTAAAAAAATTGTATTAAAAAAAGTAATGAAAACAAGTTATAAATAATTTATTTCGATTTTTCAAAATATTAAACATTATTATTTTTGTATGTATTTAATTTTTTTTTCTTACCAATTGAGATTGGGAAATAACGGACACTCTAATATACATACTTATAATATAATATAATAATACGTACTTTTTATAGTATATCGTCTTTGTGTTTTTTTTTAAATTTTGTTGGATTTTGTTTTTTTCGCATTGCACTTTATGATTAAGATTACCTACACCAAAAATAAGCAAACAACACATTCGAAATCTTAACAGTTAGTTAATCACCTATTGATGCTTAAAATCTCCCTAAAAAAAAAAAATTTGTCGTTTTAACTTAAACCGATTTTAAATTAATTAATCAATTATTAGTTATAAGTTGCAGTAGCCCGTAGCGTAATGGTTAGTGCGTTCGACTGTCACGAATGGATGCTGGGTTCAATTCTCATGCTCGATTCACAATGCGACGTGAAAACGCGACGTGAGCGTGACAAGAACTCGTCGTAGTTGTCAAGCCGATTTCAGATCATGTAAGTATACGAGGAAATGCCAGGGTATGCACAATGAAACGTTTTTCGTCGTCACGTCGGAGTTGGGAAAATTGAAAAAAAACGCTCTCGTCGACGTTTTTTATGTTTTTTTTTTTTTATATTTGACTGATGGTGAATTTTGTGAAATTGAGAAAAGTATAAAGAAAACAACAGATAAGTGTAAATTAACAAAAATAAATATAAATTTTGTTGACAATGAAATTATATTTATAGATCTATTTGTGTTGACAATATTATAATGTTGTATTGTTTTAATTTCTTTGCATTTTTAGCCGAAAATCATTTCGCCAGCCCAATGGACAAACACAATTATAATAGGGGTATTCACGATCCGATGCAACTGGTCTAGTATCATTGCAAAAGTGTAAAATTCAAAAATGTTGATGCTCTATATCAACAACACTGCCTTAAATCTTGCAAAAGTTTTGCATTTTTGCTATACCTTAACCCCATTGCAAAATGGAGTGTAAAATTTGCCTGGTGTCGTTGTCAGTTTGGAAGAAAATTTTTCAATTTTACACTTTTGCAATGATACTAGACCAGTTGCATCGGATCGTGAATACCCCTTATATTTAAAAAATTAAACTAATTTCAGTTTGATTTTTTTCATTATTTTGAACGCACAGCAAGAACAAAAATAATAAATAATTTAACGCTGTCAAAAAACTCGTCGTATTGTGAATTGGGGAACGATTTTCTAACTAGAAAAAAATGACAGCGATTCACGTCACGCTCTCGTCACGTTCTCACGTCGCATTGTGAATCGAACTTCAGTCTCGTTCACCTAAAAACAAAAAAAGTTTTTTTTCGGAACTACTTCTAGCCGTTAGGATTCGGCATAAAATTGTAGGTACCCTCAATTCCTGTTCTACGTGCATCTAGGAATGGTTGAGAGCTGTAAGTCACTAGGCCTTGGTACTTCACGAGCTGTTGCGCCACCCAATTTTTATTAGCGAATTTAAATTTGATGTATCTAAAGTGAATGCATTGGGCCTAAGCACTTTAAATTAATTTCTTTTCTGACTTTAATTTGTTTAAGAAAAGTTGTCTCAACCCGTTAATAATCTAAATGCGTGCGTCACTGCATGCAGTACTACAACTTTAATGCTCCCATTTTATCATTAATGTGTTTAAATAAATGCAAACGAGATTTTTTTTTTTTTAATTTCCATAATGTTCATTTGAACCACGAGTGTTTGATTTAATAAATCTGAAAATGTGTGAAACATATCTCGAGGGATTTAATTCCCTAAAAGTGACCCAGTTCTCTAAACGCGGTCATTAAAGTAAGATAGTCATGTGAATATTCTAGTGAATATATACTTAATATAGAGACTAAATATTCCTCTTATTTGTCCAGCACTCGAGTTTCCCGTGTGGATCCAAAAACTTTTGCAATAAACTCGCCACAGGGGCCACTCGCATTGCAAACTTCAGCAAATATTCACATTCACTATGAAAAGCTCACAAGGAGTCGAAGTAATATCGTTTTATTTTTTGCTGTTGTTTTTTTTTTGGTAGATCTATAATTCAACTCATATTCCATCTACACACACACACATATCTCGAAAAAGACCCCGCAACTGTCAAGTGGATGCCATAAGTGTATCCCAAATGAATCTCATAAAGTATTTAATGCTGGCAGTTCCGTATATTTTGTTTGTCCATATTTGATGGTCATCAAAGGAGGAGGAAAAGCTGATCCTATAGCGAATGGGAGAACCGCTCAATAACAAAACACTTTCTCTGCTTAGCACTCTGTGAAAGTGTCATTATCCTGGACAAAGTCACAATTCCAATTGTGGACATATAGAGGCGTACATAGAGGGGTAAGTGAGCCTTATAAAATATATCTGGGGCGAGTATGTAAGGTATAACAAATTGTCAGGTCTCAGGATAAGGACTCAGGATGCTTTGGATCTACTCGTCATTTCGGTATCAAATTTTTAAAATGTTTTTCATCCATAATGTTTGTGTTTTTCTTTTGTTCCCTTGTTTTCTTGCCAGGGAGAGAGCTCAGCTAGGGGTTTTCTTTTATTCCTGAATCCTGATGTGCACTTTATTCCTTCTGGCATTTCCTTCCTTGCTTTGAAAATATATAACATAGAGTGTGCGTTTGTTGTTTTCATCATCCGGAAATTTTTTTAGTCCTCTTGGATGCTTCCTCGGTTATGTTTCGGTTGTTTGTACCTTTACACAATCCATTGTGCATTCCAGAGTTGTTAGGAGATGTTGCTTCTTTGTGTGATGAATTGAAGGCCAACTTCTTCTTTTTTTTCTACTCGAATATGTACGACTCTGTTGCTTCATTTTCTTTTTATTTTATTATATTTTATTCATTTTTAGGGGGATGGGTGCGGGGGGTGGTTGTGTGGGAAGGAGATGTTTTTCTTTTGATGGAAAATTATGTTATTTTATGACGTTGCTTTTGTGTTTTCTAGTTCACAAAAGTTTGTTTTTTTTTTTTTTTTTCTGTAGGTATTCCTTCCTACAACAGCACCATTCTCTCTAGAGAACTCATCGTAATATGATGGTGGAGTGGCGGGTGTCAGTTTTATTGCAATTTTTGACTGAACGGAGATATAACTTACCTTATATACATTTTGAGGCGATTCTTAAGATAAACAACAAAATGCGGCAACAACAAAAACAAGAACAATACGGGGGGTATTTTCTGCATCATCTTTTCGGATCCTTGTTTTTGTTTTCTTTTTTTTTTACATAATTTATGAAATTTATTTTGCATAAGCAATTCATAAAAATTTCACTCAAAGTGCTCTTGTAAAATGTAAGATGTAAGAGCTTCGTTTGGTCCGTGAGCATATTTTTTGTTTTCTGTTTAATGTTTTATTTTCTTGTGACTTCACAATGAATAATGTTTTTGAGCTTTATGTTTCATATTGTGGGGGAGTTGTCATTGCATTTTGGATAGGTAGGTAGGTACTGTTACTATACCACCAATAGATTAATTTCGTAGGTACTTCATACTTCAATGATTATATTAGGTAGGTATATAATGTGTTTTGGGAAATAAAATAAACAAAATACCTTAGTATCGATAACATCGTACTAAATCGTCTGACATTTTGCACCATTGAAAACTATCTGTCTTTTTGCAATAAAAAAAAAAATATATTAAATTTTACTAAATAATACTATTTTACTTCTGCATACAAGAAATTGATTAAAACCAGACCAAAAGTTTTCATTAAAATTTAAAACAACGAATAATGTATTATGAACAAAAATTATTTTTCTCAATATCTAAATTAGAAATGTTTTTTTTTCTAAAACATATTTATTACAAAATTAAAAAAAAACACATGTACGGGGATCAACCAAAACGTTTGGTTTTAGAAAATAAATCCATCCGTTTGAGCTGTTTTGCTGCACCGACAGACAAGCTGAATTATTGGACCCATTTAGTTATCTTAGATCTTGATCCTCAAGGAAATGCTAGCATCGGACTCGGGATTTCTTTATGTCATCGTAGTGCTGAGTTTGATCAAACATTTTAATTTTCTCTTTTTTATCCTTCATAAGTATACTTTCTATATTTGGCCTGTAAGACTCATGTAGGTTGGACACAAAAATCGATAAACCTTAAGTTCTTGTAAGGTGGCGGTTTATAACATAATGGAATAAAAGCTTTCCAACTAAATTTCAGAATAAAAAAATGTTGCACATCCGCCATAGTGACCCAAAATTTCTTATATTTATTTTTGTAAGCAAAAACTTCTGAATGACCCTCATCATAACTGAATCATTTTGATCGTATACTGCTGCATGAATGCATATTGCACTTCGGAACTAACCAACCATAGCTAAAAACATTTCTGCACAAAAATATTTAAATTTAATTATGTAGGAGGCCCGTATTACTAAGAATGTGAACGGTTGGCTTGACATGTGCCAAGAACTTTAGAAACCAACAAAATTAGTGTATTGCTGCTGAATATAGCCTATACAAATATGAGTAAATTTGTGTATACAAAATATTGGGTAGGCGAACAAAATTTCATACTAAAAAGGTGTGTACATAAATGTTCCGTCAACTTAATACATATTTGCTATTTAACTCAAAACTTGATGAAAAATAAAAAAAATTCAAAGAACAAATTATTCATGATTACATATCTGACCTGCTTCTAGAAACAAAAATAAAGTCGATTTAATATTGAAAGCTTAACGGGAAAAGCAGGAGGGGCGTTTTAATCAGAATTTTCTGAATAAAATTGATTTTCGTTAAAAGTTAATTGAAATGTCCTAATGTCTAAATGCTACTTGAAACTTGGGGCTTGAATCTTGAGTTGTGGTTTCTATATCCTTATCAATGAGGTCGATAATTAAAGGTGAAATAAATTTCTATTTAAAAATTATTGCTAAATAATAAATATAAAAATGGATACTAAAAATACTTGAGTAAAAAGACCAATTCAATTTTTGCCACTTTAAATTCAAAGGTTGATTACATTTTGTTGAATTTTTAAAAACAAATGCCACGCACTTATGTTGCTCTACCTAACTTGTCAAATAATTTAACCAAATGTTCTATAACTTATTGAACAGCATCGACGATAAAATTTATTACGCAGATTTAAAAAAAATTGATTTTGATTAAAAAAAAAAAATAATCGACATGGCGTCATTAATAAATCTGTTACTTACTCAATTCTCAACAGATCTTCAAGATTAAGGTTTTAAATAAAGTGGAAATGTCAGGCTAAATTGAGGGATTGAAAATTTCATACTAAAAAGTTGATTCAGTGGGTTATAAAATTGATTTTCATCATTCAAAATGCAAAACTTGATAAATTTTACAATTTAAAAAAAACAATAACACAAATTGTGTGCCTCAACCCTCCTCTTCAAGAATATTTGATGTTTTATAAAGAACATTTTACAGGAAAAGTGCAGCTTTAATCGAATCAAAAAGTGTTATGGGAATACCCTTCTGTGTGTTCGGGAAAACGCGGTTATGATACAAAACGTGGAGTCCGTATGAACTAGGTCTAACGCTACCTAGCGGACAAATGTTCCTCAATAGGGGTACTATAGTAATTTCAAGAACGTACTTATTATCTAAACAAGGCGAAATTATAATAGCTAGGTCAAGCTGCATTATTACTTGCACTGAGTCAGTTAAACCTATTTCATTTTTATGTGGTGGAATTCAATACAAAATAATATATCTTTGAAGTTTGAACAGAATTAAAACAAAATTAAACACAAAAAATATCTCCATTGTTCTTTTATTGCACAAAAATGTCTGTCAAATAAGGCAAAAACTGCATCAAAGTCGACCCCTAAATAGCCCACAACCACATTTCTTCAAACTCCCATATCATAGACAAATTGCAAAAATAGAGCCTCTGAATTGTTACCCCCCATCATCTGTTCTGTTATAGCGTAATATCAATTTGTGGCTTTCGGACAACTTCAACTTCTCACTTCTTGAATGCCCTCTCAAATGCTGCCTTTATAGGAAAAGAAATAGCTGTGCGAGAGAGTCTCAAATGCCACACACTATTCCTATCCATACTTGGTGCCATTTCGCAGCTTAAACTCAATTCAAATTGTGACTTTTTGAAATGAGACCAACTACTGGACACACTCGCTTCTTTTGTGTATGGACTGGACGGACATGGACCTTGGGACGACAACAACTACGACGACGACGCACGACGACACACCAAAGACTCGTTTGTCATTATCATAAAAGAAGACCGGGAACAAGTTTTCTTCCAAACGACAATGCATTGCGATGAGAATCCAAGGATATCCAACACAATAGTCTAAACACTGTCCTCGTTTCTCTTCATCGAACTCCCAGGTCCAGGAAACAACATGTTGTCTCGATGTCAACTGACAGCTATTCTCCGCTTGTGGCGAGGATGTATGTTTGTGTGGACAATATAAGCTGAGGACGAACGAAATTACGAAACAAAAATGGCAACATGACCATGAGGAGGAATTGGCCAACTTCTATACAATGTGTAGCTATGCGATGTGTATTCTCCTAGAGAAATTAGCATTGAAAAATAGAATTCCAACGTCCGTGGCATCAAGAAGCTTTTATAGGAGGCTCGTTCTTGTGGGGGAACTCTGAGACTCATCTAAAGGGTATGGCAGTTGGTTATAATCTCAGCTCTATTATAGGCTGTCACCATACTGGCTCCAGCTATATATGATGCCACAATGATTTTTGATGACAAGAATTCCGATGCAAACAAACGACTATACGAGTATTATGAATGAGACTTCTTGTTTAATAATAATCATCGTACACCTTACATATCTGTTGGAATGTCACTCACATGTGATTTCCGCTGCAAGTTTTGTAGATTTAGCGTGGAAGGAACATCTTCAGAAATTTGGGGGACTTGAAGAGACACGCCTTTTAATGAGAGTTCAGGAGACTATAGCTAATCTTGCACTGTGTGGGTTAGCAAGAAAAGACAATTATTACAAAAGTTCGACTCAATAAATGGCACACCTTTACTCTTGCCAGTTTGATTCTATCTTTTGTGCTGTCTTGAGAGGTGTGTCGCACATTATAAAATCTCGTGGGGCTTATAAGTTTCCTCATCGCACACTCTAAGATTTAAAATATAGTTTCTTGTTGGATGGGAATTAGATAATCTTGAGATGTATTGTGTGTGTATGTTTTTGTGTCAATCAAAATTGACATTTTGATTCTGTGTAAGATGTCATCAAGTTGCGCATGCAGTGCGGAAAGGTCTTTAAATATACGCAGTGCGTGATGACATATTCTTTGAATATGATTCATGAGAACATTTTTGGGAAGAAGTGAGGTTTGTTTGAATGAATCGAATTTCCTAGTGGTAGGTACATTCATTATAGCGACTTTACTAAAAAAAATCAATATTGTAAAAGCTTTAAGACCTGTCTCTTAAATATTTTAGTTAATATTTTAATATTTTCGTTCGAGTATTAAAAACATTAAATGCACGACGGGATCACTCTTGTAGTCAACAGCTCGAATAGCTAGAAATTGACATAGATAAGATACGTGACAGATTCTGATTCTAGAGACCTCAAAACGTGAAGATATTTCAACATTTTTTAATTCGACAAATCGTCGAATCACAGCAAATTCCAACAATGGGAAGTTAAAAATATCAACTGAACTGTTTTCGAGAAAATCAAAATCCAAAAAGAAATTATTTTATTAGAGGTACCAAATTTGTTAAAACAAAAAAAAAAAAAAAACAATACGTAAAAGGTAGCATTACCCTCAAATTATTGAATTTTTTTTAAGAAAATCCTGGGAGACGTTTTTGAGAAAAATAAAATTTTCCTTATTGGCTAAAAAATTTGTATGGCAAGAAGATTTGAATTAAAAAAAAATTAAATTTAGTTATCGAAAATTCGGGTTTTCAAAAAGAGGGTAAATGACATTTTTTGAAATTAAAGTTTTGTCTGCATATTAAAATGGTTGTCAAAATTTGTGTCCTGTAATATTGTTTTCATAATTGTATACGTAGGTACATAAGTTTCAAAAATATTTTTTTTAGAACCGCACTGACGAAGAATTTCGATCATATATGTATGTTTAGAAAATCAAATGGTATCTTTTATATATTTTTACATATATGCACAGGCCTTAGTATATACATATACAAATATGCATTATAAATATTTTGTTAAGCCTATTATTTTACTAATTTAACATTTACTATTATTAAGGAGTGCTTTGGGCGACGAAATGCAAAAGCAGACGTCTTTTTCTTGTTTCTAACGATGATTCCCGAAATATTTTTTAACACATTATGAAGGTTTTTTTTTGTTTAGAGGTATAGAACTATAAAATTAAATAAAACACAGATAAATTTTATTGATTGCCATACAATTGACTTTATTTGAAAAATAATTCTTTGCCGTTTTTATTTGAATATGATTTCTGTTCGCTGGCTCGGATTTAGTCCAATCTTGAGGTCAAATTTTCCATCACTCTTTAAAGTACTTGGGTTCGTATATCGGCAATAAGGCAATCGTTATTTTCCAAGTCGTCAATCGTCTCTGGTTTATCGGTGTAGACTTGCAACTTTAGAGAAAATAGTCTAGCGGGTTAAATCGTTCGATCTTGCAGGCCAACCCGCAGGCCCAAAACGCGAATTTATGCGCTCACCAAACGTTTCCTTCAACAAATCAATTGTGGCACGCGCTGTGTGACATGTTGCGCCTCGCGACGCCTTGTTGAAACCACCAGCTAGCCCGAATCAAGGTGATTTAATTCTGCAACAAATAAGTAATTGATCATGGCTAACTATAACGGTTTGCATTAACTGTAACCCTCTAGCCGGCATCGTTTTTGAAGAAGTAGGGAGCAATAATTCCACCTGCCGATAACGGACACCAAAGTGTCAGTTATTCTGATTGTAACGGCGAGTATAATCATAACCTTCACTCCAAATGAGGCAGTTTTGTTTATAGAAACAGTCATTCAACCAAAAATGAGCTTCATAACTGAACAAAATGTTCTTTTGAAAATAGGGATCAACAGCAATCTAGTTTCGAGCCCATTCACAAAATGTACGCCGTGCCCGGTGGCCTTTGGTCAAACCAAACTAAATATAAATAAATAAAAAAACACTTTGTTTTTTTTTTAATATTAAAAAACACTATTTATATTGTCGACCACCATTCATATTGAAAATCTGAAAAAATTGTTAATAATTTTTGTTTACATATGACCTTTGTATATGAAAACTGTAGTAATATCATCAGCATCGACGACTACTGAGTCACGTAGTGTTGAAATCCACCAACTTCTTTCAACACTTTTTTGTTGAGGAAACAAATTTGAATGTCGAGATCTAACTCTCTTACTCCCTTACAATATACATAACAAGACTTAAAGACTATACACATGAGAGCGACTAACGACCGACGAATGAATGAACAAATGGGATTTAAAACATTAATTAACCTGGACTCTTTACAAAATCTAGACAAAATGGAAGAAATATAATTGAGGATTGTTTTAAGATACTAAAATTTTCATTTTAATTGCTAAAACAAGAGAATTATAAGAAAACAATTTGTTCGTCGCGAATAGCCGCAATTCGTTACGACCAATATATTTTCTCAAATTTCTCATATTTAAGCAAATAAAAATTCAGATTTTATAATTTTAAAATTAATCTTAAATCGAATTCTACCATTTTGACTAGATTTTGTGTAATATTAAGGTTTATTAATTTTTTAATTCCCATTTGTGTGTTCATTCGTCGGTCGTTGGTCGCTCTCATGTGAATGGTCCTTTACTCTTTCTTAACATTAATGTGTATCTACGCTGTCAAAATCATAAAACATGTTGCAAAGCACATGCGCCACCAGCCGTCGAAATCCAGTGTAAATAAAAACAACTCCATGAGAATACTATAGTTTTCATATACAATGATATGACTAAATGTATTTTCACAAACATACTTTTAAAGAAAATTCATAGATTTTTAACTGCACATTATGATATATGACAATCAATTGACGATCCTTTTTTTTTCCTAAAAATGTTTTCCAAATTATTAAAATTTTATTTTTATATTACATATTTGTTTTTGAAATCAAATGACATCTTTTTTGTTTAGCTCAATCCTCAAACTACTCTTAATGTAAGACATTTTAGGAATTCAAAAAAAAAAATTATTTAAAATTATAATTAGTAGGTAAATAGTAGTTATTCAAAAATAATTTTTAAATTAATTATAAATACAAAAACGAAATCGTCTTAATTCTCTGCCGTTCAGACTAAAGTTGGATCTTCACCCAGTACTTCAACTTGGAATCTTCATTTGGCCAAACGATACAGCGGAGCAGTTTGTCGCTTTTTAACGCTTTATAACTTCAAATTGTTATTTTGTATTGCATAAGGGTTTTTCTTATTTTCTAACGTTTAAGTTACATATTATCTCACCGTGGATGTGAATATAATACTAGGTTGGCTTTCTTTACAGAACCAACACACATCATTAATATTAAATTTTACAACCTCCCCATTTTATCAAAACCTTTAGGTAGGTAGGTAGTAGGTACATATGGATGAAAAATTATTCACACACGTCGCTCCATGATGCGTTCGTGTTTTTTAAAGTTTCTTTTTGTGTTTATGTGCTTCCTATATTACATACATAAATTGAACAACAAGTCAAATAATGTTTTCTAAGGACGAGGTACCTAACTTCCATTCCATCACATTCACATCCCTTTTCGCCTCGAGGCATCTGATACGCTGTGCTACATGTCAACCATCAATGATGCACGATTTGTCACCAACAGTAATTTATCCAGAAACTAAGCGTCAAGCAGTCTCCTGCTCCTTGTCGGTCGGTTGGTAGGTACGAGTAAATCTAAAGAAAAAAAAGCCAACTATTCGTTCAACATCGAGTCGAGATCCTTTTGTTTTCTGATTCACTTCCGGGTTCCGGGGGACTCTTAATTTTTTTTTTTGTTCATCTGTCTTCTTTCTGTAGTAGCATCACAGTAAAAGGATTTCCGGACTGAACTTTTATTGAATAGAAAATCAGAAACTCCAGAACTCTAGTTTTTTTTTTGCCTTCTTTGTTTGCTTCCGTGTATTTATCAAACTATTTTCAGCGCTAAGCTGCTTAGTAGCAGTTTAGTGGTGGTTATCGGAGTTCGGCGAGGAAGCAGGGTGTAGGATTCTTGTGTTTATTTCCATGTTCCTATGGATGTGGGATGATGCCCGTGCCCGCCCAGCTGTAAGGTCTTTTGTTTTAAATTGTGGCGCCTTGAATACCAATGAAGTTTGGTCTCGCATTGTCTTTTTGGATCCTCCCGTGTGGCACAAAACCAATATCTAACAATGTGGGAGATAAATGGTTCCTCATGTCAAATAGATGACTATGAGGGTGGAACAGTTGCATCGGATAATAGAAAATAAATCTTACATTGTTGACGCATACGTGCTCCAGCTCTATAGTTTCTATCTCCCATCCAGCTCCAATGGTGCGATGCGCGCTGCTCTGTGACTGTGTGGCTATGCTATATTAAGGGTCCGGGGGTGGGTGATGAACATCACCTGGCACTATTAAAAGATTATCATCATTACAACTCGTCGTGTTGTGTCGGTCGTATACTCGTCCTCTCGCTCGGTGGTTGATAAGCGGAGGCTCCCCTTTCCACGTTGAGGTTCTAATTGTTTCGTTCTACCAGCGCACCGAGGATTGTGCCTTGAATTTTAATCAGTAGATAGCGAACCAAACATTAGCGAACTATAATACCTAGGTATGCTTCAACACCAGGAAGAGGTTAGAGGTTCCTATTGCTTTCAAGCATCCTGCTCTGGTTGTTGATTTTCTATTCTTTACTCCAGTACTATTATCAGCACTCTCCTACCTCAAACCACCATCAGCACTACGTTGTACGCGATTGCATTTTAAATTTTTGGTCAAACATCATCATCATCATTATGATGGAAGTTCGTCGCTTCGCGTCACACCGCACCATCACTAATCATTTGGTATTCTAAATGAGGTCCACTTTTGATTTATGTTCGACACTCTCTGATTTTGGGATTGTTTTTTTTGGATTGGTGTCGCTTGTCGCAGTATTATGACAATCTAATAGAGTTTTTTGACAGCAGTGGTTTTTCGGGCTATGGAAGTAATTTATTTATGAACCAAGTTGCATTTCCTTCGTTTTTGGTCGGATATATAATTAACGCCTTCCGCTGTGGCATGATGAGGGAAGCGCTGAGGCTTCGTTCCAAAAATAATAAGCACATCGTTAGTATGAGAAGGTGTGAATAAATTTTTAAGCAACTTACTACATACGTATACATACTTCGACCACAAGTGGGACATGTCAACATTTGCATTATTTTTGGACGTTCTAAATGAGCCGTTGAGAGTTTCGTTGAACGTCTAAACGTATTATAGGCACTGCTGGAACTCATTAGGCCCTTTTCAGTCTGTAATTACAAGTGTTTAATGAAAAAGTGTTTGAAAGACTTCCTAGACTATAAAATCAAATAATTTACGATCTATGTGTAGTGTTATTGACGAACACTTCTACGCCCCGTTAAAACATTGAGGAAGTATTGAATGTAATTTTAAGCAATAAAATGTACAAAGACGATACAGAGTTGTCGTTGGCGGCTTTCTAAAGCAATATTAGGCTAATATTAACATACGTATTGGCCATGTGGGCCATTAGGCGTAAAACATTACAGGTTTATTTTATTTCATTTTTATGATTATTGAATTATTTTTGGTTTTGATGAACAAAATGGGATTGTAAATAAATCAGATTAGATAGAAAAACCTTACTAGAAATCTATCAAGTAAGAATTTGACAAAAAAAAAAAACGAAAAATATCAAAAGAACTGATTATTTAATGTTAAGAATTCCCAAGTAACAATTTTAGCTCTTCAAATGCTTCACAAACGCTACCAAAGCAAGTCTTAAAGCTCGTCAATTCGAGAATCAGCACTATAAATGTACCTTAACTACGTTATCATTAGAGCCGAAATGAGGTACTTTCGAAATTTGGCAAGAAAAGTGTTTTCATTATCAAATTAGGTAATTTTATTTGACATCTCATTTCATTTTGAATTTGAAATGGCAGTTTATTTTTGTTGTTTTCTCTTTCTGTTTTATGTTGTTGAGTACAGTGTATTGATATTTTCATACAAAAGCTTTTAAGAGCTTTTGAAACTGATTCCCGCTGGATGCATTCACCTAATTTCCAACCTAATTTCTTGCAAATGAGATTGAAATTACCTCATTTCGAAATGTGATTTTGTATAGGAAATGAGGTAATTTGGATCTCATTTGGAAATTTGCAACGAAATTACCACATTTGGCCCAGTGAAAACGCAATATAAGAGCCAATATCGAACATCCTCCGAGCTAATTCTTTGAGCTTGAGAGCACATGTCGTTCGTTATCAGCTCGTTACCAGTGACATTGTAGAATTTAAGCTCCTTAATATGCATTTGAAATCTAGTAAGGAACACTTTTGACAGCTTTTTCTTAGAATTAGTATGTATAACACAATCGAAAAATAAACATTATTATGGATATGTTTGTGTGATGAGTATTATATTTGAGTTATATAGTTGTATTGTAAAACTTCATTTATGGCTCGATGTCAAAAAGATAAAATATTTATATTCCTAAATATTTTATGTTTTTCGGTGTAATGTGAAATTTAAGAGCGCGTTTTGTTTCATCTCAAATGTATGGGAGATACCTACTTGGCGAAATTACAACGTGCCGCCAGAATTATGATTATTAAGCAGAGAATTTGAAAAAAAAATAATCTGAGCAGAACAAAATATTCCCAAGAGCACTTGAAAATGTTTTAATAAATTATTTTGTTAAACAACTACAATATGTGTTGTGTTTTTTTATTGAACATGGAAACCTTTTCTCTTTCTAAATTAAAAAAAAAATCATTCGAATTATTTTCTTTTCGTCGCCATATTTTTGTACGGGTAAAAGTTTTTCTTCAATAGAGCAGCAATATCGCTGCAGTTTTGCCTTTTTATATTCTAGAGCTAGTAGCCGTAAGTTGACAGTTTTGCCTTCATTGCTTCATATAAAATAGGGTGTTTTAAAAAATGTTAATAATTCTGAACAGCAAAAAATATATTTTTATTTAAAGAGTAGGTTCCTATATGAGATTTAATTTGTGTTTAAGGCTTTTTGAACTAAAAGAGCCAGTTTGTGTGATTCAGTATAGTGATGTATCAAACCGAAATTTTTTCAAACCGCGTTAACTCGAGTTAAAATTTAACTAACTCGAGTTTTTATACTTTTTTTTTGCAACTCGAGTTGGTTAACTCGAGTTGAAACAAAAATTCGCGAATACATTTCATGCGTTGTTTTTCTCAATCGAGTTGGCTAACTCGGTTTGAAGCGAAAATTGATGAAAACTTCTAATGCGTTATTTTTTAATAATTCGGTTCGGTTTGTTTTGAGGTTATTATATGTGTATCAAAAAACAAATAAATACTAAGCAATTTAAATGGTTACCAATTCAAGTTTAATCTTTAACGCCAAATATGAGCAGAACTTTTATATATATGAATATATATGTAAATGCATATTGTATATAGGTATGTGATGTACATAAATATAAAGACATGTTTTTTTTGTGCTCTTATCGTAGACATCCTTCAATGAAATTTGACAGTTTATGGCTTGACAGATGGATAACAAACTATATTTTGACGTCTAATATATATTTCGTTTCAAATTTCACACTGAAACCTTCAAATCGCTTGTTTAAAAAAAATCGGATTTTCATAGGAAAATTTCTGATTTTTTAGAGGTTTTTTAATCCATCGTCATCTTAGCCACCCTTCAATGGAATTTGACAGTTTTTAGTTGAACTATATTTTTAGGCAAGTTATGTATTTCGTTCCAAATGTCAACCAATTGGCGTCAAATCACTTTTGTCTGGAGCAGTAAAAAAACTGCGAAATTTTCAGATTTTTAGAGGTTTTTTAATCCATCGTCATCGTAGCCATCCTTCAATGGAATTTGACAGATTGTAGTTTTACAGATGGAGGAAAAACTATAATTTTAGGCAAGTAATCTATTTCGGTAAGGCCAATTGGCCTCAAATCACTTTTTTGTGAAGCAGTAAAAACCGCGAAAATTTCTAATTTGTATCGGCTTTTATATTTTATAAGTCCATTATTCCATCAATCAACTTACAACTCGGTTTAAAGTTTAAAAAAACGATTTTTTTTTAAACAAATAACAAACAGTATACAAAATCCGGTTGATTAAACCGAATGCTATTAGTATTTTCTAATTCTTCCCTTTACAAACCGAATCGAGTTGTCTTTCGGTTCAGGCAAAATTCGTCGGTAGCCATCGACTAAAAACATGTGTCTAAGAAAGGCAACAACAATTCTTACCGAAGAGCTTAATTGTTGTTGTCAGGGCGAAACACATCTGCACTATAGGTCGCAAAAACCTTCCAAATTAATATTTCACATTAAAAAGTGCACTTAACAAAAAACAAATACAATTTTTCTATTGTTATTGGTTATCTTCTTCTTATAATTATAAGGGTTTATAGGTGCATGTGTCATGATATTGTAACAAGTATACCTACACAATAGTAATTTATCATACACCGTTGGAGAAGTTATTGCATGCAGCGTGTTATTTTGGAAATAGAATAATAATGCAATTCTTTAACTGGTATACCAACTCAACAGTTATGTGCAGGGGCGAACGCAGGGGGGGTTTTGGGGGTTCAAACGCCCCCCACCGAAATGTATGAATTTAACTTCCTCGCCATACAATTTCACTCTTAATTTTGAGTTTTCAGTTTAAGTCAAACACAAAAATTGGATGGTTCTAGGACTTTTACTTTTCAAAATATTAAAAAATAAAAAAAACCAACATCTTATTAGTTCTTATGAGCAAAATAGACCATTTATTTTTGAATATCTTGAAAAGTATAAAAGTTCTAGAGCCATTCGGATATCAGTGTTTGACTTAATATTGAAATTTAAAAACAAAAATTATAATTCATATAGCATAAAATTTTTATAATTTAATAAGCTTAAGTCCAGGTTTTCGAACGCTTTGACCCTGGCGCAATCCACCGTATTGGAAAAGGCAAAATGATCTGTAGCTATCTCTAAAGCTATATTGATATGAGAAGACAAATTTCTTTTATTTTACATAAATCATTTATCTGCTCGGGCTATGTTTTCGAGCTTATTTATTTTTCTTTCCATTGAAAAAAACTTAAGTAAACCATTTTTGTATATGTATACAGGGTGCCCCGTAAGTTATGGATAACCCTGAAATGCCTCATAGTAGACTTTATGACCGTCCTGGAAACTGATAAAAAAAAGTTCTATCCCAACCAAAAGAAAAGATATATGCATTTTTTGTTCAGTGCATTTTTTTTTTGCCTTACTTTACATTTTTGAATACCAGGACTACAAATGAATGAATTCCATCGTTTTTTTTTTTGTAGCAATATTAAATATAATTTGTGCTAAAATATAAGTAGAAAAAAATTATAATAACTGTTGGACTTCTTAGAGAAAAAAATTATTTAACTTTGATTTTCAATGCAAAATGTGAAAGAAAATAATTTTTGAAAAAGTTAAATCATCTCTGGTATAAAAAAAATGCATGTATACCTAAGTGGCCAACTATTTTAAAAATATCCGCGTTAAATTCGGATTTCAAATTGGTATTACTTGTAATTGTATCTAGAGTCAGTAGCAAGTTATTGGTAAAAGTCTGCAATACTATAGAGTCAATTTAACAAAAACAAAAGTTTTCAAAATTAGCACAGTAGACGTGAAAATAATGCCATGCGTTGAATGGTTGCGTGTTTTTATGATGTTGTCCTAATGCTTAATCCAAGCTTTTAACTTTCAGGGCCGAGTGCAATATTACTAAAAATGTCAACAAAATGCAATAAACGGTTGAATTTTTGAGGTTGTTTTGAGTTATAACTCTTCAATTGGGCTTTAACAAAACCATCAAATATTTTGTTGGTTGCAATTAGTTTATTTTTTATTATTTCCTAAAAAATAATTTCAGTCAATTTTCTGGCTACTACGATTACAAAAAAAAAGTACTGCACACTATACAGTGCTGGCAAATCTGAATACTAGGTACCCAGCAGAGATGGGAAAGAATGCAATCATTGAAGTATTGCAATCAATTGAATAAAAAGACTTATTTTTAAGTATTTTAAATTCACCCTAGTATTTTAACTTCACAATGTAATTCACAGTCAATTTTGAAGTCTTTTATATTGCAATCATTTTAAGCAGTTAAAAGACTTGAAGTTAAAAGAAGGCAATACTAAAGACTTATTGAATTCTTTGAAGTCTTTTATAAGTCTTTTGCATTGATTGCATTCTTGAAGTCTTTTGATTACAATCAAAGTACTGCAGTCTTTTAACTCCTTTGAAGTCTTTTCCTAATGGAGTATTTTTATTTCTTGGAGTTTTTTTCTGGTTTAAAGTTTAAAAATACATACAAAAAAGACTCCAAAGGAGTTAAAAGACTGCAGTACTTTGATTGCAATCAAAAGACTTCAAGAATGCATTCAATGCAAAAGACTTCAAAGAATTCAATAAGTCTTTAGTATTGCATTCTTTTAACTTCAAGTCTTTTAACTGCTTAAAATGATTGCAATATAAAAGACTTCAAAATTGACTGCGAATTAATCTTTGGAGTAAAAATACTTAGCAAAAGTATTTAACTGCATTTGCAGAGATAAGTCAAATGACTGGGAGTTCAAAGAATACAATACCAAAGTATTGCATTCTTTCCCAACTGTGGTACCCAGACAGGTGGATAGGACGTCTGAGAAAATTCAACCGTTTTTTTGCACTTTGTTGACATTTTAAGTAATGTTGCACTCGGCCCTGGAAGTAAGAAGCTTGGATTCATCATAAGGAGAAGGACAACATCATAAAAACAGGCAATCAATCAAAAATCTACCATGTTCAACGAATGGCATTATTTTCACGTCTACTGTGCTAATTTTTAAAACTTTTGTTTTTGTTAAATTGACTCTAGTATTGCAGACTTTTACCAAGAACTTGCTATACCAATTTGAAATCCGCATTTAACGCGCATATTTTTAAAATAGTTGGCCACTTAGGTATTCATGCATTTTTTTTACACCAGATATGATTTAACTTTTTCAAAAATTATTTTCTTTCACATTTTGCATTGAAAATTAAAGTTAAATACTTTTTTTCTTTAGCACAAATAATATTTAATATTGCTACGAAAAAAAAAAAACGGTGGAATTCATTCACTTGTAGTTGTGGTATTCAAAAATGTAAAGTAAGGCAAACAAATAATGCACTGCACAAGAAAATGCGTACATCTTTTCTTGTGGTTGGGTTAGAACTTTTTTTTATCAGTTTCCATGACGGTCGTTAAGTGTAATATGATGCATTTCAGGGTTACTCATTACATACGGGGCACCCTGTATATGTATAACAAAAAATCACAAAATTAAAAACAACTTTTCCAACATTTTCGTAGGATGATGAGACATGGTATAGTCCAAAGCTTTATAGCTGTGGAAAAATCGGGTAAGCAACTTATACACATCCGCGCTTATCACAATTCAATTTAGTAAGTAGGTACCTACCTATGTTTGTTTTTGAAAAGCTGGAGGTGCCTAAATAATATTTGACTGTAATTATAAATCGCTTAATTGGGTCGAAATCAATTGTCCATTTTTTTTTTATTTTATAAATATGTCTCTATAGTACAGTCAACTCTCTATAGTAAAAAATTAGGGAAAAATAAATTGTCTAAAAAAAAGTCGTAGGTATATATATTTTTTCTAAGATCAATAATAAGTGAGATACGAGGGGTAAAAAAGTCAACAAATCTGAAAAAAAACTGTTATTGTCTTAGATATTGAATGTTTTCTGAACAATTTATTTGGAAAAAAAACAAAAAAGGTAAATACACATTCATTCGCTGTTATTTGTAATGAGGCTGAGAGTGGACTTATAATTTTCTTTTTTTTCTGTATATCTGAAACGAAAAAGTTGATGTATACTAAATTAGGCAAAATTTAATTAGCAAGAGTTGTTTTCATACGGCGCCAAGAGCTGATATAGTTTTTTTTTAAAGGAACATAATACAAAATTTGTTTGCCATAAAGGGGTGTTCTTTCTCCCACCCCTTTAGAGAGGAGGGGCATTTTTTTTTAAATAATATTAAAACACAACAGCAACACTTACAACAAAACAACTACAACTTTTGTTTGTAGGGAATTTAATTATCTTTCACTTTGTCACATTGACTTTGCTTCTATTGTTCTTAGTTTTCCAAATATTGAAGAAAAACTACACAAGAGGACCTTAACCCCCTCTCCTGCCTAAAGCTTGCGGCCCTGGGCTGGGGACTTTGAGTATGTTATACCTAAGGGTCACCTCTCTCACTGACACAATACCTTGGGTGGCTTGCTTCGCAGGTTAAAAGAATTTATTCATTCCTTAACCTCAAGCTCAAAGAAACACTACTATCACATACAACACACTATAATAATAATAATAATACAAATTATAAAAAAAAATATCATAAAAATTGTCGTCGCAACTTTCAATTTTCTCAAAAACTAGGAGACATAGAACCATTTAGTTTTCAGTTTTCGATAAAAAAATATTAGGGGTAGTGAATAATAAAAGCCAATTCAGCACCTTATTTCCCAATTAAGAAAAAAAAAAAAAATCAAAAACTAAATTTTCAATTTTTTGTTTTTTTTTTTTAATTTTGAAAGTGATTTTTACAAAAACTATGGACATCAAAAACTTGATTTAAAAATAGAATAAAAGAACGGAGTTCTGGCTTTCGAAAGGGTAAATTTTGCTGTTGTAAGTGTTGCCGTTGTTTTTTAATATTATTTAAAAAAAAATGCCCTCCTCTAAGGGCGGGGGGAAAAAGAACACCTCTTTATGGCAAACAAATTTTGTATTATGTTCCTTTAAAAAAAAACTATATCAGCTTTTGGCGCCGTATGAAAACAACTCTTGCTAATTAAATTTTGCCTAATTTAGTATACATCAACTTTTTCGTATAGTTTCATATATTTAGAAAAAAAAAAGAAAATTATAAGTCCACCCTCAGCCTCATTACATGATGAAATAACAGTGAATGAATGTGTATTTACCTTTTTTGTTTTTTTCCAAATAAATTGTTTAGAAAGCATTCAATATCTAAGACAATAACAGTTTTTTCAGATTTGTTGACTTTTCTACCCCCCGTTTCTCACTTATTATTGAAATATGAAATACGTCTGCCACTTTTTTATAGACAATTTATTTTTCTCTCATTTTGTAGTATAGACTTTTCCGCTAACATGCTAGGTTGTGCCAATATTCACGAAAATCTAAAAAGGGGTACCTTTATCCCCCCCCTCCTGACTTTAGCTTGCTGCCCTAACTTTGGGTATGTTATACCTGGGGGTATCCCCTACCACATACAAAAATAATCCAGAGAGCACTATTTTTTTGCGTTTACCTATTTTATCAATTTGAGTCTTCGTTGACTACTACTGAGGCACGTTAAGAAACAAAATTTAATTGCGTTATTTATATTTTTAGTTGTGCTTAAGTCAAAAACTCCGATGCGAATAAATAATCTGTTGTCTAATTAATTAATTTTAAAATAAAAAAAAATGAAACGAAATAATCCTTGAAAATGTGTTCCTCAAATTTCTATATAGTTTCAGAGAAAATATCTATTTCCCGTTTTTTAATATGGCAAGGTTTCCCCTTAAACTTAATTTTAAGATTTTCAAAAGAACTCTTTTTGATATTAAAAAAATATAGCTGGAGCAATTTTTGACTAACTTTCATGTACATATAATTTATAGATAAATCCCTTTTGAGTTTCTGACGGTCAAATAACTTTAAATTAATCTACCATAACACGCACGTCCTCCCATCTACTCAAACATTCATTCATTCATTCGTCTACTGCCATATCTCTTACTGAATTTCTAGCAATTAACACGAGGTGTGTCTACGAATAAAGCTGATGATGTACCATTCCGCATTTTGGCCAAACAAAACTAACATACCAAAGGTACTTGTATATTTTCTACGTCTTGTCATTGATGTCACCCCAAAATGGATTCCAAATGCCACTGCTGAAGCTGATGGTAATAAACTTTCACAACACGGTACAGATGACTTCCCCTTCCATTCAGCATGGTGTGCGTCAACACAGTATACATCGGTCAAAATGACTCTCGGGCAAAATTGCACTTGCTACTTGGACCATCACCACCGTTTTACCGTACCGTTGTCTTCCAGTCTTTGAAGGGTCCCAAAGTGTTCCTTCCACCTTCTGTCCAAAAGCCGAACTGAATGACGCTCCTTTTCTGTAATGAAATGGATCAATAAATAAACTTTCCCGTGTTGTCCAGATGACGCCTATTATACAAATGCATTCTGTGACCCCCGTTCATATGTATTTACCTATCTATGGTAAAGGGTTGTCATCTACCCTTTTAAGTCATTTAAAAAAGAATAATATTCCTCCCTTAGCCTGTTAAGGATAATACAGTAACAGAGGCCTTCAGGTGCACAAGGTGTGTTTTACGCACAGTAAATTACATTGACAGTGCGTTGATTGCGTATTCCAATTCCAATGTGCAAAAAGGGTGCTGCTGCTGCTGTTGTTGTAAAATGGGAGAGCTCATCTCTATAGACGTATATGTATTTCCAACTTTGTCCAGGATCAAGACTTAGGGGGTAAACCAGTTTATATATGGTCCAACAACCAACACAGTAGCTATAGCATTTTATGTCGCATTTGTTTCAAATGACTTTTTTTTTAATTCCACATGGACGTTGGACATGCACGGAGGAGACCCCTTTCCAATGTCGCGTCAACATCGTCGTCGTCGAGAGACGTTGTTGTCGGTCGACCAGCTCACATATTTGTTCCAGCGAAAGGTTACACATGTGAGATGCTTCTTCCAATTTGCCTTGAAGTCCAATAATTTTCGAATGGTGATAGAGAGGCAGACCAGAGAGGGAGCCGCGTTGCTGGAGCAAAACATCACCAGCACCACACAGAGCTTCTAGTCTTACAGAAGAGGTATCTAAGTTGTGTTTTGTTTGTGTGTTTGACCAATAAATTCCAAACATAGACGGACCAAGGAGAATCTTCGTGTGTCTGCCTCTGTTCTGTGCATGATACGATGCCAAGGGTAAATGTGGTAGCCAGCCAGCAATAGGCTCCTCATTCGCTTCGAACGTAATTGGTATAAGCATTTAAATGCCAAATTAGAAATGTCGCGCTTTAAGACAATGTCAACGCCAAAGTCTTAGCCACTTCAGGGCTGTATTTTGATATAATGGTGGGCCTAATTGGAATTATGATGGGTGTGAACAAAATTATTCGAAACATTAAATTTGTTATATTGGTATAGATTTAGATATATAGAAAATAGTAACCTTTAGTTTTGCCAATATTCACTTCATAGGAATGGTATAAACAAAAATGTTAATGGTATACATTTGTTTATTTAAATACATAAAGCAAATGATAACCTTTAGTTTTTCTAATATTCACTTTTAACCAATGATCAAGATAAGATCACTATGTTTGACTAAATAGAATAAACAAAGTTATATTCACTGAATGGTATAAAGTGCTTAAACTCACATACAAATCATTGTATTCTTATTTGTTTTAGTTTCAAAAGTTAAATAAAATATTCTAGGAATTATTATGCGCTCTACGCACCCACTAATGGAATAAGCAAATAGCTTATACTGATTGGTATAAACTGGTACAATTATATAAACCTAATTTCTGGAATAAAAAACGTCGAGGTTCTGTTTTATGTCTGGAAAAAGAATATCCTGTGTTTGAAATGTGTGTCTGAATGGTATAAAAATGTGAATATACATATGTATCTACTGATTGGTATAAACTAGTTTCAAGCACATTATACATATAAACATGATTTATGAAATACAAAATGGCGTGGTTTTGATTTATGTCCAAATAACCTTATGATATTCTAATTTAATTTTAATAATGTTAGCAATCTAATTTGTACCTACTAAGTGGTATAAACTGGTTAAGCCTAAAAAGCTAATAGTATCTTTAATTTTTTGCAAGAAAAAACCAACCAGATGTGTTGGGAGAATGGTGAAAACCTGTTAAAATTAACTATTTGAGCCTGGATGTTATAAAACCAACTTTTGCCACTAATTGTTATAAATAAACTGTTTGAATTCGCATAAGAGAAAATATACTACCTAATGTCTTTACTATGAAACTATTGGATAACGTCTTATATTTGCTTTGATTTTAACATTTTATTCACTATTTTGTGCCTGAATGGTATAATCAAACTTTTGTACCCACTGACTTTACTGGTATAACGCACATAACAAATAGAAACTTAATTTGAGGAAGCAAAAAATAATGTGGATAAGATTGAAAATCGAAACGCTCTACGGTGGTGATGACTGGTATAAATCAATAGCATTTAATTTAGTGGACGTAGGAACTTTATTTAAATGTTGGTAGGCTTATCTGAAAAATCATAAAAATACAGCAGTATCCATTTTAGTGATCAAGATCATCTCCACTGACCGCTTTTGTTTGCCCGAGGTTTTATGTCCTTAGAAAACCTGTTTAGTAACTGTTCACTTTGTGCACCCGAATGGTATACAAAACACAAGACATCCAAAATGGTATGAAATGTTCTAATTGCTATGAACTAGTTTAAAAAAGTGTTTTTAAGCATTTACTATGTATATCCAAATGGTATAATAAAATGTCTAGCTGGTATAATCAGCTTTAATAAGAATATCAAGAAAGAAATTGTGTGTTCATTGTTTTTGCTTACGTTTTTTTATCGCTATAAATGCCTGAATGGTATAAGCAATCGTATTTTCCACGAATTAATTGGTATAAACTTGGTAAAATCACATAATAAATAAACGTACATTCATTTGTGAATATAAAACGATGATTGTGAAGACAAATTTCAAGCAGGTATTCGCTAAGTTCCAAGCAAAATTTCAAATTTGGAATAATCTCCTTTCGAAGCTTTTGGGGTAAATGCGACCCTGGTTGTGTATATTCTTCATCTCATTGGTGGTTCGAACTTCTGTTAGCCATAGTTGGAACAGGAGTCTCGTCGACATTGCTGGACAACAATGACACATAACACTGCTAGCTAATATTGCTATATGGTGCTCCGCGAAAGATGACAATGCAAACATTTGAGCACGCGGATATACGAGTACCTTCTTCATCTGGGCTTCTTCTATATAGCGATGACTTTACCTTGTGAGCTTGATGCTGGCTTGCCAATTTCCATTTCCATTCAATTATTTTACAATTCGATTTGCTGAATCGGGAAGTTGGGAAACGCTCTGCGTCGCCGTCATCATCGTTGTCGTCGTTGGTCGCCTAGAATGTCTTAGAATGGCTCGAAATCGCACCTGGGATATGAGGAACTTGGATTTCTTATTATTTTTTTTCTATGTACTCGTACCCATATTTTTTGTCCAATTTCTCTTTTTGTTGTTTTTGTTATTCTAGGATCTGGGAATGGATGCAATTTGGTCAGGTTAGGTTTAGTTTGAGCTCCTTATAATATTGTATGCCTTTTGGCTTGGGCTGGGGCAATGGGAATGGCAATATCCCGTTTTGATTGCTTCTATTAGAAAGTAATTCCTCTAAAGAGTCACAAGGAAGTCAATTTGAATAGAAATTTGGCCATCGAGAAAATTGCGCTATGTTGTTTTTTTTTTTTTTTTTTTTTGAGAAGCTTCTTATAATATTGAAGACTATGACTGCTCTCATGGCTGCTGAGGTTGGCGTAAGTATATTGTAGGTACTTACCTATCCTACCTTGGATTACAATGATGATGGTAATGTTCTTAGAATGGTTATGCAGAAGCACACGAAGTTTTAAACAAACTAATAACGATCGGCGTAATATTAAAATACAATCGGTTTTCGTTAACCATCATGAGAAGGATTTATTTGAATTGTGCTTTAATTACTTGCTTTTGACCCTGAATGGTTCGACCTCAAAGTAATAACAGTAACTACTGCTGTGATATTGTGTTGTTGAAACCTTATTCAGCGAAGAAAAAGAAAATATTTCAGTATTCTAGGGTTATTTCTATTGTTATAGAATTTTGGAATGTCAACGTTAAATTCAGCCCACACTTGAGATGTAGTCAAAGATTGTATTATAGGTATGGGCGAACAGACTCAATATTAAAACTCAAACGCATTGTAAAACCGTATAAAGAAAAAATTATAATAAAACTTTAACCTAAATTTTATCTTAATTCTAGATATCATCGCTGTAGTTCTAATACCTCGTAAGTTATAACCTTGACAAAGTTTTACTGTTGGATGTTACAGTTTTGTTAAGCAAAAAATGTTGATTTAACGAACTTGTATGTCTGTAGGAAAAGTTTTAATATGATATTCTAAACAGTTTTTTTTTACTGAAATATCTCGTAACTTAAGAAAATAATTTCTTAATTACCAAGCATATGAAGGCCTTTTGTATAATGCCATGAAAACTAGTCCAGTTAAATACCTCGAAGTTCGATAAATTTAAATACCTCTTATCCTCTTACCATCTTAACTAAGCAAAATGAAAATATTTGATAGAATATCTCGTTACCCAGTCTCCTATGCCAAAGAATTATCTTGTAGTACGTATTTTAATACCTCCTCAATCATAAATAAACATGAGAACCTAATTATTATTATTATCTCGTAACCTCAAGACACAGTAAAATACTCCAGAGCTCGATAAATTACAATACCATTTTAATAATAACAAACCAAAATCTAATTGTGGCAAGAAAATACCTTAGAGCCCAGAATAAGAACTTCATAAGCCGATAAACTACAATACTTCTTAAAACATTATTAAGCCCGACAATCTTATTTTTGCTGAAAAAACTCGTTAATGATGCTATGAAAATATCTCGGAAGCCAGACAAACAAAAAACTCATATGCCAATAAATTACGCACAATATCTCTTTAACTGCAACCCAGAAACATGAACTTTTTCGCTCAAATATCTCGTAACTTAAAAAATCTTTATAATATCGGTTTGTGATGAGGTTTTTTTCTGGGTGCCGAGAATTTTTTTTTAAATTTGTTGGTTAAGAGATATTTCAACAAGTGATTCGTATTATTATGTTTTTAGAGATATTATATATTATCGGGTCATGAAGTTTTTTCTGGGTTTCCTAAGATTTTGTTGGCATAATTGAAATTGCAAATAATTACAATATCCAAATCTACTATTTATTACTGCAGAAAAAGGTTGATGTGCTTAGTTATATGCCGCTAAAGCACAATTCCTCTTAATCCTAGTAAGGTGAAAAGTTTTTGTTAAATTATTTTAAAACCCAGATACCAATCGAATAAAATACATAGCAATCGAGGATAATACCTCTTATGCATATAAATTGCAATATCTCGAAAGCCTTTCTGATGGTCCTTCCAAGAAGATGCCTACAGAAACCCAGAAAAATAGATCGAAGCCCGATAAATAACAATAAATACTTCTTAAACATCAATAAATTTAGTATCTAAAATGTGTATCATAAAATTCACACACCCGAAGTAGCATTATGTCTCCAGAAAATTCACTTCGTTGAGTTACGAGGTATTTAAACTACAGCTAAGATTTGTCAAAATTTCAATGTCAAATTATTTTTGTCTACCAGAAGGGGTAAACGCACTTTCCCCTAGAACTTAACAATATTTAGATTTCTGAGAATAACTGAGTTTTGATTGTAATATCTCACCTAAACAATCTCCATATTACCAAATGACTTCATGTATCTTAGACAGGCTTGGTTAAAGTTAAACTAAGGCTTCCTGTATAGATACTTGTATTGTCTGACGTTTATATCATTAGTTGTATACCCGTTCGTCATTAATAATTATTGCATTGAAAAATATCAACATCTTCGCTATAAAAATGATTCATTTTTTAATCTTAAAAAAACTGGCTCATTTTGCAAAATAACATATCAAATTTGAGTTCACTTAATTTCAGCTCAGTACTTATCCACATAATTATTGTAATTCTACATCAAATTCACAGCACGCATCATTTTTCTGATTTTCATAATTTATAGCGTTTTGTTAGAGATTCGCTTAAAAACTGAAAACTGGAGGTAGATACTAACAACTCATACACCATACCAACACGCCTGAGGCCACTTAATGGGATAATTGCTAGCATTTTGCTTGAACCAAATAAAATATCCATTCTCAAAAAAAAAAATCTGGCCCAAACAAAAACTCCACCAAATAAATGCGACTAACCATATTTTGTCTGGAACTACATCGACATCGTTTATAAGCCATTTAAGTTCAATTAATAAAATGTTTAAAGCCAAACCATTCTATCAAAAAATAATAATAAAAAAAAACAACTCAAATGCTATGGCTGTGATACTGCGATAAAATTTATATTTAAATCGTTATATCTGGTGCTGTGTGCATGGCTGCCCCAATGCTGTTGCAACCGAAACTGAGTCAGTGTTTGCGAGAGGCACCAGACTAATAATTTCATTTCTAAATGATGACCCATAATTTGGACTTTGTGTAGTAGAAAACGTTTGTTAAAACCGAATAATAATAAAAAGAAAAACGAGGACTTTGAAAAACGAAAATTATGACTGAATAACTGCGAGATGAATGGTTATTTTGTTTTTTTGAAGTGGGCAGAAAACACATAAATTTAGATATTTCGTACAAGCTAGCTATGTGCGGTTTTCTGAGGATATTGCAAATTTGGAATTTTTTTGTTGGAAAACATTTTTATTTGCGTGAGAGTTTATCATATCAGAGGGAATAATTTTTTGCCAATGCCTTGATTAAATTTGATTTGATTTTTTAAGCTTTATGTGGAAAGTTAATTCCTTTGCATCGCGTCAGTTTTTGTTTAAAAAACTAAAAATCGATATTTTAGCTTAAATAAATGAAATTTACATGTCTGCAATCAAACCTGCAGTCTGACTGGCTCTCATCTCATTGAAATTGACAATGTACATATTTATTGGTTCCATAACATTATGATATCATTAAAAAGAAAATTTTAAAAACAATTTAAAATGTAAATGTTTACTATAAATTATTATAAATTAGTTATTTTAATAGCTAAAAAAGATAGAGCTAAAAAAAGTATGCCATCTGACTTGTTTAATAAACATGAATTTATGAAAAAAAATTCAAAAATCGTTAGAGCTGTTGTTTTCTAATTAATTTTTTATATATAAAAATTCTAGAACATTTTTTAAAATAAAAATTAATATACCAGCTTTTAGTATTTAATAAAATACAATTTTTCACAAAACTAAAAAAAAATTATAAGCCCGTTTTGAATTTTCAAAAGAAAAATTTCAATATTTTTTTAATTATTATTTTTTCAGAAATTTTTATATGCAAAATTGTTAAAATTGTAAGGGACCTTTTGTATACAAATTTTGGTTGTAATCGCTGTAGCAGTTAACGAGAAATTTGAAAACCAAAAAACCGTTATAAATTTTTTTTTTCTACCAAAATATTTGCTTTAGTATTTTTAGGAGCTCGTAATTTTTTATTGAAAATTGTTTGAGCCGTTTTGGAAATAAATCAATTTTTGTATATTGGTTGTATGACCGTTATTTTTTGGGTTAAAAAAAAAATCAATTTCCTCTCTAGCGAATCACATAAGAAGCTTAAGTCCTTTAAATTTTTTTCAGCGGCTTCGGTTGATCTCCTCAATATCTGGAGACATAAAAGGGAACTCTAAAATACTTAATTTGCCCAAACATGTATTACAATCATTACCTTCGTATTGAACAATATCTTCGCTGTCATTTTCGTCGATGTCTTCTGGTCAATTAAAACAACCATGACTGGAGGGCGCAACGCGCAATAACCCCAGATTGCCATTAAGCTAAGACCACTTTGTAGGCAAACACAGCTACGATTGCATTAACATTAACATTCGCAGTTGCATGATATAATTTTTAGAACATCCTCTGGAGCCGGATCAGCTCTATTCCTTAACGCCCATCCCTACAGCATGTCCATTTTACGTTTGAATGATCTTTCTAGGACAAAAATAAATATACCCCAGGTATATTTATAAGCCCACAAATATAAATGATGATACTCTTTTATAAATGACAGTTTAACCACAAAAGGGATTTTTTGGGTACTTACACATATGGTTATTGGTACTGTTGTGAACAGTCCTTTTAATTTCAGCTTTTTAGTAAATATTTATGGGACATTCTTAATTTTTTCGAATTTGCACTGCAATTTACTCTGTTAAATTCATTTAATGCAAAACAGTAGGCAAGCAATACCTGTACCTAATTTGTATTTACTTCCCTGATTTTGTCAATCTAAGCTTGCCCATTTGACATTTGAATGGTCTTTTTAGGGCAACAAGTTCCAGAGATATAGCCACAAACAAAGAATGCAAGATGGCTGCATTTTTTCAAGATTGTGGTCGTACGCCGACTCGGATTGCTTGGGACAACAGTTGAATAAGGACACTGTTCTGAACATTTCCACTAACAAATATACCTGTACAAAATTTTGGCGGGTTAGGGCTTTTTTTTGTCTAATTTGACTTGCAACCGGTAATAGCTGGCCTTAAGACCTTTCAGAAAAAAAATATTTTCCTTGTAGTTTTTAGGTTATGATTAAAAAACTAAATACGACATGCCTCAAATACTTGAACATTACTACCACGGTTGAATGATTATTATTGTTTTTTTTTTTTGTTTTTATAATATTCTTGAATAATAACTAGCGTTTTTGCAAAACTCAACAAGTCCATTTTGCTAATTTTTCAGGAGAAGGTTTTTTATGTCCTATTTGAATAAAGAAAATAATATTGACAAAGTATGAATGCAGAACTCTTCCTTACTGCATCTTTCATCGACAGGTAAATTTTAGTTTTAATTGGTATGAAGCAACAACCAAAGTTTTGAACCCAAAAATCGTGCGTTTTTTCAAAACCCAACAAATCCATATTTTGTTGAGTTTTGAAAAAAAATTGTTATTTTTCTAATAAAATTAATATATTCAAAAATCGAAATAAAAGCTATTTGTTGACAAAATAATTATTTACAGTAGAACTATAGTTTTTAAAAGAATAAAAGAACATAACAAACAAAATGATGTATACCTTCTTTGTGAAGTTTACTATTACAAGAAACTATTAAGTTCTTAGCAACTGGTTTATATAATTAAATATAAATAAAATAAAAAAAGAACATAAATAAGTATGAAAAATGAAAAATTAATAAAAACTAAAAATAATTTAAACGTGATTTGCGTTGGCTGATAAGATAGTATTGTCAAACTCCTAAGCATCATCAGGGATGGCGAAAAACAAATAGCATTTTACACGCATAGATAGATTATATAAACATTTCAAAATACAGATATGGTGTGGGTAAAGGATTTATGTTTGCAGGTTAAGCATTCCACCGGATGTACTTATATACCCTATATATATTATGATTATGTACATACGGTGTCTTAAATAACCTATACAACTTTGCAGTTTTCTATTATTTAAAAATAAAAGCACAGCGCTATTTTTAGCCAGGTAAACTTTTGTTCAGTTTTGCAAAAAACTCTAAGTATTTTGTTCAGTTTTGCAAAAACTCTAACACCCCTAATAATACAAAATTTTTAATTATCTTCTTACTCAGAAATTAACTAAAACGTTGATTAAAAGATAGTTCATGAATTAGACTTTCCTAATAATAAATAAATAATAAAAAAATAAACTGCGTGCAATAGCTAACTGACGTTTAGTAATCAACACGAACGAAAATCTACTACAATCAACAAAATCCCTGAGTATAAGCTATTTTGCACAAATACTTGCTCACATATTCTGAGATTTAACACACATACTTTCGCATTGAATCGTGAATTTCGTGTACATAGCTGAAATGAAAATGATGTCACTTAAGCTTACGGGAATGTGTCCAGCTCGTCTGTCCCCAAGGTCTTCGCTAACAATAGCAATCAGTTTTCCCATGTTATTCTTGGAGAATCTATATTTGCTCTTAAATAAATTTTTTTTTACGCGTTGATGTAGCCTCCAACATATCCAACATTGCAATTCGATGCAAAAATTCACAATATCGATATGCCATTTTAAATTTATATTAACAAATATATCATTTTTCAATTATTTTCAACACTGATGTCAACTTAATTTCTCGTTAATACACCTACTTTGGTGACTTAGTTATTTAAACTTCAATCAACGTTAATTAACTTCAATTTTGTTTTATGAATACATTTTTGCAACTTAATTAACTGATTAAAGATAATTCACATTTGATTTGCGTTTATGAATACAGGTGTAAGTACTTTATTGCAACTCAGTGTCTTTTGTTGAGTTTTGCAAAAACACTCAGATTTCAAATATTTTTTTAATTTTGTCTGTTCAAATTTTTAAATTTTTTATTTTACCATCTTGTGCGTCTATGAAAGACAAAAATTTATTGTCATTTTTGGATTTTTGGCGTTTGTTGAGTTTTGAAAAAACGCTCCTCTGTACTAATAGATGTTATACCAAATTTAACACTTGCTGTTGCAGTTTTTTTATAATATTTTTTTTAATTTATTTTTGTGTACAAAAATCAAACTTTTGTGGAAATAAAAAAAAAACTTGATTTTTGTATAAAAAAAGTAAATTAAAAAAAAAAAAATATTATAAAAAACTGCAACAGCAAGTGTTAAATTAGGTATAACATCTATTAGTACAATTATTCAAGAATATTATAAAAATAAAAAAAAAAACAATAATAAATAATTCAACCGTGGTGGTAATGTTCAGGTATTTGAGGCATTTCGTATTTAGTTTTTTAATCACAACCTAAAAATTACAAGGAAAATATATTTTTTTTATATTTTTTTTTTGAAAGGTCTTAAGGCCAGCTATAACCGGTTGCAAGGTTATCCATTATTTACTGGACACCCTGTATATACTTGAACAATTTCATTATCCAAATATAATTGGTGCTAAGAATTTTTTTTTTGAGAAATATTAAAGCTAATCGTTAACATTCAAATTTTTGTACATTTCGATTTAGCAGTTATGCCACGTTTTCAATAAAGCAATTTACTTTAAAAAAAAAACTATGAAAGGTTTCTGTGAACATAAAATAGTTAAGTAAAATCAATAATATTCCAGTCATTCGGACGGAAAAAAACGGTTTACCTGGAAAATTTTGGAGTAGTTTTGAAAATTTTTATTTTCATAGATTTTTTTTCCTTGCCACCTCGTATCCTTGCCGCTAACGGCAATATTTTGAAAAAAAATGGCGGCCGAAAATAGTTTTTCACAAATATCTCCTTGCCGACAAGTCTTACGATATAAAAGTCTTGGGATGTATTAAAGATGAGAAAATTTTCTAATTTTTTTCTTAGAACGAATATGTTTCGCAAAACTTTTAAAAATGCAATTTGTCTTTTATAAGTTATTTTATAACAAACTAAAATTTTAAAGAATGAAATTTTAATTTTTCTGAGCAATATTTGAAAAAACAACTATAAATGTATGTATGTTGTTTATTATGTGAAAATTTGCGGTAAAGAGAACTTGGGGGAATTATCAAAACAACGGGCATCATGACCCTTCCTAAACTAAAATCCTGGATCCACACTTAAATAATAACATAATACTTATATCTTTTGGCCTAAGAACTTTCTTTTATATCCAACTTCGGTACGTTTTAATTTTTCACCAAGAAATTGCAAAAAAAACTTAGTTTCTGCATTTATGCATTTTTTTATATCTTATATAGATTACTCCTTCGGCTAAATTAAAGCTATGTTTTCCAGGAAAATTTCATTAATTATGACCCGATAAGCCAGAATATTTTATTTAACACTTACGAACTACATAAAACTACTTGTACGAGTTACGACTCCTTAAAAAATTAAACAGTCATATAGCAGGCACTTGCGTTTTTTTTTTATTTGGATTTTGCGATTTTATAATTTGTTTGTGCCATTCTGACTGTTCCAGCTTAAAACTAAAACACTTAAGACTATTTTAGTCGGCCATCAAGATGTGTCGGAAACAGTTTCTCAAGGTGAAATTAGGACAAAAATGTTTTTTTAAGCTCAACCCGTCAGGATGAAGTTAATGTCACTAACACCCTAACTATAATAATGTATACCTACTACATACATAGTTAAAAATCAACATCTATTTCCCATTAAAAAACACCATAGCGAGCGCAGTCATATTGTTAATATTATCTTTCTTATGTAAGCAATTTGTCGCATTAACGGATAAATAGTGTTAGTTCCTAATTTACAATGCCCACTGACAAGAGTGACAATCCATGTTTAAACCATTTGCTGCATAAACAGTAGCCGACATGGTAGGTAGGTAGTAAAAGTATACACCGAGAAGAAGTAGGGAATAAACTAGCAATGACCCTGACTAATGGCCAGTCTTCTCCTCAAGCGAACACGACACCGACAAACATCTCACTATCTACTGGATACGCAGTGACTAATTGTCACTTGGCACATCGCTATAGAGTCTGCAATTCTCAAGCACTTTGGCATTAATAATCGCCAGCGTCTGTCACATAAATTCCTCCTCAAGCTGTGTCGTCGTCGTCGTCTTCATCGCATCGCATCGTTGCGATGGACGTCGTTGGACTGTCCTACGACGACGACCGACGACTACGACACCTAGCCTTCCTCATGAAATGACCATAGCCAATGACTTTAAAGGTGATGATGACTTCTTTCGCGTGGCCTTCAGCCTCTATACTTCATCCGGCAGATTTAGCTGCCGTCACTAAACTATTACCTTGCCGCACCGCACCGACCGTGTTTAGCCATCATAGACAAACCAAAATGACGTTCGTAAATGAGCTTAAGCTAGTTGCACCACTTCTGCTTCTGCAGAACAAAGTGCCAGTTCCAGTCTATCTTTACCTATCCCGATCCGTTTAAATACCCTATTTCGGCCCTCTGGCTGATGCGGATGCCTTAAAAGCTGCCAAGGAGCCGGGATTATTAAATTGGCCCACAGGAATGCATTGTCCGGCCGACATATTTCTTTATAAAGATTTTTATTTTGTAATTTTGTTTTGTGTATTTATCATCATCTTTGGGTTTTTGGTGCGCTGCGCAGTCAATAATCGTAAATCAAGGGATTTATTAGTTTTATGTCTGCAGAGAATCGACTGGACAGTGCTGGTGCTGTTTTAAGCCCCTGCGGTATTAATTCCATTTTGACTGATTCTCGCCACAGTTGTTGTTTCGGTGTGTCGAGTTAATAGTGTTATTGATTGCCTGGTGCATTTGGGCGTCTTGTTAGCACCGTGGTAGGTGCACAACATAACGTTTTCCCATATTCGCTTACTTGCAGCTCCAAAGTATATATGGCAAAAATGGCAGTTTAATAGAATGGGTCTGGTCGGGACTAGAGTGTTCCTGGTATAGCTTGTGGATAATAGGGACAGCAATTTGGTGGAGAAGCAACAAAATAATCCTATGAGGAGATTGCAATCCGTGACTTAGAAAGTAAAGTATTTCGATTTTCTATATATGCGCGGGATAAGGTACTTATCTATATAGACACAGTAGTGGGTGGATGTTGTTTATTGAAGGCGCTTTTCGAGTAATGAACTCTATGAATAATAGAATTAAGTATAATGCAGTATATCGGAAAAGGATCTCATTAAAGTTTGAATTATTATTCTTGACTTAGAATGCGAAGAAAAGGTTAACTTTTTGAACTTTGAATACATTTTGAAATTGCCTTGAAAGGTAGAAAAGAGGTCATATACCTATGAATGGTTTAGCTAATAGAATAAAGTAATATTGAAGGGACTAGAACTTGTATAAGAACCTTGTCGGAGGGGGGATCTATTTTCTTTATTAAAAAATAACGGCTACACTAACAATTTCATGCAAATTATATTTTTTTCAAAACAAAAATCTGTTATCTAATTTTCTTTTTAAATAACGTTGTCTAAGGATGTAAATTATTTTTGTATAATTAATTTTCAACCTAGCGATATTAAAAGGATCAAGAAACAAATATGATTTTATCAAAATTGTACCTTTTTAAGAACCTACAATTTTAATTTGCTTAAAAATAATCAACCCAAGACGTTCCTCGTTTTGCTTGTCTGCGCGTCCTGATATTGATGTACCTACATCAAGCTAAAAAGCTCCAAATTTGGTTTGAAGTAGTTTTATGTGGTTTTCTTAAGTGGAAATTTAAATTTTAGTTTTAGCTCATCTCGAATGAGTAGCTGCCATACAACGATTTCGGTTGTATCAAGTTTTCTCAAAAACGGCTGCAACTATTTTCTTCATTTCCTTCATTCTGATGATCCGACTAATAGAACTCAAGATATAAGCTTTCAAACGACCCTTAATCGACTTTTTTGGAGGCTTTGTTTTATTGATTTTATGAGTTTTATAAATCTCCGAGGAAAACCAGATACGAAAAACCCCCTCCCCCACCACAGTCAGAGAAAAAAACCTGCCAGACTTTTGGTTTCGATATCACAAAATATACCTATAAACCCTCAAAGCTCATACCCAGATTTTGATTATAAATCCACTCCCAAAATTTGCTGTCGGTTCTTGTACTAAGTGTTCATAGCAATCTTGTGATGAGCACTAGCGTAGAAAAAATTTGTTTTCTGGCAAGCATGCTTAACCAATGTTCCGTATACTAGCTACGATGACCGGTATGGTGCAAAACACAAGCAGAGCAACAAAAATGTTTGGCAAAATCGTTTCCAAGCTCGGGAACAAATGATTGCATTTACCAAACTCAATGGTGCTTCGAAATTGGCTTTATAATTATGTTTTTCGAGCTTCCGGGCCCCTAATTTTTGTGTATAAGACGGTTACCAAATTTCGAAGTTTACTTTTAATTAGAAAATTGTTTGTGCTCGCAAAATAAAGCGAAGTGATTTTCTTTAATTTTCTTTTAATCCCGGAATTGGTCGATTTTTGAAAAAAAAAGAAAATCATATCAACATTAATCAGGGGATCAAATCTAAATGCCTAAGTTTTTTTTTGACAGATAACGCATACAAAGGGGTCTGATTTCGAAAGCGTAAACGATTTTAAAATGTGTCGGTGCCCTAAAAAAGCACGGGAATATATTAATGCTTGCAGAACTGGGCCGCAGAACGCATTCTATCTCATATTAAAAACAAACAAAAAAACTATGCAAACAAAAATTTCGATACAACATATTGTTTCAAATTCGACGGCCCTGTATATGACCAGGGTTGTCGTCACTAGATTTAGCGACATTTCAATTTCTTCCCGCGACAGAAAATATTTTGATATCGATAGATTATTTCTAGCGACTTTTGAAGGTAAGCATTTGTGTGCTGTGACACGGAAATACTATATTTATTATTTAATGGCCCTGGTGGTTTTACAATACTGGCATTTAAATTAATTTTACATTTTCTATTTCCAATAATTGGATACTGAAATTCACCACGCACAGGCACACGCACACATCAAAACATATGCAAAATGTATATAAATTTTAGTATTTAATTAAATAAAATACTTTTTAAAAAGGAAGAATTTAGAGACGGAGCTCCAAATTCTTTCAAGTTATCTTTATTGAGGTTGCTTAAAATCTGACCAGAGTGTCACAGACAACTGGTATTTATCGTCTTATTACATATACGACTTCTATCTTTAGAAGTCTAATCGTATCTTTGATTTTGTTTATTTCAACACTTTTGTTCGTATCTTTGATTTTGTTTATTTCAAATTTTTGTTTAGTCTGCATTTGAGCGGATATGCGTTCATCAGATGCAGACAGAGAATAAGCAAAAGTGTTTATTAAATTACAATGTATCTTTGATTAAAAAATGAAATTATCTTTTTTTTAAAAAATACTTTTATCAGTATTCTTGGTTATAACACCTCCCTCTTTCGAGTGTTCTAACGGTTGGAAAGCGACCGTTGGAAGGCTTATATTTGTAACAGTTTTTTTTATTCTTTAATTTCATTTTTAAATACATGATTGCAAAAAGTATTATTGATGTTATTATTACAATAGTTATTACATTATATGTAACATGTTTTGTATGTATTTTTGATTCTAATATTTCAATATTATTTATTGGTTGGAAATGTAAATTTTTAAAGTAATTATCTGAAAAGTTGTAGTTTATCAATGGTATTATTTTATAGTTATTTTGATATAGTTTTCTATTGTATGTTACATTTTTTATCTTTATTTTACAATTTTCAAATTCCAAAATATAGTTTCCTTGTAAAGTATAGTCTAAGTTATTACAATCTTGTTCTAACTTTTCATTCTTTATGTTTTTTATTATTAAATATTTTTCCTTATTGATTATAATATTTTCATCTTTGTAATCTTTAATTTTACAGTTTAGTTTAGAATTATCTTTAAATATGTTTTCAATACAATTGTCTTCAATTTTTATTAGATTTTTTATTTCTTTGTTTATATAATACATAGTTTTATTAAATTCTATAAATTCATCGTTAGGTAATGTTATAATTTTATCTTTTACAGGTAGGGTATGTATAGATATTTTGTTATATAAGTTTTCATTAAATCTTGGTAAACTTAGAATTATTAGTAAGTTTTCGTTATAGGTAGCCAATGTTAATTTCATCTCTTTTAGTTTTTCTATGTTTATATCGAAGTCATAAATTTCTTTTACGGTCAGTATATCTTGGGTTAATATTCCTGTCCTGCTGGTCATTATGATATTGTCAATCTTTTCTATTATTTGTTGTACTTCTACTAAGTTTCTATTGAATTCTAGTTCCATACGTAAAGTATTTATTTCTGATTTGATTTCATTGTATTTAGTTAATGTTTTTGAACTCTGTTTAAGTATGTCTTGTAATTGAAAGAATTGTTCATTGAATTGTTTGTTAATGGTTACTTGTTTGTTATTGTTTGCTAAAAGTTCCCTGTTACTATCTTCTAAATTTTGTAACCTTTCTTCTATAGCTTGTCTATCATCGTCGTCCATAGTTCCATATATGTAATTCATTCCTTTACCTACAATATTAATTAATCCTCGTTTATGAATAATATGGTGTGGGATAATTGTTTGGAGTTTTATTTCTAATGTATTTATTTTTTGTTCTTGCGAATCGTCAGGATTTGTTAGTAAATGGTGTTGATCTTTTAACTGGTTTATTAATGATTTGCATTCTGTAAGGTTAATTACATGTAATAGAATATCATAGTTATTTATAAGTTTTATTTGTCCTTCTTGTATGATTAAAAATTCTCTATCTATCTTTGTTATTTTTATATCATTGTTTTTTACTGAAGTTATTAATAAGAGAATCACTATCATGATTGTTATTGTTTTGGTTGGGTTCATTTTGTGTTTTAGTAAATTTCTTTTTCTTTCTGAATTGGTCTTTGTGAAGAAGTTGTTTTCTTTGGTGGGGTTTGATTAGTAATTTTTTATCAATTGTTTTAAGTAGTTTTACTTTCTTATGTTTGGTTTTCAGTTTATTAAATCGTTCTGGATTGTTTATTTTTGTAAAGTTTGGATTGACTTCTACGTCTAATCGATTTTTATTTATTTTGTCTAGAGTTTTGTTCTTATTTGTTTCTATTCTATCATATATTTTTTGATTATCTATTTTACATAGATGTACCTCTAAGGGTCTCTCTTTTGTAGTGAGATGTATTGTTTTGTTATACGTATTTACCGCTTTTGCTACTAAATCGATAAGTTTTTCAGTTTTCTCTAGTAATCTAATATGTTCATTTAGGGTGCTGTGAAGGCGTTCCACATCCGAATTTCCGGTGTGTCTATAAGGGGTGGTAAAATGTGTTAGTATATTCTTTTCTTTTAAGTAATTTTCTATAGAGTAAGTTTTGAAGGTGGGGTCATTGTCTAGAGTTATTTCTTGGGTTCAGACATGTATGAGAATAGTTTTTCCATAGCATTTAAAATGTCTTTTTGATTTTTTGTTTTAAGTTTTTCTACTGAAGCATACTTGCTGAATTTGTCGATAGAACTTAAATATTTGTTATTATTGGGTAGGATCATTATGTCCATATGGTAGTGAATGTGTGGTTCTAAGGGTGTTTCTGTTTTTTCATATGGTAATTTAATAGGGTTCCTTTCTATTTTCAGATTGCAGATATCGCAATTATTTATAATTTTCGTTATTTGTGTTTTAAGGTTTGGGTAATAATATTTTCTTTTTAGATCTAAATACAATTTTTCTATTCCTACGTGATTTAATTCTTTATGGTTTTTATGTATGATTTCTTCTAGTTTAGTTATATCATAAACATCTTCTAAGAATATATGAGTTCTGATTAAAATTTGGTTGTTGTGGTGTGTTTTCCAATAAATTTGGAATTCTAAAAATAGTTTATCGTTGTTACAATATAAAATGTTTTTATGGTCTATATCAATTTCTGATATGATTTTTTCGAAATCTGATTCTTTGAAATTTTTCCTAATTATTTTTATTCTTCTTTTGTTAAAAGGGAAGGTTATGATTTTATCATTTTGTTCTCCTATTTCTATGATAATTTGTCGAATAAATATATTTAAACTTTGTTCGGTGATTGGAATTAGGTTTGAACTATCTGACTCATTTGAGTGCTGTGTGGAAACAAGTTCTAAAGTGTTTAATACATTTTCGTTATTTATGTCAATCTTTGTGTTTATTCTGTTTTTCTCGCTAATTTTGTCAATTTTGGTGATGTCATGTGAATTTGTTTTATCTATTCTTATTCTTGATAGCGCATCGGCTACCTTATTTTCTTTTCCTGCGATATGTTCGATTTGAAAATCATATTCCTCTAATTTTATTTTCCATCTTTGGAGTTTAGAGTTAGGTTCTTTGAGATTATGCAACCATGCTAATGGTCGATGATCCGTTTGTATTTTGAAATGTCTACCGTATAGGTAATGACGGAATTGTTTGGTTGCCCAAACAATTGCTAAAAGTTCTTTTTCTATGACTGAATAACCACATTCATGTTTATTTAAAGTTCTGGACGCGAAGCATAGTGGTCCATGTGATTGGCTTAAGACTGCTCCAATTGCGAAATTGGATGCATCTGTGGTTAGTGTGAATTGTTTATTAAAATCAGGGTGTCTATTTAATAAATCGTATGACATTGCTAGTTTTAATTTCTCGAATGATTCTTTATATTCTGTGTTACCTATATTTATTTGTTTATCTTTTCCTAAACAGAGAGTTAGTGGTTTTATGATCTTGGCGTAATCATGGATGAACTTTCTATAGTATCCTGTTAGGCCTAAGAAAGATTGGATTTCCTTAATAGTTTTTGGTATAGGAAAGTTTTTCATCGTGCTTATTTTGTTGGGATTAGGTTTTATTCCGTCTGTGGTAATTATATGACCTAAGAATTCGCTCTGTTGTTTCATGAAATCGCATTTATTTAGGGATATCTTTAAATTTACAGACTGTAATTTGGTGAAGATTTTATTTAGTGAGTTTATATGTTCTTCCAATGACGTTGAAAATATTATTATGTCGTCGAGGTAGACATAACAGATTTTTCCTATATATTCCTTTAGTACCTCGTTCATCATTCGTTGGAATGTGGCGGGGGCATTTTTGAGGCCAAATGGCATTCTTAACCATTCGTAGTGTCCTGATAGTGTTGAGAAGGCTGTTTTCTCTCTATCTTCGGGGTTTACCTCGATTTGGTGGAAACCTTTAGTTAAATCTAGTGTAGAAAAGTAGTTAGCTTTTCCTAATTTGTCTAATATGTCGTCAATTAGTGGAATAGGGAATTTATCCTCTTTTGTTGCGTTATTTAATTTTCGATAGTCAATGACTATCCTCCACTCTTTGTTTCCTACTTTGTCTTCTTTTTTTGGTACAATCCAGATTGGGGCATTGTAAGGTGAAGTACTTGGTTTGATAATTTTTTGATCTAATAGATCTTTGATTTGTTTGTCCACTTCTTTTTTGTGGATTTCGGGATATCTATATATCCGTGTGAAGATCGGTTCTTCATTTATTGTGGGGATTTTATGTTTTACATGACTGGTAAAACTTAAATCATCTCCTTTTTGGTAAAATACCTTTTGGTGTTGTTTCAATAAATTAAATAAACTTTTATGTTCCTCATCGTTTAGATGTGAGACTCTTTGACTTTCCAAATTTTCGAAAGTAAATGTGTCTGGTGAAATTAAATTCTTTAAATGATTTATTTCAATTTGATATTCCTGTTCGTCTGCCTCAGAAAAGAACAGTGGAATAATTTGTTCATTTAGTTTTAGTATTTTGTTTTTAAAATAAATACTGGCATTATTTGGAAATAATATATTGTTTCCAATTAATCCATCAAAGCTGACATTAAAGTTGTGGATTTGAAAAATGCAATCTACGCGAGATTTGAGTGCAAATTTTTCTTTTGGTATAACTAATTCCTTGTCTATTGATATAGAAGTACCTACTGTTTTGATTTCTAATGGGTGTTTCCTTATTTTGGTGTAGCTTATTGGAGCTTTTTCTTTGTTTATTAGACTATTAGTGGCTCCTGTGTCAATTAATAGTCTTAATGTTTCATTATTCTTTTCTAACTTAATAAAGGGGAGTTTGTTGTCTCGTTGAGTAGACAGGTTTCCGAGGCTACATTCGGAAAAACCGTGTTGTTTTGATCACTTTCGTTATAGTTAGTTTGAATCTTCTTTAATTGACTAGAAGTTGGGTCAAGTTGGGTCAACTTTCATAGGTTTATATTGTTTACTAGGAGGTTTGTAATTTGGGTTATAATTATTACCTTTATAATTTGGATTAGGGTTGTTAGTGTTTTGGTGATTAAATGGGGGTTTTATATAAGTTGGATTTCTAGGTGTGAAGTTATTATTTTGATTTGGATATTTTTTATAATTATTTTGGGGGTTTTGTGTAGTTTGAATTTTTGGTGCTTCTAGTAATTTCTTTGGAGTTTCTTCAGATTTTTCATTTACAAAACCAGCTTGAGTTAACTCATGTAAGGCTGCTTGTAAATTAGGGGGTTTTAATGTAAATAATATTGTTCGCATGTGAACTGGTAAACGTTCTTTAAAAATGTTTAATGCTGTTTGTGTGTTATGAGTAATTTCCTCATTCTTTCCCTCTTGTACTGTTTTTTGGTTTAATTCACAGAGATTCTTTTGTATTTCGTTATAAAAGCTTATAACATTTCCTTTATAAGGAGTTTGTCTCAAATCATCATAAAGTTGAAATGAGGATTTAAATCCTCCGAAATTTACAACTAGTAATTCTTTTATTTCTTTCCAGGTGGTTAAGTGAGCATGTATTTCAATACAACGTTAAGCTCTACCTATAAGTTTAGACTTTAATATATTTATACACATTGTCTGTGACTGAATGTCATATTTATTAAGAGTGGGAGTTATCCCGTCAACGTTTGTAATAAAAGTATATAAGTCTTCTCTTCGTCCATCGAAAGTATTTAACTTTTCGATGTACTTGAGTGGGTCTAGTGTGAGTGTTAGTGACATATTGGCTTTACAATTTGAGTCTTGTTCTAATATAATATTTTCAATATTTGGTAGTTTAATTTGTGATAATTGTTTATCTAAATTAATATAAAAATTCTTACTATCTCTGTTGTATTGTGGATCTCCTTCGTTTGATGAACAATCTTCTTCGTCAGAGTTCCTTGGATATGGATTATTCTTCCTTTGTGTCTTCTTGAAAGGGTGCATTTATTGAGTATTTTTTTTTTTTTTTTTTTTTGTAGTTGGTTATGTTATAATTAATTTTCCTCTATGGATATCGTAACATTACTCTTGCATGAGGGTGAGTTACTAAATTAATTATTGATATTTTTAGAATTTTAGATAAGTGTTCTAATAACTTTATTATTCACTGAAGTAATCTTTATATGCACTAAAGAGTTTATTCTTCACTGAATTTATTTTGCAATATCGTTAAGTAGTCCAATTAAATTATTAATTCTAAAGATTTCTTTTTCGCAGAATTTTAGATATTAATTTCACTTTTAATATGGGTATAAGTTATTAAAATAATTTTCTTTCTTTTTGTAAAAAATTGAATTTAATTTTCACTTTATACACTTGAACGATAGGTAAACGATGGGTTCTTATTTGCAAAGGATACACATATTATATTTTGTGTATCCTACCGACTGCGCCAATTTTAGTATTTAATTAAATAAAATACTTTTTAAAAAGGAAGAATTTAGAGGCGGAGCTCCAAATTCTTTCAAGTTATCTTTATTGAGGTTGCTTAAAATCTGACCAGAGTGTCACAGACAACTGGTATTTATCGTCTTATTACATATACGACTTCTATCTTTAGAAGTCTAATCGTATCTTTGATTTTGTTTATTTCAACACTTTTGTTCGTATCTTTGATTTTGTTTATTTCAAATTTTTTTTTAGTCTGCATTTGAGCGGATATCCGTTCATCAGATGCAGACAGAGAATAAGCAAAAGTGTTTATTAAATTACAATGTATCTTTGATTAAAAAATGAAATTATCTTTTTTTTTAAAAAATACTTTTATCAGTATTCTTGGTTATAACATATATATATTCTATATATATGTATATTCAACAAACAAACAAAAATTATTGTATTTTCCACAGAAATCTACATTTTATAACATTTAAAACTTTTAACCACAAGTCGCAGTAGAAAACTTTCTTGTAAAAGCTTAATTATTTCCTACCAATTAATTTAGCTTTGGAAGAACTTTTGCAACGAAATTATTATCCTTTCCTTAAGGTTACACTATTAGCCAGTAGCCTCTCTCTTGTCTCCTCCTCCTCCCCCTACCACTTGAATAACACTTCCCCCTAAGAAAAGTCCATCTTACCAAAAAAAATCTCTCTTTTTATTATAGAGTTGTTCTGGAAAAAGAACTTCTTCCGCTCTTTTTTTTTTTTTTTTGATTGCTTAAAAAAAACATTCTTTTCAAAACTTTGAAGCATTCCTTGGTTTTTCGTGCCGCTCAAGCTCGAATTGTAAATAAAAAGATCTCATTAAAAGTTTAGCGAGTTTCTCTTTTGAATTCTTTGTGTATTAACTGAAACCAAAACCGAATCAGGCAGGACTCTATATAAGTTGCAAAATGCAAAGTGGTCTATAGTTTGGGATGTTGTGTTGCATTTCTATGCAGGTATAGGAATTGAAAATATGCACCGAAAGGCAGTTAGGAGTATTTCAAAATTTGATTACAAACAAAAAGCAAACATTGGTTCACACGTTCATGATAAGGCCTTAACTAAACCGTGCTGACTTCACAGTGAAGTTAGAAGGACAGTATGATTTTTTTTTTATTGAGAACTTCAAAACTTGGAAATGCCAGAAAACTGCATATTTGGAACCTTACTGCAAATCTCAAGCATGAATTGTTCTCGATATAGATACACTTTGTTGCTTGTCAACTTCAATTTTCCAATTTTATAATTTTTTTTTTTTAAATAAAGACTTCAAAATTTGGACCTAGCCAGTTTTTTAAATACAAACAAAATTGTAAATTTGGAGTAGCTATAAATAAATAAATTGTGTGGCGCAACGGCTCGTGAAGAACCAGACGGCCTAGACTTACAACTCGCAACCATTCCCGTGCAACCTCCAGCACAGCGTGACAGTCCAACGCACTAACCATTACTAGCCTCACTACAATTTTCTTGTTTGGTTCACGAAATACGGCATGTTACCTGCTATCTTCAATATGTGAAGTTGAAGTTGAGGAACTATAAAATCAGGAAAAGAAATGCAGGAAAATTGCAAACAAAAATGCAAAAAACTGTACGTTTTATGTTATCTGCGAAATAGTTCAGCGGATTAGAAATTCTAATGAATTTTGTCCATCAACAAGGGTAGATAGTTAGATACTGATAAAAATGTTTAAGCAGTGAACACTTCTTTCGAAAAAAAAGTGGGTAGGATATAGGAAACTTTTAGGAGAGGACAGACGATAATGGATTTGTACTTTTCGAGAATTTTTGGAACTATAAAATTCCCATAGGGGGTCATTAGGCATCTTTGTATTTTTTGTCGGGAAAATTGCTCCACTGCGTAAGCCGCCATCTTGGATTTTCTCACACTAGTTACTAATATAAGCAGAAAAAACTTTAAACAATGCAGCACAAACAATGGCAACACTTACAATCTCGTGCTATATCTTTTTTTAAAGCCAGATATGCATTCTTTTATTTGGTGTTTAAAAAATTTTATTTTAGTGAATAGTTTTTGAAAAATAAATTTTCAAACTCAAAATTTTGAAAAAAAAAATATATTTTTTTTTGAACTTTTTTTTTGTAAATTTTACGTAATTAAGTTATATTTTTAATTTTAAAATCCAACGCTCTTAATAATTTGAAGCCGATTGCTGAAAACTGGGTGGACTTAAGTGTTGTAACTCCTTAGAAAATTGAAAATTACGAAAACTAAAATGTGAAGTTGAAGTTGAGGAACTATAAAATCAGGAAAAGAAATGCAGGAAAATTGCAAACAAAAATGCAAAAAACTGCCAATTACTGCGTTGCGTTGGTCCGATAAGTCTAGGTAAAAGTTGCCCAGCCAAATCAGAGACGTTCTAAAATGACCTCATCATCATTTACAACGTTACTTCTGGAGCTATATTCATTCAGTATTTCTCCTTGTGTTTCGTCCTTTTTTTTTCTTTAAAGCGTGCAAAGTCACTACATGCTTGTATTTTATGCATTGGTGAAAACTTTGAACTATAATTGAAAAAAAAAAAAACTACATACATAAATCTTAATTTGCATCAGAGTCGTTGTATAGTAGTTGTCGTCTGGTCCTGTCGTCGGCGTCGTCGTCCTCGTCGTTGGCTAGGAATGTTTTCTTATGAAAAAAATAATTTTTTCCATCATGTCAACGAGAATATCATTCGAAACGTTTCCGCCATGTTGTCCCTATGGCATGCTGCCTGTCCTCGCTAGCCCCGTTTACACTCCAGCTTTGACTCTACAGAGGATGTCACACGAAGGAATCCGATTGCATGAAAACATTTTGCCTGTCATTAAAAAAAAGTTCCTTATGTTGCAACTTTGGTATTGGAAACATTTTTCGCTTTGCAATATCCTTTGTATGGAACTATTGCTGCACCTTATTCCTACTGATACAGTTGGAATATAATACATAAATGTATAAGTAGGAATAAAAGTTGAAACTATTTTAAGAATGGCACATACGCGGATGTGTTCCTTTTATACCAAGGGCTAGGGCTAGGATACATAATTCCAAATTAAAGTTACTAGCGTGTGACATGGACATATATATGCATGTATTCATCTACCCATTCTCCATAGAGTAATTATGAAGTTTTTTAATTAAAAAGTAAAGTTTAAGAAAATGGGGAAATTATTTAAATTTTTTCGTAGATATACCCATTTGCTTGTTGAGAGAATAATATTCAAAGGGTTTTCTTTAACTCGTGCAATTTGTTGAATGCCCCAACGACAACGACGACGAAGAGCGACGATGACAACGACGATGTTCAAAGCATGTATAAGGCTCTTACCAACTCCCCATGCTGGGTGCTTCATACTCTATGATGGTAACAGGAGTGGAATTGGTATTCTAGTGAAGGAGGTGAAATTTTTACTGCAGTAGTTTTATCCCAGTTGGTATGTTAATTACTTGAAGATTTTCTTTTTTTTCCTTTTTTATTTTGTTGAAGCACATATTCATACAAATTAAATAAAAGACAAGGAAATTATACTGTTTATATGTTGGGGTTATGTTGTGTGGAAACTTTATAATATAATAATGTGAAAGTTTTTTGGGGGAATTTTTAAGCTTGGTTTCGCAAATTGGTTCTTTAGAAAGTTTTCCAATATAATTTTGATTGAATTTTTGCAGCTTAATGACTTGAGAAACAATTGCTGCTTGTGTTAAGTGTATTCAGAAACTTAAGTAATAAAGTTTTATTTTAAATATCACCAGAGCGGTTGTTTAATAAAAGAATATAATATGTGATGGTTACCAAAGTAGTTAGGTAGTAGGTAGGAGCTCTGAACCTTTCGCACCTCCTATATGGGATATTCGCAAAAAAAAGTTTGCCATCTAAAACGCCAGTAAATGGTTAAAAAAGACAACTAGTTTTAAAAGTTTTTAATCAATGGTTAAAGTTTTCAAGGTCACCAACTATTTTTGGCACCTCATTTATGGGATGGAAAGGCCACCGACTCGTGATATAAAGTCAGCTAGTCTCAGTAATTGGAAAACAATTATTCCAGTTTTTGTGGATGTAACGGTGTCTCAAAATATGTACACTTCAGGATAATCATCACTCCAAAAACGACAGTTTTGTTTACACTGTCGTATCCATTCAACCAAAGTACGCTTTGGTAGACTAAATTCTAAATGATTTTCAGAATAAATTGGCACAATTTGGAAGCGTTGTTCAGGCGTCAGCCTATTCTAGGGCTGGCCACGAGATGAGACTCGGCGAGACTTTTGTAAGTCTCGTCTCGGTCTCGTTAAAATCGAAAATTTTCATTCTCGTCTCATCTCGTCTCGTCTCGTCTCGTCATGTGAGACCTTTCTCGTCTTGTGACCAGCCCTAGTCTAATCAGGTTGAAACGCCAAACCAAACTAAAATAAGTCACTTCACGGCTGACAAAATGGCCGCCAGTTAAAATAGTGTTGCCAATTTAAAGTTCTATACCTCTAAAAAAATACACTCTACTATAATGATGAGAGAGCGTCCGATGGAAAACTGAGGATATACTGTACTGTTATGTTTTATGTTATCTGCGAAATAGTTCAGTTTTTGGAACTATAAAATTCCCATAGGGGGTTATTAGGCATCTTTGTATTTTTTGTCGGGAAAATTGCTCCACTGCGTAAGCCGCCATCTTGGATTTTCTCACACTAGTTACTAATATAAGCAGAAAAAACTTTAAACAATGCAGCACAAACAATGGCAACACTTACAATCTCGAGCTATATCTTTTTTTAAAGCCAGATATCCATTCTTTTATTTGGTGTTTAAAAAATTTTATTTTAGTGAATAGTTTTTTAAAAATAAATTTTCAAACTCAAAATTTTGAAGAAAAAATATATTTTTTTTTTGTACTTTTTTTTTTTGTAAATTTTACGTAATTAAGTTATATTTTTGATTTTAAAATCCAACGCTCTTAATAATTTGTAGCCGACTGCTGAAAACTGGGTGGACTTAAGTGTTTTAACTCCTTAGAAAATTGAAAATTACGAAAACTACTAAGGTATTTGTTAAAAAAATGTTTTTTGTGTATTTAGTGTTTAAACTTGGGATCTTTGAAATTACGAGAATTTTCATGTGCTTTTCTATCGGAGTCTCTTGTTTACCCTTTCCTCTACTTAGGTCCTGATCTTATATTCATTCTACGTTTCATATTCAGTGCGCGGGGGTTACTTAACATCTTGGTAAAAGTATTTAAACAATATTATGCTACGGCTTTTGCGTATTTTATTGGGAAGATCACGATGAACAATATCTACCTGCATCTACATAAATAAAGCCTAAAAGTTCTCACATACCAACGTGAAAAATTCGGTGCGACAACGACAAAAATAGACAAAAAAAAAAACTGCACTGACACCAAAGTTCTACCATCATATTGCTTCATTCTTACAGTATCCAACGGAAAAGAACACAAAATCTAAGAAAAATAAGCTATCTTCTTTTTCATCCATGCCTTCCTCCGCAGTAGGTTCTAACTGATGTATCTTTCTATTATCTGTCAGACGCAGATTCATTTATTGTTGGAACTGCCATTCAAGAAGAAATAAATGACGACGTTGTCACAATTATTAGCGAGGGTATTGACCTGATTGTCCTATTGACTGGCCTGGGCCGTTATTTGACGAATGTTTTTTTCAAGAAGCCTAGCAGAGGACGAACTCCTGCACATGTTTACTCGACGGTTTCGTTAAAATATATAATGAAGCAATAGCCAGGCACATTTTGTTTCTCCATGCATTTATAGGCTGTGACACAACGTCGGCAATATACAATGTTGGCAAAACCAAATTGTTCAGTGTTCTTCAGAAAAATCCAGACTGAGGAGAAGCTTTGAATTTGTTCAAAAATCAAAACGCTACCAAACAAAGTTTAGTAACTTGTGGGGATCGTATTTTAACAGCTCTATTCGCTGGCAGTACAGATGAGATTTCACTAAACACCCTTCGATTCAAGCGTTTTAGTAAATCTGTTGCAAAAACCAACTTCATTCTTGCAAGCCTTCCACCTACCGCAGCCGCTGCGGAACAACACATATATAGGACATATTTACAAGTGCAAATGTGGCTTAAAAACGATTTGGATGCCACATCGTGGGGCTGGAAGAAAACTCTTCATGGGTTAGAGCCCATTAGCACCACTGACGATGTCGCTCCTAAATCATTGCTCAAAACGATTTCCAGTAAATGCAAAACAGATTGTGGGAATATATATGGCTGCCGTAAGGCGGGACTTAAGTGTTCTGTTTCATGTGCAAACTGCTCTGGCGAATCTTGCGAAAACGTTGTTCACATAAGGGAGCTGCTCGATGATGAGGATGCAGTTGAATCAAACAATCCCGGACAAATACGAACTGACAATACGGAAGATGAAACACTTGCCATGGTTGAAAATGAAGTTGATGATTTTAATTTGGAACTACCATCATCGATAAAAACGCGCCTAGTACTCTACCTCAACGGTGGTGCGGAAAAGAGTCAAGAGTATATCAAACAATAGCCTCCGATGGAAAAGCATATGAAAATTCCCGTATTTTCAAAGATCCCAAGTTTAAACACTAAACACACAAAAAACATTTTTTTAAGAAATACCTAATAGTTTTTTTAATTTTAAATTTTCTAAGGAGTTAAAGTTCTTAACTCCACCCGGTTTTCAACAATCGGCTGGAAATTATAAAGAGCGAATTTTAAAATCAAAAATATTACTAAACTATACGTAAAATTTTCAAAAAAAGTAAAAAATTTTTTTTTTCAAAATTTTGAGCTTGAAAATTAATTTTTCAAAAACTATTAACTAAAACTAAATTTTTTAAACACCAAATAAAAAGATGTATATCCGGCTTTAAAAAAAAATATTGCATGTGATTGTAAGTGTTGCCATTGTTTTTCAATATTTTTTTTTATATTCAAAGTTTTTTTTGCTAATAAAAAAAACTAGTACTTTAGTAAATCCAAGATGGTGGCTAACGCAGGGGAGCAATTTTCCCGACAAAAAACTCCAGGATGCCTATTGACCCCTTCTAACGAGTTGTGAAAGAAAAGGGTGCAGTACTATTTTTTCCTTGGCAAATGCTCATTCCGACTGGGCTAAGAGGTCAAGTGCCCAGGTGCGTGTTTTTAATCTGGTATACCCAGGAGGCCTATTCCACTGTGCTTTGCAAATACCATTTAGTCAACATTTGATACTAATGAATGTTTGAAACTCTGATTGTTTTGTTATAGCGTGGTAAGAAATGACTTATCATTAATGTCCTCTTAATACGGATCAATTTGAATTGAGTTTGTTCATGTCTCTCCATGACATTGCACGTTTGACATTGTGCGTTTCGCACCACAATCTATGGCCGTTTCGATAATTAAAACGTCAGCATCATTTTTGACTTGCTCTTTAGGATGTTAGCAGCCTTAAACTTTTGAGAAAGCATAGCAATGAGAGTTTGTTGTTTGCATTAGCGAGAAATTGTTGTTGGGAAGTTGACGCCGTCATTGATGCAGCAAACAAAATACCTCCTGATGAAGGAGCTGAAGCACATCGACGACGCTGCTCGGAAGCTTTTATATTGTTTCGCTGATCCTTATTGACATCCATCGAACATCTTAACCAAACCGTTTTTGAGTTACTTTAAAAAAACACACTTTCATGTCCGGTTTTGATACCAAAAATTAATTAATTAATTTTACGACCCGAGTGATTCTTTGAACTGCTATAACTTTTTTACTGTAAATGCTATGGACAAAGTGTATATATATGAGCATATAAATAAATAAAATAAGAATGAAATAAATGTTTTAAATTGTTTAAATTTCTAAGGTGTAGTAATTCGAGCGATGACATTTGTTTTTCTTGATCAAAATGGAAAAAAATTAAAAATCTTTAAAGCTATTTTTAAAAGAAAATTTACACCTATACCTACATACAATAATGAAAACAGATTTTTAAAAAATCCAACTTTAAATAAAAAAAAATACAAATTAAAAAAAAAAAATTGCATTTTTCTAAAGAATTTAGACTGGAATATTATTACTTGCGATATAGGTTATAAAAGCTAAGACTAGGATTCGTGCAAGAAATCCAACTCGAGATAATAAAGAAGGTCTCACAATTCTGTCTGTCTGTCTGCCAGTCTCGACATGCAGCCTAAGCCACTGAAGTGATTTTCTTCAAACTACGGACATCCAAATTATGGATTCTCTAGAGGATAACTTTAAATTTGTTTAGCTCAAAAAATAACGGTGTCTACCTGCCATACAACTCTTATGAAAAAAGTAGTTTATTTCAAAAACGGCTATAATGGTTTCAATAAAAAAAACTTTAATTACTATTAAAGATAAGGTAAATATTTTGATAGAAAAAATGTCATAGAACCAATTTTTTGGTTTTCAAATTTCTCGTTTTCGTTTTCGATCTCAACTAAAATTTTGTGTAAAATTGTATTTTAATGAATAGTAAATGCTTGCAAGTCAAATTTTATTTTAAAAAATATACACAAAATTGTATACCTAAATGAATATAGGTACCTACCCACTTATCACTAAAAATGCTTTTCACCAAAGTCTCTGGAACCCATTGAAACGTACAAAAATAGGAAGGTTTTGTCAAATGCAATCAACCACTCAAAGCAAACTTTTCTATAAGGCCTAGTTTTCGGTATATTTGCATTCAAAGTTATTTTTTTGAGTTTTGAAGGCTTGTATGAATTTGGATGCCTAAAGTTCCGCACATAAGGCTCGGAGGTCATTCCGGTTTATTAAGCGCTTAATTAGTTAACTTATTTAGTTAATTAATGAGAAAATTAGAACATTCTATGAGGTCTGGTTGCGAAAATATCTTAATTAAAAGTAAATCCATTATTTTCGATTGTTTTGAGTTTTGAAAGTTTGGCTGACTTTGGATGCCTAGTTCCACAAATAAGGCATGGGAGGCCTCGCTGTTTTCAAAACACTTTATCAGTTTTTTTAGAGCGTTATCCATTGCTAAAAACTAGAGCATTGTATGGGCTCTGGTTGCAAAGATATTTTCATTCAAATTTAATCTTTTGTTTTTCAACCCAAAAACTTAAAGTCTTTATATGACCATAACTTTACAAATAAGGCTCGTAAGAGGTTGCGGTTGAAGTTGTTGAACAGGACAGGCCTTCGGATTGTCGTTCAAAACTGTTTTTTTTTTTTGTCAATCGGTTTTTCGAAAAAAAGCATGGACTACCTATAAAAATGAATTATTAAGAAAACCACTCTGATGATATTCAATTTTCACATTTCTTAAGTTAATCAGATGGCATACTTCTTTTTTGCAGTTCTAACTATTTGAAATGCTTTCTTAGAAAAAATAAATAATAAATTGGGTGGCACAATGGCTCGTGACGAACCAGGGCCTAGTGACTAACAACTCGCAACCATTCCTGTGTGAGCCTGTTGACAGGAATGGCTAGACGAGAAGCACTTATTCGTGACAAGTGATACTCTTGGAGGAATTGTCAATTCCTCGCAAGAGGCAGTAGCCCTGAAAAAAACTTTTTAGTTTTAAGGTGGATGAGGCTGGGAAGCGAACCCAGACCTCCAGCGTGACAGTCGAACGCACTAACCATTACGCTATGGGCTACTACAAAATGTTTTCTTCGGCTATTTAAATGTCTAGTTAATAGTTATTTATAGCAATAATTTATATTAAACATGTATATTAAAACGTTATAGTTGTTGTCTGCCCTCGACCATGAAAATTCCAGCGGGCGCCACACCCACCAACAAAACGACCACCTTCATGTATTTTTATATACAGAATGTCCAGTAAATAATGTATAAACTTGCAACCAGTTAGAAAGAAAATATGAAAAAAAAATTCATAGTTTAAGGTTATGATTAAAAACAAAAACAAAAAAATAAAGAGGACGACTTCCCTCAAATAGATACACCCTACCACGGTTCAATGATTAATATTATTTGTTTATTTTTATAAAACTCTTAAATAATTTTCTCTACGACCTCAATTTGCTTCTTAGCTACAACGTACTCTAGCTCGAAGATAGTATTTATAGCCACCGAATAATGTAAATTTAATATAAATATCCCATCAAAAAACGACAAACTTTCCCCGCAGAAATTACAGATTTTTAATATTTTTCTACTGCTGTTTCAACATCATAGTAAAACCAACGTTTTGCTTTGACTTATTGATATAAAAATAGATTTGAAGTTGAATATGAGGCGAATCATCTCTTGAATAAAGACCAGTACTAGATTCTTTGCGCATCAGCAACGACTTATCCACACCTTTCCAACTGACTTTCGACTTGAAAGAGTGATAAAATTATATGTTTTCCTTAACTACGTACTCGTATTAAAAGGAATCACAACAAAAACATAAATGTTAAACAAATAGTCAAGTTCTTCTATGTATATACAAAAACCTCTGCGTAACAAGTCAGCCATAAAAAGTAATGAGATCTAAAAGATTAGAGATTACTGACTTCAATTGAATTTGTTAACTAGTCAAGCTTTCAGTTCAAAATTGAGTAATTAGGTAAAAAAAGAAAACTTGCCAAGTAAGCCAACTCAGTTTAAGTCAGTAATCATTAAATAACAGATTTTTCCGATAACTTTGAGGTTCTTCCTTATTACTCTACTTAAAATATTTCATATTTATAATTAATAAACTTTGAACTTGGCGTTCTTTAAGATCTCATTTATTTTTACGGCTGACTTCTTATGCAAAGGTTTTTGTATATAGAAGAACTTGGCTACTTTTTTAACATTTACGTTTTTGTTGTGATTTCACTACTTTTTGCAAAGGTTCTTTTTATCAGGAAAAGTGGGTGGAATAAACTCCCGATGAGAGCCTCGTACGTAAAGTAAGTTTTTAATGTATGCCTTTTGTATATACTACAAGTCATAACCATCTACCAATTTTCATAAGTTAGAAGTGCTCCACTGAAACGATAATAATTGATAAGAAGTGGGTGTATGAAACGCCCCTGCAATGAAAATTTCATCACTGATGGAAAAAATGCGATCTAAAAGTAAATTCGACCGTATTTGATATAAAGTATTTTAAATCAAGTGGCGCATTTTTATTTTTACGTTGAAACAATGTTAATTTGAGATTCAATCTAGTTTCAAAGTAAAACATGTTTATTTATTCATTGAAATCAACTTTTGTTCATTTACATTCCGTTCAACGTTGTTTTAAAGTAAAAGGTTATCGTTTTTACATTGAGATCCACATTTAAAGTGCGTTCAACCTTGTTTCTAAGTGAAACGTATTCATTTTAACATTTAAATCCACACTTTACATTGCGATCCACTTTTGGTGCATTTAAAGTGTCATCAACGTAGTTTCAAAGTGTTGCATAGTTAAGTAAACCTCAATTTGTTTGTGTTTGTAAGCTTAAAATAAAGAAATTCGAGAGCGCGTTGTTGTTTTTCGAAGTAGCTCCCTTACATTTGTGAACAAATTAAATGCGCACTTAAAATTCACTGTCATATAATCGAAAAAAAAAATATTTAATTACTTTTCCTATATTTATTACTATGAAATACTCATAGCATTAAACGACTCACTTTAAGGTGTTACAAATAAATGATTCACCACACAAATGAAATGCATCGAGCATGAATATACATTTGTCTTTGTCTTACTTAAACAAAGAAGCGTGGCGTGGGTAGCCATTTTGAATCAATACGTAACCAAGCGAAGTTCAATCTACGTTGATTCAAAGTAAACAAATGTTGTTTTAAAAGATGGGTGAATTTGATTTAACTTTGATTCCACCCTAAATCAACTATAAACGTAGTAAAATCTAGTTCATTTTTAAGTATGAAATCACTCTGAAATAAAGTCGCTTCACTTTGGTTTAAGAATTTTCGGCGTTGGTGCCAAATCGTTCCGAAAAATATTAGAATCGAAGTTTTTTGCTTTGAATTAACGTTGTTTTTTTCTCTGTGATGATTTCAACTTTTACTTTGTCTACACCTGAAAACGAACCGCTTCACCGAATTTCATAATCCGGCACCAAACGAAAGTGGCCGCGATATTATTAATATTAATTCTGTGAAAAAGGGTGGTTGTCACGCCCACTGAATGTTAAATCTCAAATTTTTAATTTTCCCTTTGCTTGCATGTCAAGTCCTATCGCTCTACCAAATTTCATCATTCTACGACAACCAGAAGTGCTCCACATAATTGGTATCAATTCTGGGAAAATGGGCGGATGCCCCGCCCTCTGAATTTAAAATCGCAAATTTTAAAATTTTTCATTTGCTTGCACTTCTAGCCCCACCAAATTTGATCATTTTACGACAATCAAAAGTGCTCCTCATAATTGATATCAATTCCATTTAAATGGGCGGGTGCCACGCCCCTGAATGTAAAATATAAAATTTTAAAAACTTTCCTTTGTCTGCACTTTAAGCCCTACCGCCGCCGTACTAAATTTCATCATTCCACGACAATCAGAAGTCCTCCAAATAATTTATATCAATTCTATGAAAATGGGCGGGTGCCACGCTCCCTGAATGGAAAACCTTGTTTCTTTTGTAAACACCACAGGACCTACCGTTGTGCGAAATTACAAGATTCTACGATGTCGGGAAGGGCTCCATAATTTTGATGGTCTGTCAGTCAGTCAGTTACGGTTTTTGCGATTTTTGCTGTCTTATATCTCGTGAGCCCCTAATGCTCAAGAATTGAAATTTGGTGAGTTGCCTAAACCTGGTGAGCTTAGCAAATGCTGCGAGTTTGAAGTGTCTGACTTTATTGGTACTGAAGTTAGAGGGGGGTTGAAAATCGCCTGAGTTTGATCCTGTAAAAAGGGTGTAGTGTCAGAACTTAGCTGGGCACTACCTTGCCCTTTCATTAATTAAGATTAATTAAGCTTTATATTTCTCACCATTATACCATTATAGCCAAAGCCAAAGGAACATACAACAATTTATTATGCATACGTACATGCATACCTTACAATTTACCTGTTAACTCCACCGAAAAAAAAATCAAACAAAAAACCTTCTCTGATTCTTGAAAAACATAACTACAGATTTCCGCTTCAATTGAATAAACCAATTTCCAAAACACAAAGTTTTCCTCATCGTCATCGTGTCTAAGTTAAGGATTGTGCTTTGTGCTTCTGCCACAAAAAAAAAAAAAAACAACAACAACAAAAAATAAAACAAAAATTGTGAACTATAAAAGTGGAAAACTCTTACGGAAGGAAACACAGGTAAATTTTCCATAGTATTCTAGAAGACGTTCTTTAAACCGACCACGAGTATGTCCTTATGTCTCAAGCATTTAAATAAAATTCCAATGACAAGACATTAAAAATCAGTTGAAGGATAAGGATATTTTTGTTGATTTTTTTCTTTTCTAAAGTGTACCGTGGCGTACCTTGACAGTTTTCTTTTGATTTTGTTAGAAAAAAAAAATACGCAACGAAAATGAATAACAATTATTCAAATGATGGAAACTCCTTGGAACACAATGTGCTGTGGAACATGGTGATGGAAGAAGAAGTGTAGTAAGGATCCACTTTACGATGTTTTTTTTTTTTTTTTTTTTTTTTTATTTTTCACCGGGTGGTTCCTTTTCGGAAATTGAGTTGGCGAAGACATTAATATTAATTTGCATACTTTTGCTGGCAAGAGTTTTGACAGAGGTGGCGCTTCAATTTGATCCTATGATGTGCGTATAGTATATAGTCTTGTTGGAGAGGAAATCGTACATCATTGAGTGATTTTCAGTGGAATTTGTGTACTTTTTCTACGGAAGAAGTATTGGTTTTGGGTAAAAATTAGTTTTAAATTTTAAACAAAAATTAAATACAGAAAATGATGGTAATGTACTTTGAACATAAAAAAGGTACCTAGGCCTTGCATTAAATTCTATCCTTTGGTCTAAATGGCGATTAGCTTAAGACCAAACAAAATGCTAGTGCGTGATGTAGGTTTGGTCGATACAAGTAAGAAATCGTGTGGAAGGGTCGTAGGGTGGTCCTATTTCCTCCTTTAAGAAGTAAAGGTCCTAGAAAAAGTCAAATACATTGGAAATGTATACTTTTTTATGTTCAGCATTAAATAAGAAACGAGAATCAATAAAGCGAGAACATGCGACCTAAACGTGTATTTTATTTGATATTTTTTCAGTTGAAACAACCACAATGTGCTGTCGTCGTCGTCGATGAGAAGTCGATGGGCTGATGTTGATGATGGTCGGATGGCTTAAGGCAGAGCTATTAGTGGCGGATCCTTAACTTATGCTACTGGATGTTATTTTTTTTTTTGTTGGATACAACTTAAAAAAATATTTGCCCTTTGTTTGTTTGAAGTTTGTCGGTGTTTCGTTTAGAAGACTTTGTAATATTGGATTAAATTGGGCGGAAATTTTAATTTTGATGTTTTTTTTCTTTTCGCAAAAGAAATGTAGGTACCTATCCGGAATTTACATTTTAAAAAATGCGTATACCTGTTCTATAAGATTTAATTGAAAAATGTCATAACCTTGGTAAAATTTCAAATGCGTAATGCATGACATTTTAGTAAAGAGCATCTTTTCTGCTGAACAATATTATTGAAAAGTCACCATCGTCAGTCGGATGAGTATTCTTAAAATTAGAAAAACAAGTAAGAATTTGGAAATAATATTTTAAGAAATCATCTATCTTATTAGTTACGAGTATTCTTAACCTTTTTTAATTAGAAATTTTATTTAGGTACTAGCAAGCTAATTTCGAGAACATTTGAAAACCAAAATTTTGACAGCTACTATAGTTCCACATGAGCTAAAGTGAAAATTCTGAACTGTTCAATACAGAATGTCTTATGTCGTTTTCGGTTGCAGGTTCGGAGTTACCCTTTTTTGACTCCGATTACTCTAAAATAATTCGATTGGCTGTTCCGAGTAATGTTTATGGAGTATTTTTGTGTTCCGGAATCAATAAAGGAGTAGACCTGGAGCACACATATACATATAAACCCTTTCATCGGATTATTTGTCAAATTAATTTTACTTGACTGAACGTGCAATATACATACATAAATATCAGACAATTTACGCACAAGAAATAAAATAAATCGGGTGGCACAACGGCTCTAGCCTGAAAAAAAAACTTTTTAGTTTTTAGGTGGACGAGGCTGGGAAGCGAACCCAGACCTTCAGCGTGACAGTTGAACGCACTAACCATTACGCTACGGGCTACTACTACAATTTACTCACACACACATAAATATTTCACAAATTAAGTCTCGGAACAATAGAAAATAATTCGATTGGAATCAAAAAGGAGTAGTAGGTACTGTTCCGAAATCCAATCAAAAACGACATTATTTTAAAATCAATTATGACAGTTGTTGTTTGCTACAGCAATGTGGTTCAAATATTGTAAACTAAAAATTGAAAAGTTTAAATATTTTATAAGTTTCTAACTGTTGAACACGAAAGACATTCCTAATTTAAAGTTAAGGGATGAAAGGTAAGTCCAAATACAAGAAAAATTAAATTCTCGACTGGGTTACAGGAACTTGCTTTTATGTTCAATGGGCTTGTGTTAAATTTAAAAAAATGTATGTTAGTTGTACCTGCATTCAAAACCTTGAGATTATTTTTTACTTTTTAAAAGTAGGTAGGTAGGTTAGGGGTGACTATTAATTTTTTTTTGTCCGATATTCAAAATGGGTATCGTGGATCTTGTAGAGGATACCCACACAAGTATTTCTGCGTCCCGTAATTTTTTGAAATGGTGCAGATTTGTATGTAAAAAAAACACGTTGTTTTTTTCAAAGTCAACAAATGATCAAGAATTTCGCGTATCAAAAGTGGTTTCGCCGACTTTAAAAGATTTCTTTTGACTCTCTAAATAAATAAATCGGGTGGCACAACGGCTCATTGAGAACCAGGGCCTAGTGACTAACAACTCGCAACCATTTCTGTGTGCGCCTTTCGACAGGAATGAAGGGACCTCCAATTTTATGCCGAATCCGAATGGCTAGACGAGAAGCACTTATTCGTGACAAGTGATACTCTTGTAGGATTTGTCAATTCCTCGCAAGAGGCAGTAGCCCTGAAAAAAAACTTTTTAGTTTTTAGGTGGACGAGGGTGGGAAGCGATCCCAGAGCTCCAACGTGACTGTCGAACGCACTAACCATTACGCTACGGGCTACTTCTTTTGACTCTCTAAATTTTGACTCCTTAAAATTTCAAAATATGCCTGTTTTACTCGATAAATGGCTGAAAACTTCCTAAAAATCGGTTTATTTTTAAACTTTTCTCGATTTTAAAGACCTCCATGGGTTCAGGAACGAGCAAGCAAGACTCAGATCAGAGGTAATTTCATGTGCTGAACTCAAATCTATCATCCGTTTTTCGCCATCAGCTCTAGTTTTTGTGATATTCCAGTCTGAAAATGGAATATAACCATTTTTTCACCTATTTTTCGAAACAAATGAACCATTTCATCATAGTACTTCACTATGACTCTGGTTCATGTATGAATCGGTGCATTTTTTTTGAAAAAAAAGCATTTCGAATAAAACAGGCATATTCTTAAATTTAAAGGGGTAGTTACTTAAACTATTTTATTATTAGCATCCCTAGAGAGTCAAAAGAAATCTTTTAAAGTCGGTGAAACCACTTTTTAAAAAGCGAAATTCTTGATCATTTGTTGACTTTGAAAAAAAAAAGTTTTTACACAAAAAATGGCCGCGGGGTCTGGAATTACATTTTAAAAAATTTCCGGGACGTAGAAATACTTGTGTGGGTATCCTCTACAAGATCCACGATACCCATTTTGAATATCTGACAAAAAAAATAATAGACACCCCTAAGGTAGGTATCTATATCGTCTTTTGTTCTACCGAAAATTGCCATCCCCTTGAAAATCTATGTCTATCACAATCCAAATCTATATAGGGTAGTAGGCGTAAGCCGTCCTTAGGATTAATTGGAAGACTTCCTATCTGAAACAACCATTTATTTTTATTATTATTTTATCTTAGGATTGTACTAACAAACTTAATCTCCAATTAAATTGAAAAAGGCCTTAAAAATAAATCCATCGAATCCCTAACTATTTCTTTTCCTTCTCATATATTTCAATTTCATCTCAATAAGTTTGCTTCAAACCGCAAACATTTCCAAAGGGACCTACCACAACATATTTCCCAAAATTCCTCAACCACCTAACTGTTATTTATATCTCTCCCCCAAATGGTTTTGAGAGTGTACTTCTGCTATTTCTAACAAATAATAATTAACAAAAACTGCAAAACGAATTCCTGTGTTTCCCATAGAAGATATTATTCTTGTATATTTTACTATAATCTATAGGTTCCCTCCTCTGATTTTGCTGGAATGGAAATACAATCCATTCTAGTAAAACTAACAAAATTTACCTACCTATATCCACCTGTGGTACAAATAAAACTTGAAGGAATTTCAATTTTATTCCAACTTTACACGCTATCCCCCATCACTTTGGAACAACAACAGAAAAAGGATCAACATACCCACTATTTCCCAAGCATCCAATAATAAAAATCCCTAAGGCCATCATCGGCACACAAAATATACAAAAGCATCTTATTCAATTCACATGAATATGCAAATCCTTTAGCTTCATTCTCTTTATAATTCACCTGGATGATAGGATGTACATATAGGATTATTTTATAGGGATGTAGTACTTATATATCTCTTCTTTTGCAAAAAGACGAGGTATACAGCACTACAGCGTTCCCTGTTGCTGCCTCTCTGTCATGCCGACAATAGGTTTCATTTGCTTTGACTTTGTTAATTGATTGCAGCAATTAACTAGAAGACAGCCTCAAGGCATGTGCACCTTTTAAGCACACGAAGATCTTACATTCGTCCTTAATGTCGTTCCCGCTACTCCACCACTTCTGCCACACGGCACCGTAGCGTCGCGTTGTCGTCACCGTCGCCCGCCCACAATCTGATCAAAACACTTGAATTAATTATGTCAGGCAACCTAGAGGCGTAGATAGATACTCGCTACATACCTTCCCTACCTGTCGGTGCCGCTAGAGTGAGCTTAGCTTAGTGTAAACAAAACGTCTTTTCCCGCCAACACAAAAAAAAAGAAAGCACAACAAAAACTCAACAAATAGCTGAGGAAATCAAAGAGAATCTGTAATTAAAGGATATTGCCCAGCATTGGCCTTCTGATAAATATTTACAACCACTCTTCAATTAATTCGCAGAGATTCGCTTCGCACCGAGTCTAATCGGTTGGACGGACAGACGTATTCGTATCGGAATTTAACGATACTTTTAACGAGCTTGTGAACAGCTTCACTGATGATGATGATGAGATGAGTTGAAATGGGGGTTGGGGGGTGGTGAGGTGAGATCCAAAGCCATCAGCAAGACAGCTGATAGCTCTATAAGGAGTGATAGCAGACCTCCCGAGTTGTGTGACAAACTGGAGTACGAAGAATAGAGAGAGAATCCTCTTAGGAGTGATGCCCCAATGCCATGAAAACGATATACAGACTCGCTCTCAACTCTTAATTATTCAATTAAGCTTGAGTGTTGATTTTTACGCCTTCTTATATAGTAGAAGAATATAAACACACCCTTTGTGTTCTTAATTCGCACTAAGGGCAACCTAACCTGAAGACTAACACTGTGTGGAAGATGGGACTGCGACGAAAGGAAGAAGATATGGAACTTCCTCAAAAGGGATTTTAATGAAGCAAAGGAATTTCTTTCGCTTTTTTTCTGTTCTTGTTTTGTTATTCCTTCTGTGAAGGAATAATGATGGCAAGTGTTCCTACGTAGATATAGAATAGACACCCACTACCCATCGCTATCTCTGCAAAGTATCACTTTTTCTAATTTCCATCTAGACGATGGAGGAGTATAATAGTAGTACCTACTAGAGAGTAGTTTGCAAAACTGAAATTTTGTCGCATAAAATCCTTGTTCTGATTTTATTTCACACAGGATGAACTAGGAAAGGAAAACGACAATGGCGATGGGTATCGTATATCTGTTTATATATACACCTACCACCAACGAAAAGGATATAACCGTTAGTTTTAATTAGTGCTATAAATGAACTTGTCGGAATATTTTTAGCAACAGCTAGCTAGAAAGTAGCCTTCAAGTGAGTGTTGGAAATAGAAAAAGTGTTACACTATTAATCCTCGCTTTTCAAAGGAATCCATAAAAAGTTATTAAATTACTTGGGAATGAAGGTAAATGCGCTATAAATATTAAGAGGGGTCTTGCTTGCATTAAATAATATATGTTTCAAGAATTGTCCACAAAGTAATCAAATGACAAATGGTTTATCATTTGGGAGGAAACTTTATAAAGCATCAAAGAATTAAACAAACAACTTTAAGAAAATTAAAGTAAAAACATATTAAAAATAAGTGACGGTTGCAAAAAAGTATTTTGGTCCCATTTGTAAATAAATTTGTCCTCTCATCAGGGTACAGCAAATCCAAAAAGACAATCAGTCCAATTCTTCCCTTTATCTTACTTTAAACAAATTTCGAATATAACAAGAAATAATACTCAATGTTTTAAAAAAAGAAAAATTTGAACTCATTTAAGGTCAGGAGCACTTTGATTTCGGGGAATTATTTTCGCGGAGATTATCTACAATTGGGCTGAAAAAATAAAAAACAGCTTGAGTGTGCCGTGTGAGAGCCGGGACTCAAGGGGAGGATGTGTAAACAAGAGGCATACCAAACTTCCAGTTTGTTGCTTGGTTTACGAAAAAACTGCCTATAGTTACCACATTACCGACCTGTACCAAATTACCTTAATTGACTCTATTCAATGCCCGAACCCCCGAACCATTGGCTTTCATCATGAGTCAAAAATGTTCGGTAAACAAAATGGTGCGGACCGGTTGTGTAATGCTGCATCCGTGGCTATCGACTATCAATTTTACTCATACCGAGAGCTTAGATGTTTACACCTAAAAAATGTTGTATTCCCATCTTAGGGGTTCGGTTTTTTAGTGACGCTGACGAGATTAAATGTAAACTCAACTAAACACAACAAATTCGAAAAGTTAGCTCAATTAGGCAAAGTAAACATTTTTTATTCCCTTTATTAGATACTTAAAGAAAGTAATAGGGTCATAAAAAAAGAAAAAGAAAAGAAACACAAACCACCATAGCTTAAATTTGTGATACTTTGCTTAAAAACTATGGCCCTTAGTAATAAACAAATTTTGAGTGGAATTTATCCTAAAGTCAAATTTATTCCATACAAAAAAATCGAATCTAAGCTTGATTCGACTCGAAATTCGTTTATGAATCAGGGCATATGTGATTTTTACTTACGATAAATTCACTATAGAATTTTCTCTAACAATACGCTGATAGAGAACGTGAAAAAAGTAGGTCTCGTAATTATCTCTGTCTGTCTGTCTTTAACCCCCAGTTTCATAGTGGGAGTTTAAACCAAAGATCAGCTGAACCTTAAACTGAGTTTAAATTTTCGGTTTAACTCTTCCGGTTTCACAGTGAAATCTGATCTTCAGATCAGTTGAACTTCGTTTAACTAGATTTTATGAAATAGAGTTGGCAGCATTGTACGTTTTTGCTTCGCCAAGTGACGTATTGCAAATAGTACGTAGCTTTCCTTGTCTATTCTTTCTCTTTTTGAAGCAAAGAACACGCGAAACAGCAACAATTATTTTGGGTTGTTGATAATTTGTCACATTTTTTTTTTTTCAAGTGACACGAACAAAATTAAAAATAAAATTGGAAATAAAACAATAATTGTGCAAAAAAAAGAAATAACAATGAAAAATAAGTAAATAAATTTCATAATGTATTATGTATAGTGGTCCCAACCGTTGAACTTAGGTTTAAACGGCAGAATGATCTCGGTTAACTTAAAATAAAAATTGAACTCAGTTGAAGATTTAAACAAAACTGTGAAACCGAATTAATTGTTGATCTGAAGCTTAATCGAAAAGTGGAGTTTAAACTTGTACTGTGAAACTGGCAGTTAGACCTACAGCTTTCTTCAAATCAGATTTTATCAGAATCTAACGATTTTGATAAAAAAAATTACAAATCACTATTGAGGGTATGGTCAATATTTTGATATAAAAAATTAGATCAATAACGGATATTAACGGTACCTGTCATAGAACCGATTTCTTGGTTTTCAAATTTCTCGTTAATAGTAACATCGATTACAACAACAAATTATATACAAAAAGTCCTTTATAAATTACAATATTGTAATAATTTTGCAGGTACAAATTTTCAAGGAAAAATAATTTTTGGATTTTCAAAAAAAAATTGATTCTTTTGGAAAATTCAATATCTTGAAATCGGGGTAATTAATATTTTGTTAATTTTGTTCAAAATTATATTCTATTTAATACTAAACTTGGCATAAGAGATTTTATATTTAAAAAAATCCAAGAAAATGTATATATAAAAAATTATTTTTAAGAAAACGCGCTCTAACGATTTTTGATTTTTTTTGTATAAATACATATTTCTTCAACAAATCAATACTTGTTTTTGAACTCTTACTATTATGAATGTTTTTTTTTCATATTTAAATAACAAGTTAATAGTTATGTAAGGCAATAATTTATATTTAACATGTTTTTCAAACTTCTTTTTAAAGATATAATATTATTGAACCAATTATTTACGTCCTCAATTTTAAGCAACATTATAATTGTTGTCTCCCCTCCGCCCATGAAAACATCCTACGGGCGCAACACCCACCAACAAAACGACCACCTCCATGTTAAGCACACAATATATTAAACATTTTTTTTTTTATTTTGTATGGTTATTTGTATTACTAAATTTCGGAAGAGAATACCAATTTTTTTTTTTTAATTTGTATCTTGAAAATAAAAATATTATAGTAAATAAAAATATTATAGCAATTTTATAGTTATAATTTATATTTAAACTTGTTCTTAAAACATGTATTTTAATGATATCATAATATTATTAAATTAATAATAAACATCCTTATCGTCTTACTACGTTAAATTCAGGGGCGTAGCTACCGCGGTATCAGCCGTATTAATTATACGGGGCCCCAAACCGAGATAAGTTTGTAAGAAACTGAAATACATTTGAAAAAAATTAATACATAAGAAAATCTCTTTTCTTGGTAGGTATTTTTTGCTACACCCTATAAAAAAAATTTATTTTCTTTCTTTTTTCATATACATACCTACATACCTACTTAGGCCAACGCAAGTGAAAAATTTCTACATGAAATTCTCATAAGTACACGAATGCACTGCACCAGTCGTTGATGCACACGTCCTAGAAGTGTCAAATTTTGAAAAAAATTATACCCTTTTTTGCAATAGCATAAAAAAAGCATTAAATATAGTCCCGATCTACATTGAACGATTTTTCCAGTGCCGATCTTTTGTTCGTAGGTGAAGGGAGTGGAAAGTGAGGGGTAGGGATCAAATCGTTTGTACCAGAAAACTCGAACGATTTTTCCAGTCTGACTATGTTCTCTCTCTTCTCCTTTCCAGTTTTTTGTGTGTGTTCGGTGTCAGTGTGCCGTTCGTTTGATGGTGTGAGTGAATATTAATGAAAAATGAAGAGCACAGCAATAAAACAAGGAAGAAGAAAAGGAAAAAATCGTATGGAAAAAATCGTTCTGTGTGTACATTTCACACGATTTCTGGAAAAATCTTCGTGGAAAAATCGGGCAAAGTAGATCGGGACATACTGGATTTGTTATTGCGAGTGTTTTTGTTTGTTTTGTAAATTTTTTTTTTGTTTAATTTGTAATTTTGTAGGGGGCCCCCAACTAATTCTTGATACGGGGCCCCTCGAGGGCTAGCTATGCTACTGGTTAAATTTATTAGCTACGTGAGTAAGTTTGTGGTATCCAGTCGTGCCCATTTTTTATTAAGTACAATTTACCTAACACCGCAAGCCAGTTTAAGATTAAAAACAAATGTTGTAAGTCCTGTACTAAAAAAAAATAACAATTAAAAGACAACGGGTCTTACAAATAATTAATGACTATTAAAGAAGCGTTTAGATAAACGCCACGTTAAACTTTAGAGACGAGTTAATTTGTGTGTTAACCAATAAACAAATTAAACACGTCTTTAACAATTCAGTGCTCTATTACATTATCTACAACATTTGTTGCCAAACAGAGAGCTTCTGTGATATCTATCTAATATAGATTCCTATATCCATATAGGTTTCTGATCAACCAAAACCGGATAGCTTAATTGATAGTATTTTAGGTAAAATTCTTCGTTACAGTACAGTAATTTGCATTTTAGTATCACATTCTTTTAATTATATTTCTGAAAAAATCAAAAATATAAATCGATGATGGCGAACAAATCTCGATTTTGCATTTTGTAGTCGGCTTTTTTAACAATTTCGCTTGGGATACAAACGTAACCAAAATTTGTCGGATAGCTATCCAACAGCAAAAGCTGTTTTGTAATCAGCTGTTTTTCTTAGATACATGGGATTACATTACAACAACAAAAACCTATCTGGATAGCTCTACATAGGTTTTTGATCGCGGCCAGTTATCATGAAAAAAGTCACCAAAGAAATTTTAGGCTGCGTGCGATTTTTACTAATAGTTTTCCGACTTTCACTTTTCAAATTGAAATTTACAAATAAACAAATAAGAAGGAATAAATCTTTTTGTTTATTTTGATTACCTTATTTAGTTTTATAACTTTGCAATAAAATTCACGAACAAGCAATTTAATTCAATTGTAAGCGACAAACATGGAAGATAAGGGTAATTATTTTTCTCCTATGATTTTCAGTATGATAGCACAAACGTGGCGTCTACACTTAATCACGAGTTTAAACATTCGTTTCCTTACTCTAAAATTTAAATGACGTTTAGCGTTAAGCTGGCTATTAAATTGATTATTGGTATGGTTAAATATTAAGAGTCCACTTAAATATTTAAGTGATCTCTAAATTTGATTATTGGTAAGGCCCAACATGTTTTTAGTGAGACGGGTGTTTTATTTTTTGTAATAAATGTTCAAATTGTTGTATCTTCAATACGGTTACAACCATATATCTTAGGGATACAAAAATGTTAAAGGATTCAAATTTTGTTGTTGTTTTTTTTTGTTGTATAGAAACTTAATAAAATAAAAAGAACTAATTTAGGACATTACATTATAAGTAGCTTTTACCTGGCATGTTATTTTTAATAAAACAAGTTTCAAAAAATCACCTTTGCTAAATCCTGTTTTTATATGCGGCACGTCCGGTTGTGCTTAAGCTTCGAATCTTGTATACTTAAAAAAAAAAAAACATAAACCTTTGAAACCTGCAACGTATCGCACAGAAATACAGAGAGTTTTTTCTTGTATCTCAAAGATTAATATTCTGATATGTTATACATAGTATCCGGAAACCATTGCTGTGAGATGGGTTTCGTTTTAAGTACGCACTTCCCTGGCATTTCAGAACCCCCTTCCCACCAACACCACCAACTCGCTTTTATGACTTAATATCTGCGTGCCAATGTAAAAGAGTACCAGGAATTCATTCTCCGTGTCAACACATTGCAAAACAAATGCCCTCACCAGCGGAGACGACTCATAAACTTTGTGATTTACTACCGACATAAAAACTCTGTCAGATTTTTCCATTTTTTTTGCTGATTTCTTTCTTCTTTTTTTTTTAACTTTAGAGTCTGGGGAGCTTCGAAGTGGTATAGTGTTGGTATTTATATGATTTGTTTAATTAAAAACCCTATTCGAACAGGTGAATGGTTTCAGAGAAAACCACGAATACAACGGCCCAATATACCTTTACTGCCAATATTTTATTTTTTCCGTTCAGCTTGAAAGTAAATTTTAATTCTTTTTATTAACTCAACGCGAATTATTACAAAAACCAAAAAAAAAGCTAGTTGGTTTTGATTTTATATAGCCATGGGCAGCAGAAAATTGTAATTTATTGCTCGCAATGGAAATAAATCACCAAACTACATAAAAGATTCAGTATATTAAATGAACTTCTACTATACCTATACTACTCAGCCCAGAAATAGGGATGGAGAGAAACCAAAGGAACAAAAAAATAAATACCAAAAAGGATACATCCTTTCTATGGATGAGAAATATATTAATATACCTACTCCAAATTGGTAAGTGAATCGTCGAGAAAATGATGTCCGGTCATTAATTATGAACTAAATACCGCTGTGTGGAAGCAGCATCCTTGTGGCTAAAATAGGTCCCGAAAAAAGAAGTGGATATCTCTGCAGGCGGTCTGCCGCGTCATCGTGCTGCGAAGATTTTTTCGTTTTGTGTGTAAATGTGGAATCTGGAATGATTCGAAATGCTTTGTTAGATCTGTAGGGAAAAAGGCAAGAACGATATCGAGGCGAAAACTTTTAAAGAGAATAAACATAATTTTTGAACTGACATTTTGATTGCGTTATTAGGTTAGTTTTTTTGGGCAATTCAAGATATTTGTAAAACGTACAGTGGGGTTCATAAATCGCAAGTTTCTAATGAATTTATTTATACAGTGCACCCCAATAACAATGGTCCAAGCTAAGACTAGTAAAAGGCCAAACCATGACCTATTAGAATTTGTTAACTTTTCGATACGGAATCATTTTTAGAAATTAAAAAAAACCTTACCTTTAAACAGTTTTTTGCTCACTCTATCTATAATTTATTTTTGTTTTTTTTTTTTTTTTTCAATTTTTGCATTATAACATTGATTAATAGTTTTACTTATTTTACTGAGTAGAATATTTTTCATTGGCATCACTATTTGCCTACAACTTATTAGTTAATTTTGAACTTTGCCAAACTTAATTTTGTCCTCAATCTTCTGAAGAGCCCCTGAATAAAATTCGTATGGTTCAATATACAGGTTCCCTCATTTAAAAACTGTTTTTTTTTGTAGTTTTTAAAAAGGTATAAGACTTGCCAAAGCTATGCAGACAAAACGTTTTAACCATTAAAACCAAATGAAACAGGTTCAAAATCAAACAAAAATAAAATATTTTTATTCAAATATTTGGATAAAATTAGAATTTCAGTTCAAATATAGCTAACTCCGAAAAACTTGAATTTTTGTGAAGAGCTTCTTTTTGATGCCTTATACGCATTTCTTAAATAAATACCTTAAATTTGGGCAAGAAATTTCGATTGAGTGTGGTGAACTGCGCAAACTAAATCAAAATAATTTTAGTGTAGATTTTCTTATCTTATGTACGCATACATTTTTGACAAAATTTCCAAACTCTTTTTCGTTGTTTTCTCGTTAAAAAAAAATCTGCTTTATTTCGAATTCTTAGATGAGAGAAAGAGTCAAGACAAAAAACACATGTAACATTTTTGTATGGTTCTTTAGAGTATTTGTTAATGTCTAGGTAGGTACCCCCAGGAGCATCTAGAAAATTTGAATAGTAGGTATGTTGTATACAAAAATTATAGTAGTAGCCCGTAGCGTAATGGTTAGTGCGTTCGACTGTCACGCTGGAGGTCTGGGATCGCTTCCCAGCCTCGTCCACCTAAAAACTAAAAAGTTTTTTTTCAGGGCTACTGCCTCTTGCGAGGAATCGACAAATCCTCCAAGAGTATCACTTGTCACGAATAAGTGCTTCTCGTCAGCCGTTCGGATTCGGCATAAAATCCTGTCGAAAGGCGCACACAGGAATGGTTGCGAGTTGTTAGTCACTAGGCCCTGGTTCTTCATGAGCCGTTGTGCCACCCGATTTATTTATTTTTTTTATACAAAAATTATCCACTGAGAAATTTTTTTTTAAATTCTTCGTATTAAAAATTATTTTTGGAATGTTCAATCTTTCTTTTGTCACCAAATGGGCTTCCAAGACTATCAAAATATTTTTAAAGATTTTTCTCTGTGCTATAAAAATATAAATAACATTAAGAACCGTTTAATAAAATTTTAATTTAATTGAGAACAGCTCCAAAAATAATTTTGTCTGTGTTCCTAAACTTAAATTTTTAATAAGAACCTATTTTTCCAAAAATTGATATTAATATTTATCCTGAAGATCTCAGTACTATTATACCGACAAAACCTATTAAAATATGCACTTTTATGTACCTACTAGCATCTTAAAACTTTGAATAATATACGTTTTGCATGTGATAACTTAAACAAAAAATATTTTTGAACAATTATACAGTACATAGTCCCTCGATAATGTGAACTTATTAAAATTAAATAATCATTTTATTAAAAAAAAAAGGCATTTCTCATATGATTTCTGTTTATTAAAATCGCTACAAAAGTTACTTAAAAATAAAATATATAATCATAACGATACCTTACGATAATTAAGGGTTCCAATAAGTATGTGTACAAAAATTAGAGCCAGGTTAAATGTCTAACTTTGACCACTTCATTTAAGCGAAAATTTCGCGATGCACTTAATTAACATTATATCTCATACCGAACCTATAAGACCGATTCAAATCGGGTTTCGATATTTAATTTTCTAATGTCCTAGAGTACTTGAGTCCACATTGGGACCATTTCGTATCTTCCAGTTTAGCGCTTCAAAACTACTCTGTGTTTTACAACTTTTTCCAAGTTCAATGCTATATAGCATCCAAAATATAACATCAGAAAGTTTTATAAGTGTGAAGAATTTTATAAAAAAAAATTTATCTTGATGTTTTTTTTTTCCTAAGATGCATATTTCCAAAGTTATATATATATATATATATATACCAAAAAACAGGGAGCGAATTATGCACTTTTCTGCCCTTTTTGATTTTTCCTGGACACAGGACACATTTTTGAGTGGGAGCAACCTCATATTCTCATTGTTTATTATATTTGTGATCGAATCCCACAAAAATCTAAGCTTCATGCTTTAATTTGATCCTAATTTGCCTGTGCTACTTTGTTTTGAAGACAAAGAATTAGTTTTAAACTTGCCATTTTGTATAAATACTAATAATATAGTCTTTTATGAAACCTTCGTCGTATTAAACTGAGAAAACCTTATTTTTGTTATTTCATTAATCAATTTAACAATATAACAAGAAAACCTAAGTAGTTTTGAAAACTTTTCATTTTTATAGATTTTGGGGTGCTCTTTCCGAATTTTCATTTTGCCACCTCGCACCTTTGCCGCCAACGCCGCACCTCCATTCGAGGTTAAATGTCGAAAATATCAGGTTTTCGCATATAACTCCGAAACGGCAAATGCTATCGAAAAGTATTTCAGGCAAAACTTGTAGATTTTGTGATCCCGAAGAAAAAAAGTTTTGACAAGTTTTTTTCCTACGACTCACCGTTAAGAAGATATCGACATTTCAAAAAATGTAAAATGTCAAAAATGTCACTTTTTCACGTATAACTCCTAAACGGTTCATATTTTAGAAAACATCTGAATGCAAGGATTGTACATTACATATGTAACCCCCTACAGGAAAAAACAGTTATTTTCCTTCAAAACAACAGTTTTAAAGATATAATTATTTTAAAAGTTTGACAAAAATCCTAAATTTCCAGTTTTTCGATTTTTACTCTTAAATGACGAAGTTGTCGAAAAAAACTAAGACTCAATTTGTAGACCATATTATTCTCTAGAAAATAGTGTTGACACTTTTTTCCATGCAAGTCATAAGTCGCAAGATATTGCTATTTAAGCGTCAAATGTCGATGAAATAGGTTTTTGCATAAATCTCTTAAACGGCACGTTTTATCGAATAAATTATCTTTGCAAAATGTATACATAATAAAACCCTTTACAAACTTGTATTAACATTTTTTTTTCTAGCAGTCATAAATTTTACGATATCATCATTTCAAGAAATCACAAAAACTCAAAAATACCGGTTTTTAGCCATTTACTCTTAAATGACGTACTTGACGGAAAATATTTTCAACCTATTTGTTAGATTTTAATATTCTCTAGAAGAAATATTAAGACACTTTTTTACATATAACACATCAGTTTCAATATATTGCGACTTCAAAAATGGTCAAATTTCGTAAACATAGGTTTTTTTAATACAAAAAATTAAAAAAAAATATTGTTTTGCCTGAAAAGTTTTGAAGCAGTTTTGAAAACTTTTCATTTTTATAGATTTTGGGATGCTCTTTCGGCATTTTCATTTTGCCACCTCGCACCTTTGCCGCTAAGGCCGCCATTTTGAAAGTTTCTCGCCAAACTGTTTTTGGTCGCCATTTTTTCTAAATTTGACCATTTTTGAAGTTGCAATAGCTTGCAACTGATGTCTAACAAATAAGTTCAAAATATTTTTCGTCAAGTTCGTCATTTAAGAGTAAATGGCTAAGAACCGGTATTTTTGAGTTTTTGTGATTTCTTGAAATAATGATACCGTAAAATTATGGCTGCTAGAAAAAAAATGTTAATGCAAGCTTATATAGGGTTTTATTATGTATACATTTTGCATATATAATTTTTCGATAAAACGTGCCGTTTAAAAGATATATGCAAAAAACCTATTTCTTCGACATTTGACGCTATTTAAGTACCAATATCTTGCGACTTATGACTTGCATGGAAAACAAGTGTTAACACTATTTTCTAGAGAATATTATGATCTACAAATTGAGTCTAAGTTTTTTTTCGACAAATTCGTCATTTAAGAGTAAAAAATCGAAAAACTGGAAATTAAGGATTTTTGTCAAACTTTTAAAATAATTATATCTTTAAAACGGTTGTTTTTAAGGAAGAAATAACAGTTTTTTCCTGTAGGGGGTTAAATATGTAATGTACAAACCTGGCATTCGGATGTTTTCAAAAATATGAACCGTTTAGGAGTTATACGTGAAAAAGTGACATTTTTGACATTTTACATTTTTTGAACTGTCGATATCTTCTTAACGGTGAGTCGTAGGAAAAAAATTGTTTTGCCTGAAATACTTTTCGATAGCATTTACCGTTTCGGAGTTATATGCGAAAACCTGATATTTTCGACATTTAACCTCGAATGGCGGCAAAAGTGCGAGGTGGCAAAATGAAAATTCGGAAAGAGCACCCCAAAATCTATAAAAATAAAAAGTTTTCAAAACCACTCCAAAAGTTTCCAGGCAAACCACTTTTTTTCGCCCAAATAACTGGACTATCAGTCCAGAGGAAAACTATGCGTTTCTGAATTCATTTTAAATCGAAAAACTTAAGAGGTAATTTTCTCGTTTTCGCTTCCTTTTCGACTTATAACGGTTTTTATGATTTTTGATCTTATTTCTTTTTACTAGGTCAAACTTTGCCAAACCGCATCCGATTCTTGATTTAAGTGTTTTATTTACACAAGGAAAGTAAGCAGTATATACTTTTTGTACAGTTTTTTTCTAAGCGGATAACGGTTTTTCCACAATTAAATATCAAACCCATTTTTTTGTCATTTAAGGTAGTTTTTTTTGACTTTTGTGTCATTTTTTCCACAAACCCCTTATTAAGGGGCATCTTTTCTATTTTATTTTCTTAAAACTACTTAACACTTTTTAACAAAATCGAACACTAAAATTTATTAGTTTGAGAGCTATCCAATCCATAGCTGAAAACTAGAACATTCAAAGTAATTTCATTAATTTTGACCCAAAACTAGAATTCTTTATATGGATATAACTTTCTAAACAAGACTTGTAAGATGTTGTTGAATAGAGAACGGACATGCGTTTGTTGTTCAAAATTGTACTGATTTTAGCAATTTTTATTAACATCGATTTTTTTGAAAAAAGCATGGGCCCCTTATTACAAAAAAAAAACATTGTTTCACGAAAGTCTCTGGAACCCATTGAAATGTACATAAATAGAAAGGTATTGTCAAATGCTATCAGCACATCAAAAGCAAACGCTTCTACTAGCTCTAGTTTTTAGTATATTTGCATTTAAAGTAATTTTTTTGAGTCTTGAAACCTTGTTTATCTTTGGATGCCTACAACTCCGCAAATAAGCCTCGTAATACATTGCGGTTTTTAAAACGCTTAATCAGTTTTCTGAAAATTAGAACATTCTATAAAAATTTTTTTCGCAAAATTTAATATTTATAAAAATTTACATCAATGTAGTATTCTTTTGAAGGTATTTTTTTTAATCGCTTACCAGTTTTACTGAAAAACAGTCATCTCTGGATAAAATGGACCATAACTTTTTTTGGGATTATTGTATCGCCTTAATTGTGATGTCATTAGATTCTGAATTGAAAAATACCGTAAAATCATGTATCATATGTCCAAATTGTACCAATATAATTATTTTAATTTCGGTAAGACATACCTCCCCCCTTTGCCCTTCTAAAAACAACCGTGGGATACACATGTTTTTATGAGCTCTTTTAATTCTTTATTCTTATGGTTAATCAAAAATGTACCTAAGAATTTTTTTCCGCATGTTTGACTGGTAGCTGAAATGATAATTTAGCTGGATTTGTCTTAGTTTTATGAGAAAGCTGGATCATTTACTTTTAAATATCTTGAAAAATAAAAGCCCTACAACTAAACGGATTTCAGTTTTTGACTACAAATTTATAATGGCGTTGAATTTTGGAAACAAAAATATTCCATACTTAATTACGTGAAATTTTTCGATTTTTTTTTTTAATTTTGAGTTCAAACATTAATATTTCAAAAACTATTCATTGAAAGAACTTTATCTAAAAAGGAAATGAAAGAACGGACTTCTGGCCTTTCATAAAAATATAACAGGGCATTTGTACATGTTACCATTGTTTTTTTAATAATTTGTTTTCTGTTTTAATTCATTTTTTAGAAATTTGCCCCTCCCACCTAACAGATGCCACCAGGGACTGCAAGACTTACCTTTTGGCTGATATAATTTTTTTGTTTGGTTCACTTTTGCACCCCAAAATCTGCTGTGGCTCTTGGTCTATAAGGTCTGGTTGCGAAGATATTTTGTTTCAAAGTTATTGCATTATTTTTGACCCAGAACTTAAATAATAGCAACAGAAATAACAAAAAAGATATAAATATGCTTTATTATTAAAGTAAGAACATAACACAACTATTTGTACGTATAAACTAAGCTTTTCAAATTAAATTTTGTATTCCACTGTAGGTTTTTAAAAACCACTGCAGCCAGAGGAACCGAACAATGGTTTGCCTAGATGTCCGATCGATCGATCCATCCATCCCCTGGAGTAAATATGGCACAAGCATTCAAAAATGCGTGTTAAATAATTTAAGGTTTTGTGATCGAAACTGAGAGAAACTCCCAAAAACGGTATTTATAGTTGATTATTATTTTTTTTTTGTGTAAAAATTCTTTATATTCCCTGTGCCGTAGCCAAAACCACACACAGCAAGCACTAACTCATCATCCCTTCATACATCCCCATATAACATAAATATAATAAACCATGACAAAATATTCTTCAACAAATTCTTGATTTTCGTATAAAATTTTTTTTTTGTTGCTTTATACGTTTCCAGACTTGTTTCTGATGAACGCATAGTTGGATGTCGTCACATATTCCCGGTTATGCATTCCTTATTAAAAGTTCGCAAAAAACAAAATAACAAAAAAAAATCTGATATATCAACCGAAAAATAAAATTATTCATCATTCAAAAAGGATATTTTTGGAATTTTACTTGTTTTTTTTTTTTAATTTTCGTGTTCATGTTCAGAAAGCAATGTGAAAGAAAAGAAGCTATAAAAATGACGTTTTTTGAACCTGTTGCAAAAATGCTACTGTTGCATGAATCGGAGCAAATATTTTGTCTGTCAAAATGATCACCATAACAAAAAACAACAAGATGAAAGAGGAAAAAATATTATTTTTATAAAGAACAACGCTATGCTCATAAATAATAAACGTAACCAATGTTCTCGTCTTAGAAAAACGAAGGCAAGTCGTAAATAATTTATTCAAAGCGAACAAGGGAAACGGGGGCTCCAAAAGGGCCGGAACAGTCATTCTGACAGATAGAACTAACCGACAGTTGTTGGACAACACACGCGCACGGCCAACTCTTAAAGAGAAATAGTTTTTCTAAGACAAGGAGTTATATAGTTGGCCTTGCAGAAGCTAATGCTCTATAGCTGCCTTGCAGCTACAACAAGAACTAAGGTTACAAACGACACCGGCTACTCTGGATTCTGGAACGACAACGGTGGCGGCGGAGCAAAGGGAAAAGTCAGTATTTCTGAATGCACAAAAGAGGACGATTTAGAAAAATCATAACTCAAGCATAGCAATGGGAATGGGAATTTTTTGATGAAATATGCTTCGAATGAATGCCAGGGATGCAAGTAGGGTCGGTTTTTTGTTTGCCCTCTATATAATACAAGGACATGATATTATTTTATTTTGTACATCTATTAAACTCGGCGGTCGGTGACGGGAGCTTGAAAATGTGTTTTGTTTTTTTTTTTTTTTCTCAGAGAAATATTTTTTGCTTTAACGCATTTCGGTTATCGTCTGGTAGTTTTCATATAGCGAACAAAATTGAAATAATTATGTTTGAATAAAGAATTGAAATATGTTGCCCAAGTATGAATTGAAGATCTCTGTTGTTAGTTTTATTTTTGACTTTTAATAGAAAAAGAATTTTTACGAAAAAAACATAAGTTATATTAATAAATAATTCGCGCTAAAATTTATACAAGATTATTAATGAGGGAACTGAGAAATGACATTTGGCGCTTGTCACTTAAAGCAGGGGGACGAATAATAAAGCAGCGATGATAAAGATACGATGAAAATAACACGAGAAAATAGCGGTTGGTCAGTTGTAACACCTAATTTTTACGAAAAAACTAAGTCTGGATGCAATAATTTGTAAGTGCAAAATGCTTGGACATTTCTGGAAACCCAAGAAGTGTCAATACTCACAAGTGTGCTAGAAAAAGATAATAGTTAATTTCGGGTTCTAGTGAATTTTTTAATTTTATTTCTTGAGCTCAAAAATATAGCAAAATAGTGTTTTTTTTTCGTTTCATTATTGGGAAACTCGAAAACCACACGTAAGATTTCAAAATAATTGTACCTACACCATAAAAAAAGGCATATCCAAGTTCTGGCGCTACACCCTTTTTACAGGATCAAACTCAGGCTATTTTCGACCATGTAACTTCAGCACCAATAAAGTCAGAAACTTCAAATTCGCAGAATTTGCTAAGCTCACCAGGTTTAGGTAACTCACCAAATTTCAATTCTTTCGCATTAGTCATTCCCGAGATATTAGACTGCGAAAATCGCAAAAACCGTAACTGAATGACTGACTGAGTGACTATGACTTACTCACTGACAGATCATCAAAATTACGGAGCCCTTACCGACATCGTACAATCTTGTAATTTCGCACAACGGTAGTCCCTGTGGTATATATTTACAAAGGAAAAAAAATTTAAGATTTTCTATTCGGAGGTGTGGCCCATTTTCATAGAATTGATATAAATTATTTGGAGCACTTCTGATTGTCATAGAATGATACAATTTGGTAGAGCGATAGGACTTGACATGCAGGAAAAGGGAAAATTAAAAAATTGATATTTTTTTATATTCAGTGGGCGTGGCAACCCATTTTCACAGAATTATTATTAAATATACTGAGAGCACTTCCGATTGATGCAGGATTATGAAATTTGGTAGAGCGGATAGTTTTCAGGTGTATACCAAGAAAAGGCTGAAATTATGAAATTTTTCATGCAAGGGCATTTCATCCACCCATTTATTATCAATTATTATGATTTCGATGGGACACTTCTAATTTATGAAAATTGGTAGAGGGGTAGGACTTGTAGTACATAAAAGAAGCATAAATTATAAACTAACTTTTCCTAATGAGGCTTTCATTGAGCTTACCACTTACTTTGCCTGATAAAAAGAATCTTTGCAAAAAGTAGTGAAATCACACTGAACATAAATGTTAAAAAAGTAGCCAAGTTCTTCTATATGTGAAAACCTTTGCGTAAGAAGTCAGTCGTAAGAAGTAGTGAGATCTAGAAGTACGCCAAGTTCTAAGTTTTTTAATGTTAAATATCAAATATTTTAAGAGTAATATGGAAAAACCTCAAAATTATCAGAGAAATCTATTATTTTATGGTTAATGACTTAAATTGAGTTGGTTTACTTGACAAGTTTTCTTTTATTACCTAATTACTCAATTTTGAAATGAAAACTTCACTAGGAAACTAACTCAATTTAAGTCATTAATCCTTATATAACAAATTTATCTGATAATTTTGAAGTTCTCCTTTATTACTGTACACCGGTTTTCAAAATTCAAACCAAAACAATCGAAATTTGCTTTTACCACTTTAGTCAAAAGTGGCATTAACATTAAAACTAAAGAAGAAGAATTTAGGGTTTAATATTTTTTAAAAGCTGGTGTGTTTTTTTTGTTCAGTGTATTTGCGATATTGAGCAAAGCTAAAAAAAGTGGAAGAATTTCCAGGGCTAAATGCCACATTACCAAAAATGTCCACAAAGTGCAAAACACGGCTAAATTTTTGAACATGTTTTAAATTATAGCACCTGATTATTGGTATTTAACAAAACCATCAAATATTTTGATAGTTTGTTTAAGGCCTAATTTATTCACTTTCCATTAAATTTAAATTCACGTCCCTTATTTTGGCGGACACTTTGTGGCGGAATCGAAAAAGTTGATATCAGTTTTTGTAGCTTATTAAATGCTAATTTGTTGCTCAATCCAAAAATTTTTAGGTCGCTTAGTTTTTGAGTTATTGAAAATTCCGCTAAAATAAGTCTGAAGTTAGCGGACTAAATCGCAAATAATAAGAATTTTGAAGTAAAATTGGTACCCAAATTTGTAGCTTTTTTAATGCTCTTAAGTTCTGAAAAAATAAATTCTGTACCTATAATAGTTTTTTAATTATTCAAATTTCCGGTAAAATAAGTCTGAAGTTAGCGACGAAAATGACAATTTTTTTGACGTCCAAAATTGTAGATTTTTAAATGCTTATTTGTTACCCAAAAATAAAATTCTTATCTCTTAAGATTAATTTTTTATTTGAATTTTAAGTTAAAAAGGTGCACTTCCGGTTCGCTGAAGCTGGCGGACAAAATCTAAAAAAATTAGATTTTTAATTTTGTTCAATTTTTTGTTTGCCACAATTTGAAGCTTCTCTGAACTAGATCAGCTGCGCAAACCGCGATTTTGTAGCTGGCACGGTTTTTTTGTTATACAAAATTCCGCTAAAATAAGATTTTAACGGTCAAAATTAAAAAAAAATTTGAATTTTTGAACTTTTTTTTTACCAGAAATTGTAGCTTTTAAAATGTGAATTTGTTGCTCAAAAATTAATTTTGTAGCTTTTGCTGGAGATTTTTAGGTTTAAAAAAGTGCACAGGAAATGCACTTTTTAAATTTAAAAATCAAATAAAAAATCAAAAGTTCACATTTCAAAAACTACAATTTCTGGTAAAAAAAAAGTTCAAAAATTCAAATTTTTTTAATCTTAATCGTTAAAATCTTATTTTAGCGGAATTTTGTATAATAAAAAAAACCGTGCGAGCTACAAAATCGCGGTTTGCGCAGCTGATCTAGTTCAGAGAAGCTTCAAATTGTGGCAAACAAAAAATGGAAAAAAATTAAAAATCTAATTTTTTTAGATTTTGTCCGCCAGCTTCAGTGAACCGGAAGTGCACCTTTTAAACTTAAAATTCAAATAAAAAATTACTCTTAAGAGATGAGAATTTTATTTTTGTGTAACAAATAAGCATTTAAAAAGCTACAATTTTGGACGTCAAAAAAATTGTCATTTTCGAATGATCGTTCGCTAACTTCAGACTTATTTTACCGGAAATTTGAATAATTAAAAAACTATTATAGGTACAGAATTTATTTTTTCAGAACTTAAGAGCATTAAAAAAGCTACAAATTTGGGTACCCATTTTAGTTCTTTAACAATTTTACTTTACTTAAACTATTATAGGTACAGAATTTATTTTTTCAGAACTTAAGAGCATTAAAAAAGCTACAAATTGGGGTACCAATTTTACTTCAAAATTCTTATTATTTTGGATTAAGTCCGCTAACTTCAGACTACAAATTTTCGGATTGAGCAACAAATAAGCATTTAATAAGCTACAAAAACTGATATCAACTTTTTTCGATTCTGCCACAAAGTGTCCGCCAAAATAAGGGACGTTTTAAATTCGGTATATAGATAGACAGATATACAATATTTATTTTTGTAGAATAAAGCGTTACAATTTACATAATTCAGTGAATAAACACAGCTTGCACAGAGATATGATACCTATTTAAATTTTATATCTTACAACTGAAGAATAAAACAATTCCAGTATGGTAACATGAATAGTAATGAAAAACAGTTGAAGGACAAATTCTCTAACGATTTTAAATTAATTTTCCTCTATTAACTTAATATAATTTAAAATCAGTTTTGGCTAAAACGACAAAATCCACCTTTTAAAAGTGATATTTAGCCTCAATAGCTGATTTACCAGAAGTTTCTTTTTATTCACTCTCAATTAGCATTGTCAGTCGACTTTTGGTTTGCTTATCTTTTTTGTAATTATAAAGTGCAATGTGGGAAACAAAAGCAAACAAAATTTAAAACACAAAATTTTAAACTTTGTCGGTTTTTGTTATTCAAATCGCACTTTCAGTTTTAAAAAAAAATATAGTCCAGTGCATTTATACTCTGACCCACCAGTTCGTATCAACCCCAGTTGTTTTTTTATTTGATAGAGAGTTGATCGAAGATGAAAAATCTTAGTTTTCGAATTCGCAACATTACCCGTTTTACCGCCATCTTCGATTTTACTTTTTACTAAATATGTCCTACATTTTTTCATTATTAGGTGTGTTTTGTTGATCTCCCTAATGTGAACATTAGGAACTGGTTCAAGAAAATAACCCTGACTTTCAAGCTACATTAAGGAATTTTGATTTTGAATGTTGGCACAACTTGCTGGTTTTTTTGTGTATTTTTTTCTCGAACAAAATGGACGCCATATCACAAAAGAATTAAATACAATCAATTTTAATAAATTTATCTATTATAAAGCTATTTTGTATAAATCAATAGAGAACTAGCTATTTCCCACAAAGAAATAATATTTTCTTCCAGCTGTTCGAGAAGTGCAATATTTCAATGCCAATAGACCAAAGGTATGTGTGCATTAAAAATGGTTATCAACCATTGCTTTTTTTATGCTGTAAGAATGTCGTCATATATTTTCTAAGCAATTGGGGAGAGTAATTTTTAATAAGAAAATTCTATCTATATCATCGAAAATGTATTTTGCTATTTTTTCATGAAATAATTTGTTGTACAGTTTTAAATCTTCGTATAAAAATTTTGTTTTCCAAATCTGCTCAAAACTACTATACTACTACTATAACATTTCCTTGGAAATCATTGGAAAGCTATAATGTTCAAATTAGAGTTACTGAAGTTTCAATGTTGTGTTAACTTGTTGTTGATGCTTTTGTGTGTAAAAATTTGGCGTAACGTGAAACATTTCTTAATGTTCACATTATGGACTCAACAAAACACGCCTATTGTAAATATTTAAAAAGTTACATGCCAAAAAAGAAATAAGTATTTTCCTAAATTTAGGCCATTTTATCCAAAACTTTGAAAAACTTAACATACGACAAAGTTAGGCTCAAAATTTCAAAATATTTAGTTGAACAACTTTTTTCTGTATTTCAATAAATAAAAAAGTTATGAATATTTTTCTATTAAAAAAAATGTTTTATACCAGAACTCATTTTCTTAAAATCTGAGATCTTGGCTGAAAATCTTGATTTGGGCTCGCTATAGTTAGATTTTCTCTTTGCTAAAACCGTTTTTAAGATTTAAATTTTAGTTTGTCGCTTTTTTTATGCAATATGGCTCTTCTAATTTAATTGGTCCCAGCAATTAATTTTTTCCGAGTACCGAATATTGGAAATTTAACAAGAAGATAAGCAATAACAATAGAAAAATTGTTTTTGTTTTTTGTTTAGTGCACTTTTATTGAAATTTTTAATTGGAAGGTTTTTCGGACCTATAGTGCAGATGTGTTTCGTTCTGACAACAACAATTGAGCTCTTCAGTAAGAATTGTTGTTGCCTTTCTTAGACAAATGTTTTTAGTCGATTGCTACCGACGTATCCATTTGTTCTCAGCAACCATAGTATCTGTTCGCAGAAAAAATCTTAGCTTTGATAAAATGACGTATGTCTGGCGGCCCTGGGCTCTAAGTCTATAAGGCTCTATACGAAAATTAATTTCTCAGGTCTATCCAGGTCTATGCGGGTGGCAATGGCACAGTTTCAACTGGATGCCACCCGTGGAATTTCATGAGATAATTAACATCTAATTCTCAATCCACTGTGCCAACAAAAATCTTTCCTTTCCTCCTATTCCCTCTCACAATTGCCGTGCATTGCTTTTAAAAGACCTGAGGTCTTACTGGCATATAGTAAAAATTTTTACTATCCAGTTTTCAATGGACCATGAATACATTGGACCTTAGTCCATTTGTTATTATTTATTAACAAATAATTATCTGCTCCAATTTTTAGTTGCACCTTACAACACACACAACTGAATACTATAAGGTGTGATGCTACGTTTGAACATGCGGGTATGATGCAGCTCTCAGGTGCTTAATTAAGTAAAGAAAAGTTTAAAAATAAAAACGTTATTAATAGTAATTCTAACAACTTTTAGAAGCCAAATTTCGCGAGGCAATGCAATAAAAAAAAATGTTTGACTTTAAACAGAAATTTTAACTCAATGACTCAAAGTCATACGCAAGTTTGTATTAATTTCTTTTTTCTTCTTAGTAGCATATTTAATTTTTCGGGTAAAGTAAACAATGTGAATGTTTAAATTCTAAGTAGGCTTTAGGTCGTCTTTTTCAAGACATTTAATACAATTGAAAGAATAATAATTGATGAACCAAAACAAAAACCTAAAGATAAATAATAGAGGATAAACCTTGATTTAGAATTTTTATAAGAATAAAAGTCAGACCTGAAGAAAAACGTAACCACGTTTGAAACGTCGTCTGATTATAAGAGAAAGCAAAAAAGACCTAAAGCCTACTTAGAATTTAAACATTTTTTACAAAAAGGTCACGAAGAAGGAATAATTATCAATCTTTTTAATATCAATACTGGTTTAATATCATTAAAATTTTGTGTTTCCCTGTTGTTTCTAAAAACTTTTCTTAGCTAGAAAGTTATAATCATTTGAACCCAATCAAAAAAAAATAAACATATTTTTGCTAATATTGCGATAAGATTAGGCTTTCACTTCAAAAATAGCTCAGAAAAATTTGGATTTTGGTGATGTATTAAGCGTTAAATTTAAACAAGGACTTTCGACTTTGTGAGAAAAATAGATTTTTTTTAACTAAAAATAGCAGTAAGCCAAAATGGCCCCTTGGTCAAAAAAAAAACCAAGTGAAGGTTTTTAAAGGCAACTGTATTTATTTTTTTGGCATAAAAAAAACTATCCTGAAAGACGAATGTCAAATCGTGAGTGCGTCATCCAAAACTTATAGATCGTTACATCCGCAAGAATAAAGTTTTAACAGTTTTTTTCTACGAATCATCGCCAAGAAAATATTGAGATTTCAAAGAACGTAAAATTTTGAAAATACTCGTTTTTCACGAATAACTCCTAATGAAGGCAAAGTTTGTAAATTATGTGTCTTTCAATAGGAAAAAAATCTTAAATACAGCTGTTTTAAAGATATAATTTTCTTCAAAGTTTGACAAAAAGTCTACATTTCTGTCTTTTTGCTTTGTACTTCTTAAAGAAGAAGTTGTCGAAAAAAATCACACGTTCAATTTAAAGACAATAATATTCTCTCCAAAAAAGGTTTTATCTATACAAGTCATAAGTCGCAAAATATTGCTACTTTAATATACCTTATAGCAGACTGCGTATGACCGTTCTAAGAACTGAAAGATACAAATTTATCCCAATCGCAGACCAAAAGATTATGTTAATTGTTGTGTTTAAATCAGTGCTAATAACTCCTAGACTCATTCTTTTCGAGGGCACTCGGTTAAATGAACAAGCACCAGCGCAAATGTTAGGAAAACAAGGAAGGACTAAAAATTAGATTATCGATGCATATTGGATTTGAAGTTCTGAATACCAAAATGGTGGTGGTGGTAAAATAGGTCCAGGGGTAAAGCATTCCACATTCTTGTTGTACGACTGTTGAAAGAATATCAACATTTTTGAAATCTAAAATGAACAATTTTAAAACAGCTTCATATTTGTTTTAATTAAAACTACGGTTATGTCAAAGTTTGAAGTGAAATCTATTTGCAAACATTTTAAGTTAAAAAAAAAAAAACTGGCATCTTCTAAAATTATACTGGACCAAATATTTTTATTCTTTCACAACTACAAGCTACAACATAAAATTTTATTGATATCTGTTTATTTATGTGTTATTATGTTTTTTTTGTTTATTCTTTTTCTTATCAGGTTCTTAAAATAGTTTCCTTCTTTCGCACATATAGGAAACATGAATGTGCATTGTCAAAGGGTGTCCTGATAAAATGACAATTAAATTTAATTTCTATTGTTAAAGCTTACAGCCTCTTAAAAATGTACGAACAATAATCAAAGCAATAAAGCCAAACAAGCGAAAGGACATCGATGATCGCTACCGCCACCGTCGTATAATGATTATTACCAAAATGAAAAGCCTTTCAATTGCCGGTCGCATCGATTCAAACAAGGGGTCAGCAAGGTTATCACTACATTGCTGCTATATAAAAGCGATTTGAGAAGCATATCCCTCCCTAAAAAAAATAAATAAAAAAAAACCGTCATACTCTTAAGCAAACAGTCTGAAACCAGACAATGCGCTCTGAGCCTACACACAATTCCTTTTCTATATGGGAGGCTATAACATTTTATTGCCATTTGATACAGCTAGGACCATATCATCTCTGCAATTGTTTCAAAGCATCAGAGTTCCCTCTCACTGCTATCTACTTGTTCCAATTTCAAGTATTCGACCGGAAATGGCTAAAATAATCGCATATGGCTATGATGTCCTAGTAGGTATATTTTTGCAGGACTCGACTCTCATCCGCAATGGAACATCTGCATTTTATTTCCTTGACTGGTACATATGGCATAGCAAAAAAAAAAAGGCAAACCAAACATTATAACCTACCACGAAAATAGGCTCGAAGGACCTCCATTCGACTTCCAACATCCAACGTCAACGATGACGATTACGTCGACGAGGTGGTTTTTTAATGGCGCTCTCCATGGTAATCTCTTTGTTTGATGATTTCTGATCTATTGTGGCAATCCTGTATTTTATTGATATCTCCTTGCAAGGAGCACATCAAGGACATTAATTCAAGATGTGGCCAGAAATTGATTTTCCGGCGAAGATGTTTTCTTGTGTTTTTTATTGATCTTCTATTTGTTATCCTTCGTTCGTCATCGTCTAAGTCTTAGGTACACGAATCTGCAAGGGAAACAAACAAAAAAAAAACACTCAATTTTTATTGGCACAATAAATTTTTCAAAAGGAGGGCAGTATTTAACTTTCAGGTGGTGGTCCATTTCAACCCACAGACCAAGGCGACAGATCTATCTTCAAAACATGAGACCCGTTTGTATTGAAAAAGAAAATGAGTTTCACAAATCGCTCGGTGTGCTGTTGTTCCGGTACTATTCCAGCCATTTTGGCCATTTTCACCCCACACACAGTCACACATATCTATGAAGCGTACCTGCGAACGAGTTAACGAATGCGGATACAAAAAAAAAAATATACAAAACACAAAACAAAATTTACAATAAATTTCTCATGGACAACATGCGCTAGTAACGCGTTGCCTATCTAACCGAACCGTGTTATATTGCTCGGGTATTATGTGTCCCCCTTAAAGTCTGTGTTTTGTGCCACATTTTATGGAAATTACGACTCGAATGCGACTGACTAGGTATGTCGACGACAATGACGACAACGACGACGGCAAGGAGAGCTCTTAATTTGTTTTTTTTTTTAGCCAAAGACCCCGATAACTGTTATAAGGTTTATACTTTACTTTGCGTGAGATGTGAGTTTTTTGTCTGTTGCTTGTGAGTTGACTTTATAGACAACGCGCAACGTTAAGAGTTTGAAAGCCTTAAGCTGCGAACCAAGCAGTAGACACAAGACAGGCTAAATAAGGATGTGGAACGAATAATATACTCGTATATAGGGAAACAATTTAAATTGGGTTCATTGGAATAGATCGGATTTCGATAATATTGGCTGTGTGGCAAATTAATAGATGATGGCATCAGCATCGCAATATTGTTTGGAACAGCTTAATTTTATTAGACGCCTTTCAATGACTACGAGTGAAAATAGAGGTAATGTGTGTCTGTTATGCAGATCGATGCAATTGGAACTTCAAATTTAGTTTGATTTTAATGGAATTGAGCTTTGACAGAAAGAATTTTTTATGTGCGACACTCTTGAATGTAGAACCAAGTCGTTTGTAGTTTATGACCACCAATGTGGCTCAATTTCAATTTTTACCTTCGATATAAGTGAACCTACCTACATAAGAACAGGGCTTTTCGCGTAAGGTATATTTCAAAAGTCAGGGGTCTGCAATTAATTTCAAGTGTGGTCCAAATTATGATGTCATTTGAGAGTCCAGGAACTAAGCTTAACCCATCGCATATAGAAAAAATTTCCCAAAAACATGAGAAAAATAATTTACCTATTTGTTTTTTTTTTCACAAATAAATTTTTTTTTTTAAATATGAATATAGGGTAGAAATTTTTCTTTTGAGTTCGTTAGAGTATCATAAAGATAGCTTAAATCCAATTGTTTGACCATCCTTCCAGAGTTGCCATTATATTAATTTAAAGAGTGAGTTTAAGAATAACGAATAACATTCACATTGATTATTCCTTCTTCGTGACCTTTTTGTAAAAAATGTTTAAATTCTAAGTATTCAGAATTTGATTAATGCAAACGTCTTTTTCAAGATATTTAATACAATTGAAAGAATAATAATTGATGAACCAAAACAAAAACCTAAAGATAAATAATAGAGGATAAACCTTGATTTAGAATTTTTATAAGAATAAAAGTCAGACCTGAAGAAAAACGTAACCACGTTTGAAACGTCGTCTGATTATAAGAGAAAGCAAAAAAGACCTAAAGCCTACTTAGAATTTAAACATTTTAAAAAGATTGAGTCCAAAAATTAAGTTTTAATCAAAATGCAAGATTATTTATTAATTTCTATCGAAATGGTGGGATGTGCCAATAAAAAATATTTCATTCAATTTATAAAAGGAAACACTAGAAACCAATTGTTAAGTGCAAATTTGTAAAAATAAAAAATAACTTATGGGCATGGTGATCCAAAAACTGGTTCAAAGTAGACCTTTTTTCAAATTAAAAAAAAAAATCGTTACTCGAAAACTGTTTGTTATGCTACGCTATATCAAATTCTGCTAGGTAATAACTTGGACTTTCGACAGTTTCAGTTTGGACCATTGTAAATGGGACAACCTGATCTATTAGTCTACGACCCACAGCATATTTTGGGTGCGAAAGTGAATCAAAAAAAAATTATATGAGTCGATAAGTGTTAAGGCTTATAATAGAAATACAAGTCTTGCAGTCCCTGGTGGCGGCTTTTATGTGAGAGGGACAACTTTCGAAAAAAAAAACAGAACACAAATTATTAAAAAACAATTGTAACATATAATATAACATGTTATATTGTTATGAAAGGCCAGAAGTCCCTTCTTTTATTAACTTTTTTAAATAAAGTTCTTTCAATGAGTAGTTTTTGAAATATTAATGTAAATAATGTAATAATAAAAAAATTAAAAAAAAGTTCAAAAGTATTTTTTTTTGCAAAATTTCTCGTAATTAATTACTATTTTTGTTTCCAAAATTCAATGCCCTTATCAATTCTAAGTCAAATCCTGAATACCAGATGGTTCTAGGACTATTACTTTTCAAGATATTAAAAAGAAAATGAACCAACTTTTTCATAAAACTAAGATAAATCCGGCTAAACTATCATTTCAGCAACTACCAACCAAATGTAAAATAGAAAAGACAAGCGCAAAAAATGCTTACATTTTTGAAACTTGGTGGAAACGTTGGATTAACTATAAGAATAAAGAAGTGGGATAGTTGGTGGCTTCGTTATCATCAATAACGAAGTCCACGGATTTGAAAAAATGTAACTTACCGGCGGGCGATTTGATTTTGAATGACAAAATGCAAATGACCGACATTCTTGGTTTTCGTAGCCAAAATCGCTCGTGAACTCAGCCAATCATGGTTAACATAATTTTGTGTGAAATTCAGAAAAATATTCTCGATGAGCTTTTCCGGCGTTGTGGCAAAAATTCGGTGGAAATTCAATAAGGCTGGTGACTAAGTCTACTGGTATCAAGCCATTGCCCATCGCCAATAATATGTCTGGAGAAATCTGCAGCGAACTGGTCATTTCGTAAAGCGACTGGCATGTTTGTTTTCAATTGTAATTTATTCACGTATTGCAATAAAACCGATTCAAGCCCTTCCTGGGGCCAATACGAATTTGTCAAGCCCTAAATCGTCAAAATGAAAGTAACCGTTCTCGAGTTGTGCACTAAAAACAGGATGTTCACGGATTTCCAATTTGTCTGGAAATTTTCCAGGATTTTTTTTTTCAGTTTCATATGTGCTTTCTTGAGCTAATATGAATTTATCAAGCCCTAAATCGCAAAAATCGAAGTAACCGTTCTCGAGATATGCATTAAGAACCCAGTGTCCAGAATCCAGTGTCCTATGACTTTCCTCGAGCCAAAACGAATCCTTCAAGCCCGAAATCGTGAAAATCCAAGAAACTGTTCTCAAGATTTGCACTAAAAAGAGGATGATCCCTGATTTCCAATTTTCCTGAAAATTTTCCGGGATTTTCTTACAGTATCCTATGTCCTTCCGTGAGCTTATACGAATTCATCAAGCCCAAAATCGTGAAAATCGAACGATCAATTCTCGAGTTATACGTGCACACACGGACGACATTTCTCAGTCGTGGCCACCTAATTAAGAACAATATTTTTATAAATTTTTAAAATGCATAACTTTTGTATGGAAAATCTGTTTAGGGTGCATTAACTTCGCATAGTATGGCCGATAAGTTAGACAAAATTACTTGAATTGACCAGAAAGTTTATAAAGACATTGATAAACATGTTATAGAGTCATATTCATATGAAATCATGCCCATAAAATTTGTTTTTAAGGACGATAACGATCCAAGAAGTCCTCAAAGAATTGCTAAGAAGGTGTTTGCCTAGTCAAGAAGTCATTTTTTAGATTAGAACGTCCAAAGCTTGGGCCAACATTCTTTCGAGAACTTGAGGGGAGACATCAAGGGATGGTTAAAGTAAAAAAAAAAAACACATTTTGATCAGAATGTTCTAAATATTGAGGAAATCTGATAGAGTACACAACTATCAAGATTCCATGCCTTACACAAAAATATGCAAGGAATTTTGTCTGAAATTATAAAGAATTAAGGTTTTCCTACAATATATTCACATTAACATATTGAAATTTCACAGATTTTTAATGTTATGACAACATTTTGTTTCTGTTCTTAATTATATTGCCAGACTAATATTCTCGTGCTTATCTTTTTTAAACATTACTCAAAGTGTACCGTAGTTTATGGGCTATTATTAAAACCACTACTCAACCTCAACAGATTTCCCAAACAAAAGTTAAGCATTTTATAAATTTATAAAAATATCGTTCTTAATTAGGTGGCCACGACTGTATGTAAATACGAATATTATGAAACCATTACTATATAAATATATGCACATCGGCAAAGTCTAGCTACACTATTCTAGTTGTTATCTACAAGAAAAATTTCGTGCGATCCAGACATGCATATTTTTTTGTTACGTATACGCTCTAGTGCCCTTTTAATTTTTTAAAATGTGCTGAATGCGCAGACAAAAATTTTAACGAATGGCTTATCAAATTTTAAAAACATATTTTTGCCCATTCCATGTTAAAAATTTCAGCATTAATTTTAGTCCTAGCTGCCAAAAAGTATCCTACTATCATTTCAATACTAAGGCTACTGAGATTTTTCAATCAATCAAGAAACAACTTTGTATTTGCAGCTTTCTGATAGAGTAACAGGCTACATTCTGTCAGCTAGAACCAAATAAATATGGAAGTATTTGTCATTTATTTTTTTAATTTATCCAAATTTGTATAGAAGGCAGGGTACTTTCTGTCCAAGATACATAGTAGATATGTGTACTGTGTTTTCTGTCAGCTAAAAAAAAAATTAATGAGGAAATATTTTTCATTTATTTTTTAATTTTCTCCAAATTTGTATCGAATGATGTTGTACATTATGTGAGCTGCGAAGATTGTGATCGCTTACAAGAAATCCTTCCTCAAGGAAATCCCTCAATGCACCCACCATTTCAGCAACCTATAACCACAAGGTAATCCTGTTTTAAACCTTCCAGAGCTATGTATTTGTATGGGTTCCAACTTTACACAAATGACTTGATTTTTTAAGTCGTTTGCAGTCGACTACAAGGCACATTCTAAGAAATAAAAGACCAAAGAAGAACTTTTGCAATTTAACAAAAAAATTTATTAATTTAAAATTTGATAAGAAAAATGGAAAAAAAATATTGGAAAAATTCAGTACCCAAGACATTGCGAGGTTCCAATGCATTTTGAAAGAAGGACGCTTTCATCAGAAGCCAGAGAGTTTTGAACTACAAGATTTGTTAGAAAAGCAACACAAAGTAAAGGAAGCTGGTTCATTGACCACAATTTCCAGAAATCGAATCACTTGCCCGGTCAACAAGTGTGGGGGGAGTCGTTGCCTCTCGGTCTATTGTATTCCTTGAACTTTGAAAAACTTCGCAAGTTGTGGTACCTACATTATCAGTTGCTGAAATGGTGGGCGCATTGAGGGATTTCCTTGAGGAAGGCTTTCTTGCAAACGATCACAATCTTCACAGCTCACATAATGTACAACATCATTCGATAAAAATTTGGAGAAAATTAAAAAATAAATGAAAAATATTTCCTCATTAATTTTTTTTTTAGCTGACAGAAAACACAGTACACATATCTACTATGTATCTTGGACAGCCTTCTATACAAATTTGGATAAATTAAAAAAATAAATGACAAATAATCCATATTTATTTGGTTCTAGCTGACAGAATGTAGCCTGTTACTCTATTGGAAAGCTGCAAATAAAAAGTTGTTTCTTGTTTGATTGAAAAATCTCAGTAGCATTAGTATTGAAATGATAGTAGGATACTTTTTGGCAGCTAGAACTAAAATTAATGCTGAAATTTTTAACATTTTATTTTTTAATATTCCCAAGGAATGGGCAAAAATATGTTTTTAAAATTTGATAAGCCATTCGTTAAAATGTTTGTCTGCGCATTCAGCAGAGTTTAAAAAATTAAAAGGGCACTAGAGCGTATACGTAACAAAAAAATATGCGTGACTGGATCGCACGAACTTTTTTTTGTAGCTAGCAACTAGAAGAGTGTAGCTAGACTTTGCCGATGTGCATATATGTATATAGTAATGCCTTCATAATATTCATATATGCATACAGTCGTGGCCACCTAATTAAGAACGATATTTTTATAAATTTATTAAATGCATAACTTTTGTTTGGGAAATCTGTTGAGGTTGAGTAGTGGTTTTAATAATAGCCCATGAACTACGGTACACTTTGAGTAATGTTAAAAAAGATAAGCACGAGAATATTAGTAGGAAAAAAATAAACATTAATTTAACTCTTATTTCGTCTGGCAATATAATTAAGAACAGAAACAAAATGTTGTCAGAACATTAAAAATCTTTGAAATTTCAATATGTTAATGTGAATATATTGTAGGAAGACTTTAATTCTTTATAATTTCAGACAAAATTCCTTGCATATTTTCGCGTAAGGCATGGAATCTTGATAGTGGTGTACTCTATCAGATTTCCTCAATATTAAGAACAATCTGATCAAAATATTTTTTTTTTTTACTTTAACCATCCCTTGATGTCTCCCCTCAAGTTCTCGACAAAATTTAGGACCGAGCTTTGGACGGTCTAATCTAAAAAATTACTGCTTGAATACTCAAACACCTTCTTAGCAATCCGTTGAAGATTTTTTGCATCATTATCGTCCTTAAAACAAATTTTATAGGCATGATTTCAAATGAATAAGACTCCATTAGATGTTTGGCTCGGCAAAAATGCTCCTATCAAACCCTCCTAGTGGGTGCCGGCGGTAATGATCACCACAACTAATCTTGTGCGATGTCAAGATGGGGATCAGCTTAGGTCAGGTCGAATTATTGTAGTGTTCCTTTACTTCTCAATAGTTCAACACTCAGTAATGCGATTTGACCATAGATACGGGTTCCCTAATTTTCAGTGGTGGTGTGAGCGTTTTCATAATCCGTGCCAAAGAAATGGAAGTCTGGGGGGTAAACCAGTCTCTAACGAGCTCTTTCGGACTCCTTGGCAGGGTCCGTCATATTCTTTGCCTTACCCCGGTGTATCGGCTCTGCCGGGGCTGACCTTTCCTTTCCGACCTACTCGTGGGAATCAAATTTTTTTGCTTTACACTATGGACGATACTGACAATACAGACGTAGAACCATCCGCCGACACAGAGGATGAACTCTTGGCCTCTAGCCAAGAAACCCTTAAGGGTAGCTCAGTGAACACCGGTAGTCTCGGTACTCATGGGCCACCCGCACAGGCAGTGCTAGACATAGTACCCCTGTGCCTTCCAAACCAACCAATAAATCCCGCAAAACCAAAAGACAATCAGCGAGCGCCCTTCTCAAGGCCCAGTTCAAGAGAGCTACCTACTTTCTTGAACCTCGCCATGAGAGGGACGCCGCTGACAAAATAATGTACCAGAAGATCGTTGAAGATTACAACGGTCTTCTGGCTATACAAGAAAACGCCCTCAAGCGAAATAGGTCTCAAGAGGAGACCACACCACCGCAGAAGAAGAGTAGGACGGGTTCTCTAGGGATTTCCTTAGTAAAAGCGTTGCTAAGATCAGCAATGACAATGGCTCGCATTTGGTTGCCTCTCTCGGCATCAAGCCGAGCGGACAAGAGCTGATCCGCGGAATTCAGAGGCTAAATCCGCTGGTTCCTATGCATGACTGGTCTGTCATTAAGTAAGAGGAACCGCAGAAGAACAGCGGATCTTATCTTCTGAGGATCAGCGAAGAAAGCCGGGGAGCTCTTGAGAAGGCCGATTTCAAGCTGAAGTTTGGCATGCGTATAATGCGCATTAAAATCTTGCATAGTCAGGGAGAAGACCCCGACAAAGCTGATGACAAAGTCGAGATCGATGAAGTTGTTGGTGATGTCGTTGTCCCTAACGAGCCACCGGGCCCTGACTGTGCAGGCTGCTCACAAAATTAAAAACGCGCTGCGAGTCGTACAGATTAATCTGAAGCACTCTAAATGTGCCTCGGATAATCTGCGGGTTTTCCTGAGGGAGGAAAACGTCGATGTAGCGGTCATTCAAGAACCATGGGTGAATGGACTCAGAGTAAGAGGCCTCCAAGATCACCAACACGACCTGTTTTATAAAATCGCAAGCCCAGACCAAGGAAAGCCTTGAACTTGTATTTTAGCTAAAAAACACTTAAAAGCTTTTTTGTGTCCAAATCTTAGCACTCCTGATCTAACAGTTGTAAGGTTGGAGGATAAATATGCAGGCGGCTTATTGTTGTCCTCGGCGTACTCGGCCCATGACAGGCGGTCACCGCCAGAAGAGTTGCGAACCCTTACAAATGAAGCTAAAGCTTCAGATTCCGCAAGGCTAGGTAAAATTCTATCTAAGGAACATTGCAATCCATCATTCTTGAAAAAGCCTGATCGTTCCTGGAAAGTCTCTCCAGCTGAGTCTTTGGAACTATTAATGACGACGCATTTCCCGGGCTGCGAGAACAGTAGGTTAGCGACGCTGAAACCTTGGGACATGTCTTCAGCTCGAGTAGAGCATATCAATACCGTTATAACTTATAACAAAATAGAAAAATTGCTTGGGCAATTAATACATTCTCACCGTATAAGTCTCCAGGCCTGGACGGCATACTGCCAATTATGCTCCAGAAACTGCAAGAGATAGCAGTTCCCTGGCTGGAAACAATTTTTGAAGGATGTTTATCACTTAACTATGTCCCCGAGTCCTGAAGACATGTAAGAGTGGTTTTTATCCCGAAAGTCGGTAGGCGGGGGCATGAATCTGTAAAGGATTTCCGTCCAATTAGTCTAACCTCTTTTGTGCTTAAAACCTTAGAGCGCATCCTCGACATCCATATTAGAGACATCCTGGATAGATGTCCACTTGAAAACTCTCAACACGCATACCTTAAAGGCAAATCCACTTTCTTAGATGTTGAACAACGTGCTTACTGAATCCATTCTAGAGTCTTTAGTTGATTTTGGTGTAGAAAACTACATAAGGGAATGGATAATATCCATGCTCAGAGACAGACGGATTCAAGCTACGTTAAATAATACAAACTCGACCAAACATGTAAGTAGAGGTACACCCCAGGGTGGGGTTCTGTCCCCTCTTCTATGGCTTTTAGTCATGAATAAAATTCTTGTTAAGTTGGATAGATGTGGAGTAAAGGCGGTGGCATATGCTGATGATTTGGTGATATTAGTGTCGGGGAAGTTTACTCCTGTGTTAAGTGAGATCACGGAAATGGCTTTAAGGAAGGTCAGCAACTGGGCCACGAGCTGTGGACTAGAAGTTAACCAAAGCAAAACTGAACTGATGCTTTTTACTACCAAGACTAAGATACACCCCTTCACTCTACCCCGACTCAACGGCCAAACACTCTCACTCTCCTCTAAAGCTAAATATTTAGGTGTTATTCTCGACCCCAAATTAAATTGGAAGTTGAACATTGAAGAAAGGGTCAAGAAGGCCTGTATAGCATTCTATGCCTGTAGTAAAACTTTTGGTAAATAGTAGGGGCTTCAGTCGAAGATGATCCTGTGGACGTACACAGCCGTGGTACGACCGATCCTCACATACGGTTCGATTGTAAGGTGGCATGCACTTAACAAAAAATTTAACATCGATAGACTTAGGAAGGTTCAAAAAAACTGGTAGCATTGGCACGACAGGGGCTATAAGATCCTGCCCGACTGATGACTTAAGTGTTTTTCTGCACCTTCTACCACTTGATTTGCATATTAAATATCTATTATCTTGCAGCGCTTTAAGACTTAAAGAATCAAACTCTTGGTTTGCCAAGCCCTATGGTCACAGCAATATCACAGACTTGATTCCAATGGAAATGTTTTCGACTCCTACAGACTACTGCACCCCTACAATGAGTATCAGTAAGGATTTCAAAGTTAAATTTCCATCTAGGAAGGATTGGAATGATAACGTCGTGACGATAGATTTCGACACAACTATCTTTACTGATGGCTAAAAGATGGAGTGTGGCGTTGGTTTGCAAGTTACTAAAAGCATATCCAAACCAAAACCGTTATGCAGCTATTATTACAGACAGTCAAGTGGCTGTTAAAGCCATTAATTCAGCTACAGCATCCTCCAAACTAGTCCAGCAATGCCGGAATGAGCTTGCGAGTCTGAACACTGACCTCGATGTCACTCTTATCTGGGTTTCGGGTCACAGTGGCATTGAGGGCAATGAACGGCTGACGATCTGGCCAGGCAAGGATCAGCCCTTCATGGCTCACTTGCGGAAAGAGTCAACATTCCGCTTGGAGTTATGAAGGGCAACATTCTCTCAATTATCTTACTAAAGCAAACCGTAGGTGAAGCAGTTTATCAAACTGTATTATATCTAGGAAGATTTGGCCCACCTATGACAAGAACCGAACAATAGATCTAATACGCAGACCCAGGCAAGACATAGCCAGGGTAGTTGCAACCTGTAGCGGACACTGGCCAATAGGAGAGCATGCAGCGAAGCTGGGCATACCTCACAATAATCACTGTTGGAGCCATGAGGACCAGCAGGAAAAGGAAACAGTAGTTCATTTCCTCTGCAAATGCCCTGCTCTGGCCAAAGCTAAAAAACAGTCACTCGGAAAAGCATTCTTTGACGACATTAACGCACTTTCTGAAATGAAGATCAAAGACTTGATTTCTTTTCTCAACGCGACGAAATGGCTCTAGGACAAATTTCGAGTGATCCACTTTCTGATGATTGTGATAAAAGCTACAACAAAATCCTATTCTAAACTAAATAAAAAGGGACGATATCCTGAGGATATGCCCATATTTTCTCTCTTCAATTCCATCCACAGGTTCAAACGAGTTATGGTATCAAAACGGCGCACTTCAGCGCTAATTGGGCTAGACTGCCCGTGGCCGCCATTTCTACCTTCCATTACATGTTCCTCAATGTCTTTATAAACTTTCTGGTCAATTCGAGCATTTTTTTCTAACTTATCGACCATACTATGACAAGTCAATGCACCCCAAATTAAATTAAGTTTTATCCTGTAGTCTGTACCGTCTTAAGAGTGTATTTTTGATTCAATTTCTTTTTCTGAGGATGTCTTATTTTGTAAGTCAAAAGGAAATTTGATGTAAGAAGCCCTTAGAACAAGAAATTGAATCAAAAATACACTCTTAAGACGGTACAGAGTACGGGATAAAACTTAATTTAATTTGGGATGCATTGACTTGTCATAGTATGGTCGATAAGTTAGAAAAAAATGCCCAAAATTGACCAGAAAGTTTATAAAGACATTGGGGAACATGTTATGGAGTCTTATTCATTTGAAATCATGCCACTAAAATTTGTTTTTAAGGACGATAATGATCCAAGAAGTCCTCAACGGATTTCTAAGAAGGTGTTTGCGTAGTAAAGAAGTAATTTTTTAGATTAGACCGTCCAAAGCTCGGGCCTAAAGGGATGGTAATAGTAAAAAAGAAAAAACATTTTGATCAGAATGTTCTAAATATTGGGGAAATCTGATAGAGTACACCAATATCAAGATTCCATGCCTTACGCGAAAATATGCAAGGAATTTTGTCTGAAATTATAAAGAATTAAAGTCTTCCTACAATATATTCACATTAACATATTGAAATTTCAAAGATTTTTAATGTTCTGACAACATTTTGTTTCTGTTCTTAATTATATTGCCAGACGAAATAAGAGTTAAATTAATGTTTATTTTTTTCCTACTAATATTCTCGTGCTTATCTTTTTTAACATTACTCAAAGTGTACCGTAGTTCGTGGGCAATTATTGAAACCACTACTCAACCTCAACAGATTTCCCAAACAAAAGTTATGCATTTAATAAATTTATAAAAATATCGTTCTTAATTAGTTGGCCACGACTGTATGCATATATGAATATTATGAAGGCATTACTATATATAGGTACATATATGCACATCGGCAAAGTCTAGCTACACTCTTCTAGTTGCTAGCTACAAAAAAAAGTTCGTGCGATCGATTCACGCATATTTTTTTGTTACGTATACGCTCTAGTGCCCTTTTAATTTTTTAAACTCTGCTGAATGCGCAGACAAACATTTTAACGAATGGCTTATCAAATTTTAAAAACATATTTTTGCCCATTCCTTGGGAATATTAAAAAATAAAATGTTAAAAATTTCATCATTAATTTTAGTTCTAGCTGCCAAAAAGTATCCTACTATCATTTCAATACTAATGCTACTGAGATTTTTCAATCAAACAAGAAACAACTTTTTATTTGCAGCTTTCCAATAGAGTAACAGGCTACATTCTGTCAGCTAGAACCAAATAAATATGGATTATTTGTCATTTATTTTTTTAATTTATCCAAATTTGTATAGAAGGCTGTCCAAGATACATATTAGATATGTGTACTGTGTTTTCTGTCAGCTAGAACAAAAATTAATGAGGAAATATTTTTCATTTATTTTTTAATTTTCTCCAAATTTTTATCGAATGAGGTTGTACATTATGTGTGCTGTGAAGATTGTGATCGTTTGTAAGAAAGCATTCCTCAAGGAAATCCCTCAATGCGCCCACCATTTCAGCAACCGATAATGTAGGTACCACAACTTGAGAAGTTTTTCAAAATTCAAGGATGACAATAGACCGAGAGGCAACGAATCCCCCCACACTTGTTCACCGGGCAAGTGATTCGATTTCTGGAAATTGTGGTCAATAAACCAGCTTCCTTTACTTCGTGTTGCTTTTCTAATAAATCTTGTAGTTCAAAACTCTCTGGCTTCTGATGAAAGCGTTCTTCTTTCAAAATGCATTGGAACCTCGCAATGTCTTGGGTACTGAATTTTTCCAATATTTTTTTTCCATTTTTCTTATCAAATTTTAAACTAATGATTTTTTTGTTAAATTGCTAAAGTTCTTCTTTGGTTAAAACAGGATTACCTTGTGGTTATCGGTTGCAGAAATGGTGGGCGCATTGAGGGATTTCCTTGAGGAAGGCTTTCTTACAAACGATCACAATCTTCACAGCTCACATAATGTACAACATTATTCGATAACAATTTGGAGAAAATTAAAAAATAAATGAAAAATATTTCCTCATTAATTTTTGTTTTAGCTGACAGAAAACACAGTACACATATCTTTTATGTATCTTGGACAGAAAGTACCCTGCCTTCTATACAAATTTGGATAAATTAAAAAAATAAATGACAAATACTTCCATATTTATTTGGTTCTAGCTGACAGAATGTAGCCTGTTACTCTATCAGAAAGCTGCAAATACAAAGTTGTTTCTTGATTGATTGAAAAATCTCAGTAGCCTTAGTATTGAAATGATAGTAGGATACTTTTTGGCAGCTAGGACTAAAATTAATGCTGAAATTTTTAACATGGAATGGGCAAAAATATGTTTTTAAAATTTGATAAGCCATTCGTTAAAATTTTTGTCTGCGCATTCAGCACATTTTAAAAAATTAAAAGGGCACTAGAGCGTATACGTAACAAAAAAATATGCATGACTGGATCGCACGAAATTTTTCTTGTAGATAACAACTAGAATAGTGTAGCTAGACTTTGCCGATGTGCATATATTTATATAGTAATGGTTTCATAATATTCGTATTTACATACAGTCGTGGCCACCTAATTAAGAACGATATTTTTATAAATTTATAAAATGCTTAACTTTTGTTTGGGAAATCTGTTGAGGTTGAGTAGTGGTTTTAATAATAGCCCATAAACTACGGTACACTTTGAGTAATGTTTAAAAAATATAAGCACGAGAATATTAGTAGGAAAAAAATAAGCATTAATTTAACTCTTATTTCGTCTGGCAATATAATTAAGAACAGAAACAAAATGTTGTCAGAACATTAAAAATCTTTGAAATTTCATTATGTTAATGTGAATATATTGTAGGAAAACCTTAATTCTTTATAATTTCAGACAAAATTCCTTGCACATTTTCGCGTAAGACATGGAATCTTGATAGTGGTGTACTCTATCAGATTTCCTCAATATTTAGAACATTCTGATCAAAATATTTTTTTTTTTTACTTTAACCATCCCTTGATGTCTCCCCTCAAGTTCTCGACAAAATTTAGGACCGAGCTTTGGACGGTCTGATCTAATATATGACTACTTGAATACGCAAACACCTTCTTAGCAATCCGTTGAGGATTTTTTGCATCATTATCGTCCTTAAAACAAATTTTATGGGCATGATTTCAAATGAATAAGACTCCATTACATGTTCGTCAATGGCTTTATAAACTTTCTGGTGAATTCGAGCATTTTTTTCTAATTTATCGACCATACTATGACAAGTCAATGCACCCCAAATTAAATTAAGTTTTATCCTGTAGTCTGTACCGTCTTAAGAGTGTATTTTTTATTCAATTATTCATGCTTATATTTTTTAAACATTACTCAAAGTGTACCGTAGTTCATGGGCTATTATTAAAACCACTACTCAACCTCAACAGATTTCCCAAACAAAAGTTATGCATTTTATATATTTATAAAAATATCTTTCTTAATTAGGCGGCCACACATATGTATATATATTCTGTATCAAATGAAAGAAATCGTCGTTAATGAAAAAAAAAATCAATTAATCTCTGAAGAACTTTGAAATAGTCAGTGGCATTCCTCCCCTTAAACAAATCAACCGTAATACACTGGCGCTTTTAGGAATGCTCATCAGTTTACCCTTGAGACCAATTTCGGACGTATAGTTATAGAGATTCTTTCTTTAGTCGGCCTATTTTTCCCTCCCATTTTGATATTCAGAACACACCTTTCGACTCATATAATTTTTGTTTGGTTCACTTTCGCACCCCGAAATATGCTGTGGGCTCTTGGCCTATATCGCAAGTAAAACTATTGAAGGAGAGTCATAATTATAACGAAAAATATCAAATTTTAACTTAAAGCACCAGGAAAGGTCGATCATTCAGTTCTAAGTCATTAATAAATAGTTTAGTAATTATATGATATTTTTGTTTTAACTTAAGGTGGTTTTACGTTTAATAAAAAAAAAGAATAGTGCCGTAGTGTACGTAATGAAAAATTTTCATTATACCTACAACTGACTTGGAGCTCAGGAAAGTATATCTTATAGGTTGAGGGGAAGATACAAGCTCAACAGAGGATCCGTGGAATGTATAGTCTTTCAGTGTAAGTGTTTTGTTTAGCATATAAAATGTTTAATGCGTTGCTTTAAACTCTTTCAAAAAACACGAGTAAATAAACTAAATATTTGTGACGCTTTTAATTTTTTTAACTCCTCATAAAGTCTAGCTTACGTCACGTAATTGAGGAAATTGCCCTTACCTTCGGAGTTTTTCCACAATAATCCAATTGTGGTTAGCTACATATTTTCACACAAGTATTTAAAATAATTACTGCATTCTGAAATTTTACAAAGAAAACTCTGTTTTCTAAATGAAATCAAATAATTATTGAATATGTTTGTGTGGAACTTAAGCTTACTTAAAAAACAAAATTCGCTTAAATTCCCCATGCCTTTCTGAAAGAATGGTCACACAGGTCATTTTGCGAAATTATCGGTATATACATAACTCCAAAACTGAGCCGAATTTGTGAATTAAGCTTAAGAAGTGGTGCAATGCATATTGCATCGGCCTCTGAGGTAGCTTGGTCTAGGTTCAACTCCAGTTGACGGCAAAAATAATTTATAAATTAAAATTGGAACTATAGACTAAGCACCACTAAAAGGAATCTGATGATTGGTGTGGCAGCCATGAAAACCTTCAGCCTTACTGCAAGTGTTATCACGAGAAAACACCTTTAAACTTAAGAAACATTTTGTAGGAAATTAGATTTTCTATCAAAATTGGTGGTTCAGAAAATTTTATAAGAAAATTTAAACCGGGCAATTTGTCAAAAACTGACGTAAAAAAAAGAAACATCACTGTTTTTAATTTTCATTACTAAATTGCTCATACCTTTTTTGGAGCAAAGGTTTGCACACACCATATCAGAATAAAACAAAGAAGATGCTCAAGCCTTTAATATGGCGGATCAAACATTTTTTTTTGAGGAAAATTGGCGAAAATATAATTTTTTTTTTTATTTTTTTTGCAGTTTTTGCTCGTAAGCATCTTTTTGACTAGTTTTCTTAAATTGAAACTAGATACAGCTATTTCTGTACGATTCGCCGAGTGGAATGCCTGTGTATAGGTTCATATATCCAGTTGAACATTTCTTTTTTTAATAGGACATCTCTTTATTTGCGTAGTAGCCCGCAGCTTAATGGTTAGTGCGTTCGACTGTCACGCTGGTGGTCTGGGTTCGCTTCCCACCTAAAAACTAAAAAGTTTTTTTTCAGGACTACTCCCTCTTTCGAAGAATTGACAAATCCTCCAAGAGTATCACTTGTCACGAATAAGTGCTTCTCGTCTAGCCGTTCGTATTCGGCATAAAATTGTAGGTCCCTTCCATTCCTGTCAACAGGCGCAGACAGGAATGCTTGCGAGTTGTTAGTCACTAGGCCCTGGTTCTTCACGAGCCGTTGTGCCACCTAATTTATTTATTTATTTTTTCTCTTTAATTGCTCACATTCCTTGAAGAAGGAGGTGGGGAAAGAGGGTTGTCAGAAATACGATTTTGTCAGTAAAACCCACCAATATTAAAATTAAAACCGCCATTTCCTACTTACTTTTCGAACAGACCGCACATTTATATAAGTCAATCTCCTTCCTATATTCTGTTGTAAACCAACCTGACTTTTATCGCTTCGAACTAATAAATCTTTAAGTGTGTTAGATGTACAAGTTCATGCCAAATACCGCCGGAGAAAAGCAATTTCCATTTTTCGGAACATTAAAGTCCTCTTACACTAATAGCGAGAGCTTTGCATTCAGAGCACAGCAGTCAAAGCTATTAAAGCCTCCCTCACCTTTGCTTGTGTGTGCACCAAAGTGCATTGCGAACGCAGTGCAGCAGCCTGATGGGCTGTTTGCAATTAATCCTTTGGACAGTAATTGCAACAAACATTAAAATTAATTTAATTTACGACTCTCAGGGTTATAAACAGATATTAGCGCCCAAATTTTGCGAATTACATTTGTTGTAGTCCTGGTCCTGGCGATGCAATTGCGATGTGTCCCTATCCGTCCTTGTTCTGTTCTGTCACTCGGAATTTGTTTGACCATATCAGACCTGCTCTGATGACGGTCTGGCCGCAAGCGGTCAAGTTAATGTCCCCAAAAAACGAAATGATGTTCCATGATGGCATCGCACCACCACCAACTACTCTGATGGCAAACCAAAGAAACAAATCACCCCGGAGTCAAACATAAAATCACATTTTATGGGTTCGACTCAGTTTTGGCATAGAGAATTGGTTTTTAATTGCTGCGCGGATTAGGCGCGAATCGAGTGAAAATGAATTTTATATGATCGAGTCGAGATTCGAATATACGTTTGCGGTCTGGGGAGAAGAGGTACACACAGTGTTTGAGCTTGATGTTGTAGACTGATTTGTCTATGTTGGTATATGCCAGAGCTGAATTAGCGGAGCAAGCGGTTGGTATCAGTAATAAATTGCGGACATTATCAACTTTATTGCATTCAATACAAAATGATTGAAGGCGGTTTAACATGGTTGCTGCAGCATATAGCGTTAATTCCATCACCGCTAGCTGCCACCAACGCCGACGCCATCACTGGTCGACCGGAAAGATATAGGATCTCATATAAAAACTTTTCCATTAACGAGGTGATTAATGCGAAAGTGAATTTAATATTTGACTATAATGTGGGTAATCAACAGTGGTCATAAATAAAAGATAGAAAATTTGTTCTTTTAGTTTTATTTATTGCTGCAGTTTACTTAGTTAATGAAGTTTTGGGCTTTTTAATTATATGAAGCATGTGTAAGTGTTTTAATTTGCGGTGTTGTTATTTTATTGTAATGTAAAGTTTTGTTTATTTTTACATCGGGTCTTAAAATTAATTGTGTTTCAGCTCGACAAGTTTTTCATTTTTAGAAGTTTATTGCTTTTAAACGAATTGTTTGAGGGCTCCATACATATATTTTTGAGCATAAACTACGAATAAAATATGAACAAAATCTTGAATTAAATATTGTAAGCCTGCAATTTGTTTGCCTCCGAATAAAAAGAATTGCAATAAATTGATTCTAAGAAAAATAAAATAAATGATAATATTGAAGGGGCACTGAAGGTTAATACCTACGTCAAATATAGTTTTTAGTCGTAAGACTTTGAGGAAAAACGACGTATTTATGCGTTCAGCACATAAACGTTTCTAATTATCGAAAAGATTTCCGCATACTTAATATTTTATAATTATAACTCGTTGAAATCATTCCATCGACTACATTATATTTAGTAGCATTGACTCATTATACATATTTGTAGGTTTGTTAAATTGGTTTTTGATTCATATGTAATGGCTACAATTGCTATGCACTCACCACAAAAGTTCGAAATTTCATATGGAGTTATCACATATTAAGTGCAGTTTATATGCATTATTTTATGCACTAATAAAATACGTCCTGTTTACATAAATACATATCAGTTATTTGATATTAATTAAAAAATAAGTAGTGATTACAGTTTTTTTTGTGTGTGCTATTCTGTACACTCATAGCATAAATTTAATAATCATAAATTATGTATAAAATAAAAATGCACTCATTACATAAATATGTACTAATTATAAAAATATATATGTAAAAATTACATAAATGGATAGATAGTAATGTAATAACATATACACGGTGATTAACCTGAGGTGTTACCAAAAAACTAAGACGTGAAGGTTGGGTCGAGGCAGTAAAAAATCGAAGTGGACAGGGGGTCCATCTTCACCGTTTAAACAGGCAATTTTCTAAAATATTACCTAATAAAAAACTATTTTTAATTTCACAATTAAATGTTTTTATCAATTCTTCGTCAAACATTGAAAACCGAATGATACGAGGACTTTTATTTTTCAAGTTATTGAAAAATAAAGAAACCAACTTTCTAGTAATAACAAGAAAAAACGTACTTTATATGACAAATCAACCGCTGAAATGATCATTTAGTCGGATTGTTCTTAGTTTTATGAGAAACTTAATTTATTTTTTTTTTAATATAGTAAATTTAAAAAACAAAATTATACTTAATTAGTTTAAATTTTGAAGAAAATTAGTTTAAAATTTTTGTATTTATTTGTTTTTTTTTTTATTTTGAGTTAAAAAATTAATTTTTCAAAAACTATTAACTAGAAAAACTTAATTTAAAAATAAAATATTGTAAGGGTTATCCGGCCACACAAAAGGGTTTAACATATGACATATTGTACATGTTGTCATTGTTAAGTTTAATTCCACTTCAAATGAAACACGACCGTTTGGTTTTAGTTTTCAGTCAACAATCAATTATTTATTGTTTCTTAAATCATAACGTCAACCAAATTGATATCTATAGGCCGATTTCAAATTCAGGCATATTTACATGGCTCGAGTGGAACTCATACAGAACATGCTAAATAATGCCGATTATGACAAAGTGTGTTCTTAAACCTAGATATGTATAATTTATCACTTAACATCATTGTTTTTTTAAATTTAAACTACATCTTCTGCTAAATCGAGAAGAACAGACTCTCCTCCCCCGGCACTATTATCTTATTGCCTTCAGCCATCCAATACGCTTTAGCTTTTTGTTACACTTTAGGTAAATCACACATACATACATATGTTTTAATTACATAAATGTGTACTTATAAGATAATAAGTACTTTTTAAATACGAATGTATTCATTACATTGATATTTGTGTGAATCGAGGAGACTTGTGACTCGACTCAACACAATATGTTGTACAGTTTAAATTTTTTTGAATTTCTATTTTTTTTTAAACAAATTTAATATACAAACATTTACAACAGTAATGGTCATTAACGGCACCTGTCATAGAACCGATTTTTTGATTTCAAATTTCTCGTTGACGGCTTACCCAAGTTCAACCGATTTCGATTAATCTTATATGATGGCAAAGCCATAGTTGCGAAGATGTGCAGAATATACCTAAATAACGCACTGACACATTGTGGGTTATATTTGTTTTTCCACTGCCGATCACTGCATATTTAGAAAAAATATTATTCAGAGAAAAAGTGAATTTTCAGATTGTTAAAAGGGATTTCTTTTAAAATTTCTCCCAGCACTTTGTCCCCTGTTCACCTATATGCAGCAATTTTCAACGCAAGACCTCAGCACCGATGCTGAAACAACATATACGACTGTTGTCAGTGGTAATTTTGAGATCCAACGTTGAAAAAAGCTTACTTCTTTTTTGTCGACAATGATGAGAAAAAAAAGTGTACCTATATGTTTTATATTTAGTAGGTGCCAGACATAGCCATCACCACGGTTTAATAGGAATACCCATAAAACAAATATTTTTGGTATTTTATGTTATTTTTCAAATATCTATATTTTTTTAATTCTTGGGTGTAGAAAAAAAAGTTTTTTTATTTTTTAAAGATAATTGTGTGGTCTACCTAGACTACTTTTGAATACCATTGACGGCTTAGCTAGCAGTTATTCTCAAAGAAACAATAATTTCGTCAATCTTTGGTTTTTTTAGAAGCTCTATTTTGTAAATTATAGGTCGAAGGAAAAAAAGTGTGTTAATCTTTTTTATAAAACGTTTTGCTGTCTACAAAGTCTTCCTAGACTTTTTTTCGAAAGCATTGACGGTTTAACAGTTATATTAAAAAACAATATTTTCGCCATTTTATGTTATTTTTAAATAGCTATACCTTTTTAATTATTGGTCGTAGGAAAAAAAAAATAGGCATTTTTTTAATAGAGAATTTAATGATCTAAAAACCGTACTCGAACTTCTTTTTGACAGCATTTTCCATTAAAAAGTTATTTCCTAAAAACTGATTTTTTCGACACTTAACCATGCCATGTTATGCTCCTGTCGGATCGTTGGGGACTTTTAGTCATTGCTGCGTTATAGTCACTGAAAGGCCCCCACCAAGTTTAAGCATTATCGGAATTTTGTTCAGGATTTGAGATTTGTATGTCTATTTTGACTGGGCTACGTAGCAATGGTAACTCTGATTCAATGTGTTTATTTTTAATGCAAGGATAATTTTTTTTTTTTTTTTTTAGTTGAGCGCGCACTAAAGGCATTTTGGCTGCCCTTAAAATGTTTAAACACAGTGCGGGCGTTGGGAAAATAGGGAAGGATTTAAGAGGAGATACCGATGCACATTAGTTTCGAACCTCTGAATATTAAAATGGTCGGGAAAGATAGAGCCGGGAAAAGCATTCCATATTCGGGTAGTGCGGCTATAAAAGAAACTCTATACTTGACAGTACATCCGAAGTTGGGCTCGAGGGTAAACTGATGTGCATTCCTAGGGGTACGAGATTGCAGAAGAATGCACAAAAGCAGCAGCAGCAGTGTGCACTGTGCACTTGGATGTGCAGTAGGTAGTTTATGGTCGGATACACGCGGGTTTTAAAAAGATTAAAAGAACAATTTGTATGAAACTCAGTGGTTATTTTCAGTGTGAATTTCAGCAACAGGCACCAGTGTATTTTGAAAATTTTTCCCATAAGGCCTGTACTGGCTATTTTTGTTGGAAAGAGTATAGCTACATTTAAGTTGTTAGCTATGAGAGCAAGTTTGTGCGATCCAGTCGGGCCTAATTTTTTCCTACATTTTCTCTGTTCTATGATACATTTTCAGCCTCAATTATTTGATTTTCTTTAACCATTAGTTAGACAAATCTTAGACAACAATGATACATGTGTGTTTATAAGTTCTTGGACTTGGACGGCTGTCTAAAAAGTCAGACAAAGTTAAACAAAATACGACTGAATAAGTACAGGTAACACCTATACAATTCAATTTTGTTGAGCTGAAAAATGTCGGTATCTATCTGTTCCAATATTCAGCAAAATAAATTGTACAATCGAACCTCACGCCACTAGTTCATTGCAGCAAAAAAAAAAATTTAACACATAAGAAAACAGTTTCCAAACCATTTTGTCCAAACACATTAAAATCCACTCTTCCGCCTCATGTGCGCGCCAAGCTCAACTTCGTCGTTTTTCTTATCAGCTTTTTTGAAATCATAAATTACCACCTCGAAGTTTGGTGTTTTCCCTGGCCGTTCGCGTCGTCTTGGCCAGCAAGGGACACTCCTAATTTCGTACAATTTAATTGCATTCGACATGCATTCCGACACCATGTGCCTTTATGCTGCACTGTGGTAATGTGCTTTTTCTCAAAGGCGTGTCGCATGCATGCGCAGCATTAAACTCCGAAACATTTCCCTATATGCAGCAATCCACAAAATAAAATAATAAAAAAGGAACAAGAGCAAGCTCATTGCATTTAATTTCGATAAGACTGTGTGACTCGCGCAGAATACTCCTTACAACTTTTCCGTTCGCTGGCTAATTGAAACCTCCCACAGACGTGCTCATGATCACCGGCACAACTTCACATTCTATACCTATGTTTTTGCATAGAATCATGCGCAACGAGAAAGAAACAAAATAGCCAGAATGTGAATTAATAGAGTGAAATCTGAAATCTTTGGACTTTGGTGGAAAAAAATCACCTCATTCCAAGGCTAACATGTGTCGTAAATTGCCGCCAGAATTAGTCGGACCTACATAGTACCGATTGGATTTTCTATCTATCTACCCCAAGCCAAGAAGTGAGAAACCATCAAGACATTGTCCCGCGCGCAGTTAGCCGTAGTGCACAAGAGAGGGAATTAACATTTCCCCCTTTCGCCAATTTGTGAGTGTCCGTCTGTCTGCTCATCGAACTATTCACCCACTCCACTTAATCTTAATGCTTTTTTTTGCCTTCAAAGCCTGGCTCTTAAGTGGCCTGGCCATATGCCGTTTTGGTTTGAACTGTAGTCGGACATGCTAAGCTACAACTAATATGCCATTGGTGGTAAGGGTATAACCTTCAAAATGACTTAAGTCATCTATAGAGCGAGAGACACATTGGTTGGGCTTATTTCTTATGTTGTAACTCAGCAACAACACAACTTAGACATTGTTTAAGCGCAGCAATAATTCTTGTGCGCCTTGTTGCAGTTGTTTTCGTGATATGCCAGTCAAACCTTTTATTACTGTTGTTGTCTAGTAAAAGCTACGACTGGTGCCAAGGCTGGATTTAAGTCAAAGTATATAGACTGCTTTATGATGAAGGCTTTTGAGGAAAACCAACTTGGCGCCTTAACAAAAAAAAAAAACACTATTAATGTAGCTACAACATTTAACAGTGCACTGGAAACAAAAACGCAACAAGCCAAATATCATTATTTGTGTAAGAAAATAGGTATCTGCAATCTATATAACACCTAAGTATGTTATGTTTATAGGAAGTTATATTTTTAAGATCCAGATTTCAAATTAGAAATACGTAGGTTGGTATGCCCTGCTCATTTCCGGATTAGTTATTTTACCGTTATTTTCATAAGCAGTGCTCTACTGAAATAGCCAGTTGCATTCGTCCCCTAAAAGAATTTAACAGTAATACTCGTACTGTCAGGAATGCACATCAGTTCACCCTTGAGCTCAACTTATGACGTACTGTCAAGTAAAGATATTCTTTTTTAGCCAAACTACCCGAATGTAGAATGATTTACCCGGCTCTATTTTTCCTTTCCATTTCGATGTTCAAAGGTTCAAAACCAATGTGCATCGGCATCTCCTCTTTAATCCTTCCCTGTTTTCCTAACGCTAGTACTGTGTTTAAAAACCACTGGGTTTTAAAAACCACTTGAGTGCGCGTACTCGATCGACTCACATAATCTCTGCAAAAAAAATGTGAACTGGGTAAGAGACTGACTATGATCCAAATATCGAAAAAAAAACTGGATCGATTTAATAAAATGTACATTTTCAAAATGTCGATAGTACCTAATCTACATTTTAATAATTGAGATTTCAATAGATAGTGGAGGTTTTGTTAGTCGACATGGTGATATTAAGTCTATATTTGGGTAGTCCACATTTTGATATTCGACATTTTGATAGTTGGTGATATTTTGACAGTCGACATTAGCTATCTATGATCAGAATATGGTTTACGAAATGACTGGTTTCACATCGTCTTCAATCACAACTCAAAGCATCTGTTATGCGATTGTTTTAACCAGTCAAGCTCGATTCACAATGCGACGAGAAAACGCAACGTGAGCGTATCGAGAACACGTCGTAGTTGTCAAAACGATTTTAAACCATGTAAGTATACGAGTGTATGAAACATGAAACGTTTCTCGTCGTCACGTCACGCCGGAGTTGGGTAAATTGGAAAAAAAACGCGCTCGTCGACTTTTTTATGTTTTTTTTATATTTAACTGATGATGGTGAATTTTGTGAAATTGTAGAAAAGAATAAAGAAAACAACAGATAATAGGAAATGAATAAAAATAAATATAAGTTTTGTTGACAGTGAAATTATATTTATAGATCTATTTGTGTTGACAATATCATAATGTTGTATTGTTTTAACTTCTTTGCATTTTTAGTCGAAAATCATTTCCCCAGCCCGAGGAATAGAACACGAAATCAGCTATGGACAAACACAATTATAATACATATTTAAATAATAAAAGTAATTTCAGTTTGATTTTTTTCATAATTTTGAACGCACACTGCGCAGCAAGAACAAAAATAATAAATAATTTAACGCTGCCAAAAAACTCGTCGTCAAGGAACTCGTGGCATTGTGAATTGGGCAACGATTTTATAACTAGAAAAAAATGACAGCGAATGACGCTCTCATCGCGTTTACTCGTCGCATTGTAAATCGAGCTTCAACATTGTGTCTGCCGAGGTTAAAGGACGATTTTATAAAGTAGATATTTTAAAAATGGAATAATAGTACCAGTACCTAACCAATTCTTAATTTTCTAGGGAAAAAATATCGATATACCTCTTTTGCTTCACTTTTTTTTTTATTGGAGTCCACAATTTGTCAAGTTGAGATTTAATAATATCAACACTTTTTTTAAGTCGATCGAAAATGAACAAATTTTTAATTGGAAAAAAAATCGACATATTGACCAGTCGTATTTTTTTGTCGACCATTCGTACGTAACTCCTCATTTACGATATCATTGACCTATTTTAAAAAAAAAGAACAGTCTTGTATTCTCATTTTCTAATACAGCCAGCGGAGAAATAAATTCTTTATAAGGCATACAATATTTGTATAAGATTGCTGTCAACCGGCTGCCAATGAGATGATATGAAAATTCAACATTCAACTCCGATGGTCATGCAGTACGCTACGCAGTCAAATGCAGTCCCAAAAATTTTTAACAGACTGTTCTTCAAAGATTAACGCAAAGGTAAAACAAAATTGGCCCACTACTGCGGTTCTCTCATTTTAAAAATGTTCTAAACGAAAAATTCCTAGAGGGGCGAAAAACCATTAAGGCATGATTTTTATTCTTGATTCGATCAATACGCCCTAACTTTTTGTATCAACTTATATAAACAAAAATCATAGTAAAACATAATTATATTATAAGGTGCAAGTGACCTAAACTCCAGAAATTAATGTATTTCGCCCAGATATGACAGTAGGCTCTTTAGTTAGTCTGTTATATCCTTCTAAGACACACTTTTTGGTGGATGTCTACCGAATTACAATTTCTGGAGTTAAGGTCACTTTTACTTTTTAATTGAATTATATTCATTAACTTCATTAAAAACAGAAGTAATTTTAATATTTAAAAATGAAGAGAATTAAATTCTGAACAACATTTTTGTAGTACAGGTAAAATAGGACATATAAAACGAAAAAATTCCGACCCTCATGAAAGTTGGTGAAAACATTACATTTACCATAAGAATGAAGAATCTAAAGAGTCTATAAGTCTTTTTTTAAGGGGCCAGTTATAGCTATCATTTAAAAACCATCATTGAAAAAGTTAACTGTTGATTTTGAGACCTTTCGAAAGTTTAATCATTGAATATTTTAATGCAGAAATATACCTTACGACTTTTAAATTATTTCACCTTCAAAAAAAATTCATGTTGACCCATATCTTCCCCATAACGTAACTTTTAATTTTTCAATGATGAACTACCTTATCAATGATCATTGAAAAAATTAAAAGTTACGTTATGGGTAAGATATGGGTCAAAATGAATTTTTTTTGAAGGTGAAATAATTTAAAAGTCGTAAGCTATATTTCTGCGTTGTAAAATACCTTTAACTCATGTACCATTAAACTCAAATACTTACACCAAACTAAAATTCCAATTAAAAATCCAACATTTTCTCTAAATTTCGAAAAAACACCCTTATTTATTTCGAAAGATTTTGCGTGCTATTTTACCTGTACTAATAATGTATACCTACACTTCGTCGGAAACAGAAAATTAGTTAGCTTTTTAACAGAAACCGCCTTAATTTTAATTCAAGATGGTGGTCAGAACTTAAGTGGTCGAAAAACAATAATTTAACTACTTGGAAAATCCGGCATTTTGGAAAAGTCGAATTCCTTTATATCTCAAAAACACTATTGGTTTTAGCTGAAAAAATAAATGTTATGTCCAAAGTTGCTGAAAATATAATTATTTCATTTTTACACATATTTTTTCCTGAGTGGTCATTATTTTCGTCGTTTTATTTTTTCATTCTTTATCGGTCGTATTTTTATCGAAACTAGCGTAAATTATTATTAAAATAAAAATTGACGAAAAAACATTTCGAGTATTTTGATATGTTTTTGATAATTATTATGTTTTCCAAAGCGGTGGATTTCCCCAGGCTTATGACATTCCGAAATCTTGAACTTATGAAATTTTCAATTTTTTTCTTTTGTCAGAAATTGTAGCTTTTAAAATGTTAATTTGCTGTTTTCAAATATTGAAGTTTCCGCTGGCAAAAACTGTTCACTAAGGGCCACTTTGTTCACAGTCCATTAAAAATTGAGTTGTGTCGTTTTAACTGATATCACGTTTAATATAAAATTGTCATTAAGAACACTTCATCATTAATTTTTGATTTATTCACTCGCCTTAAGTTAACTGGCTCGCTTTAAATTGCTGCTTTAAATTTATATGCTTTTTAAAAATATCCTTGGGATTTTTATTTTGTTAACTATCAATTTAGCACTTAATCAAGTGTAAAAAAGCGTCTGTTTCACTCTCAATTAACGTTGACAGTCAGTTTTGTGTTTGCTTCTTTTATTTGTAATCTGAAAGTGTGATTTGAATAACAAAAACCCGCACAGTTGAAAAAACCCTTCTGGTGGAAATACAAACTATACCTACTTTTCTTTGGGGTTTTCGCTATATTGCAATGAAAAATCGTTGCAAATCAGTTTTTTTTTCCACTTTAATATTGGAGAATTTCAAAAACCAAACTTTATAGGGAAATTTTGGGGCCTGATACGTATTCAGTGCATTAAAGACATTAAAATAGTAGTAGAGTTTTCTTGCACCAGAAGGTTTTTCAAATCTTGTTTGCTTTTGTTTCCCACATCACACTTTATGATTACAAAAAATAGGCAAACGAAATATCGACTGTCAACGCTAATTGAGAGTGAATAAAAGAAAACAGTTCGTTAACTCTCTATTATGGCTAAATATCCCCCTTAAAAAGTGGACTTTGTCGTTTTGGCTAAAACCAATTTTAAGTTAATTAAACAATTAGTTAATAGAGGAAACTTCATTTTAAATCGTTAAAGGAGGGTGAATAAATTCAAATATTTAAAATCAATCAATTGTAAATTTAATGGAAAGCGAATAAATTAGGCCTAACATAATTTTATTTAAAAAGAAGCTAAAAGAACAGATTTCTAGGTATTGAAAAAGAGATTATGGCATGGTTACCAAATTATAGTTTTTTTTTTTTTTTTGCTTAAGTATTTTTTTGATTTGTTTTAATTGTTGCCCCTGCTGTTTAAAGTGAGAGGAAGAATCTGTCTACCTTTATTGCCTATAACTATTCCGATAAACAGCAAAACGGCTGAGTGGATTAACGCACAAATAATGAATTCTCGCGGCTTTTTTTTTGCTCTCTCCAGTTTTGATACATAGTTGTTTCAAAACCAAACAAAAAAATTTGTTTTTAACTCGAACACTTTTGCTAACGGCTTATTATTTTTGAATTTTTTCCATAAAATTTCTTATTTGTACAATTGTTACCGGGCCTTGTAAATTAAATATATTTCATACGGTAGCGGCCCTGTCTCTGAGCTACTGTGTCAGTTCAATCAAAAGTTTATTAAAGGTGATTTTAAAAGCACCCCAACCCCAGCCCTCAGCTTTAAGTTTGCCATCTTATAAAATTCAGATTCAAGGAAAGAATTTTTTAATATTTTATACAAATTTTAACATAATCCATAAATTGCTTGCAACATGCCTTCTCTTATAAATGTTACAGTTGATTGTGGTAAATGGTTGACACACGATGGCGTATTTATAATATAAACTTATGCAAAAACGAAATGAAAACTTGTACCTAACCTACCTTAGAACTGGTGTTTTGTTGAGTTTGAAATAGAACAAAAAAACCAACACTCACTATTTTATTTTTTGTTAGAATTGCAAATTTATTGGTCACGAATGTGCGCTAGCGCAACAGTTTCGCCGCATATTTGTTGCGCACGCTTATTAGGTATTGCTTCAGCTATAGCGGCATTAATGCGCGATCGCGTTCACAATTTACTACCGCTAAGTGTTGTTATCTCTAAAGATCAAGTATTAGGTACGAGAGAGAGATCTTATGGTTCGATTTCAATTGATCATGAAGTTGTTCGTGGAAGCAACACTTTCTGGTTTGAATATACCTATCTAATGGTTGTGCAATTGCGATTTATATTTGTCAGCTTTACGAAGTGTGTAGTGGAGTTAGTTTGTCTCTACCAGTAAACAACAAAAAAAAAAATACTCCGACAAAGTGACGACATTTCAAGGCTGTGAGAGAAAAGGTTGATCTAGGTATATAAAAATCAAAATAGAAAAAAAAAACGGGACTTGTATATTTGGCATTATAAAATACAACTGGTGCTCTGGCTGATAAAATCAATCACCATCAGGACTGTTCAATGTTCATTGCGGGTAATGGGTCATGGCATTAACTTGACAAATTCATCATTAACACGATAAGTATTTTATATAAGAAGAATAGTTAATTTATAGGTAACCAATTAGTGTCAGTTTAAGAAAACTCTGCTATAATTTTTGATTTGTAACATCTTTGCTCACGGAACAGTTATTTTAAGTTTCAAGAAAACATTGACTTCTGTAGGAAACTCCCGTTCGGTTAACCTAAAACTAGCTGACATTTTATAACAATTTGGTGGACTTCGAAATGGTAATACTTTTGTTTGTGCGTCTCCCATAAATGAGCTGCTAAGAATCACATGTGACCGTGAAAACTCTAGCCATTGATGAAAAGTTTTCTAAGGCTGACCAAATTATGAAACTAGCTCACCTTTTTTGACCAATTACTGACCTTTTAGATGGCAATACTTTTTTTTTTGCGAATATCTTATATGAGGCTCTCAAATCATAGAGTTAAAAAGGGGGCTTAATTTAAAATAATTAAAATGTGAAAAAATGTCGACTCAGCCACCGAATGAAGCTTAGAAGTTAAGAAATGAAAAGTCGAATGCAGTCTGTGTTTCAAATCAATATTAATTTAATAATTGCCGACGACGTTTCGATTCTTGTTGGAATCTTCTTCAGGGCACTATTGGTAATATCGACTGTGTCTTAGATATTTTTGTTATCAACAGCAGCCATATAGGTAAACATTATTTTTTATAAAATTAATGAAAATAGCCAATATTGACACGTACAATGTTATTATTATTAAATATTAATAAATAAACCGACCAAATCTAACCAGAAAATCGTAAACTATGTTAAAATATTGTTTACGATTTGCTAGTTAGAATTGCTCGGTTTATTTTTGTATTAATATTAATTAACTAAAAGTATAAAAATAATGTTACCTTTTATAAACGTGTTTTAACAATTATTCCTGAAAGCCATAATTTAAATTATATTGATCATTATTAAAAAAAAATAACCAAAAGTTGAAAATACCGGTTTATTGATCTTTACTCTTAAATGACGATTTTTTCGGATGATTATTTTATACTTATTTGGTTGATTTTAATATGTCGTAGCAAACACATACATATACATACATATATTGCGATTACAAAAATGGTAAAATTTCGAAAATATATATGATTTATATTTATACATACTTTTTGAGAAAATCAAAATGCTTCGACCACTACCTATACCATTAATAACCATTATTCAGAATTTTTGCTTGTTTAAGGCCGTGTGCCAATTGCGTTAAAAGTGCGTTTAATTTGATCCCATGGCTAAATTTTGACATTGCTGAGGTTAATACAGTCGTCAAAATTTTACCTGCTAGTGGATAAATTTTGAGGTTTGTATTAAGCTTCTTGCACATTAATTACACCATCGACCCATTATACCTGGCCTGCTAGGAGCCAACATCACGATGGTTTCCTTTATAAAAAAAAATCGATACATTAGCGGAAATTTTAAAATGAGTTAGGCCTAATTTATTGACTCAAGTTGAACATAACTTTGGGATTTTTACAGTCAACTTTAGAAATAGTTTGTATTCAATCGAAATTTTGATTTTCAACTCAAGAGTTGATCAGGAGAAGTTAGCGAGTAAGCTTGGGAATTTTTATCATTTCTGTTTATTCATTCATGATATTCAGCTGTGTAAGCTTTTCGCTTTTGACTTCGAAAGGGAAAAAATCTTAAAATAAATAATAACTAAATAAAAATAGAGCTCTGTTTTAATAGAAATAATAAAATAAAAAATGTTTGGTGCAAATTACCTACTTCTGGGAGAATTGAGCATCATCTTTTGGAGCAGGGAAGATGATGCAGAGGAAGAAAATGTATCCCTTGAAAGGCGGCAATATACTCGTAAAATGCTTCCCCGTGTTGGTATTGATAAATAGGACGACGATGATTTCGTTCTCGCCTCTCAAAAGCAACGACAATTATGTTTTTTTGTTTTAATTTAATAAAGGATTCGTTGCCTTTTGACGAAAGACGTTACGGAAAATATCGGTTTAAAAAAATAAAAACAGTTTCTCGTCCGATCACCCAAATGAAGCATCTTCGGACGCGGTTAGTACTTAGATGGAGGACCGAATGAGCATTACATTTTTTTTCTTGGTATTCTTTTGACTCCACGCTTCGGATGGAATGAAAAATCCATTCCAATTATTCGAGATAAATAAAAAATCGACAACAATGGTTTATCCAGAGTATTTTATAATTTAATAAAGGAAACACAATTTTCTTATTCCAAATATTTTGAGTATCTTAAATGAATAAAGAAACATATTCACACTCAAATGCAAACCAAAAGTTGAAAATGACGTCTTGTGTGTCATGTTTAAGTAATGAGTATGACGACCGACAAGCAGTTCAGGTATACTAGGTTCATGACTGCCACTATCTAAATATAATTTCCGCATTCAAGATCGAATCCAAAGCGATTTGGACAGATTTGTGTTGTAATTCCTCTGAAAAAAGCTATTGCAACAACAAATCAAGGTATATGAACATTTTTGGACACGTTGACACCGTCTCGGATAGATTTCTTAACGCAAGGAACGTCAATGGGAAATTTATGTTTTAAAAAATTCCATTTAATGCAATTGACACAGCAAAACCCTTCAATTTTATTCAACCCCTATAAAAACGGATCAAAGGAGAATGGGCAAAGTGGTCTACCTACTCAACAGTAAAGTGTCATATGTCGTTGAAAAGGTAATGACGTGTACATCAATTAATTACATGGAACTAAGGCTCTAAACCATGAAGTTCAAAGCACCGAAAAAGACAGTAACGCAACTCTTTATTTGGAGCTTGTCTTACCACCCACAGTAAAGTGTCGTACATCGTTGAAAAGATTATACCGTTTATTTCAGTTTGTTATATAGCCTTAAGATGTACATCATGGTGTTAAAAAGCTATTAAGCCATCAAAAACGGCAAAAAAATATATAAAGCAATTCTTCATTGGCAACTGGTCTACCAACTCAACAGTAATTTGTCACACATCGTTGTAAAGGTTATTAGGTGTGCTTCATTTCATTGTATCGCCATTAAGCTCTAAACCATGGGGTTCGTGGGGTATTTGGCTTCAAAGCATCAAAAACAATAATAATGCAATTCCCCATTGGTAAATGGTCTACCAACTCAACAGTGATGTGTGATACGTCAGTGAAGAGGTTATTGCGTGTACGTAATTTTTGTATAGAACCGATAAAGTGTAGTTAGTGGGGTTTGAGAGGCGGAATTGCATTATTGATTTTTTATGCATTTTTGCCAAATGCCTTCCAAACCCCACTACCTACAATTTATCGGTTCTATACAAAAATTAAGTACACGCAATAACCTTTTCACTGACGTATCACACATCACTGTTGAGTTGGTAGACCATTTACCAATGGGGAATTGCATTATTATTTTTTTTGATGCTTTGAAGCCAAATACCCCACGAACCCCATGGTTTAGAGCTTAATGGCAATACAATGAAATGAAGCACACCTAATAACCTTTACAACGATGTATGACAGATTACTGTTGAGTTGATAGACCAGTTGCCAATGAAGAATTGCATTATATTTGTTTTGCCGTTTTTGATGGCTTAATAGCTTTTTAACACGATGATGTACATCTTAACGGCTATATAACAAAATGAAGTAAACGTAATAATATTTTCAACTTTGTACGACACCTTACTGTGGGTGGTAAGACAAGCGCCAAATGAAGAGTTGCATTACTGTCTTTTTCGGTATTTAAAGAAAAATCTTTGTTAAGTCGTTTATGAGAAAAAATAATTTTTTTCCATATGGATTTTTGTCATTTTGGTATTATCCAAAAACCGGCGGGTTTTTTAATTAAAGCAAAAATATTTGTATCTTACTTCAGAAAACTCTATGCAAGAAGTCGAGAACTTAAAGGTGAGATTTTTGTCCCACTTAAAAAGTGTTTAGGTGGACGAAAAAATTATAATAATAATTTTATATGAAAATTAACAGACTTTAAAAATATATAGTCTCCGTATTATTATATAAGTTAACACGAATGCGAATGAGTTTTGCTGACAATGCGTCTGGCTCGCCGAAACAAAATTATGTGGAAGAACAACAACTGTGGGAATGCAAGGTAGCATTAAGAACTAATGCAAGGTTGCATTTAGTAAGTAAGAAATAAATTTCTGTAAAATAATTTTTAATTCAGTTATAAAGTAGATTTGAATCAATAAAGGTCAGAGCAACCTGCTCTGGGAAAAAATAATTTTTTTTCCTAAAAGAATTGGTGTTTGAGTAACTTATACAACATCACCGAAACTATTCATATGTGTATAGCCAGAAAGCAACTATCCCAACGAAAATAGTCCCTTTTTATACATTAGGTATGTTCGAACTACCTATACAAAAAACTAAAAAAAAAAAAATAACAACTTGTCTAGGACATAAAATAGTTTAAGTAATCCCCACAGAGAAAGGAAGCAGAAAATTATAGTTGCGACGACTCTTCCGCGCGCAGGAAAAGCAACCGCATACAATTTATTCCCCATCGAACATCACCATCATCATCATATAGGTAGATTATCTACTGCATGCATGCGGGACTAGACCGAATCGGCAACTTTTCAATTTATTACTTAAAGTGGTTCAATTGGCTTAGCCCCAAATGGTTTTCTGATTTACGGCCCGATGGCACGCAATGCCACATCTTCTACATATAAAGATATAGTAACACTGCTCCTAGACAAGAAACAAAAGGCTTTCTGGCTTGGCTCCCCACTCTCCGGATAAAGGGTTAAAAGGATATAACATATACATTATGATGATTAGGCGTTAGGCATTTTATAAAATAAAAAAAAAATACAAAAACATGAAAAAAAACACCAATTTAAACTTTGAAGCAAAAAGACCAATGATCTCTCTTCTTCTATGAAGGTACATACAACATACATATAGCTCTCTCCATTTGCGAGTTCACTAATCGCATACCATTCTCACATGTCAAAAGGCCTAACAAGCAATTAAGGCCTTCAACACAAACGGACGCGCGCGTCTTACAGTTCAGCGTCAACGCTAATTGCCCGCGTCATGGTGATGTTTTGTTGATGATGTGCGCATGCGGGACGATCGGGACGCCACCGCCAACACCGCCGCCACAGCCATACCGTCACTGACCAAACTCTGGGTATAGGTAGGTAGGTACCCATCAAAGTCAACAAGCCTTGAGTAGATACATATCCATTGCGGAAAAAACAGCGACTGAGTTGCTTCGGCGCACATTCGAATTAAGTGCCAACGGCTGACATTTATTCAACACGTTTACGTATTGTTTTCGCCACTCCCCCTCCTCGACTCGCCCCCCCCCACCATTATTCCAGCAGATACTTGCGAAATTAAGTGCATTCATCATCTCAGTGCTTCTATCGCCGCAAAGTGGAAGATATTCATTCGGATGTGTAATGGGTTCCGTTTGACGGCATGCGGCAGTAACCGATGACGATGAAGGCTACGACCGACGAGGAAAAGCGACGCAACGGGACGTATAAATACGTAAAAGCCCTAAAGCCAGGCTTGAATGTGTAAATCATCTTAATTCCGCCATCATTTGGAATTGGTGGCGTGGCAAGGGGTTTTTGAAATAAAAATTGGGCAGGCAATTTCTTTTCTTTTCTTTTCTTTTCTTTTTTATTTTGTATTTAAATAAAATGTCAGCCTTACTTCTGCGGGATCTTAAATTACAGTCTCTTTAGGGTTGGACGACAAATGAATGCAAGAATTAGAATTGGAAAAGGGAGCGAACAGCGAACACAATTATTATTGTATGCGCGATGCAAACGGACTCCACCTGCAGAGTGACAGTTGGACTGCGAGTGTAATTGAGACCCATGCATGGAATTGTTGTTTTTCTGCACGTTGTGGTAGGGGTATCGTATTATTGTGATTCCGTGTTATTATACCTTTATATCCGGAAAGGGGTTCTTTCAGTATGTATTTTGTTGTTCCTTTTTATATTTTTTATTTTTCAGTTGTTTTTTTTTTTTGAAAAAAGAAATAAATGGATTCCAAAATGGGATGGTCTTGAAATTGTAAGGCCCTTAAGGAAGGTGTGTTCTTGTTATTTAATATGTAGGACGAGGCACGGCAAGTTGAGCGGTTTCATTATTTGTGTGAAACTAGGATGGATTTTGTAAAAAGGGTAAGTAATAAGTCTTCCGCCATTGTTTTTTGTCTTGTTTTTAATGATCTAGGACCCGAGGCTTTTGCATTCAATCGTGATCGCAAGCAGGGACGTCAAATTCATCTGTCCAGGTTAGGTTCTCGGATCTCAATGAATCCATTGCCTTCCCAAAGAGGTAGGAAAGGAATGTGGGAGGAGTGGCTGGGTGAGGAGAGAGGGAAGTTTGGGTATGGGATATCTCCCTGAACTATCCTGACTTCTTAATGCATTTAAGCATGTTTTTTAGTTGCCTTATTGAGATGTCGCTCAGTTCGTCGAAAAATTGTTTTCACAGAGTTTCCTTTCTGGTTTTATCTAGAAATTCACAAAGAAAGTGATATGAGCCCTCATCTTCCGCCTTTTCTCCTAACACCATCTTAATTAATCAGATGAGCTAATGATCATTTATCAGAAATCGAAAATCGGATAAAAATCAGCTAGGGTGCTTTGAGAGGAAGATTCTTTGTGTGATTTTCGGTCTGGTGTGTATCGAAGGAGTGTGGAGGAGAAGATTCAACGACGAGCTATACGGGCTATACAGCGACGTTGACCTGGTTAAAAAGCTGAAAATACAGCGGCTGAGATGGCTGGGGCACGTGGAGCATATGGACAGCAACGCACCCGCCCGACGAGTCTTCGAATCCAACCCCGATGAGGTACGCATAGGGCTGCCAGATTTAATTTGGCGAATATCGGGACGCCAGGGCTCAAATATCGGGACAAATCGGGACATTAAAAAATATCTATTTAAATTTTAGTCGATTTAGTGCGATGTTAAATCATTTGTTATTAATAAATTTAAATCGAGTTTAGCATTGTACTATTTCATAATATAACCACTTACTTAAATTAAAATATATTTTGTTTATTTAGTATATAAATACCAAAATGAAATATGCTTGCGCTTTTTCGAACGAGCGGGACTTTTTGGGACGTGTTCTACAAGTGCAAAAATATTTAGAATTTAGAAAATTTTACCAAACTGTTTTAAAATTAGAAAAATGTTAAGTAGTATCATGCTTAATTAAAACTTAGAAGAACCTAGCGAATTGCGAAATTATGAAAAAATCAAAAATGCCAATAACGAGATATTCGGGATTATCTCAAAACAAGTAAGAAACCGGTAATTTGTAGAAAAAAACCCAAACATTTATTACAGTTCTTCGATTTGTTTTTGGCTGAAACGTATAAGTGTTATAAAAACTGTTATAGGGCTTACATGTACGAAGTTTTATCAAATCCATACAATACAATACAGGCGTGTGTTTTTTATGTATGTATGACCATTCTATCCAGATAAGCTAAAAGAAATGATTGAATCTCACTCCTAGGCAATAACATAGAATGTTTCACAACAAATTTGAAGCAAATCCACCGAATCATTTATGCTCTAGCTCGAAATCGGGACGCAAACGAATCGACGCGACGGACGTCTTTTGTGGAAAATTAGTTTTTGGACTTTTACATTATCGTAATGTTAGTTTTGATTAAAACCTCGAATTTTGTTTTTGACACAAAACCAATAATTGCTCTACAGGTATAGCAAGTTAAAATGGAATGTCGGCACAAAATAGAGACATTTTGTAAATCGGGACAGATATCGGGACAGGGTTCAAATATTGGGACTGTCACGCCAAAATCGAGACGTCTGGCAGCCCTAGGTACGCAGCAGAGGAAGAACCCGTAACAGGTGGCGCAAACAAGTGGATCCCGACATCAAAGCACTCGGTGTGCGCAACTGCAAGCGGCTAGCTAGGGACAGAGCTGGCTGGAGGGGCTTGTTTAGTTCAGGCCGAAGCCCATTTTGGGCTGTGAGCGCCATCTAAAGTAAGTAAGTAAGTAATGATCATTCTGCACATGTAGGGATGATTTAGGCCTGCTTATCTTTAATAGGAAGGGATGTATTCTATCTTTTCGATTTCTTAAAAACTGACACGTGTCCATTGCTGACCATCTGACATCTAGGGCTGGCCACGAGACGAGACTCTGCGAGACTTTTGTAAGTCTCGTCTCGGTCTCGTTAAAATCGAAAATTTTCAGTCTCGTCTCTGTCTCGTGTCGGTCTCGAATAGTTAAGTCTCGTCTCGGTCTCGTCTTCGCAAAATATACGATTTCCGGCCAATTTGTAAATTATTGGAACGAAATATATTCGAATATAATTTGAATACGTGCAGAAGAAAATAAATATTTAACTGAAATTCGATTTTTCAATTTATTAGGCCACAACCATCATTGAAAACATTAAAAGTCAATTTTGAGAGATTTTGAAGAAAAAATAAATCATTATTTTGATGCCAAAGTAAAGCTTATTGACTTAATAATTGTATCCAGGTAAAACAAAATTCAATTTGGCACAACTTTTCTCATAAAATGACTTTTAATTTTTCAATGACTTTTAATTTTTCAATGACTTTTAATTTTTCAATGATGAACTACCTTACCCATGATCATTGAAAAAATTAAAAGTTACGTTCCTGGGAAGATATGGGTCAAAATGATTTTTTTTGGAAGAGAAATAATTTTGAAGTCGTAAGCTTTATTTCTGCAATGTTTAAACTTTCGGAGGGTCTCAAAATCAACAGCTAACTTTTTCAATGATGAATTTCAATGATAGCTATAACTGGCCCCTTAGACTCTTTGTAAATTTCGGTCCAAATATACAGTCTCGTCTCGGTCTCGTCTCGGTTGCTTAAAAGCCAGTCTCGTCTCGTCTCGTCACGGCCTCGTCATGCGAGACCGAGATCGAGACCGAGACTTTTTTCGTCTCGTGGCCAGCCCTACTGACATCCGCCGCCTCAAGAAAACTTTGGTAAATTCTATTTTTTTCTTGCTCGTGTGGCATAAGTACCGAGTATATTCGGTTTGGCTCGGTTCAAGAGATGACCCGTTTTTGGCTAGTTTATCTGCTATAATTGCAGTCCCGTGGTTTCTTCATTTGGCATGACTATGGCTTCTCTGGCCCGTTATTGAGAGCAATTCCATCTTTTTCACCTACCCATTTGTGCTGGGAAGGTTTAAATTCCGAGCTCGTAGTAGTCCTTCTAATATTTCTTCCTCAGAGATAAGACCCGGAACATTTATCCAGACTTCAAGTCTAGTAGGCAGACTACTTTTTGGAGGCAGATGTTGGTGGTACCCATCCAATAAACCCTTTCTTAAGTGTCAGTTATAGCTATCATTCGAAACCATCATTGAAAAAGTTATCTGTTGGTTTTGAGACCCTTCGAAACTTTAATGCTTGAATATTTTAATGCAGAAATATAGCTTACGACTTCAAAAATATTTCTCCTCAAAAAAAAATTCATTTTGATCCATATCTTTCCCATAACGTAACTTTTAATTTTTTCAGTGATCATTGTTAAGGTAGTTCATCATTGACAAATTAAAAGTCATTTTATGAGAAAAGTTGTGCTAAATTAAATTTTGTTTCACCTAGAAATAATTATTAAATCAATAAGCTTTACTTTGGCATCAAAATAATCATTTATTTTTTCTTCAAAATCTCTCAAAATTGACAATTAATATTTTCAATGATAGCTATAACTATGGTCCCTTACCAAGAGTTTTTTCTTCTGGCCAACATACGAGTAACTTGTAATCTTTAACAGTTGCCCGAATGTTGGCACAAAACCTGTTGAACCGAGTATATCGACTTTCACACACTCAAGAAGCCTTATCTCAACTTGAGACCTTTGCTATCTAAATAGCCGTTTTCCAAAGCTCTCCTCGTTAATAACCGGCATCTGAAGGCCTTATGGTATCACTTTCCCTAGCGTACCTGCAGTACCAGATGTCTTAGGCTTCTTTCTGCTCAAATGCTTCTCGAATGCTTCCAGTCTTTGGGACTAAGTTTTTCGAGTCGCCCTGGCCATACCTTCGTACGGCTCTCTTAGCGTTTTCTAACCTTTTAAGACCAAATCTCCATCCTTATACTGTATTCGCGGTTGCACTGGTTTTTCCTGGATCACTTTTGGCCCACAGATTGGAGGGCATTGATCTTCGGAAACGGTTGCCACCATGGTCCCTGAGGACTCTGCGACATCCACTCAGAGTTTGGCTCCTGCCAGATGGTTTGCCATAGATTTGCCCTCAGGTTTTACCTACACTCTGTCCTTGGATAGGGTTTTCGGTCACATTAACATTAGGTTCCAAGCTATCAGAGCTGGCAAAGGATTGATAAAGTCATCGTTATTGAGGATGCCATTTTCCTCATAAGCCGCCATCTCTTCCAACAGCACCGGTCCTCATCAGAGTCAGTAAGATCCATGAGGTCCTGTTACAGGCACGAATACAGGAATTTGCTTTAATTATTGTTGTTGTTTCAATGGGTTTTGTCACTGGCGACTTAGCTACTTTCGAAGCCAAGCACTCGCCGGCAGTCGCGAACTCTGCCGACACTTGAGTGCCTATATTCCCACACGATTTTTATCATTTTCGTAACAATTTTCCACATTGGATTACTCATTTTTAGATAAAATCTCTGTCGGTCTTCTTTGTTGTTTTTCAATAGCCGTGTTTTATTGCAAAAGTCATCCATAGTACACTACGATTTTACATGCATAACAAATACAATATCGCTAGTAGCTCTACATCCGATAAGAAGCTAAAGTAGAATCCTACTGTGGATAGATTTTTGGGGTTTATTCGAGCCTCTATTCTACTCTAGCTTCTTATCGGCTGTAGAGCTACTAGCGATGTTGTATTTGTAATGCATGTAAAATCGTACTGTACTATGGATGGCTTTTGCAATAAAACACGGCTAATACAGACTTGTTGCTGGAGTCGAAGTTGAAAACCGTTGTCCAGGAACATTATTTTTATGAAGTACCGACGGCGGCAAGGTTTGAAAATATGTATGATACCGCATATAGCGCCAAGGGTATCGAAGAAGATTTTTCTATCACGAGATCCTTAACATATCACAGAAAACAGAAATATATTTTCAAACTATTTTGCATATGACCCTGTTGCTACACTTACACATAGTGTCACTGCATATATATAATTGATTTTTCTCCTTCAAGTGTGTGTCTTCCCTCGCCGCATGACCTCAACATCTGACCTTCAATAGATTATCTTACCAGACATCATACCTAGCATCCACCTTAAATAATATTATAATGTCTCACTTATATTCCCATGAAAATTGATGAACCGTGTTAAATCGATTCTGCACATTTTGCACACTCAGCATCTTCATATAAGTAGATATACTGATACTCGTATGAAGTAGCAACCTCATCAGTTGCGGCTATACGAATATAATCACCAAACTGCTCACACAATAATGTCACTGACATCTCGTAAATTTTAACAACAAATCGCTGCATTTTAGCATCACTGAGGTCTAAGGAGCCCCATCAAGTGCCACCACTAACTGCCAATCTCCGCCACGAATGGCTTAATTTGACCGTGCGCGCCGCGCACTCATGGAAACAAAACTCTTACAGCGTGATTATAACCAAGTTAAGACGATGACAAGCTGTTGCCGGTTTTGGTTTGGGTTTCTTAATGTGAAATCAACAAAATGACAATGCGAAGCGAACGCAACGGTGGAGATGTGATATGTGTTTACAACTTTCTGTTGAATTCCGATTCTTTGCTGTTTGTGCGTTTTGTATATAATAAAGTTGTTGTTGTCTTATTTTTCTCCGAGTTTTTATTATTATTTTAAGTGGCTGGAAGCTTAAAATTTATGATCGACATGCCAATGAATTGGGAGACTTTATTAATTTTATTTTTTGACAAAACCAAGACTCATATGTAGGCATACTAATATTTTTTCTTTTGGGTGAGCTGTGAGCTTTTATAGGTTGTAATTTAGGCCATTTAGGGTTGCCATGGCGGTCTAAGCGATTTGTCTGTTCATTTATAATCTTACTTTTTACTCATTGAACAAATATATTGTATATTATGTAAAATAAAAAAAGAACATTTAATTACTAACTGACCAGGCAAACGTTGTTCTACCTTATAAATAATTTCTATAGGGAATATTTTGGTTGTTAAATAAGAAATAACTAACAAATTGTAACATTGGAAGTGTGTTTGAATGTTTCAACGGTGTATAAATTGATCGATATAATAGACGGATCGTTTATCGATGAAATAAAACAAATGAAACGAAAGCTAGTTTAACGTTTATGCTGCCGGCAATAACGGTGCGCATTATAATTCGATAAACAAAAGTGAAAAGTTTGTGTTTTGTGTGCCCTATTGAGAAGATAAATGTCGCAGCACTATTTCGGTGCTGAGGGCATATATCGTTGCAATCAAGCATTTCATTGACGTATATCTCGTCAGGTTGTTTGGGCGCCCAGGCGCAGATCTCAAAGGAATCGAACGTAAATCGAAAGTGAAATATTAAATTTGAATTTTTTTTAAATTTCTGTAATTTTAAGGCCCCCTTTCGGATGAAGCCGTATACCGGACCGGTTACCGCAAGAAGGATAACAGTGGACACAACTTGTTCGCCATTGAGGATAGATTCCCCGCGAATATCGGGAAAATACGTTATGGTTTGACTTTGTATTGCGTTGCGCGCCGTTGACAAATGTTCTTCCCCAGCACGAGTATGATGACGGTCCATTCTTTTAATCGTTAAGTAGAAACATGAAATATTAAAAATCAATATTAATTTCGAAGACCATTTGAATGCACGATATATTTTGTCAGTCTGCCCTTAGCCAACAGAAATAAGCTGACTCGGCAAAACGTTGTTCTGTCATAAAAATTATTTCTAGTGAATATTTGCTTCATTACCCTTTTTTTCATTGATCCCATCCCCACATATCCATTTGATTTTCATCAAAGAATGGACCTTGTCGTGCTGGCATTGTTCACACACACACACAAATAGACCAAATTGTTGTACATACTGATTAGTCTAAGAGCCCACAGCAGACTTGGCGTACGAAAATGAACCAAAAAAAAAATTATATGAGTCGAAAGGTGTATTAAGGCTGATAAAAGAAATGCAAGTCTGGAAGCCCCTGGCTTCATCAATGTACCATTCTTTTCAAGGTATTTTTTAATAGTTTACCAGTTTTACTGAAAAACAGTCATCTCTGTATAAAATGGACCATAACTTTTTTTAGGAATATTGTATCGCCTTAATTATGCCATTAGATTCAGAATTGAAAAATCCCCTTTAATCATGTATCATATGTCCAAATTGTATCAACATATTTTTTTAATTTCCATAAGTCATACCTCCCCCTTTTCACCTCCAAAAAGCATCCGCGGGATACAGATATTTTTATGGACTCTTTTGATTCTTTATTCTTTTGGTTAATCCGACATTTCCACCAAGTTTCAAAAATGTAAGAATTTTTCCGCATGTTTGTCCTATTTTAACTGGTTGCTGAAATGATAATTTAGCTGGATTTGTCTTATTTTTATGAAAAAGCTGGTTCATTTACTTTTTAATATCTTAAAAAGTAAAAGTCCTAGAACCATACGGTTTTCAGTTTTTGACTACAAATTGATTAGGGCATTGAATTTTGGAAACAAAAATGGTACTTAACTACGTGAAATTTTGCGAAATAAATATTTTTTACCATTTTTTTAATTTCTTTTTTTTTCAAAATTTTGAGTTCAAACATTAATATTTCAAAAACTATTCATTGAAAGAACTTTATTTAAAAAGAAAATGAAAGAAGGGACTTCTGGCCTTTTATTAAAATATAACAGGGCATTGTACATGCTACCGTTGTTTTTTAATAATTTTTTTTTCTGTTTTAAGTAAATTTTTTAGAAAATTGCCCCTCCCACCTTACAGCCGCCACCAGGGACTGCCAGAATTGCATTTCTTTTATCAACCTTACCTTTCTTTTTTTTTTTTTTTATTTTGGTTCATTTTTGTACGCCAAATCTGCTGTGGGCTCTTGGTCTAGATGAAAAAAGGTATGCCGATAATTGGGGCTGGCGACGAGACGAGAAAAGTCTCGGTCTCACATGATGACATGAAAATTTTCGTTTTTAAGATGACCGACACGAGACTGACAAAAGTCTCGCTGAATTTCGTCTCGTGGCAAGCCCTACTGATAACGTGTTTGTTCGTTTAGTATTTTAACAACCTTTAACATTCATAAAACACGTAGGTATATATTTCTTGTAAATTAAAATAAATTGTGCAAATTTTCCACGCACTGCGTTGTGATACATAACAAATGCAGAATTAGATGTCAAAGTGACGTGACACTTAAGCCGGAACCACAGTTCTCTCGTGTGCTGTCGTATGTCGCTATCGTTGCAATGTATTTTATATCGGTAGAACTATATTTGTCTCGTGTGTTGTGTCGCCTTGTGGCGACAGCCACACACGGCTCCACAACACCACACACGAGACCAGTGTAGTTTTGGCTTTAATGTCAATGAAAGTTCGATGAGGAAGACGTATTGCCATCTGTCATTCAACAACATAAATAATTTGGTTGTGTTTTTTTTATTATTTATGAGTATTGTTGAAAAGTACTAAAATAACAAAGAAATGTGCCGGGGGGGCTACGAGGGTGGAACTTTGGGATTAAAAGTAGTTTTTGGTACTTTACGAACATTTCTCATACCTATCAAATATACACACAAAATTTCATAAAAATCGGTCTAGCCGTTTCGGAGGAATTCGACCTTGTGGTCAGTGACACGAGATTTACCATGATAACATATCATGTTATATAGTATATTTATAGCAGTATTTTATTATAAGTCGGCCTCATACTTGACGTAAGCTTTAATTAATAAAAGTTCGTAAAGTAAGTCACAGTTTAAATGCAGTTAAAATTTATTTTAGAGAAAAAAATGTTGGAGTTTTTTTAACAAGGACGATTTGCGCTTGAATAAAAAAGTGGACATGTCCTCGAAAACGAGGACGTTTGGCAACGCTAAGTTTAGCACCCTAAAATTTAAATCAGTGATTTTTCGATTTTGTTAATTTTACCTGCTTATTTTTTTATATCACTCGTTTTTTAAAAGAAAAGATAAATTTAAAACAAAAAGTCGCAAAAGCTATTAACCACCAAATTCAGCTTAAGTAGTTGTCGAGTTATACCATTATTCTTTAATACATTTTTCTCTAAAAACGTTCATGTTTGCTTTTTTAAAAATCTCTAGGAACCCATGGTGCATTTTATTTATGTATTTTAAATAACTCCAGTACTCCACTGTAAAATCATCACATTTTAGTCTTTCCAGTTTTCCCATGATCAAAAAGTTCAAATATTAATTTATTGTCAATTTGTCATCCACCTAAGGTTAGCCCATCAGAAAAGTTTAGCGCGACTCGCCCCATTATTATTGTTTCTCCCGATTTTCTATTTCAAGGATATCGAATAACAATGTATGGTAATTGGGAAAAGCCATCCATGCCAAATCAATTGTAGCGAACATCAAAACAAACTTCCAACCAATTATTTTTATGAAATCATCATAACCATCTACTCACTCGTATATCTATAGGTACAAAACATTTGACTATCAATTAAAATGACGAATATCAATTTGACTAACTGACTATAAAATTTCTATACTAACACTCTTTGTGTATTCTCATGAATGGCGTCAACGCGTCGTTAGCGTCCTAGTTGACGTTTGTTTCTTTGTGGGGTTCATCTAAAAAGACACAATGGCAACATACCTAATTAACATTTTGTTGATTTTTCCGCCATTTAAGCGCACAGAGCACATCGAGTGTTGTTCTAAGCAGGCGGGAACATCAAAATTCTGCTACCGCGATACGCACTTATGCCAGCTGCTGCAGTTTACGCAAGTTTTTGTTCGTTATTTTTTTTGATTGTTTGAATAGGGTGTCTCGGAGAATGTATAATTAAGTTTTGTACAAAAATTGCGTAGGTTTAAAAATAAGCAGGGTAGCTTTCACCTAAAGAAATCAGATCAACGCATATATTTGCAGTTTTTTTTTGCATTTTTCTTGCATTTCTTTTCCCGATTTTGCAGTTTATCAAATAGTGGATGTAAACAATTGAACTCTCAACTTCAAAGTGAAGTTAGAAGTAACATGGAACTTACAGTGAAGTTAGCATCAGGTCACAAGGCGTATTTCGTGAACAAAGCGTGCTAAGAACTTGCAGTGAAGCTCCAAATTTGCAGTATTTTTGCATTTCAAGAATAAGATGGGTCGAAGTATTGAAGTCCTGCATTTGAAAAAACAAAAAACATCACACTGAAGTTAGCGGGACAGTATATTTTTTTTTCGAACTGAGGACTTCAAAATTTGGACCCAGTAAAATTAAAATTATTCCCGACAGCCATTGCAATCAATAACACCCTGTTGATTTCAATATTCCCACGTCTTCTTGGCGCAGCTAAAACGAGACAACATCATAGTGGACCCTCGTTTTTATATATTCCAATTTTGTCTATGAAAGTTTCTTCAGGCGAATAATATGCAAATTAATGAGCAATTTGTTATCCACATTATGCGGGGGTGTAGGATTTTAGATGTACGTATGTAAGGGTGTACATTAAAAGACAGACCATATTCATGACTTATTAACAAGGTTTACCCTCTTTGCTCGTATTATCTGTATATGCTCGTGTAATATCCCCCTTAGGATATTTGCATGTGCGAAAAAACTCAGGATACAATATTCGTGAACCGTTGTTGCGTTACGTTCTTTGGTTGGCTTTCCCGCCAAATTAGCCAAAGACTCCAATGATTAAGGAATCGCTGTTTTTTGGGGGGTTGATTATAACAAAGCTTTATAAGAGTGATAATTGATGATGCTCCGCGCGGATATACGAAAAAAAGCATCAAAATGATGATGTGCAAGAGCGCGTGCATGGATGAAATTTAATTGTTTATTCAGGTTCAGGAAGAGTCAGTGTGTTTTTTTTTGTGTTCTGCTGGAATAAATTATAAACTTTTTTGAGTCAGTGTTTTGACTAGAAATCTAGGTAAGGTATATCCAGATGGTGGTTTATGCTTTATGGCGATTTTGAATAGCTTCTGTTTACACACCTGGACTGTTATTAATATTCTGACAACGATTAGAAAAAAAACGTGCCTTTGATATGATTTGTGATTGTGTAAGACTTATGATGACAGGTGTTGGCGTCGGTCGTCGCGCACATAGATACTAGATTATAGGTGTTTAAAGTATAAACAAAGCTCAATTAAAAAAAAGATTGGTTAGCAAATATACCTACTCGTATATTTGCTGACTGTGGACTTTGGTGTTCGACACAAGGAAGCTCATATCAACGGCATCCGGTTATGAACACACTTTATCGTTATCTACTCGGGAAAATCAGTTTGCTCAAGTGTGGAATTGTTTCCGTCGAATGACAACTTGTGGTCGGGTGCAAAATATTGTAGGGGTACCTATGTACTTCTAATTTAATACCTATGCATGGATAATGTAGATTAAACAACTTCCCGTTCTAAATTTATATCGCCTGCAATAGTTATGGAGTGAGTTACATATAGCTAAAAACAATTCCTTCAGTGAATCAATTGATGAAATTGAAAATGTATAGGATGACTCATTATGGTCCACCTAAAAAAACTAAAAAGTTTTTTTTTTCAGGGTTACTGCCTGCGAGGAATTGACAAATCCTCCAAGAGTATGACTTGTCATGAATAAGTGCTTCTGGTCTATCCATTCAGATTCGGCATAAAATTGTAGGTCGCTTCCATTCCTGTCGACAGGCGCACACAGGTATAGTTGTGAGTTGTTAGTCACTAGGCCGCCTGGTTTTTCACGAGCCGTTGCGGCACCCAATTTATTTATTTTTTTAATCATTATGGGCTGGCCAGGAGACGAGAAAAGTCTCGGTCTCTTATGACGAGACCTAGATGAGACGAGACAAGACTGCCTTTTAAGCATCCTAGACGAGACCGAGACGAGACTGTATATTTGGTCAGAAGTTAACTGAGAGTCTTGTCGGTCTCGGTTGTCTCGACAAAAAAAGGCATTTTAAAAAACCTAAAAGGAAAATTGAAAAGTCCATTTTCATTTAAATATTTATTTTTGTCTGCATATATTCAAACTCTATGGTGGATAGTCTATATTTTTACGTTTTGATAGTATTTCGTTCCAATAGTCAACAAGGGTGCAATCGGCTAAGGTGATAGTTGATTATCAAGTGTGGTGATCGTCGTTTTGACTATTGCTGTATCTATTTTTGCCTTAAGATGTGATAGAGACAGCTATCTTCAAAAGGTTACCCTGAAATCGGATTTTTCGGAGACGAAACCGAGACGACACCAAGTTGAGAACGTGAATAGACTGCAAATTTAAATTTTCTGGCGAAAAAGGCGAGACTGAGACCGACACGAGACTTAAATATATGAGCCCTAGACGAGACTGAACATTTTCGATTGACCGAGACGACAGCCCTAATGAACCGCATAAGACGCGAAAAAAAGGCAGAAAAAAACACTAAGCTCAAATGATCTGATCATTCGGATTCTTCTTATTTTGTATGAGGAAGTTGTTTTAGATAGTTATTTATTTAAATCTTAAAACGTAAAATTCTAAGATCCATCTTGTTTTCGGTTTTTGACTCTTTACCCTCTACTGCACAAGAAGCCATATATGGCTTTTGATTTTTAAACACCCACAACTGCGATTGCGAAACTGCCACTGGAAAAATAGCACTTTGATCGTTTAGAATAGATATTTGCTTATATATAATTGTGTATTTCTATTTTTTTTATTTGCACAGTAGTGAAAACCCACAATCAAATCTAACAGTTCACGCAGCGAGAAAGTAGTGAAAAAATATAGAAATAAAAGTTTATTTATTACTGGTAAAGCGAATAATATAAAGGCTGTTATATTTTTTTTAGTGAGATTCGATATTGGAAAATAGAATTTAATAGGTAAATTTTCAATTATGTTTGTGGAATTCAAAACACGGCGTGTCATATATGGCATCCCTAAATATTGTTGTGAATGGATAAGGAGCCATATATGGCTGCTTGTGCATTCACAAAAAGATGGATATTCAATCTTTTCAAAAAAAAAATAACACAAACTAATATTTGTTAAAAGTCAAGTGCCTTATACTTTTTTTTCATATTTTACTGTGCGTAGCTATATAAAAGAAAAGGGAAAAAATCTTAATTAACTATACTAAAGGGTTTTCCAATAGGGACGGGTTATTTTGACAGCTCGTGACGGCCATATTGTTTCTTTATCTTTCGGTCAAAATATCGTCTTTTAATCAGTTACTACAGACAAATCATCATGGTGATTTACAGCATCGAGCAACACGTGCAAATGATGTTTTAGAGCAGTTACAAGTTTATCCCAATTTTGGTCGAAAAATCATCTTTAGCGATGAGGCCCATCTTTGGATGATCACCACTTGTGGCCTAAATTAGATGAAATGGACACTGAAGATGTATGGTTTCAACAGGATGGCACTACGTGCCACACAGTTTAAGACACAATCGAAATTCTGCACGAGCGGTTTCATGGCATGGTTATCTCGCGCCGAGGCGACGTGAATTGGCCACCAAGATCGTGTGATTTGACCCCTTTGGACTTTTTCTTGTGGGGCTTTCTTAAGTCGCAGGTCTATGCGAATAAGCTGCAAACCACCTCGACCCTCAAAGACAACATAATCGATGCCATCGGTTAAATTCAGCCTGATTTATGCGCCAAAGTCATCGAAAACTGGACCTTTCGAATCCGCGCCACCCAGCGAAGCCGGGGCGGCTATTTGAACGATGTTATATTACTATAATAGGGCTCTCAAGTAAAGATAAAACCTTATTGATATCTTGTTTTATTCAATCGACTCGCCCTTAATGGGAAACCCTATAATACATTGCCTTTGTTAAAAATAAGTTAAAATAATTTAAAATCGTTCATATCCTGGAAAAATATATCGTACCTTAACTCATTTAATTTCAAGACAGTTAAAAATCAAAGGTCGGCGTGAAATAGCAGACTACGAATGTAATACTAAATTTTCAGTACGCTAAGTTATGCAATTTCGTTGAAAATATATATTTCGAACTGCCAAAGCCAATTCAAAATGAAATGAGCTACCTATAAAAAAATTAACAAATTTAAGACGAAAACACTTTTTTGGTATTTGCAAAGTTACCTCTTTTTTGGTTCCAAAGAAAATTAAAATAAACAACTGAGTCGAACGAACCCTAATTAGCTGGACCAGTGACCACGCTCTTCGTTTTTATTCCTGACTGTTACATTTTTTATTTCGGAGGGCCTCAGCAACAGCATACAGCAATCTCCAGTTGCCTGACCAAAAACAATCAGTTTAGCTAGCTGTCAAAATACTGAGGAACAAAATTTTTTGATCATTTGTTTTGAATTTTATTCAGAATTTATTTTTACCCTATCAAAGTTTTTATTTTAGCGAATTGCAGGAAAAATCAGTAAAATATCATAGGTACTGTGCACTATTTTCTGTTTCTTAATTTAAGTAAATAGATATAAGTATTCACTACTGAAAATGAAAACAATAGCTCTGATTTTCAAAAATGACCGCTTGTGTAAATTGCTCTTTTTACAGTAGTGGAAAAACTAAAATACATTACATATTCGTATTATAATTGAATACAAAGATTCGTTTTCGTTGCGTTTCAAGAAAAGTGTGAACAAAGTTCATGAGTGATTTTGATATGCCTCTGATTTGAAAAAAATGTATGTCTCTAAGACTGCCACCGATGGAAAAGTAAAAGGCACCTTACAAAATAAATATGTACATCAAATATACCTAATCTTTTTATCTTTCTTACCAGTAAGCCTTTCTGATAAAAATAATGGACAAAGTTGTTAAATTCTACGAGCCTAGTCGCTTTTTGTCAATAATTCCATCCGACTAAAAAATCTCCTTAACCATAGCTATTGGCTTTTGCATTATGGGATTCATAGGTTACTTTTTAAAAGTAATCCATATCCAAATCATAACAATATTGTTCGATCGTAAATGTTGAATAAGTGCAAACAAAATCCTTTCATAATAGGTTTTCATCATAGTTTTTGTATATTTATATCTTTTATCGTTAACATTAATATTTTTTGGTTAGAATAACTATAAATCGAAAGTTATCACTTTTTTTTGCTTTTAAAAATAATCTGTCATACAGAAATCAAATAAAAGAATTTCTGTATGTGTTCTATAATGTGTTTAAAGATTTTATTTTCAGAAAAAAAAAAGTTTTTTTTTTGAAAATCCTATTAGTTTTTACTTTACTGAGTGAAAATTTGGTAGCAACTCCGCACTTTGATTTCTGTTTGGTTTAACAGGTTTTGGCTGTCATCTCAAAAAGGAAACTAGCTTATGCATATATTTTAAGATTTGTATGTTTTATCATAATATGAGAAGTTTGTTGTTATGGTTAAATTTGAGGTACGAGGAAGAAAATCAAAGTATCATCGATTGACTACAAAATAACGTAGGTATTCCATTGCCATGAAAATTAAATTTCTTATTGAATGGAAGTTACCAACATTCAAATTCTCTATTGAATTCTAAATTAACAATCGAAAATCCTACTAGCTTTCTAAGTAACCAACTTTCTTTTCTTTTTTTCTATTTGGTTACTAAATAATTATTTCAGATCAACAAAATAATCTTGAGTTCTCGGGGGGGGGGGGGGGGGGGGCATGACCCCGTGACCCCCCCCCCCTGTATACTCCGTTGGTATTGCGGGAAATGGACGGTATGACGCTAGCTGGCCAGGCAAGGATCAGCCCTTCATAACTCACTTGCAGAAAGAGTCAGCATTCCTATCGGAGTTATGAAGGGCAATATATTCTCAATTTTTATTACAAAATCCAACCGTAGGTGGAATGTTTTAACCAAATGCATCATTTTTAGATAGATCCGGCCCACCTACCTATAATAAATCCCAAACCTAGGCAAGACATAGCCAGAATCGTTGCAACATGCACTGGACACTGGCCAATTGGAAAGCATACACCGAAGCTGGGCATCCCCTACAATAGCTAGCTTCTTACTGTCTAGTCTTCCGAGCGGATGGTACTTGCTTTGCTGACCACACGTCATGCTGAGAAAGCAGACAGAGGTTACAGAGATTATCACTTCTAAAGTTGAAACTAGATGATCACCCTATGGGATTACATAACATGTGCCTTGATCAACTCAGTAAATGCCTAGCTTGGCAAATTGACTCGGACTCAAGGCGTAGGCGATGATCCATTGGGAGGTCTAACCTCTAATCCCTTCTTTTCTTTAAAAACCCGCTTCCATTCACAGGGCAAAAGGAGTTCTGGTATATCAAAAAAGCGTACTACAGTGCTAGTTGGGTCATCGAGCGAGGATGCTCGTTGTCGCCATTTCTATACCGACGAGTTTTTGACCCAGAAGTGGTAGGATGGATGAAGTGGCGGGAAAACTCTGCCATATCCTGCGATAGAAATGAAGATGCTTCGCATGACAGCAGGAGTGACAAAGCGTGGTCGAATAAGAATCAAGAGAATCCGAGGGAGCCTAAACGTCAAAAATACCATCTTGGAAAATACAGCATGACCAACTTAGATGGTACAAAGAAGATGCCATGAGAACCCAGTTCAAAAGACAATAGTACAAGACGTTCCAACACTATCGCGCAAGATAGGTAGGCACAAAAACTCCTGGATGAAACAAATGCAACGTCACCAGCATTTAGTTGGCCTCAGATATGGAACAATCCGAAACCGGGAGGCCTGTCGACGTTTTCTGAGGTCAACCCGGCGAACCCCACAAGTTGAACCTTAGGTGAAGCAGTTGAGTGGGAGAGTTATTGTAGTCCCCCTCGAGAACATAACAATCGCCGGTTAAATGAAGAAGAAGAAAGTTTTGACCCAGAAGTTATTAACAGGCTGATATTTGGCGGTGATTTTCATAACAGTTCCTTTAAATATATGCATTAGTTCCCGCGGTGAGTTCTAGCATAGGTTTTGAGATTCAACCAGAACAAACCGTGGCTATACCTATTGGATTTGCTGGTTTTCGGCTTAGTATCGGATAACCCGGGAATGTTATGTTCTATATGTTCAGAAAAATTAATTTAAAAAATGCCTTTTGGCGCTGCTTTTGCCAGTGCTTTTGTAACTACTCCTACTGCCACCGTTTCTGACACTGTTTTTTCTTCTGCTTCTGTCCCAATTCTGTCACTCTTTGTTCTTTCTCTTCTGCGGCTATTTCTACCACCGCAGCTACCGATACTTCTGCCGCTGATTTTATTACCGTTCCTGTCACTGATTCTACCGATGCTTCTGCCGCTGCTTTTACCACCATTTTTGCATTTGTTTCTTCCACCACTTATATTTCTGCCACTGCTTCTACCGATATTTCTAGTTCTGATTTTGTCACTGCTTCTTTCTATACCTACGCTTTTGCCGCTGCTTTTGTCACCGTTTCTGCCTCTGTTTCTTTCGCCGCTTCTGCTGCTGCTTCTGCCATTACTTCTGTCACTATTTCTACCACCGCAAAGTTGCAAAGTTTTCTCTGTTTAGGTCAACATTTCCGCCACTGTTTCTGCAACTGCTTCTGCCGATACTTCTGCAACTTGTTCTGCCACTACTTCAGCCGCTGATTACGCCACCAAATCAGCCGCTTATTCTACCAATGTTTCTGCCCTGCTTTGTACCAGTTTTGGCCACCGTTCACGCCTCTTTTTCTTCTGCCACAATTCAACCATCACTTTACCTGCCATTTCTTCCACCACCGTGCAGCGCTTCGGCTGCCGACTATTAAATGTGTTTTGCTATCCATTTGTGCAAGAAGAATTTGAGCCTAGCACAAATAATGGAGCTATTATTTGCGACTAAATGAATGTTCATTGTGAAATAACGACGATATTTGTCTTCTTCAGAAAAAAGTGTATAATTTGTGAAGCAATTAAGAATTTACTCCAGGGTTTTAACATATTTAGATAAATTGAGCTCAGTTTAAATAAAACGCAAACCTGCGGACACAGTTAATTTATATTTTCTTAACTTTCTTACCACAATATTATCACTTAAATTGCAATTAAGAACCGAAGCTTTCACAATTATCAGTTAAACAACATGCACCAACAGCGGAAATGTCCATCTCCTACAATAACCGCACTTCAAAGCCCTACAAACATCGACGAGCAAAGCAAAATATGCATTAATAAAGAATGAGTGCAGATATTCATCTGCAATAATTCTTAAGACTTGAACTCCATCAGCAGCATCGTCCGCAAAAGCATAGCATTATAGCAGAGATCTGTTCTCCAACTCAAAAAGTCATGTTCATTGGTTTTTAACATGGCGCATAATTCTTTGCATCGCGCCGGTCGAGGTTCGTTGCCCAAAAAAAAAACAACTACTTATACTAATCGGAGTCCCTCGCATTTGCCTTTTTTACAGAAGCATCCACGTCTTTCAGATTAATTCACGCCAAACGAACAGATCTCTAGAAACCATCCACAATCTGACCTGAGCGAGTCTCTAGAACTCTGCGCAGCAGCTTCGTGCTCTCTTCTGCCGCACGAAGATGGCCTTTCGTGGCAGTTGTTGTTGGTGCTGTTGTTGTTGTAGTAGCGATGGTGGTGGTGGGAATTAATCACCGACAACCAAAAAATTAATTTCATTTGACAACTACATCGCGTTTTGTGTGGCGATGCGGTTGAATGCGCGCATTCAAAGCAAGGTGCACCGCGAGCTGGCTCATCTGTCCAAAGATCCGTTCCATGGACTATAAAAATATATAACCATCCAGATGCAGTTGAGAAGCAGCAGAAGCATCAGCATCAAAGAGCTCAAAAACATTTTCCTCTCAAGCTCAAGAATAAAGAAGAATATACCAACCTATTCGTAAAAAACGCGCATGACCTTTACGAGCGCTAAATTTAAAAACAACATGACAACCCGGCTATGTACCGCGAGACAAATGTGCCGCGATAATCATCTTGACAGACGATCACGGCCAAGCGATTGTCGTCATTCATGTGGCTGGTATAAGGGGAGAGGGGGGTTATCTTTTGTGGAGGTGGGCCAAATCAATGTTGTCGGTAAAGGGTCGCACTGACCATTGAGTTGAAGACTAAAATCTAATTAATGAAGCTCATAAGACCCTGGCTTGTCAATACCGCTCTGACATTGCCAATTAACACCCGACTGACACTAGCTATTTGCGAAAATATTTTACCCCGCTCTGATGCTTCTGTGGTGGTGTGCTTTGTTGTTTATGGTCTCATATGGACATAACATTGTCATGATGATCATGAGCAGGGCCATTGTATGTGCGGCCATCACCGAGATCGCCAGACCGGTAGCACAATTAAAAAAGAAGCCGCCAGCAAATAATGTTGCCCCGCTCCGCTGACAAAAATAGCTGGACAAAGAAAATAAAAATAAACCCAAAGACGGGACACGGGCACATGGAACCGAATCCGTCCAGTCCGGTCCTTGCCGGCGAACACCAAAAATGGGAAATTATCTGCTCAGATTATGTCAAGATTAATTACATTCACCCCATTGTATTGTCAATTGTCGATTGTGTGGAGGTATGGAGTTGGCGGATGGCTTGAGCTTGAACACACACTCTCATCGTCTAGGCAGGGTAATGTTGGTTGACTTGGCTCGAATTGGATTTTGGGGGGAATTGGATTTTGTTGCTAGTCGTATGTTTTGCTAATTAATTTAATGTTTTTTGTTTGTCTTTTTGTTTTAAAGGATACATCCACCTCTGCGGACTTTTGAAAGGGATTTCAATGAGAAGATTATCTCAAAGCCATCCGCAATATGCTCTCATGGGGCTTAGGAGGACATATTCATAAGAAGATGCCAGAATCATAACATTGTTTTGGGTAGCAAAAGGAACTCATAGGTTTTATAATTTTTATTTCATTGTGCATTTTGTTGTTAAAGAAGAGATTTGCATCGGGATGAGGATTGACTTTGGCATATGTGCTACTGTTGTTTATTTTGTAGTTTGTTTTGTTATTTTCTTATGACAACGTCATCTTCTTTCGGCTTGCTTTATATGGCGTTCATAACTATTTTCGTTGTCATCATTATATAGTTTGGGCGGGGTACAGTAAGAGTTTTTGTTAGCAAATCGATAGCCAGAAGAAGGATGTTTATTTTTGAATAGGTATATGCTCTTATGCAATAATAGATAAATAACCCATTCTATTTATATTATTTGTTTGCCTCTGGAATACTTATAATTTAATTCATTGTTTAAGTTTAGAACATTTTATTAGTGAAGAACGAATTGTCGTTCAAAACTATGCTCAAACCAGAAATTATGGTAGCCATACTCGTTACCTCTATACATTTCACAATTTGATTAAAATTCTCTGACCCTCTGCGTCGTCCACCATTTTGAAAAAGGCGATTTCTCGATTTTCTCAACCGCTATTAGTCGTAGAGTAGTTATTTTTATTAACTTTTGCAGGTTAAAATGTTTTCTACAATTTTTTCTCAAACAAATTTTTGCCAACCTTTCCAGAAAATGTTATTGTTGAAAAACCAGCAAATTTTCGATTTTAAAAATGGTTTTTCAAGTTTATCTCATCCAATGTCCATCTGAAACAAAAATCACTTTAGAAACTTTTTATAGAAAATTAAATTTCCTATATTTCTGTGCATTTTGATTTTATGTAACTCAAAAAACTTTTGCTAATCGCTTTGCTTTTTAATAATCTTAAGTTCATTTCTACTGGTCAGATTTTTAAAATTAAAATTTCAAAACTTAGCTTACCAATGGCAATGTGGCTAAATTTTTAAATAAAAATTATTGGAGAGGGTCAAAAAGTTTCGTACTAAAAGGGTGTGTAAATGTCCCGTCAACTTTATATTTTTTAATATTTTAAATTCAAAATATGATATAAAAATTTAAAATTTTCAAGAAATAAATTAAACACAATTGTAGGTATAAACTTTCTCTACAGACATATTAGTAATTTTATATTTTGTTAATCTAACGGGGAACAAGTGGGGCAATTTAATAAAATAAATCGACGCTATAATATAATACGAGAAACTTTGTCGTAATATTTCTTGAAAGTTTTTTGACTAACATGAAATCTAAATGCACAAGAATATAGGAAATTTAATGTTCTCTAAAAAGTATCTACAGCGATTTTTGGTTCGGATGGACATTGGATGAGATAAACTTGAAAACCCATTTTTAAACTCAACAATAAATTTTTCAACAATAAATTTTTACAGGAAGGAGTTATTAAAAATTTGATTGAAACAAAAATTGTAGAGAACATTTTAACCTACAAAAGTAAATAAAAACAACTACTCTACGACTAATAGCGGTTGAAAAAATTGAATAAACGCTTTAAACGCTTTTTTTTTTAAATGGCGGACGACGCAGTTTTATTTGTTAGAATTTTGTGGTTTTAGAATCCCCAAGAGGTACTCGATTTGTTTTAGGTAATTTGATTCGACTATTAAACATTTGTTTGATATTGTGTTTGAAGGGACAAAGAATTTTTCCGTTCAAAAATTGTCGGTTAATATTTAAAAATGAAGCTAAATTACAAATCTTTCTTCGACTGACCTGAACCATTGTGCTAGAGCCTAAAAAGGGTGGAACGATTAGCTCCAAATTTGTACATATATATAAAGGTGTCCGTTATTTCCAAAACTCATTATTTTCCAAACTCAAAATCGATCGTTTATGTCACAAAAAAAGTTTTTGCATCAAAAAAATATTGTCCGGTCTTAACCCGTGCTTCTATGCAAACGCATAGTTTTTGTGGACTGCCTTAGAAGCAAAAGAATCAGATAGTTTTTCAAATTAAGAAATTAACTTTAAAATGGCATTCAATCGTTAGCGCATATTTTTGCATATTTTAATATGACTGCATAATTTTGGCTTATTGAGCATATTTTAACAATAAATAAATATTTTTCCTGCATATTTCTAAAAAAAAATAAACCAAAATTGATAGGCTAATATAATTTGTAGTGGAATAAGTTTGGATTATTTGATAATCTATTTTATTTTAGCGGATAAAAGAGAAAATGGCCTTTTATGATCTCCTATTGGTGTGGAGATATAAATTATTTTAAACATTATGTATTATCTCAAAATGGGCTAATTTCAAAAAATTGAATTTAATCAGGAGAGTGCGCTAAAAATTTTAATTATGGTTCAAAAATAAATAAAACAAAAATTTGAGTTGTCATACAAATTTTTGATTTAGCAGAGATTTTGATTTTTATAGAATCAAGGAGTTTGCGAAAATTACTGAATATTATAAAACGTATTACTGTTTATATTTCTGATTTCTTATAACCCCAACCCATAGATTATTTTGATATACATATGTAGAACACATAGCTGAGTCTTACGCATATAAGCTTAATATATATTTTTTTAACTTTAAATTGTTCTCAATATAATTTGTTGTAAGCAGCGGGCGAACCCAAAAACAAAAAACGCATAGAGAGCGAATTAAGCTTTTCGGCTTGTGGTCTCGTAGCACTTAATATACCTTTACAAATAGTTTTCCACCATTTATTTACACAATTTCAATGTTTTTTGAAAAATCCAAAAATCATTTTTTTTGGAAATTTGTATACGCAAAATTATTTGAATTGTAAAGGAGTTCTTGTAAACAAATTTTGGTTGAAATCGGTGCAGCCGTCAACGAGAAATTCGAAAACAAAAAAATCAGTTTCATGACAGGTACAGTTATTAATAGTTATTGGTAAAATTTGTTTTCATCAAAATTTTGACCATACCTTATAGTAAACGCAAATGTTTTTATCAAAATTCTTTGCGCCGTTTTCTAGAAAAATATTTTTTTTCTTAACGGCTTTTCAACATTTGTATGGATGTAGATGATTTTTTCAAGTGTTCTACAAAATAATAAAAAACTATCTTATACCTACTTTTGAAAATATTGAGCAAGTCGTTTTCACAATATTTATCAAAAATGACTACCAGGATTTTGTTAAAAAATTTCAAGTTATTAAAATATATTGAAATGCTTATTTTTAGTAATTATTTTTTTATTTTCGAAATTTGGTTATTTTTGGTACCTTCAGTACAACCATATTTTTGGTTTTTGATGTTCTCGAAAATATATCAAAAACCAAAGTTGAGTTTTTTCATTTCTTTTTATGGTAAATTGTCACCAAAATAATTTTTTTTTTTTTTGAAAACTTAATATTTTTAAAACGATTTGGTCAATATTTTAAAAATTAGGTGAAAAATAATTTTTTATTGTTTTGTAGAATTTTTGAAAAAATCATATTTCTAAATTCAAAAACAATGGGATCTTCCATACAAATGTTGAAAAACCGTTAAGAAAAAAATAATTTTCCTCGAAAACGGCTCCAAGAATTTCGATTTCATAGAACCGAACACACACTCGCATCGTCTCGACATGGGATCTTCAATACAAATGTTGAAAAACCGTTAAGAAAAATTTATTTCCCTCGAAAACGGCTCCAAGAATTTCGATAAAAAGATGTTTGTTTACTATTTGAGGTATGGTCAATATTTTTATAAGAAAATTACCAATGGATATTATTAACAGTACCTGTCATAGAACCGATTTTTTGGTTTTCAAATTTCTCGTTAATGGCTACACCAATTTCAACTCAAATTTGTATACAAGAGCTCCTTTATAATTCAAACTATTTTGCATATACAAATTTTCGAAAAAAATAATTTTTAAAAATATTTTGATTTTTTTTTTCTTGAATATTTTTTTTAAATTGTATTTTATTAAATACTTAAAGTTAGCATACCAGAATTTATATTTGAAAATGGAAAAAAAAAATTGTATATATAAAAAATTCATTTTTTGAAAGACCGCTCCACGATTTTTGATTTTTTTTTATAAATTCATATTTATCAAACAAATCAGATGGCATAGGTAGGTACTTTATTTTCAGCTCTAACTTTTTATCCATGAAAATAACAAATTTATAGTAACTTATAGTAATAATTTGTTTTTTATTTTTCTTTTAAACTTTTTGTAATGATATCTTAATATTATGGAACCGATACATATGTACGTCATCCATTTCTACCTACATTAAAGTTGTTAGCTACCTACGAGAGCAAGTTTGTGTGATTAAGTTTCCCTATTTTTGAGATTTTGTAAGAATTAGACAAAATACGCAAAGTTAATATTTATGACTATTTGAGTATCATATTTTTAACACTCACCATCTGGTTTGATTTTGAAAATTTGATTTTTTTTTCTCAAAATTTCGTTGCGCCATTATTTACCATTATAAAAAAATAAAAAAAGTGGTCAAGTGGCTTTTAAAACTTTTGGACTGCCACCATCTCCGTAAAAATTGTTAAATTTTGACAATTTGAACGATAATCGATGGATCATCTTACGTTTACTTTTACCAAGATTTTAAAACGAAAATTCGAAGGCCATTTAAATTTTTAAAATCTTATGGCGATGTTGATACTCAAATTGTCTGCAAAGTTCTGGGTCATTAATATATTAATACTGATCAGATTTCTTCCTAGATTAGTGTTATCTTACATATCTTAGAAATTTCGACAGAATTTTGGTGATAAGCTCTCACTTAAAAAATTCCCTTTTAGATTCTTCCAATCACAAATAAAATTGTCTCGAAATTGTATTCTTGTCATTAATGATCATATATGCATTAAAACAAAATTTGTTTCATATATCTCTTTTTCAAGTATTTGCAGAAATTAAAAAAAAAACTTGTATACATCTTCAATTATGTGTTTGTAACAAAATATGTGACAAAATATCTGCTAACAACGTTTCTTTGTGCTATAATTTCTTATAGATACGATTATTTTGCAAATTATTGTAATTTTCGAGAAAATTAAAAAAAAAAAAAAACAATTTTAATTTCTTTCCAATGAAATCCAATTTACAAAGTCTCATTGCTTTCAAACCTTTTTGTGTTTTTGAATATTAAAAGTAGGAGGTACTGTATTGAATAAAAGTTAAAAACTTCAACACAAGTACTAATCATCTCTAGATTAATTGATTCCTGTTTCTTTTCCTAATGCGCAAGATCAAATTGCTTACGATCAATTCTCCTAAATGTTTAATAACATCCAATCAAACAACCCGCCTTGCCTCAAGATTTATAAATTACGATTTCCCCGCATCATTTCTTCTCGTATTCTCTCCCGTAGGTACCTTTATAGATGGTCTCACGAAAAGCACTTCAACTTCACTCTGTCCACTTGTCATGTTATCTTGAACTCGATGAATTACTCCCCAACTCCTGGGTTCAAATCAACTCTATACCTACCTATTGGAGCAAATAAAAAACTCCCAGAGAGAACTTGTCAAACACCGCTAATATCACAGCATCACCCCGCATAAAACATCATTTAAATGGATACTTACAATCCGGCCAATAAAACATCATGGCCAACAAGCAGATGAACGAACGCCAACCACCCGCCCGGTCCAGCTACTGCCGCGTGGCTAGAACAGCGAGTAAGGCAAAACGAGATGGACGGCAAAGCGGCGCGCACTCACGATGATCAATGTTAATGGAGTTTTTCGAACCGAAAGCCCCATCTCAGCTTTCGATTTCTTCTGCTTTCTTACACAATTTTTCCGCGATAGATCGCGTCCTCCTATTTGTATATCATCCGTACAAGCAAGATGCATCTTCATGATGCAGAAAATCCATACAAGTTTTATGTTGCAGCTTGCTTCAGCTTGCTGCGTGCAACAAACTCCAACAAAACGACGATTCTCTTTGATTAAATTGCACACTTGTTACGAATGATGTCCAGAAAAGATGCAAGATGCAAGAGGTCGGCTTTTCTATCCTTCGGTAATGGGAGCCTTCACTTCTGCAAAGTATAGTTAGACTGAGAAAAAAAAGTTTATCAAAGTTGCAACCACACAGACCATCATATATACTGAAGGTAAGGAAAACTGAAGTTGATCCTAGAATAGTATCGCTGCCGTATTTTAAATGGATCTAATTTGAGAGGCAATCAATTCATTGGAAGCAATAATTAAACGAAATGATACATTGATGCAATTCCAGCATCACCCCATTGGGATTGCAATGTACTCTGCGTTCCGATAGAGACCAATGAAAGAGACCAAGAGAAAAGGAGGTTTTAACTCATACAACAAGTCGTCCAATAAATCAATCCACCTATCCTTGAATCATGCAAATTAGTTTTGGAATGGTTTGGTTATATCGGTGATATGATGCGGGTTCGAGGTTGGCTATACACATACCTAGATTTATATTGAAGTTTGTTGTGCGCCTTGTCCTGGCTAGGTTGTATATAAGATTGGGATTGGAAATTGGAGGAGCATCTCTCACCTATCCTTTAAGCATTAGAAGATGTGCGGTTACTGCCGCTTGAATGATTATGCTGCTACTAGACAGCTTCCTTGTGAATTCCTGAGGCGATTACATATTGGAATTGGATCAAAGTGAATTGTGTTTACGGTTAAATGGTTTATTTTAATCTCTGACCAGGTGTTCTGGTGGCAGCTTGAGACTTCGTATACCTAGGTACTATTGAGATAGCCTCTGGGAATATACAAAAGAAGATGGAGATCAATTCTTGGTTGGTTTCAGTAGCAGAAATGTATGTATGTAACTTTTATGACTGCAAGAATTTCTGTGAGATGTGGACGTGGATGTGTTCTACGTGTAGTACTTATTAGATTGAAAAGGGCTTGATAGAAATTAATTCCTAGAAGTTTATTAGCCACTTCCGCTTACAGGAATTGGACTGTAAATAAATGATTTTGCCCAATGGGAAAGGATATGCGATCTTGCATTTAATGTTATTTTGTTGATGCAAGTAAATTTATAGTATATATTGCTGATTTGAACTTTTGGAAATAGCTTGTGTATGGAAATGCATTTCTGTAAGACTATTTTGCTGTTGAAATATTATATTCAATAGATTTAGTTCAATTTAAATTTGCAAAATATGTGGTTTTTCAAATACTATTCCATGTTATTAGATGTGTAGGAACTTACTTGGGTTATTTTGTATGGCGCGGAGTTAAATATTACGGTAATATACCAACAGCATTTAAAATTATTCCTTTAAATTATGTATCCACGAGTTATAAGTTCATAGTATGCAACAAAGCGTATGCAATGATAATATTACTTGGTTAGGTGTCTCAATTCCTGCTTTTTGGTCTTGTTTCTTAAACTGTCTTTAACTTTTTCAAAATACAACCGATTCTTGATTTGTTTTGTATTAACGCAAGAAGACCTGGCATCTTTTATGAAAGAGTATCTGTATAAAAACATCGACAGACATGCAAATGCCTGCGGGAAGCGAAATCACTGCTAGGAATTGTCAGAGGACACTACCAACACGACAAAGAAACATGGTGGTGGAATGATGAAGCCAAAGCAGTAATGACAAGAAAAAAAAACGTCTTCAAAGCTTGGTCAACTTGCCCCTCTAATAACATAGATGAAAAAGCACGCCTTGGAGTGGTTTACAGACGTTGCAAGAAAGAAGCAAAGAAAAGTGTGCTGGAGGAAATATCTGCACCGACTGCTGATGCAAACCAAGCTATTCAGGAACTGCAACATGCCAACATGAACAAACGCGCAACTATTTTCACAATCGCCGCACAGAGAAGGAAAAATGCTCAGGAGATTCGTTCACCAAAATTCATTAACAACGCTCAAGGCCAACTCCTTGTGGATGAGACGACAAAATTCTTCACAGATGGCAAGAGTATTTTGAAGGACTTTTAAATGAACAGTTACCGAGGATATACTATCCAATAGCTGCACCTAACAATGAAGAAGTCGCCGACATCATACAGTCGAAGAAGTTAGCGATGCGGTGAAAAACTCCAAAAAGGGAAAAGCGATTGGGGCAGACGAAATACCCTCTGAGTTCTGGAAAAAAATGGGAGACATCGGGTCTAGATGGCTCATGATTCTCATCTCCAAACTTATCTACGGCGACCGAATGCCTAATCAGTGGAGGGAAAGTCACCTTCTTCCAATCTACAAGGGGAAGGGTGATACACGAAATTGCGACAGCTACCGTTCGATCAAGCTGGTGTCACACACCATGAAGATCGTTGAGCGGATATTGGATGGCCGCCTACGAAAAATGATACGGCTATCTGACGACCAGTGCGGGTTTGTTTCGGGTAAATCAACCACAGGCAGTAGCGGATCTAGGATTTGGCTGTGGGGGGGGGGGCTTGGAGTTTGGAAATCCAATGTGTACATATGAAGTTATATAACAAAAAACGAATTTTGACATCACTTTTCCTTTAATAATAGCCGTGTTTTGTGTGCCTTTATATCCGCTCCTATCGCGCTTTAAAATTTTTTCAAAATAAAGCACAATAACAACAATTTGGGATTGATGTGTAAATTATTTTTAAAAGCCAATATTAAGGCTCATCAAAACATGGTAGTATATCTAATTTATAACTTTAAGTTCTAGCCACGTTACAGCCTCAAACCACACGCACAAATTCGTTTATTTATAGGTATATTGCTTAATAATTGACTAGGTATCAAGTGCCCACCTATGTACATTATGCAAGTTTGTTTAAATTAGCTGAAGTTATGCTTAGAACTTCACCTTTTTAACAAAATTTAAAAACTGTTTGTAATGCTAGTTCACAAAAATGATATTTAAGTGGTGTTACTGGCAAAAGCTCATAATGTGTTTTGACAGTATCAGTCCTCTGAGATCTCATTTTCTTTAATAAGCCAAATCAACGAACCTACCTGTTTTCTTCAAATTGTCACTGGAAAGCCAGAAAATAATATTTTGTGGATCGAAACATAAAATATCAAAATTTCAAGACTTAGTCGGGTATAAGAAATAGCTGCTCTAAAAAATAAGCTGCACGGCCCAATTCTGCAAGTGTCAATGAATTTTCGTTTACGCTGCACACTTCTATTCCTGCTCAAAAAATGTGTCGATAAATTTGTAAGTCACTCAAGAGTCTATAGAGATTGTAAATATTCATGTCCACCTGCAAGATTTGTCTGAGTTTCTGAGAATTTGTATTGAATTGCTAGCCCAAAATGTTTTGTATGTATTGCCTTGGACCTTTGAAATTTTAAAAACTAAGCCCCAAAATGCTCTTAGCCCTGCGAAGACCGTAAGAAACAATTCCTGTTGTATTAAACATTTACACTAAGCTTTACATTCCGGTGTTCTCTTATTGTTTTAGCCTCAATTGCGTTTCTTTCGTTAAAATAGCTTAGTTTTTAGTGTAGATAAACAGTTGTTGCTTTTGACATGTAAATGTTAAGCCCCAACCACGTTTTTTTTAAATTATATCTTCAAGCTTTAGCCCCAACTTCGGACTTTGAAAATCCTTAGACTTATGCCCCAAAAGCTCTCTGGAATAAGGTTAGTTTTTAGGGAGTTAGTTGTTTAACCCTGACTAGGTTTTTTGTCCAATATTCTCAGACTTTATTAGTCCCAAGTTGTTTTTTACAATTTTCTGGGTTTTGTTTTAAGGGAAAATTGTCGTTGCATAAAACACGTCCATTATTCATAGCTCCCGATTGTTTTTTTTTTTCCAATTCACTTCAGGCATTAGCCCCAACCTTAGGGCTTAGAAAAGAAGTTGCAGAACATGTTAATTGTTCACCCCCAACCACGTTATTTTGTCCATCAAAATTCTCATCTTAACAATATTTTAGACGAATATAAAACTTTACACGTTGTAATGTATTGCTTTCTATATTTCAAATTATTTTAACAATCAGCTGTGGGGGGGCTTTAGCCCCTATAGCCACCCCCCTGGATCCGCCACTGACCACAGATGCTATTTAGAGTATAAGAATCAGAATGGAAAAATATCGGGATTCCTCGAGAGATTTTTCCTTTGAGATATTGATTGGTCGATTTTGAAAAAGCATTCGACAGACAACCACGAGATCTGATATGGGTTGCATTTAGGCAACGAGGAGTTCCGGAAGACTACGTGCGGATGGTCATGGACATGTACGAGCAAGTTAAAACAAGGGTAAGATGCCCCGCAGGAATCACCGAAGAGTTCCGAATTAGAGTAGGGGTGCACCAGGGAAGCGTCTTGAGTCCATTACTCTTTATTACTGTCCTTGACTTTCTGTGAGTCAGTTATTCTTTGCTGCCGATGCGATGGAGCCATCATAAGTGAAGATCCTGTGTCCTTGCAACAAGCACTTGATGTATGGGTGGATGTTCTGGAGGGAAGTGGATACCGCATTAGCGTGAAAAAGACCTAATACCTATGCTGTCCATTTTCTGATCCATATTGTCCTATTCCGAACACATATTTGAATGGAACAGTGCTTCCCAAGTGCGAAAAGTTTAAATATATTGGATCAATGATCAATAGCGAAGGATTTTGTGATGACGACATCAAACATTGCGTAAGCGTAGGGTGGATGAAGTTGCGGGGAAACCCCACCATCTTCTGTGATAGAAAAATGCCCCCTAAGCTGAAAGGATAGCTCTACACGGCAGTTATTCGTCCAGCGGTTACATACGGTTCGTCAGTGTCGGACAATGTACAAAAAGTATGAGAGTAAATTGACGGCAGCTGAAATTAAGATGCTCCGCATGAGTGTGACAAAGCGCGACGGTTTTCTCTACTTTGATATGATTTTTTTACAAAAACACGTTAATTAGTTAATTTTTTTCTTTTTTATTATGAAATCCCAATTTTTTTTCGTAAAAACACCCAACCCTTTTTTTTAGCAAAAAATTTAATTTAAAACTTTTAACAAAATAAAATATTCCTTATTTACAAAATTGTTCGTATCTTACAAAATTGGAATATACGACGTAGTTTTTTATTCGATTTTATAGAGATTGAGAACGCGAATATATCGTGTCTCGCAGTTCTGTCTGCCCGCGCACACAAAGCCAAAACGGTGCATTTCTTTTAACTTGGTACCTACCTACTGTTTTTTAAGTAATATACGCAAAATTCTTCAAAATAGAATAGTCCCCCTGTAAAAAAAATTGGTTAAATTCGGCGAGAAACGAGAAATTTGAGATAACCGTTTTTGGTACTATTTTAGTTTCACCAAAATATTGACCATATCCCACAAAGCAATTTGAAATTTTGGTTGTGAAAATTGTTGCTGCCTAATTTAAATAAATACATTTTTGTCTATTGGCTGGGCCAAACACTAGCGAGCCAAACGGCTGGGAGCCAATTGGCTTCGGGCTATTTCAGCTGGATAAATGTCAAAATGGTTCGGGGCAGAACCAGTTGGATTTTCAACAAGTCGGAAAACCACGAACCAATTTGGTTCGGTTCGCTCTTGCATGGTCAGCTTTAAACATTAAAATATGAACACAAATAATGTTTTACTGATGCGTTGTATCTATATTGATTGCTATGACCGGCCCTTAAGTTATTTACAAACAAAACTTGTCGTTATTGGCTTTTACCTCACCAAAGTCTATGACAAGAAAACTTATAAAAATTCCTTTGCCATCATCGATGAATAATTAAAATCTCGTTCATTGGCGTTTTATTTGACTTTTTTTTAACCCCGTTTCCGATGTATTTTTAATATCTAGCATACGAAGCAGAGTCTTGTTTCTCCAATATATTTCTGTGCGTTTTCTGCATGCAAAACACTCCCTCCACCCATTTATTCACTGTTAAGTACTTTGTGTTTGTATTATTGCTATAACTTATTACCTTTTATTTCCCAAGTTGCATGTAACCCGAAGGACAGAACTATTGACACAGTTCAAAAAACCAGTTTTTAACAGCCAGTCATAGGTAGGTATATCTAAATCTATATACTATACATATATTACAAATAACATCCTGAGGACAAATTGCTACCCAGTTAGTGTGGAAAGTGGAAGGTACCTATTCCAATATGCAAAAAACTCTAAAGTCCCGTTAAAATAAAAATAAAATTAAAACCCATACCTGTACTGTTAGTACAGGCAACGGGGAGTCAAATAAGGGCAATCTGAAAATAGTTTTCACGTCTGAAAAGTTTGAATGCCGTTTTGAAGAGTGGTTGCTTCTTAGAATAAATCTCGATTTGCGTGATTTTTGGTCTTGTGGGGCGTCCGCCATCTTGGAAAGAAGAAAACAAAATTAAGTTTTCATTTTTTAATTTTGAGTTTGAAAATTATTTTCTCAAAAACTGTTTGCTCAACTTGATTTAAAAAGTTAATTTAAGAATAGGTTTTTGGCTTTCAAAAAAGCTATAACATTATATTTTGAGTGTTGTCGTTGATTTTTAATAATTTTGTATATATTTTAAGTACATTTTTAAGAAAATTGCCCCTTCTGCCTAAACGGGGGGAAATATACCCCACTTCCCATACGATTTTTTTCGTATCTTAACTCAACCTACATACCCTAGCCCTTTCTTACACCTTATGCAAATCACACTGTATTATCTTCAAAATAGTATTAAAGACTAAGCCCGTAAGTCCTAATTTTGTCCTCGTTTTTCATTAATAACTTTTTGAATTATCTACACCAGAAAAATAAATAATTTATATACCGATTTGTAGGAAATTTAAATTAAAACAAAAAAGTATGTAATATTTTTTTCATAAAAAGCACAGGAAGTAAGAAAAACGCAAATTATCGAAAGAAGTCGTTTTTCCAAGATGGCGGACGACCCACAAAACCGAAAATCCCGTAAATCGAGATTTATGCTAAAAAGCAACCCATATTCAAAACTGCATTGAAACTTTTCAGACGTCAATACTTTTTTCAGATTTTTCCCCATTGCCTTTACTATGTAGAAGGAAAATAAACAAAAGTTATATAAAAACAAACGGCAGCTGCAAAGCAACAGAACTCGATTTCATACATCGATTATGATCCTGGCTAAGGACAACCGACCGACGACGACGAACGTAACTATAACATGGGTATTGAGTTGAGACGGAAAGAGTACCTTACGTACATTCAACATAAATACAAACGATAGTAAACAAAAGACCCTCTCGAACTTTAGTGCACTTTTTGTTGCAAATCGTTTGGATTCTGTTGCACGTTTCTCTATGTTTTGCATTTAAGTGCACATGCACATGTACCTATGTGTGTGCATTGCATATTTTTTTTCAAAGCACCATCAATAGTATTTAGTAGCTGCTACCTTGCTTGTAAGCTAGTACTCAGGTATTTGAAAGAAAAAGTAAAACAACAATATCGAACTTGAATAAAAGATGGCTATGTTTGCTGCCATAACTTTGGCACAGGTTCTGATGATGAATGGCGAGAATATACAAGTGGAAAGTACACTTACCGTTATAACTATATTAACCTTTTAACATATTCAACCCTTATTGGAAGTCGATGAAAGTTAATGGTAGCAATGTAATATTCCGTTCACACAGACATCCAATGAGAAAGAAGCAAAAGAGAGCTGTATTTGAAGAAATGATTTAAGTCAGTCACAGATGCATTTTTAGGGCTTCAACTGGAGTCCTGTAGTTGTTTTTTTTTTTTGCTAAGCAACTGGAATTCTGCAACCCCAAATAGGTGTCAGAAATGGAATGCATAGGTGATTCCTACTGTTTTTCTCAAAGGTATAAGATACATACAATTTCAAAAATTAATAATTGCATAGGCCCATAGTTCCCTCATCATCATATATATAATATTGTTACAAATTGCAATTATTCTGATTCCTCACCAAACCCTTTAACTAATTCCTATGAAGTGATCGTTGCTCAATTGGTTACAAATAAACCAAACACCCCTCCTGGCTTCATTAAGAACCCAAATAGAAAGCGTTCTCGCTCAGCTAGCCCGCTAGCAATTAAAAAAATCCCACCAAAAAGAAATCCAATAATTAAAAAAAGGCTACATCTCACGTTTTGGACGAAGTTCCCTCTTTCTCTCGTGCCAATTCTATCCCGCCCCGAACTTTCCTACATGACCTAAACCTAGGGAATTATACATCTCACGTCTTTCTGGCCTGAAGAAGTGATTGTGAGGGAATTTAAACCAAAGTCCTCATCAGCTAAAAGTAATACGAATCCTTCAAAAAACTAGGTCGAATGTCCCTTTACTATCAAAACGTGAGGGGACCTCGCAACATGGGTTTATGAAAAAGAAATCTACACTGAACCGAAAATGGTTGTCATATTGATAATTTTGTTCATCAAATTGATGAAAAACATTGTTATTTTTCAACCAACGACCGTGATCATCAATATGAAAATTTCCAATCATCGCTATCATCATTATTGACAACAGCGATCGTCATACTGATTATTAATGATAATCGTATTGACAACTACGATCATCGTAATGACAATTGCGATTGTCATATTGACAACTATGATCACCGCGATTGTCATATTGAAAACCACGATTGTCAGTATGATGATAGATGTGGTCAATACGATGATCGTTGTTGTCAGTACGATTATCATTGATAATCACTAATCAGTGTGACAATCGCTGTTGTCAATATGATGATAGCGATGACTGGAAATATTCATATTGATGATCACGGTCGTTGGTTGAAAAATAACAACTTTTTTCATCAATTTGATGAACAAAATTATTAATATTACAAACATTTTTGGTTACCGTGTTTTTACGTTTCTTTTTGATCTCCACCAATATCTTAAACAAATCAAGCAATAACGGGAAATGAATTAAGTGTTGAAAAGAAAAATAAGAACTTTACAGAAATAATTTAATACATACAAAAATAAAGGAGAAGTGATAAGAAATCTGAAAATAAAAAAAACATAGAAAAATAGGAAAATAAGATCAAACGTTTAGAAAAATAAAAACAAACAATAAAAAGGAAGCTGTATAAGGAAAAGGAAACAGATGAAAATAAATATTATTAAAATAAGTAGGAAAAGAAAACATTTAGAAAAAAAAAATATAACAAAAAAGGAAGCTGTAAATAAAATAAAATTATAGATAAAAATTCATTTTATTAAAATAAGCTGAAGAAATTAAAAGAATATGTTAAGTTGTTGTTGTTGTTCAAAAATTCAATGAATTTAACGGAATAGTAACAATAATACGAATAGTACAATTATAACAATAATAACTTTAAAGAATATGGTTTATTATAAGATCAACAAAATAAAAATAAAATGTATCACAAATACACTATCTTCATATTACCCCCACGCGCTGATAAACGAGACTGAAACCTAAAAAAAGAAATTGGAACCGATTCCTGGAACTCTCACAAGCCGAATGACGTGCTTTACTCGAAATTAAAAATAAAATCTGGAGAACATTTTGTTTAACCGCTTTATTTGTGCTCAAAATGTAGTCTGGATTGTCAATATGACAACTGTAAGGATGTGATCATTATATTGACAATTAGAGTTGTTAATATGAAAACTTTTACAACGGAATTAGTTTGTCTTAAGATTTACAGTTTTTCTTTGTTCTCTCAATTTATATGGGTTTTCATATTGAAAACCACGATGGTCAATATGACAACTGTAGATAAACGATCATCGTATTGACAATGAATATCATCATATACACAATATCGGTCATCGTATTGATAATCGCAAATGAAAAACTTAAAATTTTCAAATTAACAATCGCGATCATCAAATGTGAGAAACAATTTTTAGTTAACAACCAGCGATTGTCAATATGACAACCGATATTTTTTTCTGTGTACCATAACTAATCTTCTTGAATTTACGTCTTTTACAAATAAAATTATTGAGAATAGCCATCAAGTTGACTGTATCTATACTGTCTTTAGTAAGGCATTTGATAAGTTGTCTTATAGTCTTATTTTATTTAAATTTTCATACCTTGGTTTCCCTCCAATTTTTGTTGAATGGATAAAATAATTTTTAAAGGGGAAGACTTATCAAGTTCTTTTTAGATGAATCATTTCTAATTCAATAACTGCGGACTCTGGTGTACCTCAAGGTAGTCACATTGGTCCACTTCTCTTTATAATAGCTATCAATGATGTTGTTTCGATAGTTAAATCGTAGGGTACTTATCCACGCTGATGATATTAAGTTATTTAAGATCATCAAAAACCAGTCTGATTCCGTATCTTTTCAAAATTACTTAAATATTTTTTCTGACTGGTGTTTACATAACAATCTTTTTTTGAATGTTTCAAAATACTAATCGATGTCTTTCTTTAGAAGAAAAAATCCAATAGCATTTAACTACAGCATAAACCATTCTGTGCTTAATAAAGTAATAACAAAATGTGATATAGGTTTATACTTCTCACAAAATCTTGACTTTATACCCCACATTGAGAAAACCGTCAATAAAGCTAATGCAATGCTTGGTTTTATTAAACGATGGAGTAAGGAATTTTCGTGTAGCCGCGTGACATCTTCCCTGAACAACTCTTGTGTTCGTCCCCACTTATAATTTGCGAGTAATGTAAGGTCACCCCACTACTCTGTACACATTAATCGCATTGAATCTGCTCAGCGTAAATTTGTGCGTTTTGCATTAAGACATCTGAATTGGAATGATCCCGATCACCTTCCTCCTTATAGCAATCGCTTTGCCTTATTCTTTTAAATATGACATCTCAGGAAAAACATCGCAGAGTAACCGATGTTATGTTTTTCCACCAACTCCTGGTTGGTTGCATTGATTCACTGGTTCTTTTAGATGAAATTCATTTGAACGTTAGAAGACATAGTTCTCGGAACCCTAACGTTTTTGACTTGAGTTACTCAAAGGCGTCCTTGATATTCACCAACACCAATCTGCCATTATTATCTGTTTTGTTTTGGAATGCATTGTTAAAGTGTTGCCAAGCTTTACTTTGACTATTTAATGTTTAACTTGTCATTGTGTATATTTTTTATTGTCTTTAGTAGTGTGTAAGGCTTTATGTATTTTTTAACTAAGAACTAACACCACGCTAAATGATGATAATGTGACAAGTTGCTGTTTTTTAGTACCTGACGGTGAAAAAACCCGATGAGAAATGATATACGTAATGTTACAAATGCTTGCAATACGCAGTACTGATAGCGTGTAAGAATTCTATAACAAAAATTCACAGAAGCCATCAATCGAGGACAGCAATCTTCAACAACCCAAGTTCTATCAGTCCACTTAAGAATCAAGCGTCAAACCCATAGTTATCTCAACGATTTGGAATGACAGAGAATTACTGACTCATTCATCATGGATAATTCAATGGGCTTTGTAGATATCCATCTGCGAAATTTTAAAAAATTTGTCAACCTTTTGAGGTTCACTGAAATTTTGTTGTAGGTAATTGTAGCTGTTTTAGAATTTCAAGTTGGTATACACCGTATATTTCTTGTTACAGGTTTTAGCTACCGATCAACATTCAAGGGTCTTATACTATTTTTGTACCTTTCTTCTCTGAAAGCTCTGCAAAGACAAACTCCATCTACACTATTTAACTCAGCTAGTAACTCGCGAACTGATAATGCTGTAAATGTTTGAACTATAGAATTAAATTTCTTTCACGAACACAACACAGAACTTGAAAAACCTGTAAAAGACACACTTTAATTATTCTCAGTAGAGCACACTTTTTACTTCCTCATCACTGAAGACATATCGTTGACCACAATTTTCAACTTAACGTCAGTACTTAATCTAACGTATGTTGTCTGTTAAGAAAACCTATAAGCTTTAACTGACCATTAGAGCTCCTTAGGAAATTGTCTCAAATGATCCGAATGACTCAGTGCTCCAATAATTTCTAACAACACGCCCTCAATTAACAACACAATGACCTAGGTCCATAGAGAGTCTCTATACCTACCTACAACAGACATTCTTTGTGAACAACATCTTTTATCATGTTCGTTTGGCTGGCATTCCATTTCAAGCCATGTCATTGACACAACATATAGCTTAGCTGTTTGGCTTTGGGTCTCTAGAATCTAGATCCACACAAGTTGTCTGCTGTCTGGAACTTTAGAAACAAAAAAAAATTTAAATAACATTGCGTGTGCCTCTCTCGCATTTCAAACTCACATGTGTGAAGTTAAGAGCTATAGTCTGCTTGGGTGACGTGCAAGTAAAAAGTGTCAATGACTGTTTATATTGTTTTTATTTTTGCTCAATGGTCAATTTAATGACCGAACGCAAAAATATTTACGATCTGCTGAGATGTTCGATGAGTGTGATGACGATTGCAGCTAACTAAATACTGACACGAAGCACGCTACGTTATAATAGGTGACAAATACACCACTCGCCAGACTATAAAGTGGAGTGGTGTGTGGAGATAGGGGCGGTATGCATAATATTTCGCTAATTTAATTTTATTACTAGCGCCTTTATCTGTGGTGGTCAATGGTCAGTCGGTTCTTGGGAACTTTAATTTAGTTAAAGAGTTTTAGAATTAAGAATTTTATCATTGAATCCATTGTTGATGATGGTTTAAGAAAGCTGTTTTATAACTCAATGAACAAGAATTCGAGGAAATAATTAAGTGACATTTATAACGAAATTTATTCATACGAGAATTTGAGTAAAAAAAACTGAGTTTCAATAAAGTAGCTATTTAATTATTTGAATTTGATTGTGTCGCGGTTGCATCAGATGCGTTGTGTTGGAATTTTATATAAAAAGACCAACAATTTTAATTAAAATTTGCACATAATTCAAAAAGATTGCTAAAATACTAATACTATTATTACGTGTTTTGCAAAAAAGGCAATTTTTTCATTTAATTGTATTTTTATTCTTTTATAACTTAACTTTTAAATATGTTTGGCACCGATATAGCTAATAACATCATTACAACAACACCAACTTTGTGCAATTTCGAACATCTTTAAACAGCACACTAACTTGACATCTCAAGAGGTCCAGTAACTAACAAAATAAAATTAAAAAATGATGGTACACTTGGGCGTATACGTATTTGTGAACATGTAGCAAAAATTCCAAAATTTTGTGTTTTTATTCAGGGTGATTCACCTAAGGTGTGTTCAAAAGATGGAGCGTGTCGGTTGAGTCGAGACAAGAAAAATAGGTGACGTAAAATAACGCCCTACGAATTTTTTTAAGTTGAAATAAGGCCATACCGAGCATGTGGCCTTATTTCAATTTCTAATTTTAAATAAGACCCGTCGGGCATTATTTCATTTTTAGATAAAGGTATTTCTGAAAACTTACATTCTTTTGTCCAATTTTAGAAATTGAATAATGAAGTTAAAGGTCTTTTTAAATAAATAACTATAAATACGCGATTTTTGGATTATTAACAGAGCTTTGCTAACAGAATATTGAAAAATTGAATTTCAGAAAATCTTTTTTATTTTTGAATTTTTGAACAACAACAACTTTAAGGTGCTACCACCAATTGATTGGCTGGGGGTATAGCTATTTCGTGATTTGCCACTTTTGCACTCGTCAGTCTCCTTTTTGTGGTGCTGAGCTTTTTTTTTTTATTTCACATTTTTTTTTTTTATTTCACATTTTTCAAAAAATCAGTTTTTCAAAATTCTGTTAGTAAAGCTCTGTAAATATTAAAAACAATCGCACGAGCTGTGCTGACAGAATTTTTGAAAATGAGAATTATAAAAAAATATAGTCTGAAATTCAATTTTTCAAAATTCTGTTAGCAGAGCTCTGTAAATAGCCAAACAAAAATCAAACGCGGCCTTATTTTCACGTTTGACTGTGGCCTAATTTCCAAGTAAGATTGGAAGTAAGTAAGGCCTGTCGGGCCATATTTCAATTTTTGTATGGAAATAAGGCCACATTCTAAATATGGTCATAATTCATAGGGCGTTATTTCACGTCACCGAAAAGTATCGTATGGGAGTGGGGTCTGTATCCTCTCGTTTAGGCGAGAGTGCAAAAAATTGGCTTAAAACACTTAAAATGATTACAAAGCAACGGTTATACTTACCTTTTTGTAAAGCCCAAAAAAACTTCTTTTATTGTTTTTTTCTGAATAAAGTTAGTGTTGTCAACAGTTTTAAAAAAAATTAATTTTCAAACTCAAAATTTTGAAAAAAAAATTTTTAGAAAACATTTCCAAAATAGTTTTTGTCAAAGTTTTACGTAATTAAGAACTATTTTTGTTGTCAAAATTCAAAACCCTTATTAATTTTTAGTCAAACACTGAACCGGCAACCAGATGGTTCTAGGACTTTTAATATATCTTGAAAAGTAAAAGTCCTAGAACCATCCGGTTTTCAGTGTTTGACTAAAATTGATAAAAGCATTGAACAACAAAAATAGTACCTACTTAATAACGTAAAATTAATAAAAAAAATAGTTTGAACTTTTTCTTTTTAATTTTTTTTTTCAGAATTTTGAATCTAAAAATTAAGATTTCAAAAACTGTAGACAAAAATAACTTCATTTTAAAAGACAATAAAAGAAGGTATTAACTTAAACGTACAGCATGGCATTGAGGGTGTTACCATTTTTTTTTAATAATTTCTTTACTGTTTTAAATCATTTTTTTTTTCTCATACGATTGTCTCCACTGAACCTACACGCTATATATTTTGGTCATACCTTAGGTGAATCACCATGGTGTAGGTATATCTATGGAAATACATAGATATAATTTTAGTTGAAATATAAGACGAGTAAATTTTTGTTCTCCGATGAATAATAGCTATTAAAAGTCCAGGATTTCAGGACGTCAAATCCTTTAGAAAATCCGATATTTTGTAGAACTCGAACTGATCTATATCCCTTAAACTAGGTATTGGTTTTAGATGAAAAAGTATTCAGAGTAAAGTTGTTGCAAATACTATTTAATTTTATTTGTTTTTGAAGTTATCTTATTAAGTTAAGTTTTTTTTTTATATTTACTTTTCCACATTTTTATCGTTCCTTAATAATTGCTTATAGATTACAAAATTTGTATATATCTTTGAGGAGGACAGATCGATATTGGAGTCTAAAGCCTTAGAAGTAGAAAATTCAAGGCTAAAACACTTGAACAACTGTGAGAGTTGAAGTTTGAGAAGAAAATTGAAAATTATTAAGACGATTTTTATCTTGCTGTTTTAAAGCCTATATGGCAAGTTATGGATACGTAAAAGAAAGAAAAATCGAGAGATTAATTTTAAACCTAAAATTACGATGGTATGGAATCAATACATATGTACTTTGTCAACTATGTACAAGCTACGTTAAAGTTGTAAGCTAAGAGAGCAAGTTTCTGCGATCCAGTCGTGCCCATTTTTTAGTTTAGTATGATACTACTTAACATTTTTCTATAACAGTTTACTAAAATTTTTAAAATTTTATATAATTTTTTATTAGTATTAAACCAATTTCCTTCATAAACTTCAGCTAAACACGTACAAAAAAGTTACAGCTCGTGCAAAAAATTCACAAACATCCCTGATTTTGGCATTTATAAACGTCAAAGTATCATATTGATTTAGTATACGATACTAAAAAGATAAAATAGCCATTTGGTGATTGTAACGGCATTAATTTATAAATTCAAATTGAACATAATAACTAAGCACTATGAAAGGAATATGATAATATAAGAGCCGACAGCAAATTTTGGGAGTGGATGTATAACCAAAATCTGAGTATGAGGGTTTTTTTTTCTCAGCCTTTAGTGGGGGCGGGATGTTGAAAATAGAGATTATACAAATTTAAGATCGGGGGTATTATCCTTTCAATTATTTTTTTAAAAATACATTATGATGCTCTGTCATTTTCCCTAAGTCCAAAGACCTTAATCTTTGTGATCCGACCAATAGAACTCAAGATATAAGGTTTTTAATCGAACCTCATCCGTTTTTTCTTGGAGATTTATGAAACGCAAGAAATCAACAAAACAAAGTCTCCAAGAAAAGACGATTAAGGTTCGCTTTAAATGCTTATTCTTGAGTTCTATTAATCGGATCACCAAGATTAAGGTCTTTGCTTTTAGAGAAAATGACAGAGCATCATGATGTGTTTAAATACTTGAAGTGATTAAACCCTTGACAAGAAATTTAGAAAATCTCTATTTTTAATACCCCGCCGCCGCCAAAGGCTGAGACAAAAACCTGCAAAACTTCTGATTTTGATATCACAAAATATGCTCCTTTAAAACCTCATACTTAGATTTTGGCTATACTCCCAAAATTTGCTGTCGGCTCTTGTACTATGATGATTAGTGTGGCATCCATGAAATTGCAATAATTCCAGCCAAATGCAATGGTGGTAGCCCACTTAAGTGGTTGTGTTGAACATTCAAAATTTCATGGCTGTAGCTTTAGTAAAATGTTAGGAGATAGTACGATGCTAAACTCATTTAAAAATAGAAAAAATACAATTTTTCACTAAATCGACACAAATTTTGCGCCAATGCCATGAAAACTTGGTTAAGTAAAATTTTCTATTGTTTTATTTAGTTTTTTTTTTTACTCGAAAAAAATAAAATTTATAAACTCAAAAACCACGGTACCTTCCTTCAATGTTGAAAAACTATTAAGAGAAATCATATTTTACTAGAAAACGGCTACAAGAATTTTAATAGAAAGATGTTTCTGATATTTATTTACTACATTCTACTTTTTAATTCGAAAATATTTTTGTTTTCGTTCTTATTAACAATACTTCCCATAGAAAATAGATCATATTTTCAACTTTCTCATTATTGGGTAAATCTATTAATATAATTTTTATACAGATGCTTATAGCAACTTAAATAATATTGCGTTTAAAAATTTTGAACATATGTTTTTCTGATTTAAAAGAAAAAAATAGTTTTTTGTAATAGTTGTTTCTTTCAAACATTCATGATAAACATGACGGATTATTTCATGTTTTTGAATATTTTCTTATATCTATGTTCTTAAATAAAACTTGTAGATATAATTTAAATCTTTAAATTTCAAAATTGTATTTTATACCGTTTTTAACATTGCACTACTGAACCATTTACTTATATGCCCTTCAATACGTCAATGCTTAGTTATATTCTATATTTATAACTACAAGAGCAAGTTCATGCAATCCAGTCATGCATTTTTTTTTTTTAATAATTCTATAACAACAATAATTTTTGTAGAAATGATTTCAAATGCATAGATACCTTGTACCAATGTTTATTTCTTTCCCAAAGAATACTTTTTAAAATTAATTCAAAGGGTTAATCCAACACAAACCATCTAAAGATGAACCGATAAAATGGAGATACTCAAACTAGGAGTAAGTATGTGTGTGGGCAGACCGTAAGTTACACGGTCCTTTCGCAGATGATGATTCTAATTAAAAATATGCAAATTAATATAAGGACTTAATGTGATTTGTTTTTGCAAAGGGCATTTTGTATAAATGCCGAGTAAATTAGTAGATATTATAAAATTTAAGTATTTTTCTTTTCGTTTTAGATACAAGGTTGAGGTTTGGCTGGTCTATTTTGCTCAAGATATTAAAGCGAATAAAATATTTGTTTTTCTATTTTTAAGATAAGACGGATTTTTTTTTTCAAAGAAATCCTTACTTAAAAAAATTATTCTTATTAAGAATACGAAAACAAAACCATTTCATTTGCTTTAAATAAAAAAATTCATTACCACAAAAATTATTTGAAAAATTATAAAGATAACATCGGATTTAATAAATCTTGGAAATTAATTATAATAATAATAATGCAATATAGATTGCCCAAAACGCGTGCAGACCCTACAAATTCAAGATGGACTAAAATCTTGATAAGAAGAAGTGGAGTCTGATTTGCAAGGAAGCAATTATTGGAAACAATAAACAAACATAATAATATCCGTACAGTAATATCTGTTTGAATTTTTGTCTTGCGTTCATATACCTAAATCGAAAGTAAAGAGTGGGAAATCTAGTGGTTTCTTTTTAGATCGTAACTGACAGCTGTTTCCCGCTCGAAATCTTGACAGAAAGTCAATATCATACCTCCGCGGAATGAAATAAGTCGCTTTACGCTTGAACAACGTTGGGAAATATTGAAAACTTATTTCCAGAGTAGTGCGCTGTGAAGCCCATACAGTGCGTTTTTGAAAAGAAGTTTTGGCCGAAATAAATAAGCATCCACTGTGCGCCTGCAATATGTTAACAAAATAGGCGGATCTGGGGATCAGAAAACCCGCACTTGATTGATGGGAAGCCAATGCATCCACAGAGTGACAGTTTGGTGCGGATTGTGGAGTGGTGGCATCATTGGACCATTTTTCTTGAAAATGAGGAATAACGTTTCGGTCAACGGTGGGTGATGCAGAGCAGAGTAAACCTACTTTTTTTTTTTACTGAAATTGAAGACATGGATTTGGGCGACTTCTGGTTCTTGCAGGATGGCTTGCCATGCCACACAGCCCATGCCACAACCAATCATTTGCACACCAAATTTCAAATCGTGTTTTCAGACGTCTTGGCGATTTCAATTGGCCGTCTCGGAGCTGCGATTTGACCTCGTTGGACTTTTTTTTTTTGTGGGGAACCGTGAAGGACCGATGTTATGCCAACAATCTGGAAACGATACAAGCACTTAAGGCCCAAGCAATCCGTGAGTCAGAGCCCGAAACGAGACGAGACTGCGAGACTTTTGTAAGTCTCGTCTCGGTCTCGTTAAAATCGAAAATTTTCAGTCTCGTCTCGGTCTCGTGTCGGTCTCGTATAATTAAGTCTCGTCTCCCAAAAATACGATTTCCAGACAAACTGTTGATTATTGGAATGAAATATTTTCTATTAGAGTTTGAATACGTGCAGAAGAAAATAAATATTTAACTGAAACTGAATTTTTTATTTTATTAGAATCTCTGTAAAAAAAAAAACTAAAAAGATTTTTTTCAGGGCTACTGCCTCTTGCGAGGAATTGACAAATCCTCCAAGAGTATCACTTGTCCTTGTCACGAATAAGTGCTTTCCGTCTAGCTGTTCGGATTCGGCATAAAATTGTAGGTCCCTTCCATTCCTGTCGACAGGCGCACACAGGAATTTTTGCGAGTTGTTAGTCAGTAGGCCCTGGTTCTTCACGAGCCGTTGTGCCACCCAATTTATTTTATTTTTTTTAAACTCTCTGTAAATTTCGGTCCAAATAAACAGTCTCGTCTCGGTCTCGTCTCGTTTGCCTAAAAGTCAGTCTCGTCTCGTCTCGTTATGCGAGAACGAGACTTTTCTCGTGTCGTGGCCAGCCCTACCCGAAACCGTCAACAAGATCTAGGAAAATTGGAGTGACAGAATGCGCTACTGCGAAGCCAGCCTAAGCAGCCACTTGAACGGCGTTAATTAATGGAAATGTTTGGTCTCAATAATTAAGCCGTAATACATGGAAAAAAAATAATTTTGTTCATTTTATTGCATTTTTAAAATGAAACTTGTATTTGCCCACCCTGTGTAAAATTCCATAAGTCAATTGTTTTCATTTTCATCACAACACGTTCGGCTGAGTATTTATTAATACTCTTATATTTATGATGCTTTCGACTTGTTTTTTTGTTGTATATTTTTAATTAATTCATTTTACATGCCTACACGATCCTTAGCTTTAACTTATAATTTAAAATACAGATGGGGAATATCCTTGTCTTATTGGTGAGTTAAATCCCGTCGATCTTGGTTCTCAAATATAACATTGCAACAAATCTGTTAAATGTTAAATGTAATAGCTTCTATCATATCGCAGCATGTTGCCACCGCCACTATAATTCTATATAGACACATCGCACTGGTGCGCTCTGACATCAACTAAACTACAACAAGAATCCCCAGTGGTCCACAAAACAATTGACAGCTGAAGAGATGTTCTGTCTGTCTGTCGCTCTGGTGTATCCCACGTGTAATCTCCGCGCTTAAGCTCAAATCGAAACACCACAGGAAGCGCAGTAGTTACCTAAGTATATTATGACCAACAACAGCCAACACAAAACAACTTGAGGCAAAGCCCCCAAAGGAAACAACAGATTTCAAGACGTTGTATCTTAATTAAGTCTTAATGAGTGTGTTCCTTAATGCAAGAGAGCAATCGAATCGGGACAACACAACGTCAAGTCACACGACCAGAGATCGGACTGCGACTGACTGCGCGTTTTTGTTGTCGTCGTCCTCGTCATCGTCATCGACGCCATTTAGGTCGTCGTCGTTAAATGTTAAAGCGAACACAACGTCGTGGGTCGACATAAATTTTGGGATATAAATTGTGGCAATTAACAGAGTGCCCCGGCCGCGCTCGCCGCCCGCTACCTCCACACCAACTACGATTCTTACCCAAGCTCTCTATGTCCAACCTAAGAACTGACCACAGACAACAGAGATTTCTTGAGTGCGTTTTGTGTGAGAAAAATCAAGCTTGAAGCCCGATCTGGGGGTTATTAAGATGTTAATTTCGTTCGCGAACAAGGACCAAACACTGCCTACGCGCGAATATTTATAAGGCTCGTCGCGCCGCTGACAGTGGCATGCTGCTAGCATGGAAGTCGTGTATAAGTCTTCGATGCGATGGTAGACGCGAAGTATGGCATCTGGGTTTAGTAGGTAGTATGAGAGCCCTAAAGGCAACTCCACGAAAAACTCGAAAAGACGTGTAATGATTTGTCCAGCTGTGAAACCAACACTCTTCCAGCGATCTAGGTGAATAAATCATATGAACGACCAACCACACCGATCGACCACTTCATGTCCCTTGGGGCATAACTGAAAAATGATGTCAGTCTATAGAGAAAGAATATTATATTCTAGGATGCCGAGTCTGCCTTGAACTCAAGATGCATAAATAGTACAAGGAATATGCGAAGCAGACCTTATAGCAGCCATCATCATGGAAATGCCAGATTAAAAATGTTCATTTAAAAATATTTGATTTGTTTAGTAACTCGTAAGCAAATGATAAAATGTTCGCCTTTTACAACTTTTTTCAACTGCGCCAACAGTTTTAGGGGTAAACCGAAATTTATTGAGAAATATCTTATGGAAATGTGTTCAGAGACACCTAGGCGAAAAGCTTGGAAAAATCCACAAATACTCTCTTGTGACGAGTGTCGCTTTGTTTATCGATAAATTAATTTTATCGCAAGTGGTTCATCGAAAATTCGATATATTTAAAGCTTTTGTTGCATCAGATGACATCATGCTTCCAACTATCCAAAATTTCTCTTCCTGCGATTCGATCGCGCCTGATTAGGCTAAGCGCGCATATGCAACTTTCAGTCAAGAAACAGTTGGGTTGCTAAAATAAATCCCTATGAGAAACACATGCAGAAACTATTCAGTCACCGATTGGAGCAACTAAACAGTTTCTCCCGTGTTTATAAAGAAAAAATAGTTATTTCTGCTCCCGTGTTTAGGAAAACTATACCGTGGTATAAGAATTTTCTGGATATAAACTAAAGGCATTTGCTTTGTGCTCCTTTTGAGTCCGGAACATTTTTATTCCATGGTTTAGTTTTCCTAAACACGGGAGCTGAAGTAATTATTTTTTCTTTATAAATACGGGGGTTTGTGTTTTGCTACAAACTAAACGATCACCCCAAAAGGGTTGCTCTGCTTGTAGATATTCTTAGCCCACGCAGACGAGCTTCAGTGAGGAAGCACAGTTATCCGAATTTTAAAAAATAATTTCAATCAAGATGGCTTCTTTCAAAAAATTATAACTTCGATTATATTGATCAGATCTTCAATGTTAAAGTCTTTAAATAAAGACGAAATATCTGGCTACATTCTATATACAAATTTTGGGAAGGGACAAAAAATGTCATACTAAAATGGTGTTAAAAGACCTCATCAATTCGATTTTCCATTACATTTTTGCATTAACCGTTGAAAAAAAGCCGATTTGACCACTTTATGAGGCTTATAACTTGATCTAGTAAATTTGTCGAATTTTTAAAAACGAAGTACTAAAGTTAAAATATCGGGCTGAATATATTTGTGTAAAATATTTGCAAAGTTATGCAGAAAATCATACTAAATATTAAAATCTTGGCATTATAAAATTTAAAAGTTGTAAATAAGTTGATTATGTGCAAGGTCATCGATCAACTAGTGATTAAACTATTTAATTTCGGTAAGAGTTGCATGCGGGCCCTTAGCCTTATACTATTTTGTATTTTTCTACTCGGTTGAGGTATGAAGTTTTTTGGTTTTGTTAAATTATTAACTAATTTACTCGGCAAAAGTATGACTTTAACAATGAATTTAACAATTTACTCTAAAATTGTGAATAAGCAATTAAAAATAAACAATTTACTCGGTTAAAATACCCAATGCACTCAATTAATATTATTTTACATCAGTTAATTATGTAATTTTCTCGTTTGATTTAAACAAGTAAATTAGTAAGATTAGCTTATTACTCAATTGAAATACCCAGTGTACATGGTAAATATTCTATCTCATCAGTTGATTAAAAATAATAGGCCTGTTTTCAATAAACAACAAAGTTTAGTCTTAATACAAAAAATTCGATTAAATACAATGAATCTTGAGCAAAATGCTATAGCAACGAAACTATCGAAGCCTCGGTAAATCTCCAGTCTAGCGATAGTTGTTATATCATTTGATTTTTTTTTTTCATTAAATTTATTCAAATGTTTTCTGTTCAGACTAAACTTTTGTAGGTACTATTGAAATATTTTTTTTTTTTTTAAGACTGTATAGACTAGAACTTAGGAGAAACAAAAATAATCTTGGTTGATTTAAACAGCTAAATTAGTTAGAGTAGCTTTACTTATCGGTTACTCAAAACAACTAAATTAATGACAAATTAACAACAGCCATATTTCCTTGGTTATAATAACCTATCTGCTCTTAAAGTAGCGTTTAAAAATGTTAAAGAAGCCAATATTCTCTATGGGAGTGATCTATCAAATCAGTTAAGCTAGCATATCTACTCAGTTGAAGTAGCAATTTGACTTGATTAGTTTGTCTATCTACTCAGTTGGAATAGCTTATTATTTGGTTAAATTTAATTAATTAATATTTGGAGTAGCCGTTCTACTTGGGTGGAGTTGCCTATCTTCCCGGTTGAGTAACGATATTAAGTAGCCTATCTATTCAATTGAATTAGCCAATATACTTGTTAAGATTCGCATAATTACTCGAAGTAGCCCATCTTTTCATCTAAACTCGATTGAAAGCATATCTACTCGGTTAAGGCAGCCAATCTACTCAGTTAGAGTTACCTATTTATTCCTTTGGATAAGCATTTATACTTTGTTGGAGTTGCCTCTCTACTTAGTTGAAGAAGCCTTAGCCTTTCTACTATATTTACGGTAACCATATTTCTAGAAGCCAAACCTCAGGACAAATAGTTAAAAGATTAAAAATGTAAAAAAAAATATTATGTAGTCTTTTCATAAATTTTTATTTTGATACATTTCCATTTATTACAAGAGATACAAAATAACAGAAAAAAAAACTTAAGAAATTCCTAAAATAAAAAGAACAGTAAAATAAATTAAAAATGTCTTCACAACATAGGTGGGATGACATAATGTCCAAGGACATAATGTCCATGGACCTTAAGTCCTCCCACCCACAACATAACAAACTTAAAACTAAAAAAAAAGCATTAAAACTTAACATGTTTTATTTCATTATAAAAATATTAAAAGTGTTCTGATAACAAATAAGTCTAAAAAATTAAATGAACATTATGAGAAGCTTTGGCTGAGATCCAAAAAGTTTTGATGCGGCAGCAATACTCTATTGATGCGCATCTGCTACGTAAACATGCTGCTTTCGCTTTGTAAACATTTTCACGTTTGAGTTTTGAAACTTATGACTTTGCTAAAATGCGCATCTGAGGCATTTCGGAACTCAGCCTTTATAACGTTAAGCTAAAAAAAAGATTACGAAGAATTTCCCAACTAAAAATTTAAACATTCGTAGCAAGTTGTTGAGCTTATTCCTTACTAAATCCTAGTATGCTGATGATGCGAAACAAAATTTTCCTGCGGTCTCCAAAAAGACAACAAAATGCTTATTAAAAAACACACCGGAAAAATATTCATGGAGAATTTAAATAAATTGCAAATAAATAAATAGAAATTTAACGAAAAAATCAAACAAAAACAGTGATGTAATGAAAGAAACAACAAATAAAAACACAAACAAATTCAAATGTCATTTTTTCCGCACACAATTAATGGTCCGGGCAATTAATTCATTGCGAAAAGAGAGTGGAGACTTGTCAAAATAATCTGGTATAATCATCAATTTCGCTAGTCAAAGAGTGTACCACAGAACGAAAAGGAAAACGAAATTTTTCGTTTATGATTCCGTCATGTCATTTTTGTATGGGATTTTTCGTTTCGCATCAGCAGCGTACTAGGCTTAAGCAACGATGGTTGTACATTTAATACGGACTGATCTCAAAATTAATGAAAAAAAAATCAGTTTACATAGTACCGATTTTAAGCGGGGTTGTAGTTTTTCAAAGGAGAATGGTAGGGTTGTCCCTCTTTTGTCATATTCAAAAATCAATAATCCAGGTCCTCGTTTTACACGAAAATCACAAAACGGTCCAAAACCAAAGCCATGTCATCGTTCTTACGGAGTTGAACGGATTTGTAAATAAATTAGTCAAAAATCAAAGCCGGGTATTCGTTTGCACTTTCATACATACATACATACATAAGACATTTTGTTTTATAAAATATCAAAATACTAAACTAAAAAAAATCAGAAAATTCGAGACAAATACGGGATAAATAAAGAAACCCGGGAGCGGGACATTTGTACGTCCCGGGTTTCTTAAAAAAAAAACTGGGACAGGCTATTGAAAAACGGGACAGTTTCAGGAAACCCGGGACGGATAGTCACCGTAACTATATTCGACTTTTTTCTAAAATTGTTTCAAATTTCAATACATAACATAATTATGTATGACGTGTATTTTATGGTTTTTATTTTGTGCTTCAAATTCTAATTCAAAGTTCTACTCGTAATTCAATATTTGAAACATTTCACATACAAAAAATCAAATAAAATTCTTGTAGGTACATAACCTAATTCTGAATTATTTCAGTATTGCTAAGGAAGTCCGTTCTCTTCGCAATATAAGATCGAAGTCCTCAATAGCGGTACTTTCGCCGAAAATGGCTAAAAAAAACTTTTGATAAATTGCCTGCTTTTTAAATAAAAAAAAATAAATTATGCCAACGATCTTTTCCGAGTTGAAGGCTCACAAGAACTTCGAACTTTTCTGCAATTTCTTGTATGTGAAAACTCGTTGCTGATCACCTTCGATTGTTAAAACCAAATTCAAAGAACCCAAAACAACTACAACTAAGAACCACATCTGCTATAATAGCTGTCTTAACCTAGTTTTAATAATCACGAAATTGAAGTCATTTCACGATGTGTAATTACCTTTAGGATTTCTGTTCTGCAACATGCCATGACTTCCTGCAGAAACGTTCAATACAACCTGACATACATACATATCAACAATAAATCTCTTACTTTGTTTTCACTTCTATGGAAGGATTTATAATTATAGTATGCGGTGGGAAGTTGAATTATGCTGAGTTATAAATATAAAATTTTACATACTTATTTTGATTTTTTTTTTGCTGGCGTCATTTGTAAAAAAAAACAAGTGTAAATTTAAGGGCCATTTTTTCACTGTGGATTTTATTTGTAATGTGACTTTTCATATCTTCAATAAAATCGGATGATAAGCGTTTTCCAATGATTAACAATTTCTACGATAGATTTCTTGTTTAATTTTTTGGGAAACAATCACATTCAATGATATAAAAGTCATAAGTTGTGAACAAACAAGCCCTAAGAGCAAGCATCAGACTTTAAACAAGTTAGCCTGGTGTTAATCAGACTTAAATCGCTGAAGAAGCGTGATTGCTGCTATGAGAAGACATTTAGCATTTTAAGGGGTTTTGCATAGAATTTATTGCTCACAAAATATAGTGTTAGCCCCCGTAAGACAATTTCATTTTTCCCACATCGGTTTTAACGTTTAAGTGAATTTAAAGCTAACTTTAGGTATGACGTATAATTATAATTGCAACGTTATGCCTGGTACTATAACATGATATATTTCGTTGATTTCATGTCAAACTATAAACCTTAGGAATTTTCCTATGCAGGCTGAGAAAAATTCGTTGCCAAATAAATCGCGCGATCTGCTATAAAATAACTTGAAATTGCAAATAATAGTTTATTGTTTTTTTTTTTTTTTTTTTTCTATGATCATTTATCGGTAAGCGGGGTGTTTTTTTTGGAAAACAAACAGGTTTTACTTGCGGGCAAAGCAAAAATTGACATTTAACGAATCATTATGGTTACCGCGTTCGCGCTGCTGTCGATAAGAAGAGGCACGTTGTTCTTAAATACATCGATGGCAGACAGGTCACCAAGAGACAATTCATTGCGAGCTCCATGAGGTATTGTCGACTGTCGTTTATGTTATTTGTTTTTGGCACTTAATGTGAACTTTTATAAGCCAATATAAATGCTAACGTGCATTAAACTAGCAAAACTGCAACTATTTATTTAGTTTTGGTCACGAGATTTATTATACTATGGCGAAGACAAGAGTGTGATGATGATGTATTGTTTCGTGGACGATTTTGGATAGCTAGCTTAGGTGTGTGGTTAACAATGTCAATGACTTTTTTTTTAACTTTTTATTCAAATCAATAGGTGCAAGAGAAGGATTAACTTCCATGCAAGGTTTGGTTGATTTATTCTATAGAGTATAGACTGTAGGTAGAGTCTGTCAAAAAGAACGTCTTGACATAAAAGGCAATTGATTGCAAAATGGGACAACTGTGGCAAGAAGTGAGTTTAGGGTAACCGGTAAGTGCGCGTTGAGTTGAAATTGAAACTTCAAAAGAACGATTGTAAGTAAGTGAGTTAGTAAAGAATTCATTTACTGACAATTTGAATTTGTTAAATTCAGCTCGACTTGCAACATTTAAAAAAATTTAAAAATAGCAAAAAAAAAAGAAAGCTAGATTCTTATTAAATTTGTAATTTGTATTAATTTGTATGTTAGTTACGAATATTCTGTTATAAGCAGCACTCTAAATTTAAAGGTTTCTTTCAAAAAAAGGGAAAGTCCTTTCCAGTTGGACCCGCTTATGATGCTTTTTGTCTTCTCCATTGTTAGAACATCTTTTCGAAAGTAACAAAGTCTATATTGCTTGAAGTTTGGATATATGCTTAGTAGATGAAAACAGGTTTCTTTGGATTTCGTGTTACATTGAGTACAGAACTGATTAAAACTTTAATTGTAGGGACTTCCGTTGATACCTAGAAGTTCACAGCTTGCTTTGCATATAAAGGATATTTCTTTGCAGTTAAATGAGTCTGAAAACTAATTTGCATCACAGAGATTGTGCTCTTATTGGCTATATATTATTCTGCTTAACGATTGACAGGCCTCTTCAACCATGAGATTTCGAACAGAATCTTCTTGCTTTTGAATGATTTTATAAAACTGATCCTTTAAAAGTTGAAGGTTGTTTGGATCGATATTTACTTCTTCTCTATACAAAGTACCAAGAGTTTGCCACTTCTCCATCCACCAATCTTTATTTCTTACCTCATAAAGTAGCAGGTTTTTGGTCAACCGAGAGTCCGGGTATCTCAAACCTTTAATAATGAAATCGGCTTGAAGCTTTAGAGTATGTAAGTATAAAGGTTTGGTAAGCTTGTTTCTAAGTATATGGCAAAATTTGGAGATTTGATCAGAAGATAAAACAGTTTTTTAATAAAGTTTCTTTGCGATTATTCAATTTCTTCATACTCTTTTATCCCAAAAACTTGAGCAGCATAGCATAGCGAAGATTTAACAACAGAATCAAAGATTTTATATTTAACGGACAGATTTATGTGTTGATTTAAAAATATCTTCCTCCATGTTAAATTGATAAGACTTTGCGACGCACAACATTTTTCTGTGAGGTGTTTTCTAAAATCCAAAGTTGAGTTGCGCTTAATTCCAAGATATTTATTAGGATTTTTGTATGAACTGAAGTTCATACAATGCAGTCACGCTGCGCAGACAACAATTAACATTAAATATTTTGGATGAAACAACAACAACTGAAGTGTTCTATAACCAAGTTATTTGGCTGAAGTTGTAGCTATTTCACGAGTGCCAACCCGATCATCAGACTTCTTTGTGTGGTGCTGAGTCTTAATATGTATATTTTTATTTGAAAAGCTTTGCGCGTCATAGGGATGGAACATCAACTGTGACTGGAATTCGGAAGCCGACGGCCTACCCATCGCGCTACTAAAGCCACATACCAAGCTCCATCTCAATGCAGGTTTTGTTGCTTATCAAATGCATTTGAACGACTAGCATTTTTATTAGAGCACACATCGGTAGCGCGATGGGTAGGCCATCGGCTTCCGAATTCCAGTCACAATTGATGTCTTAAGTTCAATCCCTATGACGGACACAGCTTTTCAAATAAAAATGAACATATTAAGACTCAGCACCACACAAAGAAGTCTGATGATCGGGTTGGGACTCGTGAAATTGCTACAACTTCATCCAAGATATTTGTATTATTTCGCCACATCCAAACGATTTTCATTAAAAATCCAATTATTTCTCACTTCACCCTGATTTGATCGTGAGAACACCATAACTTTTGACTTTTCAGTAATAATAGTCAGTCCCCATTTTTCACAATATGCCGCAAGACGATTTATCGTAAGTTGCAAATTTTCTGGTGACTCTGACAATATGAGTAGGCCATCGGCGTACAGCAAAACGTTTATGATGGTGCCTGCAATTCGAAAACCTCCGGGAAGATATTTAACAATGTCATTTATAAAAAGGGAGAACAGGAGGGCACTAAGAAGACACCCTTGCTTAACACCAGTTTCTGCTGCAAACCATTCCGAACAAACTCCTCCATCCCAAACTGTTGCCTTCGTGTCCGTATACATGCTGCGTATTACTCGAAGAAATTTTGTTGACATACTTAGTTCTGAAAGCTCATATAGCAAACCACTCCGATTCACCAGATCAAAAGCAGATTTGAAATCCAGAATTATTTATTAGGAAAGGTCGAGAGTCCTATAGTAGACTATTGTTTTCTCAACTTAATTTAAACCTGAATGCTAGGAACTACTTTAACGATTCTCTCAACTATAACGAAATATCTCTGATTTTCAAAGCAAGGTGTGAATTACTTGGTTTGAACGGCAGCCCATATAATGGAGCCTTCAACCAGTTGTGTACCATATACAATTTAAAGGAAAAAGAAGACTGCTTCCACATAATTAGTATCTGCCCAATTTCTAAGCCACAAAGAATAGCATGCTTCCAAAAAAAAATTCCTCCCCATGCAGGAGACAATACAGATTTTGAGCGACTGCGACTGGAAAAAGTTATATAATTTACTACAATCCATATACAAATACAGGAATTTATTAGTAGCAGAATAATATTAAAAAAAAAAATAAAAAATTAATATAGGTATATAATTTAAAAACTGCTAACCGAGCTGAAGGCTAAGCCATAGCTTTAAATTCATTAATATTTGTAACAGAAACACTGTAAATATGTTAAATAAATGAATTCTTACTTACTTACTCCTTTGTGTTTTTTGTTTGTCCTAAAGATAAAACTTGATTTGGTTCAAAGTTTATTTTCTTTGAGAGGCAGAGATTTTTGTACCTTATATTTGATGGGATATACCATTGCCGAAGTTCATCATTACTATATGAGTTAGGTACGCCTCATTGCATTTAGTAAAGTAAACGGTTTTTGTCTAGCGTTCATGCACTCCCTGTCAAACCATTTTTGTCTAAAAGTTTTAACTGGATTTTGTCCTCTGTTATGTGAAGTATTACGTACGCATGCTATAATTTGTTCTGAGAGAGCATCATCAGAAGTCTCGGGAATCACAGATATCCTTGAAATGAAATCATCCAAAGAATGCTGGTAAGATTCAATATTTTTGTTATTCCATTTCAAGCGTGGAATCAAATCAAGATTTTTTCTGTCGGATTGTTGTTTCAGGCATCAGATCTCGTGGTTGTCTGTCGAACGCTTTTTCAAAATCAATCAATACAATATGCAAATCTCTCGAGGAATCCCGATATTTTTCCATTCTGATTCTTATGCTCTGAATAGCATCTGTGGTTGATTTACCCGAAACAAACCCGCACTTGTCGTCAGATAGCCGTATTATTTTTCGTAGGCGGCCATCCAATATACGCTCAACGAACTTTATGATGTGTGACATCAGCTTGATCGAACGGTTGCTAATAAAATTGCCAAACAAATTGAATAGAATAATAAATCAAATTTTTTTTTTAGAAATGCCATATATGTATGTACCTCTTAAAGAAGGAGTAAAGAATTATTAAAGACGACTTGTGAAGGGCAAAGAAAATGTCATGCCGAGAAGAATGTTTCAATAAATCAATTTAGCGCAAATGTCATACCTATTTAAGAAGTAGTACGGAAGTTTTTAAGAAGAATGTTTCAATTTAGCTCCTTTATTCGAAAATGGCATACCTATTTAAGAAGTAGCACCGAAGTATTAAGGAATGTTTCAATAATTCAATTTAGCTTCTTAATTAGTTCTATCGGACCGCCCACTTGCGCCTTTTCTCTACTTAATATGAACTTAAATCCTTTTTAAAGAAGCATGCAAGTATGGAGTTAGAATTACTAAATCCTTCTTTAAGTAATTCTGTGCTACTTGTGGAAGGACCTTGTGATGACAACATCAAACATCGTGTAGGGGTAGGGTGGCGGGAAAACTCTGCCATCATGCGAATAAGAAGCAAGAGAATCCGAGGAAGCCTACACGTCAAAAACATCATCTTGGAAAAAATACATACATGACCAACTTAGCTGGTACTGTCATGTACAAAGAAGATGCCATGAGAACCCAGTTCAAAAGGCAATAGCACAAGACGTTCCAACACTATCGCGAAAGATGGGCAAGCGCAAAAACTCCTGGATGAAACAAATGCAATGACACCTGCATTTAGTTGGCCTTAGACATGGAACAATCAAAAACCGGGAGGGCTGTTGACGTTTTCTAAAGTCAACCCGGCGAACCCCACAAGTGGAACCTTAGGTCCCCCTCGAGATCATGACAATCGTCGGTTAAAAGAAGAAGGAAAAGAAGAATGAAAAATATTTTACTCAGTAAAATTAGTTAAACTATTAACCAATGTTTTAATGAAAAAATTGTAAAAAAAAAAACAAAAATCAATTGTGGACAGGGTGAGCAAAAAACTGGTTCAAAGTAAGTTTTTTAGCAGTTACTCGAGAACCGCTATGATTCGGTAGTAAAAAGTTACCAAATTCTTATAGATCGTGCGACTTGGCTTTTCACCAGTTTTAGTTTGGACCATTTTTAGAGGGACACCCTGTATTTAAGAGAGGGAGTGTTGGTTGAAAAAAATTATTCAACTCTAGCTCCAGTTTTTTGAATTAAAATTATAATAAAATATATATTTTAAAGTTGTGTAATTTTAATGAACTCAGCAGACTTAATCTATTTGTTCAGGCCAATTTTTTGTTTTACTATTTAGATAGTATTATTTTCTAAGAAATAAACCAATATTTGTGCAATTGCTTAATAGGTATAATAATAATAATTTATTTTTATTAAATTATGTTTAATTACGTATATTTTGTTTGTTAAAGTTTTAATTTTATAGAAGACGCGGAATTTAAACTAAATTAATTTGCAGACAAAATATTTCAACACAAAATATTGCATGTGCAATTTTGTTTGTTTCTTGCTCTGTCATCGCTATAAGACATCATGTTTAATTTTTAAGGCCTCCTGTTAAAATAATGAATGTTAAATTACCCTTTAAAGTCGCTATACAGCCCTACATAATAAATCTCATACAAATTCATTTAGTGAAAAGAGGTTGAAACTATTATTGCTTCGCAGTAAGTTAGGTTTACATACATATGTGTGTATCTGACCAACAAATTCAGCCCATTTTCCAACTCTTCCCCACGACACAATATATACTGCACGCACTCTCGATTCAACCTCTGTTGTCTTCCATCGCAACACCATCGTCATAACACACATGACGAAAAACGAAATCCACAACATGCTGAATTTTCCAACATACCTATGTAGGTAACACAAAAACAATAAAAAAAAACACTTGCCTTGCTTAACCACGTCTATTCCCATCAATAACATATTTTGCATTAAAAGGACACAACACATCCTGTACCGCATATGAATGCATGCACCACATTTTTAACAAAACAAAAAAACAACACACTCACAATAAAAACAACAACAAATCCCATTAAATAAAATCGACATAGTTTACTACCCGACATGTAATGCATGCAAACAATAAATACCCTGCCCTTTGTATCTCCACCCACTTCCTCCCGTCCGTCACTGCATGCCGTGTCACCGTCGCATCCCCTTTCCGGACGCATGCAGATTTTCTGCACTGTCCTATGCATGCATAAGCATATACCTAGATATAGCTCGACACAACTCTGGGTTGTGGGATCTAAATTATTCATAACCCATGTCTACGTCGTGTAATCGACCAAACCACTTGTGCCGTGCACCATTTATACTAGTGGCAGTAGCAGCTCTCTATAGCTGCATCGGCCGACGCCGACGGCGACACAACGCTATACGTGGTATGGCAAAAAGGCGATGGCGGTGGTAATAAAAAGCGCAAAAATTCGCGCACTATCCTCCGCCACCATTCAACATCATCTAAATGCATCCATGTACCGAAGATAGTTTCCATTTCGATATTTCCCAATGGAATATTGAGGTCCAAAACAACAGACTGTTAAAAAAAAAAACAAAAACACTGCCTTGCCGGCACCTCACAAATGCTTTCAGTTTTTAAGAGTGCTTCTCTATAGATACAGTACAAGGCTTGAGGGTGACGATGAGAATGCGTCCTTGCACACAACGTTTATGTTGTCGTCGTCGGTCGTTGTCAGTCGTCTGTAGGGATCGGGATCGAGAATCGTTGAATCACGTTTTCGCTGTTCTATGCAAATCCAGGAGCCCAAGCCAGACACATTCGTTCAAATTTATTTCAAGCCATCTTTCAAAGACTCTGCTTGATGTGCTCTTGCTGGTACCTATGGACAAAAAAATGGCCAAAAAGACTCTACCTATCCTATATTCATATTTATATGGATACATGAGTGAGTTAGTGGCTCGTCAACGCTCATTTGTGAGCAATAATCGTCATTTAGCTGAGATTAGAACCCCAAGACGTTGATTTACCTCGTTTACAAGCGAAAGTGACTTTGGTAGTATAACGGGGGTTGTTGTGTATATCTAGCTATGGAACTATTGACGATCTAGGGGGAAAGGGGAGGTTAGGTAAAGTTGAAATGGAAATTCTCCATGGATAAGAGCAATAATTCGTGTTTGATTTGAACCAGTTGATGCATGTTAGCTGTTTAAGATTTATGAATCTATTTTCCTTGTGTGTGTGTTTTTGTTGCTATTTACAAAAAAAAATATTTAAGATGTGTGTAACAACATACAAAATAGAAATAGACAAGCCTGACAGTTGCATTAATATAGCACAGCTGAGCTTGCGCAGACTTTATTCGCCGCTTGTAGTGTTGTCTACCTACTTCGCGAATGTGTCATGTTGGGAAATTAACGCAACTGTCATAAATCAAAATCTAGATTTATATAGCATCGCAGGGTTTATTGAGGCTGAGAATGGCATTTTCATTGCTCTGAAAACTAATGTGGCGTATCTCGAGATATGTCGAAGCCGAACTCGCAGCAGTTGTGGTGGCTGTGACCGCAGCGTATGTATACTAACTTGAAAGGAAGCCGGCCGTGGCGATAAAAGAGTCCGCGATAAAAAAACACGCGGCTTTGTAGACAACATAATACACCATATACTATTATGTACGGCAACTGCTCTTTGGAATCTTGATCGATTAAAGTAAACGAAAAATATGAACTGGAATGAGATTTTATTGATATGTCGTTCGAAAAATGTTTGGTCAATGCAGTTTTTTTGGTTTTGTTGCAGTTGATATGCAAAATCGACTCAGTTTGGTTTGGTTAACGTATAGGTTGGTATGGTATATTAAATTATCTGAAAAGACTCAATACCCTGAGGGAAACAACTTTGCAGCTAGATATTTTAATTTTCTATAAACATTTTAGTATGTTCAATTTTCACTAAACCAATTTCATAAATTTCTACTGAGATTTTCATACAGTCTATATAGTTTTTGAGAATACTTAAAAGAAATCATTGTAAGGTAGCTACCCGTTTGGGCGACCTGCATCGTGCCTGATCGGGAAAATATTGAATGCTCAGAACTTGGTCTGGGCCAGTAGCGCAACAATCAGTCACGATGAAGTGCTTGTTTTACCTCCTCGTGCTGGTCCCAGGGCAACTATTTGTGTATCCCAATATACATAAATAGGCCAAAATTACAAGTGCGAAAAGGCCTAGCTTTCTAGGATAAGTTACGGAGGTTAGCATTCTCCGTAACTGAAATCAACCTGCTACCGAAACCAACACTACGCCTCGGATAATTAATGATAACTCGTTGACGACTTTTGGCTATTGTACCCGGACAAAGATTGGTTTCTGGAATGTGAAGACGCTTCTTGACGATGGAAAAGAAGGTCCTCAGATGAAGAAATTTAAATATTAAAATATACCAAAATGTGTGTCTTAGTAGGGTATAACAGACTGACTGAAGAGCCCACTGTTATACCTTTTCAAAAAAGTAGTATTAACAAAAAAACTCTTGGAATACGTATACCAGATTCCAAATATGCATATTTCAAATGTGATTTTTCTTTATAAGGCTTTTATGTAAAAACCTTTGATGCTGGCTTTGAAAGGATCAAAATCAGATTCCAAAAAGGTATCAACCACGTTTTTTGGATAACCCGTTAAAAAGATACACTCCACTTTGAAAAGTAGGGAACAGTTGTACAAATATATTTCTGCAAATTCGTATTAAAATGTATATAATAACAAGTTGCTATTTTTTTAAATTTTGTACGCAAAACAAAAAAATATTGTGCCGTGGCAATTCGAGACGACCTGAGAGAAGATAAATATTTAATGATAATTATTTCCTAATTTTTAATAAAGACAAAATATAACTTTTGTTTCGTTTGCGGGGTACAGGAATACCTGTTAACTTTTTGTCAACTTTCTCATAAAGATATAGATTAACGACCTGAGAGTGCATACATTTTTGAGAAATTTTACCTTGACGTAAAGTAAGCACAAATCCCAACAGCGCAATAATTTTTTTGTTTGATACAAAATATATGTACAAACATCAAGCAATGATCAAATCGTTACAACGATCAAATGGTAAAATTCACTAAAACATACCTATAAGAAAAAAGTCGACAAATTTTAAATTCAATGGCGCAAAAACAACCTATTTTTAAGGGATTAGCAATTTACTAAATATTTAGCAATTTACTAACTATTTCAAAATTGTAAACCTTTTTTTTTCGATTTGCTAACTAGTAAATTGGTAATTTCCTTTTATTAAAAACGGTGCATATGAACACGTCTACGCAGTGACAGTTCGTAGAAAAAACAAAGCAAACAAAACTAAATCTTGGGAAATGTCATTCAGAAGTCACACTTTTGTTTTGTTTGTGATTTTAATTTTGTTTTACTCTCTGAAGAAGATTTTTCTTAATAAGTTTATCGAAAATTAATCTAAAAAAGATAATAAAAAAAAGTTGCATTCGCCCAAGAGCTCTACAATACCGAAACCATTCTCACAGTTGAGAGCGATTATTGTGGGAGAGACTAAGTGCTTGCCTGATGCTCCTGAATCGGGTACTGGTGCTGAAGTAACTATAACTATGTTGAGTTTGGATTCAGTTGGACAGCCTATGGGACAAAAGCAAATGGCCAAAACTAAAAGTGAGTTTAGTTTGAAATTAAGAATAAAACTGAATCACATTATTTATCGTGTTATTTTCAGAAAAAAAAAAGAAGTCAGAGTTTCGAGGAGTAAAATCTGAGAAAATGAAGAAGGTAAACTTTTTTTTGAAGTGATGGCGAATTCTGTTTTGAATAATTTTGATTTGTTGGCTTTGCTAAAACTGAAGAAGAAGATTCCAAACCAATTGAAGAGATTAGCCAAAACAATTGCTCAAAAAGAATAATATGCTAGTTCAATTCGACTGAGGAGTTTTGTGTGTAACTTTAGAATAAGAAAAATAAAATAAAAAAAGTTTGTTAAGAAGAAAAAAGAAAAGAATAAAGTGCTGTGAAATTTTCATTTCAATGAACAGGTAATTTCTTTTTTCATTTCATGGATGGAAAGGTTTTGATTTATGAAGTTACATTTCATTACTATAGTTGAAGGCAATGGTGTAGATTTAACAAATGTCGATTTCGATTCAATTTTGGAACAGTACCTACTACTCCTTTTTGATTCGAATCTGTAAAAACTTTTGATTCTACTTTTCAAAGTGGAGTGTATCTTTTTAACGGGTTACCCAAAAAACGAAGTTGATATCTTTTTGGAATCTGCTTTTGATCCTTTCAAAGCCAGCATCAAAGGTTTTAACATAAAAGGCTCATAAAGAAAAGCTTATATGCATTTTTCAAATGTGATTTTCTTTATAAGCCTTTTATGTAAAAACCTTTGATGCTGGGTTTGAAAGAATCAAGAGCAGATTCCAAAAAGGTATCAAACTTGTTTTTTGGATAACTTGTTAAAAAGATACACTCCAATCCATTTCAGATTACAGCGAAAAGCTTTTGAAGTATATCTTTGGAACGGCTTCTCCAATAGAGGCAGTTGATTATTTTTCTGAATCAGCACTTCATACTCTCAAAAGTAGCATTAACAATTTTTTCAAAGAAGTAGTATTAACAAAAAAAAAAACCACTTGGAATGTTTAGGATGTTTAGGTTTTCAACCAAAAACCGAACTGTTGTCTTTTCAAACCTATATCTGGATTAAAATTCTCCATCGTCCAGCTCTTCAAAAGGATGTGCATACTTCGCACTCTTCTGCACAATGCTGAATCTTCAAATATTTCGAAGTCTTCGTCTTCTGAAAACATTTTCTATTAATTTATTTACTTTAAAAAACAATTATAGCTCATAAATCATACAAAAAAACACAATTCACTTTTCCAACTAAAATGCGCAAGTCATTTTTTCGAGGAAAATGACAGATGTCGTATGGATTTAGCAAATTTCTAAAAGTTAAAGTACCCATTTTGTGATTTTAACTTTAGTAAATTGTTAAGAGATAGTAAGATGTTAAAATCGTTTAAATTTAGCAAAATCTTCTTTTTAACTTAGAAACTTACTATAATGGCTTTAACAATTTACTAAATCGTTTAAAATTTTGCACCAATATTTTTAAACTAGCCGAATAGTAAAATAATGATAGAATCAACTATGCATATGACGAGATGGTCGCAAATAATAATAAGTCATAATAAAGCCTTTATTTTGAAGAACCCCACTAACATTACTTCCAAAACTGTGGTATGCAGTATTGTTACAATAATTGTTCTAGAGATAACATGTATAAAATTGAATCAAAATTGTTATAGCCGTTTTCGAGAATTTGAACTTTTACTTTAGGGAATTACATAAAAACGCCTCACACCAAATTTGATGAAAATTGGTCCAACCGTTTAGGCTCTAGCTCGATGTACATCAGGACACACAGACGCACACACAAACAGACCAAAGAACATCTTGACGAACTTTTGACGACTTTCGTCGTTATGTTAGTTTTGATTAAATCCTTGACATTTTTTTTTTTGAAACGACACCATTACTTGCCGTATAGAGGAAGCAAGAAATAATTTTTTTTCGGGTGCCGACCGTGTGGACGAAAATCGTTTCGCAATAACTCTTACTTCGCAATTATCAAAATACATTTTATTCGATTGGCAAAAGTTGTTTCGCAAATTTTCGTTTGGCCTTTGAGTTAACCCGCAAACTGATCATTTCGCAAAAGTTCTTTCGCGGATTCTTGTATCGCAAATGATTAGGTGGCAACTTCTTGTTTAGCTAGATTTTATTCAGATTATTGTTATTTTGCATTTTTTTATCTCGCGTTTCGTTATTTGGTTGTTTCATCATCCGGCCTATTTCGTCGTCTCGGTCTCGTCATTTCGTTGTCTCTTTGCGAAGCAATAACATAGAAAAATAAAAACTTGAAAGATTAAATTGCAAAACAAGAAATTGCGAAATGGATAATCCCTACCCTTTTTTTCTGTGAGAAAAGCTACCACATTTTATTTAAATAATCGCCTACTGAAAGTTTAAATTCTAAATGCAAGTAGCACCCTAGGGAAATATAACATTGATATTCTATGAAAAATAAAGCATTCATTTTGTTTGAATTAAAACTTCAAAATAGAAGTTTTATATACAATGTACTTGTAGACCAAAGTACAAACATTAAGGGACGTGGTAGATTCCTATAAACTGTTTTAAAATACATTTAACTGATAAGGATTCCCATTTATTTTTTTTAATAAATACAAAAACTGCATACCTGATTTGAAACAAAACTTAACTTAAAAATACAAACAAAAAATTGAAAAAAAAAAAAAATCGTGGTGATACCTGTCATATGTATGTTAAATTCAACACCACGCATAGTGCTGTTCTGTTTCAGGTAGCAAAAGGGCTATCTTTTCATCTTTTAGCCACAAATCACAAACCACGTCCGCACAAAAGTTAAACAAAAAAAAAGAAAACAACATGGGAGATTATCACGGGACCACAAAAATGTGTACAACTGTCTGTCGAGCGTATACCTATGTATGTATATAGCTTTTAACTGTCAAAAAATAAATATTAAAAAAAGTGTTTTTTTTCTTTGTTTTTTTTTTTTTTTTTTAATTCTATATAAGTTGTAGGTTGATATGGTATGAAAAATGAAAAGATACCAAAAAAATAGTAATTCCGAGAGTTTGAGGTTTTCTTTAATTTCTCGCTGGATGTCTCCTGTCACGTCTTCATTTCTTCCTTCCCGAACTTCAACGTTCCAGATCCGAAACGAAATCCAAATCCAGAGATTCAGTCCATGGTAGACTTAATGTCATCATCATTATTACCTCGTGTCAAGCGATATGTCATCGCAGAACTTTTGCTAAGCTGTCAGTACGAGGGAATCCGAGAGTGTGAAATATGTGTATGACCATCACCACCATACCATTGACACTGCCACCGACTGCCACGACCCGAAATTCCACATCTCGCATCTGAAGAAGGGGTCGGAATCGGACCCCTCTGATGTCCTCTCCCGGTGTGGGCTGTGGGGAAAGAACCATCAGCATCTTTTGAGGTTTCGAGATGAGATATATCTGGGTTGGTCCTCCTTTTGCTTGGTGAGATAATTAAATTCGTCAAGTGTTGGAGTCAGCGTGCTGTGGTTTGGGATTACGAGTGGATTTTGTTATTAAGTCAAACCTCAGAGTAGAGTTTTGTTTGATTTTATTTTTCTGTGCCAGTTTTTTTTTTGTTTTTTTTTTTGGACCGAAAAGAAGTTCCATTTGGAACCGAAAATCGTTTGTCCACCATAAATCACTTCTGGCCCGGATGCTGTCATCTTTTTTGGATTTTATTAATCTCTTTTTTCTTCCACTCAGAGACTCACTCCCTGCTGCATTGTTCCTGCCGTTGCGTTGAGTCAGAGTTCGGATGGGGGATGGTGGCGGTCGGTGGGCCATAGGTTGCGTATATAAGGTTCTTTGTGGCCAGGCCAGGAAGATGATGATTGTGAACGTTTGTTTATAATTTTTTTTTTGTCTTCTTCGTCTCCTCTCGCCGTCCAGCACAATGGCACAAGCGTTTAATGCGGTCGTGGTTTATGTCATGATGTTGTGGTCTTGATGGTGTCGTGGATATAACGCGCGCCCTAGGTCTTTCGTTTCGCACACATGAGAATGTCATGTGAATGTGATTTGTTGTCGCCTAATATCGCATGAGAAATGCGAGTGGTTTTTTCATAGGGTCGATCAGCATAGCTCGAAAAACCTCTAGAGACACAGGGTAGGGCCGACCTCCGCCTTCATTCGATATAATATGCGAGTGTGGTAGGAGGTTCGCTTGAACTTTTTGCTGCGATATTTGCGGTTGCTTCAGGCCGTGATGTGAATAAGAATTCAGAAAATTTATGAACCCAACTGCGGTTTGTTGTTCTAAACAGAGGAGGAATGACATTGTAGTTGATGTCTTCCATTAGGCTCTTGGATGATAGGTTTTTGTATGCAGTTCCTTGCACCGCACTCTCGAAGCAACTAATTGAACATGGATTTTGATTAACTGCACTGTAGGCTGAACAGATTGGTTTTGGTTGTGGTTTGACATATAGGCTGATATTTTACAGATGATGAGGGTTACACATTGGAAGTTTAAACTCCAGTTTAACAATTTATTCAGTTTCACAGTTTCGTTTAAACCTTGAACTGAGTTCAAGTTGAAGTTTAAGTTAAACGGCAACATTGTTCCGCTAAAACCCTTCCGGTCAACGATTGGGACAAGTATGCTTTATTTAGTATATAGTATTGCTTATTTTTCATAACCAATTTCATCAGCAAATCTATGTCTTTTGTTGTAAAGTTGTTATTTCTCTTATTTTTGCACAATTATTGGTTTATTTTTCATTTTTTTTTTTTAATTTTGTTCGTGACTTCTTCTTCTTCATTTAACTGGCGATTGTCATGATCTCGAGGGGGACTACAACTGTCCCAATCAACTGCTTCACCTAAGGATCCACTTGTGGGGTTCACCAGGTTGACCTCAGAAAACGTCGTCAGACCTTCCGGTTTTGGATTGTTCCATGCCTGAGGCCAACTTAATGCAGGTGTCGTTGCATTTGTTGGTCATGCTGTATTTGGTTCAAGATGGTATTTTTGACATATAGGCTTCCTCGGATTCTCTTGTTTCTTATTCGATCACTCTTTGTCACACTCATGCGAAGCATATTCATTTCAGCTGCTATCAATTTACTCTCATACTTCTTGTACATTGTCCAACACTGTGAACCGTATGTAAGCGCTGAACGAACAGAATTTTTCTATCACAGAAGATGGCAGAGTTTTCACGCCACTTCATCCACCCTACGCTTACGCGATGTTTGATGTCGTCATCACAAAATCCTCGCTATTGGTCATTGATCCAAGATATTTAAACTTTTCGCACTTGGGAAGCAGTTCCAGTCAAATAGATGTCCGGAATAGGCCTGTGTGGATCAGAAAGTGGACAGCATAGGTATAAGGTCTTTTTCGCGCTAATGCGGCATCCATTTCCCTCCAGAAAATCTACCCATACATCAAGTGCTCGTTGCAGGGACACAAGGTCTTCACTTATGATGGCTCCATCGTCAGCAAAGAATAACTGATTAACTTTGGGGTCCGTCACCTTATCCTCAAGCAGAAAGCCAAGGACAGTAATGAAAAGCAAAGGACTCAAGATGCTTCCCTTGTGCATACCTACTCTAATTAGGAACTCTTCGGTGATTCCTGCGGGGCATCCTACCTTTGTTTTAACTTGATCGTACATGTCCATGATCATTCGCACGTAGTTTTCCGGAACTCCTCGTTGCCTAAGTGCAACCCATATCAGATCTCGTGGTTGTCTGTCGAATGCTTTTTCAAAATCAATCAATACAATATTCAAATCTCTCAAGGAATCCCGATATTTTTCCATTCTGATTCTTATACTCTAAATAGCATCTGTGGTTGATTTACCCGAAACAAACCCGCACTGGTCGTCAGATAGCCGTAGCATTTTTCGTAGGCGGCCATCCAATATCCGCTCAATGATCTTCATGGTGTGTGACATCAGCTTGATCATTGTATATATACTCTTATAGTACTATCATGGCTCAAATTTTGTAGTACTAATAGTACTCACGAAATGTGCCGAAACTGGCGTTAAAATCGCTTAAATGCACAATAGAGACCTGGGGATAACGATGCAAGGAAAAATAAAAACAATTAGTAAGAGGGAGAGGAGAATATTGATTAAATTCGTACAACGATAATGGTAGTAAGGGAGTCAGATGTTTTTGTCAGTCAACAACGAGAATAAGGGGAAAAAAATGAGAATATATGTTTTCCTATGGGCTTCTTCGGTTATGTTCTTACAGTTTTTTTCAATGAGTTTTTGTTGCTTTCTTTTGATGGCTATGAGTATATGGTTTTTTGCACGATTTTGCAAGGTTAATATTTGGCCATTGGGACCATATTGTATCATGTAGGTAGATATGTATGTACATTTTTATAAATTAGTAGGTAGATACCTATACTAGGTAGGTATTTAAAGAAATTAATTTGTTTTGCTAAACAAAGTATGAAAATAAGTAGGTATGGTAGGTACACATGTACCTAAATATTTTGAATTGAGGTATGTAGCGAGGTAAATTAAAACTTGATATACCTAAGTAGGTAGGTACGTAAGGTTATTTTAATGTATGTACCTACATAGGTAATATCAATTAAAATAGGTAAGGTCGTAAGGTAGGTAGGTATGTATTAAAAAAATAAACAAAATTATTTTCAATTGAAGGTAAGTAGTTACCTACGTAAATAGGTACCTATGCATAGGTAGGTACCTAGAAACATTTTGAAACTCAATTCAACAAACTCAATTTTTTTTTCAATAAAAAGCTTTTTTTTTGGGTAAAAAAAAATATTTTTGAAAAATGAGTCTGGGGTCGACCCACACTAGCAACTTCCCATTGGTGCACTTGAAAACCATATACATACATACATATTTACCTAAGTGGTGGGTGGTAGAGTATTTATTACATAATTATATGTTATATAGTGTAATAACTTTGGGTTTTTGGATAATCAGTATATAGGTAGGTATAGATATAGAGATACAGGGAAAAATGTTACATTGCCTATATTTTGTATTTTAGCTATATTTATAATAGTAAAATTTGTTTGTAAATAGCTTAAAAATTTTAGGAATCATATGCAAAATTTCGATTCTGATTTTAAACATTTTTCGAATTAAAACATTTTGATTTTTAGCTTTTTAGAGGGTGGTTTTAAAAATCTCAAAATTACACAACACTTAGATGGTATAGGTATACATTTTTGAAATCGATATAATGTTTTTTTTTTTCAAAATATGTGAGTTAAAAAACATTTGTTAAGTATTTTAAATAGTTCAACAAATCGCACCAATTACAATAACTTCCAAAGGGAAGGTAAAAATATCAATTGATAATATTATAGGTACCCATTATACAGGGTGTCCCATTAACAATGGTCCAAACCAAAACTGGTGAAAGGCCTTTCAGAATTTGGTAACTTTTCTATACCGAATCATAGCGGTTCTCGAGTAACGGCTATTTTTTGAAATTTGAAAAAAATCTAACTTTGAACCAGTTTTTTGCTCACCCTGTCCATAATTGATTTTTGTTTTTTTACAAATTTTGCATTAAAAAATTCACTTATAGTTTCACTAACTTTACCGAGTAAAGTATTTTTAATTGGCATCACCATTTGCCTACAAATCATTAGTTAGTATTGAACTTTGCCAAAATTAATTTTTGACTTCAATCTTCTCATGAGCCCCCTGAATAAAATTCGTATGGCTCAATACAGGTTTTGTATTACAAAAATTGCCTATTTTTCTGTAGTTTCAAAAAAGGTATTAAACTTGCCAAAGCAATGTTTAAATAGACAGTTATAACCGTTTGAACCCAATCAAACAGGTTCAAAATCAAACAAAAATAAAACATTTTTGTTCAAATGTTTCGGTAAAATTAGAATTTTACTTCAAATATAACTCCGAAAGAGCTGAATTTTGGTGGAGATCTTCGATTTGATGTCTTAAATAAATATCTTTAATTTGGACAAGGACCTTCTATTTTCTGTGGTGAAAGCGTAAAAATCCAGTATTTTTGAAAAATTTTCGAAAACCATCAGGTTTTTTAAGAAGTGTCTTTGGAAAACTTGTAGCTTATAGCATTCTAAAAAAAACCATTAGGATACATTTTTCCGTTAGACCAATAAATTTTGAGACAAATGTGCGCAAATGCAACGGTGTGGAAAATACCACAAAAACACATTTTGTCCCCGTTTTCTCAAAATCTCTTGCTCCAACGAAAAAAAGGAGTTAATCTTTTTTCTGTAGAATTTTATAAGCTACATGTTTTCCAAAGACACTTCTTAAAAAACCTGATGGTTTTCGAAAAATTTTCAAATATACTGGATTTATACTCTTTCACCACAGAAAATTAAAAGTCCTTGTCAAAATTTAAGGTATTTATTTAAGAAATGCGTAAGATATCAAAACGAAGATCTCCACCAAAATTCAGCTCTGTCGGAGTTATATTTGAAGTGAAATTCTAATTTTACCGAAACATTTGAACAAAAATGTTTTATTTTTGTTTGATTTTGAACCTGTTTGATTGGGTTCAAACGGTTATAACTGTCTATTTAAACATAGCTTTGGCAAGTTTAATACCTTTTTTGAAACTACAGAAAAATAGGCAATTTTTGAAATACAAAACCTGTATTGAGCCATACGAATTTTATTCAGGGGGCTCATGAGAAGATTGAAGTCAAAAATTAATTTTGGCAAAGTTCAATACTAACTAATGATTTGTAGGCAAATGGTGATGCCAATTAAAAATATTTTACTCAGTAAAGTTAGTGAAACTAAAAGTGATTTTTTTAATGCAAAATTTGTAAAAAACAAAAATCAATTATGGACAGGGTGAGCAAAAAACTGGTTTAAAGTTAGATTTTTTTCAAATTTCAAAAAATAGCCGTTACTCGAGAACCGCTATGATTCGGTATGGAAAAGTTACCAAATTCTGATAGTTCATCACCTGGCCTATCACCAATTTCAGTTTGGACCATTGTTAATGGGACACCCTGTATACATACATGTATAGCAACTACTTATAAATAACAATTACTGTTCCCAATGACGCTACTGCCTAATTTATAAGTATTAAAATTATATACTAAAATTTATAATTTTATAATAATAATAATTTTATGTAGGAGTAAACTAAAAAAGGATTTTTTTTAATTCTTAAATTTAATAGTGTTGCAACGCAACATGCAACAAGATCAAAAAAAGATCAACAAAACAAACAAAAACTCATATACGTTTTGCCGACGGCAAAACCATATCCCCAATGCCAACTACCGACGGCAAAACGAGTTTTAAATGTTTTAATGATGAAAATTCAAAAATAGTCAATTCGAAAAGTGCTTAGTAGTTGCATGGGTGTAGATTTTTTATTTTTTTTATTTTTCCATATTTTTATAGAAGATGAATAAAGCAATTATTCATGTTTAAGGAATTTTCGATAGGATTTTTTTTCGTGTCGAAAATGATTTTTGAAAAACATACATTTTTGTTGGTCAATTTTTCAAAGTTTCTGATTTTTATATTTTTAATGGGTAGTTGGAAAAATCTTAAATTTTAATATTTTATAGGTATAACTATATTTGTATTTCTATCAATTGAACAGATTTATATAAGGGTAAACATTATGAAAAAAATTTTGTATGTTTTGTATCAAATCTTTTTAATAAAAAGTCGCAGAGATTTTAGATCTTAAAACATAGCTCTAAAATGTGGCTAAATTGTGTTTACAAATTTTTGAGGAGGGATGAAAAATTTCATACTTAAAGGGAGTATAAATGACCCGTCAAATTTATATTAGCTTTATTAAATTCAAAACAAAAAAAATGGGCACGACTGGATCGCACAAACAAACAATAAGTACATAGGTAGGTATAGGTAGGCACCTGGGTATGTAAATGTAGGTCATTACTTTTTTGAAGACAAAATATATGTGTATGTAGGTACCCTTTTTTGAATTGAAAAATGAACTCAGGTATTTGAAACTTAAAAGAAAAGAAACTTGTTAGGTAGGTATCAGTACCTAAGCTTACCTAGTACCTAATTAGACCAAAAAAAGAAACAAAATTATTTTCAATTGAAAGTAGGAGGTAGGTAAAAAGGTACATATACAATATATACCTATAATAGGTAGATGCGTTTTGAAAACAACATTTGGTAAGCAACAACTCAATTTTTTTCAATAAATAGGTAGCTTTTTTTCTGGTAAAAAATATTACAAAAGAAAATTATATTTTTGATGTTAAAAAAAAAAAAATATTTAAGAAAAAAATTACATTAATTTTTTCATTTTGTAAAAAACAGTTTTTTTTCGATTATTACAAAAAAATCGATGCAAACATCGATGTTTTAAGACAAAAACATCGATATTTCAAAAACGTTTGCATCCCTAAATAAAACTAATTTTAACGTGTCTTTTGTTAAAATAATCAGTAAACATTTATTGGAATTATTTTAGAAGAGGATTAGAGTAATGAGTGTGTCGGTTTTGTTTTTCAAAATGTATCAATTTTTTACTAACTTTTACATTTAAAGAACCAAAAATCGAGTTGATTTTTCACTAAATCACATTTTTAGTATGAATTTTTTTAAGATTTTGCAAAAATTTTAACACAGATTTTACCTTAAATTAATGTATCATTTATTATGAACTATAAAGTATTTTTCAATTTTGAAGCCTATAAATTTGTCAATATGTAGATTTTTTGTGAATTTCTTTACTAAATTGGTCGGCCTTTTTTTCCCGTTAGATTAACATATATAAAATAACCCAAATATTTGTAGAAAAGTAATACACACATAATTGTGTTTCATTAGTTTTTTGAAATTCAAAAAAAAAATCATCAAGTTTTGAATTTAATATATTTAATCTATAGCTGAATTTTGAGATCTTAACTTTTAATATCGGCCGAGTAGAAATGAAGTTATGATTTTTTATATTAAAAAAATCGAATAAAAAATAATTTGAGATAACGGTGCTTTGCACTGGTTGACGATTGTTGACAAAGCAGAGCATTTCTATGGATTTGAGCCGACTTTTTATGAATTTTAAAAAATTAATTATACGCTAATATAGGAGGTAGATTAAAAAATGAAGTATCAAATTAATAGTTATTCTATTGAGATTAAATATAAGAAAAAACTAAATCAATCCATGCACACACTAACATGTTATTAAGTAATATGTGTTAACAATATTATATTGTTAATTTCTCAGCTCAGCGGTACAGTAGGAATATAGAACATACAATAGCTATAATTCATTAGTACTTGCAAACCTGTACGACTCTTTACTAAAAACATATTAACAAAAAAACAAATTTTAAAATTTTTCTTTCTTAAATAAATCTGTCAAATGATAAGTTAGAAAGATAAAATTTTTACCATTTGATTGCTATAACATAATGAAATTTTAGATTTTTCGAACAACCCATTAAAAAGATAAAAATCAAATACCTTGAAAATTTGACCAAACAAATTTACCCTTTTTCAAAAATCATTTTGGGTATGAAAAAAAATCCTATCGAAAATTCCTTAAACATGGATAATTTTTTTTGTCATTATCTTTAAAAATATGTTAAAATAAAAATAACTAAATAGGTATCTACCCCCAGGAAACTACTAAGTATTTTCGTAACGACTATTTGTCAATTTTCAGTCTTAAATCGGTTATATCTCGGTTTATAGATTTTAAATAAAAAAAAGATGTACCCGTTTTTTCCCATTTTTTTTTAATCTTTAAAATAAAAAAAATCAAGTCTCTACGACTACGGGTTTAGAAGTTAGTTTTTCGACTTTATTTCAGTTTTTACCCTTAAAAGCCTATTAAATGTAAAAAATCCGTTCTTAGTGCACCCCTATATAAAATTTGCTATTCAATAAATTTTAGTATATATTTTTAGGACTTCTAGTTTAAGCTAGTTGTAATTTTTCTTTCTTTTATATAATAAAAAAAATAACAAATAAAATAACTTAACCTACTTAACCACTTAACATCGCATAGGGATTCTTTCTAGCTAACAATGAACCTATCAACACTTAACCTACCTCAACATCACATAAAGATTCCTTCTTCTAGCCACTGAAAAGTACTAAGGAAATTATGCCCATACATAAAAATAAAACTGAAATTTGGCAAGAAAATTGAATACCCATAAAACCAAAACCTACCCCCGATCATACTTACCTATGCACACATTTTTCATTTCCTACATCGCCGATGGAAAAAATCTGTCTACTTGCCCGCCGCAAACAGATGATTCCTACATTATCATTTGGGAACATACAAATTGTTTTTGTTTTTTTGTCATCTTTATTCTATATACTTCCTGTTTTACTATCTAATTCCTATAGAAAACAAATTGACAGCCAAAACAAAACAGTTATTTTTTGTCTCCCTTGTAACCTCATACAATTTGTATAGCCTTCTCTATTCTTCTTTTCTGTCTTTAGCCTTAATTTTCTTCTAATTTTCTCCTCATTTAATCTCTTCACAAATTGAAAAGTCTCTTAAATCGTTAGTTCTAACACTCCTCACCATACGCAGCGACAATTATTTCAACCATGATAGTACTATAAGAGTATATATACAATGGCTTGATCGAACGGCAGCTGTCGCAATTTCGTGTTTCACCCTTCCCCTTGTAGATTGGAAGAAGGTGACTTTCCCTCCACTGATTAGGCATTCGGTCGCCGCAGATAAGTTTGGAGATAAGAATCATGAGCCATCTAGATCCGATGTCTCCCATTTTTTTCCAGAACTCAGAGGGTATTTCGTCTGGCCCAATCGCTTTTCCCTTTTTGGAGTTTTCCACTGAATCACTATTTTCTTCGACTTTGATTTCGGCGCCTTCTTCATTGTTAGGTGCAGCTATTGGAAAGTATATCCTCGGAAACTGCTCATTTAAAAGTCCTTCACAATACTCTTGCCAACTGTGAAGAATTTTGTCGTCATCCACAAGGAGTTTGCCTTGAGCATTGTTAATGAATTTTGGTGACCGAATCTCCTGAGAATGTTTCCTTCTTTAATTTTTCTCATGTCACTTGAAAAAATATGTCGACAGATTATCAACAACCAAAAATATTTTTCGTTGTTTCGCGTATTCTTTGCTTCAGAAAGAGAAAGAATAGACAAGGAAAGCTACGTACTGTTTGAAATTCCTCACATAATGGAGCAAAAACGTGCAATGCTGTCAACTCTTTTCCATAAAATCTAGTTAAACGAAGTTCAACTGAACTGAAGATAAGATTAAACTGTGAAGCCGGACAAGTTAAATCAAAAATTTAAACACAGTTTAAGGTTCAGCTGATCTTAAGTTTAAACTCCCATTGTAATACTGGGGATAATAGGCGTATATTTAAACTAACATTGAGTCCTTCTTTCATTTTAAGATTCATTAATTTATTCATATCTTAATGTTAAGTTCATATAAAAAATATAAAGGCTTTGCCATAAACCAAAAAGGTCTAATGCACAGCAACACAAGGACCTATCTTAATAATACACTATTTTAAATGAAAAAAAAAAAAATAAATGTATTTAAATGCCTTTCATTTTTTGTGTTATAAAGTCTCTTGTCCCATTTCCGGGATCACTTCTCGCAGTTCATGGATCATTCATTTCACATTACATCCAGCTCGAGCCCAACCCGAGGGAACTCAAACTGTCAAATGAAACTCAAGCCAAACAATGACAAAAATCGAATTAATGTCTGCTGTCAGTCAAAAACACCCTAATGTGACAATATCCACTCACAACAGTCTTTTTAATTATAAATCGATCGTAATCTCTCATTTTTCTTGGGCCATTTTACCCGGTCCCGCATTGTCCGCGTACTGGACCGCCTCCACCATGATTGTACGCCTGTACCTACTGCTAACCACTCGAGGTACACATTAATAATTACAATGTAAAGCAACAGCAATGCAACACAGATCTTTATCAGCAGCTGCTGCTGCTGTTGTTGTTAAACTATGTTGCACCAGCACCAACAAGCAGCAAGCACCATAGTATTCCATTCTTCAGCTTTGTGCTGCTTCTGTAGCACCTTCAAGTCCAAGGATAGAGGACTGCGATGCATGGTTCAGTTCTGGGCTTCACCGTCTTGGATTGACACACTCCAGTTGGTTTTCGGTTTTGGTTTTTGGGCAGCACCACACTAACTATAACTATCTCTAAGTAAACAGTGGTGCACTGGCACTGCACCACAGTCGAGTGGCGCCCACTCAGCTATCACATTTTTGTCGCCGTAGTCGACATCATCGTCGTTGGTCGGTTTGGTCGTATCGCATCGCTCGCGCCAAATGGCATTAGCAATTAATCATACTTTTTGGAAACTCCCAGTGATGGAGTACTAATCTGTGGCTACAGCTATTCCAAAAATATGCATTGCAATACAACACTGTCTTGAGATTAGTTTGTTACCTGTTCTGATGCAAAACTTTTGCGGGTGCACACTGACACTGGTCTTTCTGAATGGCATATTGTTTATATTCACAGAGGCAAGGGTGTGTCTCTCAGTCAATTCATCTTAATCGTTTTGGGCCATTTATGGAGAAAAAATATTGTCGAATGCCGAGAAAGGCATGAAATCACTAGACACATCTATGTACTCGTATACAACAAGACATTCGGAATGTCTATAGCCACAGACCAAGACGAATTGAAATTTGTCCAAAGATTATACTATTGGATTTGCATGGAGAGATATGATCTATGGTAGTGGAGTTAAGGTATGTTATTTAAATATATGTAGCTGGTGTAAGAGGACATATTGATGTATGAAATTAAAAAACTTGAGTTGAATGTAAATAATTTGAACAGTAATTATCTTTTCTTGAAAATCTAGAAATACTTGAAAAATAAATCTAGAATTTTGAGTGCATAGGAGATAGGAGGGTACATTTCTACAAAAAATTTAAATAAACTAAATATATATTGGGTGAAGCGCCCGGAACTCCGTCCAGCACCATAACAACATCCACTTCCAGAAGAAGCTACAAGTGATCAAGTCAGGGCCAGAAGCTTTCAAGAACAGCAAAAAAATCGTTCAAAAACGGACTCAAATTAGAAAAATTATCTGCCACAACAACATTGAAGAATCATCAACACAGGACAACATAATTAAAGCAACATCAACAAAACAAAGTCTCCAAAAAAAATTGAATAAGGTTCGCTTAAAATGCTAATATCTTGAGCTGTATTGGTCGGATTGACAAGATTATGATGTTTTGACTTAAAGAAAATGACAGAGCATCACGGCATATATTTATTGAAGTGGTAATAACTCTGAAAAAATAAATTGGAAAATCGCTGTTTTCAAACCCCCACCCTCTCGTAAGGCTGAAAAAGAAACCTGCCAGACGCGATTGTGTTCGATACCACGATATATGCACCTACAAACCCTCATACTCATATTTTGGTTATCAATCCACTCCCAAAATTTGCTGTGGGCTCTTGGTCTAGAAGTTGATACATCCATTCAGCAAATCCGGAAATAGTCGTTATTAGTGACTCTTATCCAGCAAGTGACCGAAGCACACACTCTGCAAACTGGAGGAGGTAGTAGATATCTTCGGAAATTCAAACCCAAAAAGTCAGGTGGACCAAACGGAGTCTTTTATTACATCCTGAAAAGGCTGCCAAATTCATCATCAACAACTGCATCAACAACTGTTACTTCCTCTAAAGGTGGAACACAGTAAAGATCACGGTCATCCGGAAGAAAAGCGTTTGCAACTGTGTTCTAATACAGGCCCATTTTGTTTCAGAACAACATAAGTATATACTGGAAGAAGTATATATTACTTTCGGAGGCTGAAGAGGTTCTGCATTGAAAGCGCCATCATACCGGACATGGAGTTTGGCCTTAGGGAATACACTTGACCCTGCTTGCTCCTGAAGTTCCAATATGACATCATCATAGCGCTCAACAACCATATAGCCATCGTACCACCGTTCAATGATTTCCAGTTGTCAAAAAATTATTCAAAAGCGTGTGAATTGAAGCCCCTGTCACATCCAGGTATAGCTAAGGGTATTAATCTCCGCTGATAATGTTTCTCACTAGCGGGTTCGGATGATTCTTAAGGTTGCTCGTCAGTCTTTTGGCAGCACTGACCATTTACTTGTCCATGGGTTTCATTCCGGCGGCTTCGTAGAGCCGCTTGGTGCTGAAAAGCGTCCGTCACCGCACTGTGGCCCAAAATGACTTTTATTAATAATAATAATTTTAACTATATGTCTGTAAGACCTCAGGTCTTTTAAATGCAATGCACGGCACTAGTTTAAGAAGGAATAGAAGGAAAGGAAAGATTTTCGTTGGCCACGGGTGGCATCCAGTTGAAACTGGGGTATAAAGAAAAGAATGCTACCTATAGATTGGGGTTCGAACCCACACGTCTAGGTTAGCAGTTGCACACTATCTATATCCCCTTTACCATTGCCACCCGTTCAAAAATCATAGCTTTTGAACGCATTAAGATATCGCCCTAATTATTTTGTCCCTTAAAAGGTAATTTCCAGGGCTATAAAATGGGGAATTTTAAGCAAAATTCCGCTGAAATGGATGTTTCAGAATCATTTGTTAAAGTATGATTTATTAAGAAAAAGGAATTGATAACAACAGTGGATGCTAAAAGTTAACGAACCAATTTTTTAAATATTTTTTAGCAAGTATTACATAACAGTATTTCTTACATTTTGTGGCGCATAAGTTTATTCTATAAACTGTTTGAGTGCTATATTTTATATGAAACAGTGTAGGAAAAAAGTAAACGGACGAAAAAAAAATTAAATCAAATATAATACAAAATACATATACCTAAATAAAAAACAAAGAATCATAATACATCTTTTTTTTACAATTATCAACTAAAAAAAAAAAAAAATCGGGTGGCACAACGGCTCATGAAGAACCAGGGCCTAGCGACTAACTACTCGCAACTATTTCTGTATGCGCCTTTCGACAGGAATGGAAGGGACCTACAATTTTATGCCGAATCCGAACGGCTAGACGAGAAGCACTTATTCGTGACAAGTGATACTCTTGTAGGATTTGTCAATTCCTCCCAAGAGGCATTACCCCTGAAAAAAAACTTTTCATGAGTGTTTTTTTATAATACAAACTATATACTACTGAAATACATCAGCAAAGTAGAAGACTTAGCATTATTTAATTGGACTTGTTGTATTATTGATTCAATATATATATTGAATCAATAATTCAACATAATTGCATTTCAGTAGTATATAGAATTTGTATTATAAAAAAACACTCAAATGTAAACAATGCGAGGCCGCGGGTAACAAAATTTCCAACAATTCTTGATTAGAAATTCTAATTGGGTTGGATATAGTTCACAATTGATTTTGACTGTAAAATTGATGAAAGCTGGACTGAACTTAATAAAAATTGCGTTTTGACAAGGCCCTCACTGTCAGCTGAAGAGTCCAAGTGAGAACGCCGGGACGAAACGCCAATTTGTATGGACTAAAGGCCGTTAAAAGCTATAATGAATCAAAAAACTTTTTAGTTTTTAGGTGGACGAGGCTGGGAAGCGATCCCAGACCTCCAGCGTGACAGTCGAACGCACTAACCATTACGCTACGGGCTACTACTATAGGTCTTAATTTTCAGAAAAAAATTCATTGGCATCGTAATCATTTTCAGCATTTAATAGACTTATTAGTTCTGGCCAATAACTTTTTTTCAGGTCTTTTTGGGATCTAACGTGTCTTAAAGATGAAACAAGTGGATCTGATGATAGCTTGCATATATTAAATAAATCTGTGAAACCTTGCATGTATTTGAGTATCGATATCGCTTGTAGTCTTTATTTCTTGATTCCTCTGCTTCTTCTGAAACCTTCCCGATTGTCAAAAATTGGTATCTTATAAGTTCCCCAACATGGTCCAGAATTTTGTTAAGTGTTGGAGTCAGGATTTTGTGCTGCATTTAGCTTTTAGAAGACCCGAAGTGGTTTTGGTATACTCGTTGAATTTATCCACATTAATAGGTTCTTTAGATGACATTGCATTTTAAATAACTTGCAGTTTCTTTATAGATTCCTTGTGTACTTGGACTATAGCTGACTTTTTTTTTATAATTTGCGCGCATTCAAGGGGTTAAGACTACCCTTGTTATAATGATGCGATGTAACACAGTGCGAGCGCTTAGGAGAAGAAGACGTTACTTCTAGATTTTCGATAAATCTGTGAAGTGTTTCCATTATTTGTGTGAACAAATCCTTCTTTTGGCGTATCAATAATAATCCGAGTTGTTCGATAAATTTTCTTTAAATATGCGCTTTTCTTCTTCTTTCGGCAGTAAAGCAATAATTTGGCAAGTTAATCCGTATTTACGAACTCTAAGAAACAAAAATGAGTTACAATAATTTAAATAACTCGAAGAAACTCAGTTACAGCATGCTTTAGAAACCCTTTTGGTTTAGGACGAATTTATTCAAAAAGCGTCGTTAAAGTGGACGGATTTCAAAAATTGATTGTTCAATAAAATAATAAATAGTTTGTCTATTATATTTTATATTTTTCCTTTAATAAATTGGCATTTGTACAAAAAGGGGCGTGGGCGACTTTTTATAAGAATACAGATAGGTACTAACAAAACGATTTTTAATTGATATAAGAATGAAAATTTCACACGCTCAACAATTTTAATTAATAAAATAATTGAAATATTCCGTAAGGAAATAATGCTTTTAAGACTAAAATGTCAGCACTGGAAACACGACTTTTTTTTAACAAATTACAGTTTCTGCGAACATTGCAAATAGTTGCAGCTACAATTTTGCAAATGGTTTATCAAATAGTTAGGGTCAACTATCATGGTCAATCTTATGCAGAAACTCGCAAGAATTTTTCTGTTCAAACCAAAAAAAGCTGATAAAAAAGGTGTTTTTTGTTTAATTTGTTAAAAGTATTTTTTGTTTTTAGTTAAAACTTTGATTAAGGTACAAATAGTTTAGTTTAGTTTAGTTTATTTTGCCAAAAGAATAGACAACAAATTAACAATAATATAACAAAAAAAAAATTGAATATAAAAATATACAAAAGATAAAAGTTTAAAACAACCGAATAGAAAATATGTACAATTATAGATATAATAAATTTATGTAATAAAAGAAAGAATCAAAAAGTAATTAAAAAGATAAAAGAGATGAAGAAAAAAAATAGTATATTTTTGTCAAGAAGATCCTTCAACCGTCATTTTTTGCAAAATTTTATTTTTAAATGCGTCTCTAGACATATTTAATTCAAAAAAATCACAATATTTATTAAAAATCTTTAAACACCGATTAAAAGGCTCGTGAGATGCATAATTTGTCTTTGAAATTACTACGTTAAAAAAAATGTGTGTGTCTTAAAGGTCTAATATTTGGATTAACCGATATTTTGGAACATAAAAAAGATGATTGAATATTGCCTTTATAGAGGTCAAACGCAAATAAAGCCTCAGATAATTCTCTGCGATTTTGAAGACTGTACATATTAGTAAGCCTTAGACGATGAGAATAACTTGGCAATACAAAAGTATCAGAGCTCCACCCTAAACTACTTAAAGCAAACAACAGAAATTGTTTTTGGACAGACTCAAGCTTCTTAATATCGACATCATAAAACGAAGACCAAACAATACTACAATAGTCTAACAGAGACCGAACGAGTGAACAATAGATTGATTTTGTAATGTAAGGGTCGTCAAATTCTCTAGATCTTCGTTTTACAAACCCTAGCATACACATGCTTTTAGAGTGTATTTTGTCTACATGGTGCTTAAAAGTAAGTTTTCTGTCAAGAATAACTCCTAAGTCATTAATAATGTCCTTTCTAATTAATTTTTGCGCGTCAACGGTATACTCAAAATTAATAGCACTTTTTTTTTTCTTAAGAAGGAAATTATATTGCATTTATCCACATTAAGCTTCATTCCATTTACTATACACCAGCTTACAAGCGCGTTGAAACATTGTTGCAAAGAAGATCCATCAGTTGAATTATTAACAATTTGAAACAATTGTATGTCATCTGCGTATAAAAGATATCTGCACCCTGTGAACAATAAGGGCAAGTCATTTATAAATATTAAAAATAAGGGGGGACCAAGATGGCTTCCTTGGGGAACACCGTAAGTGACATATATTTTACGGGCAATAACATTACAAAACCTTACACACTGAGTACGTTTTGACAAATAAGAAACTATCCACCTTAATAAAGTAGAATGAATGCCATACTTTTCAAGTTTAGGAGGAAGCAGGCCGTGGTCAATTTTGTCGAAGGCCTTACTAAAGTCAGTGTAGATTGCATCAACCTGGTTTCCTTTATCCATTTCTTGAAGAATATAAGAGGTATAATCAACAAGATTAGTAGTTGTGGATTTACCCCTAAAGAAACCATGCTAATGCTCACTTATGACCAACTTCAGTTCAACACTTATCAGTCATCATTTTTTCAAAAAACTTGGGAATAGCTGACAAAATGGCAATTCCCCGGTAATTATTAATATTTGATCTATCTCCGTTTTAGAATATTGGTATTAAAAAAGAATTACGCCACGCATCCGGAAAATACCATTGGATAGAGAAAGATTAAAAAGTTCTAGCAATGGTTTCAACTTAGTTAGGGCGTTAAGGGCTTATTTTAGGGTCAAACCTTGCACTTCATTCTGACAGGATGAGCTTTGGTACACTAATAGTCCACATTCCAAATTTACTTTTAAAAAGTGTTTCCACGACGGCAACACTGGCAGACCATAGATATAAGAGACTAAAAATTTAGTCATTGTTTTATAAAATGGTTATAACTTTTTGTAGAGAAATTTTATTGAAAATATTTTGATTGTGTATTAAAAACTACCCTAAGATCATGTGCCAAATTCTTGAATTATACCAAGATAAATATATAGTGGTTTGATATACTTCCATCTTCCCCACTCCCCATTTTGAAACCGATTATACAAAAAACTAATACATGGACAAAAATGGACTTTGGATATGGTGTAGAGTATGAAATTCTACGTCGACACTCATCTTAAAATTGTATGAATATTCTATTACCATTATTTTGTGACAAATGAAAACCCTTATCCGCCGAGGGTATTTTGCTCCTCGAGCGTACTAGGATGGGAGAGGGGCCAAAAATTTAACATATTCCTATGACCTCAAGTATTATAAATCCAGCAAGATATTCCGCAACATCAACGATGTCTTGTTCCCAAATTATGGGCCAATTTATGTGAAATCTGGTGTTAAAACAGGGTCCGAAGGCAACCCTTATATCACTTCTTAAAAGTAAATCTAGGATTTGGACTATTAGTGTACCAAAGCTCATCCCGTCAGAATGAAGTGCTAGGTTGGCCCTAACTAACTAGAATTAATTAATGAAAATTAAGATTTTTCATTTAATATACCATAATTGCAAAAAAAGAAAACAAAGAAGTTCGTTTTTTCTGTTTTTTATTTTTGTTAACAGTGGAACCAAATTGGCCAACTTTGAAAAGCTCTGTAGGTCAAACTAGTTAGCAGAAAATTATTTTGTTTGCTGTTTATGAAGCTCCGTTTATATTTCTGTTAGAAATAAAAACAAAACTTTAAATATAAAACATCGAAATTAGTATTTTTGCCACGAAATTTGCCATTTTGCACCACAGTGCAGCGTTAATCAAAGTGAAGTCCCGTGCAGATCCACAGGAAATTCTTTTCAAACACTCCGAACTTAACCATCCATAAGCTTAACCTGGGCTTACCACGATATCTAGAAACCAATAATCCAGAAAGCAAACAAAATCTAGAATTGAAAAAATCTCGAAAACAAAAATCTAGAAAGCATAATCTCGAACTGCAAAAATCTAGAAAAAAAAAAATATTTACGCGCGCGAATTGTAACCATTCATTGTCTCAACAATTAATATTAATTCTAGATTAGGAAAGTCTCCCTAAGAGAATCAGTACACTGCACTGCACATAGTGCACATGCACCCATCCAACTATACAAGAAGGTGACTAAATTTAGAGTTTCTAGGGACGGTCTCTTATAACAACGTAAGATTTCTTATTAAAAAAAAGTGCAATGAAAGTAAATGAAATCGTTACAAACAAAGGTTCCATCAAAATTGAAATTGATGGGTTTATTTATTATTTGAATAAATCTGTTAAAAATAAGTTTTACTGGCTGTGTGAACTGAATAAATCTCATTTTTGTAGTGCCAGCGTAAGTACAGTCAAGCATAATGATAATGATAAACATAGTTCAGGTTAGTTGTGTGGTTCAAAATATTCAGATTGGTCAAGAAACTAAGGTAAAAAGGGAGAATTTAAAAAAAGAAAAGCAAATCTTAAAAATACTGGACGAAAAGAATACAAATATGTAAGCTACCTTAAGAGTCTTGCATATAAATCCAGTTTATAGAAGTAATTTAGTTATTATAGTTAGAGTTATTTGTTTAATTTTGTTATATTTTGACGATTTTCCTTTATATTGAATAATTATTGTACTTTTTTGATATTTGTTATGTTGTGGTACGAGTATACAAATACATTTATACACATCCTATGAAATATTTGATTTTTGTTAAAAACATTTTTGATTGTGTTGAAGGTTTTGAATGAATAACAACCACTTGTGTTGGCTACCACCGAGTATTACATTTTTGGCTGGAATTATTGCAATTTCATGGCTGCCAAACCAATAATCAGATTCCTTTTAGTGGTGCTTAGTCTATAGTTCCAATTTTAATTTATAAATTGTTTTGCTGTCAACTGGATTCGAACCTAGACAATTTTTGATTGTTGTTTTTTTTTTTACCAGAAAAATATTTTTTTTTGATAAATTGAACATACACTCCTCGTCAACTGAATACGCACAAACATTTTTTAATATACTTTATCCATTTTTTCCAAACAGTGATGGTTATTATGCCATCTGTTGATGCTAACTATTCCCTTAAGATGTTAAGCAGATAATTCCGAAAGAATTATCCAAAAACAACCGTGAGTTTTTCTTCAACCACTTGCAAAGTGTTTTATATGCAAAGTAGGAGTTTTTTTTTTAGTCAACTGAATAGGTACAACGCCATTTTCTTCGTTGTTTATAAGTTTTTTGGAGTGCTTGACAGTTTAAATTAACGATTTTAGTGTTTTCAGTAAAATTTAATTCTTGATTTCAAATTTTAAGAAAAATGGGTAGATCTACGTGTCTTAACAGTGTTGAAAAAGCTAAAATCGATTTACTTAGAGACCAAGGCCTAACTGGACGTGCAATAGCTGATAAAGTTGGCCGAAGTTTTAATATAGTTTATTCTTACTTGAAAAATAAAGATGCATACGGCAAAAACATGAAGGGAGGTAAGACAACAGCAACAACAGCAGCTGAGAGACGAAGAATTTTAAGATGTGCATCAAATTCTTCTGATTCTGTGGCAAAAATAAAACAAAAAGTCGGCGTAAACGCAAGTTGCTCAACAGTATTAAGAGTAATCAACAACTCAAGCCATCTTAAACGAATGAAACTTAAGAAAAAACCACCACTTGACGAGAGACGGAAAATGTTGCGATTAGATTTTTCAAGACTTCACATGAGTTGGAAAAAAGAATGGTATCACGTGGTTTTTTCAGATGAAAAAAAGTTTAATTTCGATGGCCCTGATGGGTTCAACTTCTATTTTCACGACTTAAGAAAAGAAAAAAGATTTTTAAAGCGCCATCATAGTCGTGAAGGAGGTGTCATGATATGGGGAGCAGTCAGTTATTATGTAACAGTTGAGCTCGAGGTTGTAACATCAAGAATGACAGCAGCTGGGTATAAAGTAATTTTGGAAAGAAATTTTCCTAAATTTTCTAACATCTTTGGACCCATAAACTGGACCTACTAACATGATAATGCGCCTATTCACTCAGCGCGCATAATAAAAACATGGATAGAGGAGCAACAAGTGCAGTTGCTTCAATGGCCGCCGTACTCACCTGATCTAAACATCATAGAAAATGTCTGGGGATGGTTAGTACGCAAAGTTTATGAGGGTGGTCGTCAGTTCGAAGACAAAGAAACCTTAATTTCTGCAATCAAATTAGCGTGGAGCGAAATTTCGTTAAATTACATTAAAAAGCTATACGATTCCATGCCGGATCGAATTTACGAAGTAATTAAAAATAAAGGTGGTAGTACCCACTACTAAACTTAAACAAAAACTTGTTTCATTCCATTCCAATACCAATTTTAATTTTTGTACCTATTCAGTTGACTCAAAAAAAAACTTCTACTTTGCATAAGTTACACTTTGGAAGTGGTTGAAGGAAAAACTCACGGTTGTTTTTGGATAAAACTTTGAAATTCTGTTATTTATATGTTACGAAAATTTTTACCATCAACAGATGGCATAATAACCATCACTGTTTGGAAAAAATGGATAAAATATATTCAAAAATGTTTGTGCGTATTCAGTTGACGAGGAGTGTATTATGCGTTTTATTTTCGTTTAAACTATTGAAATCGGTTTTTTTTTCGAGATTTTTTTCTAGATATCGTCTTTCGTGATTTTTGTACGTTCTAGATTTTTGTACATTCGGGGTTTTTGCATTCGAGATTTTTTTTGTTTTTTTTCGAGAGTTTTGCCATTCGAGATTTTGGTCATTCTAGATAACGTCATGATCCCGCTTAACCCATTACATTTACTTCCGTCACTAACAGAAATTCTTTTCCTTCTTCCAGAAAATTTGACGTTCAACTGGAAGACTACAAATCACAAGTGAGGAACATATCAAAGCCAAAATTGCACAAGGTTCCAATCAAGGCCCCTTCGTCTACAGTCTGATGGCATCTGCCCAGCCTGTGTCAACTCGATAGGAAAAATCTCACATACATCTTTGCGGAAATTTGAGAACCAAATCAACAGTTCAACATCAACGCCTTCTACAAGAAATGTTGCTTCTGGATAAAACCACAAAATCGGTGATTATGTACTTGAGAAGTAGTCGCACCGCAGTCAACTGCAGAAGACTGGTTCTGAAATTTCTAGACGGATCTAATTAGGCAGCCAAAAAGAAAGTGAAGAGAATTTTGAAGAACAAACAATTCTCAACTATTCATGTGGGCGAAGACTGGAGGGGACCTGCGGAATCCGATCGGTTTAGACGAGAAACACATTTTCATGACAAAAGTTGCCCTTGGGGGATTTGTCATTTCCTCGCGAGATGCATTTTTACAACCAAGAGATTAAAAAAATGGATTGACTTCAGACGCTCAAATCTGGTAAATTAAAATAGAAAAATAAAGAAGTGCTGTCATTCCATTAAAAATAGCTTGAGTTGCACTGAGAAAAAATGCTTTGAGGTAAAAAGCGTTGCTGACACATCAATCCAGGAGCGAACTTTAAAGCTTTGGAATCTACAAATATCAACCCTGTCCCTGTGTGACTCATTTATTTACTAAACCTAATAGAAATGGGATTCAGAAATTTCCATTAGCTTCCTCTGATTTACTTTATGTGTCACCCTTACCTTTAGCCCCAATCATCACTAGTTCCAGATTCTGCCAGCAGTACAAAGAACTCCACTTCACTGAATGCCAAACTCGATTAGAATTACACACCTTAAACAGCAAATTGAATTAGACCAGAAATTAGCAATGAATGTTATAGAGAAAGCATCCCTTTAGTTCGGATTTCAATGAAATCCACCGCACATTGAGTGCTGGCCGCCAATCCCAAGCTCATGGCCACCCTAATACTCCCATGCCCATCATGATGGAGAGATGAATTTGGGAGCTGTTAGATGATGATGGTATATAGTGGAGAAAAAATCAACTTGTACACCTTAATGTCTACAGCTAAAAGTGAATGCAATAAATTGCTCAGAGTGCATACCGGATTGAATGGACAAGCGACGGACGACGCTGACGGACGGGAGTCCATTCGAAGTCGTGTTGTCTAGTTGCCAAACTAAGATACAACTCACCGGGGTATTGCTTAAATAATTAAGTAGATTTGGTGGTGGTGTGTACATCACTACATCACACTGCACCGGTCACCCCCCCCCCCCCCCCGCCTCCTCCGACTAGAATCACCTTCTCCCACAGCAGAGAATCTCTGCTGAAACAAATGTTTAGAACAGCACCACACAGAAGCTCTGCGGAGATGGAGAGTGTAGTATCTTTTGCTTTTGCTTCCCCCCGACACTAAGAGTTTTGCTTCCATCTTCAAATGAGGTCAATTAAATTGTTTACCAGAGAGATAGAACTCTTTTGGTTCGTTTGCTGATCATGATGGCGTTGGTTGTGTGGACTTCAGAGTGAAAATTTTCCAAGACTTCGGATAAGGATAAATCGGTCCTATTAGTGGGTTAATGTCTAATATGAAGGCCTTTGCTGCTGCTGTTGCTGCTGCAGCCTTCTGCTGATATTGCCTTGTTTTCTGGTGTTGCATCGAAATGCTGGCCTGCCGTTGGGCGCCCACGATTCGTGCAAAGTTTCTAATTTTTCTTTGTTTTTTTTTTTTGTTCACAGTTCAACTTATATATCCGCTGAATGCTAAAAAAAAATATTTCAAACAAGCAACAACGCTAACTTGTGATTAGCGTTAAATAACACTTCGTGGCGATTAATGTTGCAAATGTTAAAAGTTGATAGCATATTTTATGACTCGGGTAAATGAGATTTAAGCGAGTGGTAATTTGTTTCCTCGCCGGAGTTATGCACTCGCTCTGTGCTAACTGGGGGTAAGGAAAAAATATATACTTCCATTGCAAGGAGGAAGCCAATCATCAGAGGCCTGGCGTTAGGTTGGATTGTTAGTCTTGTAATAGTAGTCACAATTTTCGCGTAACGGTAATTGAGATTTCATTTGAAACAAAATTGTACCTACCAACCTATAGCAACGAATAAAATGAACTTTGACATAATGAATCGATCTGTCTGGGTTGATGCTGCGCTATTATATATTGGGGCGTGCATCTTATTTGCAGATTTCCAAAGCTACAGAAAGAGAGTTCTCGTTTAAGTTGAAGTATAATAGCTATGTGATGACTTATGCAAGTTAGCTGATATTATTATGTGTTATGTAAGAGCACTTCACTTGGAAATATTATAAAAAGTCTTGTTAAAATTATAGGTTAGGCAACAGATGGGGTTCAACGTGTTGCAATTTTCAAGCAATTTTGAGTTTTGACAATTCGGATATTTTTGGATGCCTACAGCTCCGAAATTAAGCCTCGGAAGTCATTGCGGTTTTTAAAATTCTTTAGCATTTTCTTGAGAGCTATCCATAGCTGAAAACTAAAACATTCTACGGGTTCTGGTTTGCGAAGATATTTAAAATTATTCCATTATTTTTGACCCAAAAGTAAAAGTCTTTATATGGCTAAATAACTTTCCAAAAAAGCCTCGTAGGAGGTTGTGGTTGATTTTGTTGAATAGGGAACTGACAGGCCTCTGGATTGTTGTTCAAAATTTTACTGCTATTAGATTTTTTTTTTTTTAATTGATTTTCGAAAAAAAGCGTGGACTAACTAATCAGTCGAATATTGAAAAGCACATTTTTCAAAACCAGAATTTATACCCGCTTCCTCAAAAACCTTTTTCACTTCAAATATTACTCCTCCTTCTCCTTTTGTACAAAGGATTTTAAAATAAATCAAACGTCAACATCAAACTTTGATATCTTTATCTTAAAAAAAATCAATTAGCTTTGCCTACCTACTATTACCTTTACCTGTCTTTGACTTACTAATAAAAAGATATGTCTGTTTATTTCTCTGGATGGGCAGCACACACGGTGTTTTCAATATAAATATTAATAAAAATAACACTGCGATGCATCTTGACAATGTTAAATTGACCATTACTATAAAGAGCCCCTGCAGCTTTAAAATGAAAGACAAACAAAAGCAAGCAAACCTCTCATCAATAGAAGTGACTTCCATTATACATTGTGGTGTTTATACCCAAGCTGCTGCTGCTGCTGTGCAATCGATGACCACCCACTGAAGTTGGTTTTCCATTAATTTCTTAATCAAAACTATGTACACACAAACAATAACCATAAAAAACTTAACCACGTTAACATTAATTACCAACTTTTGCCTCAAAACCATCACCACGCACCGGCCACCTCGGCTGATGGAGACAATTTTGCAAGCCGGTCGTACCTTATATCTCCCAACATCAGAAACAGAGAAGGAGGACACCTTTGGGCCAAGTGAATCCAGTATAGACGCAAGACGACAAAACTGCCTTGAGGAATTTGCTGCGCGCCATTACCCCGCTCACTCATTAAAATCACACAAGAAAAACAGGCGTTGTGTCACCCTGTTTATAGTGTCAAAATGCCATACCATATTCACATTGACCATCACGCGTCATCTTCATATACTGCAACTGCCAGTATATGGCCGGATCGAAGGACAATATCCCTGGTGTGCGTCCGCATCCGCGTCCGCACAGTCCATCCCGAGCAGCATTTATTGGCAATGCAACAGGTTAGTTAGCTCATCGACGAACCTAGGTAAAGGTAAACGTGAACGTGAGCTTGAACCACAAAACCAGTCCCAAAATGAAGACTGGTTGTGTCCAATCCGCAAAATGTGGCAAAAGCATCTTGGTCGCGTGTATACGCGCTGCACTGCGCATTGCCCGCACTCACGATGAAGGACAATTACAAGAGTCTCACATTAGTGCTTGTTGTGTAGACGCAGCAACATTAATTAAATTGCATTAAAATATGGCGCGCATATAACGCGGGGCAGTGAGCGAGCATATACCTCGCACCCAAGTGCCCTCTATATGCCTTTGCTTCAGCTGATGATGATGGTCAAATTAATGCAAAGGCCCAAGGGGAGGGGAATTCGTGCAGTTCAAGTAAACATCGCAACTGCTGCATACACCGCTGGCTGATGGCACTTCTACGCCACCGGTCGGTGCGGTGCGATGGTGCAAATTTTTATATCTGACGAAATTTGCGCGTCGGAAGCGTCAAGGCTGAGCGAGATTTAGTGATGAGATCAGTAATGCAAAACGGAAATCACCGATGGTGTTGGTGGAGCATAAGGACTGGTATGGGGTATAATTGTGGTAGTGGAGCGATAATTAGCCATTCACTTGCGTGTTTTAATTAAGTGTGAGGAGATTGTTAATTATGGATTAAAACGGAGGGTGCGCATCTTGGATTCTTTTTCCGTTTTGTTTTGCTTTGTATCCAATTTATTATGCTTTTGTTTAACAATGAGTCGTTTACCTTGAGTTTATAAGTTATAATTTCAACCATTATTAAAAATTAATCAAGTTCAGTTCACTGTAAATATTATAGGTACAAACGATCGACATTGAGTGCAGGAAAACCAACGCAACGTTTGACTAAAATTGCCAGATCTCATTCAAACCAACTTACGTCAGCCATATACAGTTGTAGTAATTTTTTAAAAGATGTTTTAAATTTGGCAACAAGGGTCTTATGACAGTGTTTAAATTTGACAGCTGACATCATAATTAGGTCCGTTCCTTTACTTGAATTTTGTATGCATTTGTGTGATTTTCAGGCCCAAGACCAAACAAATTTCACATCATACAAATTTTTGACATCAGAGAACGGTCACGACAGAGTATAATAAATTTCCCATACCTGTGCAAAAAGACAAACCGAGATGAACTCCTTAGAATTAAAATTCTTTAGACTGAAAATCACAGTTCAACTAGAGAGTAATCAAATGAATGCGAATTATCATGGCGTACTTGGATGGCACATAAAATATTTCGAAATTTGACCACGATTTTCGGAAAAATAAAAATGCCAGTCGATGTATCTCTAATTGTACATTTCATTTATAAAAAAAAAAATTACTGTTTACCCACTCGTTTTTTTTTTCTTTAAATACAAAACAAATAAGCTTTGTATGGAACTTACAAACAGCCATTATCTCCGTTACTAAAACCAAATTTCAAACTGTACAGGGGCCCAAATAATGCATCTCTTCTATATCATAACTGTACATCCAACAATTTGTGTTTAATACCTCCCCCAAATTAAAAAAATCGGTAATGAAAGCTATGCACGGAGGAATACACATAATTGTGTACATACATTAATATATTAAACATATTTTTTGAATATCTTGAAAAGTAAAAGTCCAAGAAACATTCGGTTTTCAGTTTTTGACTAAGAACTGATAAGAGCATTTAAATTTAAAAACAAAATTAGTAATTTATTACCTAAATTTTTGAAAAAAATTAGTTTGAAACTTTTGTTTCCATTTTTTTCAAAATTTTGAGTTTGAAAATTAATTTTCAAAAAACTGTTGACTAAAATAACTTTAATTAAAAAGACAATAAGAAAAGGTATTTCTGGCTGTACAAAAAGGTATAACATGGGATTGTAAGTTTTACCGATGTTTTTTTTTTTAATAATTTTGTTCTGTTTTAAGTCAATTTTATAGAAAATATCCACACCCACCTAAACGGGGGGGGGGGAATAAACTCCCTCTCCGATACGAATTTTTTTCTTGTCTCAAATCAACACATGGGCAGGGCCAAGGAGACCAAGAGCCGCATTCGTACACAAATTTTGCTCATAACTTTAAAAAAGCTACTAACCAAAGCCCAAAATTTTGTCTGTGCATAGGGCTGGGTCAGGCCCACATTTTCTTCTAAACATTTTTTTTTCTATATCTGCTACAATCTTCGAACTACGACCTTTCAAGGTGTCTTGTTACGTTACGTTTACTTCCAAATTTTGTAACGTTATAAGACACCTTTGATAGGCCGTAGTTCGAAAACTGTAGCATATATACAAAAAAATTGTTTTGAAGAAAATGTGGGTCTAACGCAGCACTATCATGTTCTTTGGCTGATAGTTTTTCAAGTTATGAGCTAAATATGTGTACGAATGCAGCTATTGGTCTCCTTGGCCGTGCCCATATGTTGATTTGAGACAAAAAAAAATCGTATCGGAGGGGGGTTTTGTTCCCCCCCCGTTTAGGTGGGTGGGGATATTTTCTATAAAATTGACTTAAAACAGAATCGCTCTATCTTTTTTTTTTGTCACACATTAGGTGAATCACCTTGTATATTTATGTACTAGATACAATGTACATTAGGGTGGTCCTTATAAACGTTATTGTCTTTTTTTGAATGACGCACTCCTCTTATTTGTTTTAAATAAATTAAAAAAAATCCTGTAAAATTTTAGATCATTTTGTTAACGTTAAACCGGCCGCCAAGATGTCTGAAGCTTTTCCCATATAAAGCTTCAGACATCTTGGCGGCATCCTATGTATTTTTGTAAATCCAACATTAAAAATTCATGACTTAAGTACTGATTGATAATGAAAATTGAATTTTAACACACATGTAACTTTTGTCATGTTTAAAAAAAAATGTATTGAAAAAAATTTTACAACATTTATTAAAATATAAATTAAATAAAAAAAAATATTTTTGTTGAAATGGCTATAAGTAGGAAAAAAACAGTTTTAAATTTTTTTCCAATACATTTTTATAAATATGACAATAGTGACTCCATGTGTTCCAAAATTCAATTTTTTTATCAATCATTACCTAAGTTAAGATTTTTCATGCAAGAGCGTGAAATTTTTAACTTTTTTTATTTGAAACCAAAACTGATCAATTATAATAAAAGTTAAAATTTGTATTTTTCGATTAATCGATTCAATTGATTAAGTTAAAATTTTGCATATGTATCAATAACGATAGTGCTTAGTCTGATAGGATGCCGAAAACGTCCAACAAGTTTTTACTAGCGAGAACCTCACGAGAGTATGAAATATTTTCCTCGTCTAAATTTTACTTACTAAAAACTTGCAAGGGCTTGACGTATATTTGACAAGTTTTCCTCGTCTAGATTTTCCCTAAAGAAAACTGACTAGTGCCATGTCGATTTTCGAAACTAGACAGAAACTGGGCATTTTTCCAGCCGGGTGTTTACCTATTAACTTAAAAAATCGAAATAAATTATAATTTTGATGTTTTCAATACATTTTTAAATGCAATTTAAAGGACAATAAATTAATTCAGAATAAATGTTATAGTTCCAGAAAAAAAAATTCAAATGTGAAGAGTGTAAAATTCCCACACAAATCTGTATGGGAATAGTATTATGACCTTAGAGACACGGGTTAATGAACTCGGCATAAACTTTTGATTTACGGGGTGTGCTACCCAACAAAAATGAATTTGGAAAATAGCGGACACCCTAGTGTACAGTAAAGATACCGAAGAGATGCATTATTTGAGCCCCTGTACAGTTTGAAAATTCCATACAAAGTTCAAATTTTTTGTATTTAAAGAAAAAAAAAAACGACTGGGTGTACAATAAATTTGTTTTTTTTTTTTATAATTGAAATGTACAATTACTTCCTTATTTATAAAGAAAAATTAGTTATTTCAGCTCCCGTGTTTAGGAAAACTTTAGGAATAATATTGTTCCGGACTCATATGGAGCAGTAAGCGATTGTCTTTAGTTTGAGTCTGGAAAATTCGTATTCCATGGTGTAGTTTTCTTAAACACGGGAACTTTAATAACTTTTTTTTCTTTATAAATACGGGGTTGGAGTTTTTTAGAGATACATCAACTGACATTTTTATTTTTCCGAAAGTGCGCCGGCTAACTCCCACATGGTCGAAATTTGCGTGAATTTGCGTTCCCATACTTTTGTACAGTTTTAATATTCAAATCTTTTGTGATTTGTATGCATGAAATAATTTTTTTTGTAAGTAGAATTTTTTTAAGGATTTATGTTTTTCCCTAATAGTTAGGGCGTTTAGGGAGCCAACCTTGCACTTCATTCTAACGGGATGAGCTTTGGTAAACTTAAAGTCCACATCCTAAATTTACTTTTAAGAAGTGTTGTCTTGGTGGCAACACTGGCAGACCGGAGATATAAGAGTTGCCTTCTGACAATGTTTTAACATGAAATTTCACATAAATAAGCCTATACATCGGGAACCAGACATCGGTTGATGTCGTGGAATATCTCGTTAGATTAAGAATACATTTTTTGGCCCTTCCCCCACCCTTGTACGCGGAAGGAGCAAAATACCCCCGGCGGATAAGGGTTTTTATTTGTCAGAAAATAATGGCTATAAAGTGAATATTCATACAATTTTAAGATAAGCGTTAACGTAGAATTTCATACTCTACAGCATATCCGAATTCCATTTTTATCCATGTATTAGTTTTTTGTATAATCGCTTTTAAAATGTGGGGAGGGGAAGGTGGAAGTATATCAAACCACTTTATATTTGTATTGGTATAATCGAAGTCTGTGGCACATGACCTTAGGGTAATTTTGAATGCCCAATCTTATGCAACAAAAATATATATTTTCAGTGAAACGAGCATAACATCAACAAATTTCAAAGGTATAGTGATTAAACTTGGCACACATGTCTCATTTCTTGTAAGAAATAAGAATCAAAATATTCAATAAAAATATCTGGGGCTAAAGGGTGTTTTTTTGAGCGAAACAGAAAAGTGGAAAACTATGCCCCGTAAACCCCCCCCTAGAACTAGAACGTTGATAAAAGTTGGTAGGAATGTTTTGTTTTTTATTGTTACCAAGAATAAAAACGATAAATCAAATATCTATTGTAAAAGGTGGTTTATGAGGGAAAATGTTTTATCTGTTCTACTTAAAAAAATACATTAATTTTTCCATTAAAACGACGATTACTTTCTTAATGATGATTGTATCGTCTTAATTGTACTTAAATTTGATTCAGCTTTAAAAAATACATTAAAATCATGTACCATATTGAATATTTGTACCCCGATTACATAAGAATAAAATGTTGGCTTTATAACCAATATTTTCCTTCCGCCTAAAAAAATACCCCTGGAACCAATATATTTGCATGGATCCTTTTGAGTCTTGGTTCTAACAAGAAATAAAACATTTTTACCAACTTTTATCAACATAACAGTTTTGGAAGAGGTTTACTGGTAATAGTAATTCACTTTTCCATTTCACTTAAAAAAACACCCTTTCGCCCCAGATAGTTTAGTGGACTCTTTTGATTCTTATTTTTTACGACAAATGAGGCATATATACCAAGTTTTATCACCATACCATTGAAATTTTGATAATGTTATGCTCGTTTCACTGAAAATTTAGTCATCATTTGATAAAAACAATATAACTTTTTCTAGTGAATTTATATTGAAATTATTTTGATTGCGTAAGATTGGGCATTCAAAATTACCCTAAGGTCATGTGCCACATGCTTAGATTATACTTAGACAAATATATAGTGGTTTGATATACTTCCACCTTCCCCTTCTCTATTTTGAAATTCTACGTCGACGGTCATCTTAAAGTTTGATGAATATTGACTTTATAACCACTATTTTCTGACAAATAAAAACCTTTATCTAAAAGGGGTATTTTGCTGCCCCTGCGTACAAGGGTGGGGGTGGGGCGAAAAAATGAACATATTCCTATTTCTTCAAGTATTCTAAATCCAACGAGGCATTCCATGACATCAACCGATGTCTGGTTCCCGATGTATAGGCTTATGTATGTGAAATTTCATGTTAAAACATGGTCAGAAGACAACACTTATATCTCCGGTATGCCAGTGTTGCCACCGTGGAAGCACTTCTTAAAAGTAAATTTAGGGTGTGATATTAGAGTACTAAAGGTCATCCCATCAGAATGCAGTGCAAGGTTTGACTTCAAATATCGCCTAAACGCCCTAACTAGAAACATTTGGTACTCTCAAAAGGTAGGTATAAACATTTTCTTCATGAAATTGATCTTTTTAAAATTGTAATGCCAAAGGCTTTCAATTACCAACTCATTTATTCAAACAGCTAGCTATTGATATTGCTTTCTTTTTCTCAAGTATCCGACTTCCACTTATTTCTATTGCTTCTATTGCTAAGCCCTCACTATGGAAATTACAATATTCCATCATCATAATTTCCTTGAATCAATTTTAATATTTTACATAAACTCATTCCATTTGATTGTCAAATCAATTGCAAAGCGAAACTTAACAATTATATTTAACTGGTTTCTAAAATGTAGACCGCCCCAATCATCGCTTCTTCCATCCCAGCTGAATCTGAATCTCTAATACCACTAAGTCTTAGGCAAAATTAAAATCCAGCATCCTCTTAGAGAAAATCTCCTCTCTGAGTAACAATTTAGGTACTTCCGATTGCTATTTCCACCTTACACCCCCTCTCTTCCTCTACAACCCACCACTTCGGAGTTTTCATTCATTCAATCAACTAGCTAACCAACAAACTTGGCAACAACAATAACAACAACAAAAATGCGGCTAACTCTGCATAATCACCGCAACCGCCAGCCATCAGCAGAATAAAAATGGAATTACTCGAAATCGAAATCATTTTCCCGCAACCTCATTCTCTCTTTAACCATTAATGCGGTGGAAAATTGGAAACAGAATAAAAAAAAAACAAGTAAAAATGAAAACTTTATCATATTATCCCAAGACCTGGTTAAAACACTCAACCCGGGAATTAACATTGTTCCACGTAGCCCACCCTAATTGGCTGGTAAGTTTTTTTGGTCTGAACTGAACTGAATGCAGATGGAAAATAAATCCAAAAATAATGGAATTCATAATTTTAACTAATGCTTTGGCATTAGTAATTTACTCCAGCTGCACTGCAGCAGACCAGCTATAGGTTGGCTGAACGATAGACGAACGCGACATCATTATACCATTACCAACCAACCTCAGTGCGACCAATTGGCCATTGATTGATTTGCCAGTCCGCCGCCATTCGCAAGTAGGTCAAACTAATCCAAAAAGATTTTAAAAAAACCCTCTGCAACCGAAGACCATGAGTAAATTGCAGAAGCCTACTTATTGCTCACAGTCCACAAAAATTCAAACTCCCATGTTTTATGTATGTGCTGATGACTGATAAATAATTGCTAGCGAGACTGAACTCAACTCATATATGAAAATGAACAAAAATATAGCCATATAAAACAAAATATTGAATGAAAAGTGGACGTTGGCGCTGGATGATGGCGACGGGTTGGACGCGATCAGCCATCAGCGGAAGGCTTTTGGCCAAAAACCCAGCTCATTATACTTCCTACGCGCGCCCGCCTAGGCAATATGTCACGGTGTTCGGCCTTTCACAGTGTGTTTGTAACAAGAGGTAAGTGAATCGTAATTGATTGAGGGTAATCCATTCCGACAAAATATTAAAATCAATCAATGTTTGGAATGGATTGGGCCTCTTGGTAGGAGTATGAGTCGATTAGTATATGAAAACTTTATAGACTCACGCCTCAGCTAAGACGTATGGCTAATTTAGACGAAAGACGAACACAGGGATGGATTTTCTTTTATTTTAAAGAGCGTTATAATGTTGTCAGCACTCAGTGGGAGAAGAAATGAGTTTTTCTTCGAAAACATTTAACTTAAAGAATTTTGAAACTTGCAGCTCCAATTTGGTCTAATCCTTGAATTGCCTTATTGATGACATTATTATAGGTACTGATGGGGAACTACGAATAAAACAAAATAAGGAACGGGGTAGGTGGTAATTTTTTTTTAATTTAAAACAAATTTTTACCAAACTTGATATGCATATATTAAAGGACGACTGGATTGCACAAACTCGATCAATATCAAAAGCTTGCAAAAACCATTGGCCTGATTTTTAAAAAAATATTTGTTTATAAAACATTTTTAAGAAAAACATGTTGAACCCGAATTTCACGCAATTATTTATATGAACAACTAATTTAAATTTCAAAAATATTCACTAACGCATTTTGAAAAAAATTTAGTTTCAAAAAGAAAAAAATATTTTTTCTTAAATCAAAAAAACATTTTTTTGTAAATTTTGATTATATGATTATATAATTTTTTAAGGAGCATCTGTATAATAAAAACTAGTTTAAATCGGTTAGTCTAGTAATGAGAATGTCGAAAATATGAAAAGTGGTTGCATGTTAAATATTTTGAAATTCTTTGAGCCGTTTTCGATAAAAATAAAATTTGTAAAGTGCGATTCACCTTAGATGTGAGAAAAAGATAGAGCTTGTACGTTTAGTCTAGGAAAGATAGGAAATTTAATATGAGCAACCGGCGACAAATTAATTCATGAAATTTTATTGCTGGTATCGACGCAGAATTTTATCATTAACAACATATCCAAAGTCCTCAATAATCCCTGAATTGACTTTTTGTATAGACGCATTTCAAGAGGTGGAGAGGGGAGGGAGGCAGGAGTTTGTCAAGCTGAAAAATTTGTTGTAATACCAGGCGCGAACGCAGGGGGGTGGGGTTGGGTTCAACCCCCCCCCCCCCCCCCGAAATGTATGAATTTAACTTCCTCGTCATACAATTTCACTCTTAATTTTGAGTTTTCAGTTTAAAACCCCCTCCGAAATTTTGTCCTGCGTTCGCGCCTGGGTAATACAATCTAATCATATGATACATGTTTTAAGGTGCTTTTCATCGCTGATTCTAAAGAGACCAAAACTGAAAAGATACATGTATCCTGTGGAAGTTAATGTCAGTTTTATGGAATGATCACTTTTTTTAAAATACAACAAGTAATATACCCAAAACCATTTTAAAATATTGGGATTTTAATTAAATTTGGTGTAAATGTTTCATTTGGCATGCTTACCAAGAATCAAGAAAGTCCCCAAAAATATCTGTGGTTTAATGGTGTTTTTTTTTACGGTGAGTGATTATTCCCATAATATCCATGAACAAATTCTGACACTAATGAACTTTGCTAAAAATATTAAATTTATATTAGCACCCAAGGATCAAAAGAGTCCGTACAAATATTTAAGGTCCAAGTGTGTTTTTTGGGGGTGTAATATTTGACCTGCTTAACGGAAAGATCAGTAGTTTCTGTTTCAAAATTATTCTAACTTTTTTTAGTGAGCTTGTGTCATATTAGTTTTTCTTTTATTAGATTTGGCGTTAGAAAATACCTTTAAATCATATATCATATGTCATATGTACTATCTCGATTACACGAAAATACAATTTTTCATAAGACCAACATTTTGCTCCGTATAGGGCAGGTTAAATATTAACTCTCTAAAAAAACTCTTTGGATCAATTTAGTTTGTTGTACTCTTTTGATACTTGGAAACCATGAAAAATTTTATATTATTAGCAAATTTCATCAGTGTCAAAACTAATTCATAGATGTTATGGTAATAATGAAGCACTAACATCTCGCCCTCAAAAAAAACACCCTTTGCCCAGAGATATTTTTGGGGACTCTTTTGATTCTTGGTAAGCATGCCAAATGAAACATTTGCACCAAATTTCATTAAAATCCCATTGTTTTAAAATGGTTTTGGGTAATATATTACTTGTTGTACTTTAAAAAAAGTGATCATTCCATAAAACTGACATTAACTTTCCACAGGAAAGTTTTTTTTTGTCTCTTTAGAATCAGCGTTGCAAAGCACCCTAAAAATATGTGTCATATGATTAGATTGTATTACAACAAATTTTTCAGCTTGACAAACTCTCGCCTTCCTCCCCTCTCCACCTCTTGAAATGCGCCTATACAAAAAGCCAATGCAGAGATTTTTGGGGACTTTGGATATAATGTTGAGGATACAATTCTGCGTCGATACCAGAAATAAAATTTCATGAATTAATTTCTCACTGGTCCAATCCTATCTTTCTTAGACTAGTTGTGTTGAGACAAGAACGAAATTCTTCGGCCTTTAGGCAGGAAAGGAAATTTTCTAAAAACATGACTTTAAACAGAAAACAATTTTTAAAAAACAACAGTACCACTTACAATACCATTTTATACCTTTTTGTAAAGCCAGAAATACCTTCATATATTATTTATTTTAAATAAAGTTATTTTTGACAACAGTTTTTGAAAAATTAAATTTCAAACTAAAAAACTTCTGGCTTTACAAAAACGTACAAAATGTCATTGTAAGTGTTAACGATGTTTTTTAATATTTTGTTTTCCCCTTTTAAGTCAATTTTGTACACAATTGCCAATGCCGACTAAACGGAGGAAAATAGACGCCCCTCTTCTTGTACGATTTATTTCTTGCCTCGACTCAACCAACACGCTCTATTTTTTTGTCACATGTTAGGTGAATCACCTTGTATAATGGATTTTCAACATCTGTAGGAAGTCTATCGTTATTTTTGAATTTAAAATCATGATTTTTTCTTAACATTCTAGATAATAATATGAAACTACTTTAAACAAAGTTTTAAGAAAATTGACCAAGTCGCTTTCAAAAAAAAAATTATATTTTTTTTAATTTGAAAAAAAAAACAACAGTTTTTCAAAAATTTTAGTTAACAATAATGTTGAAACTTTGTAGAAGCTTCACTATAAGCCGTGTTTTTTTGAGAGAGTGACTAGCAACTCAGCAAAGTGCTTACACGCAAAACAATAACAAAACGAAATATTAAAGAGAATTTTGTTTGTGTTTTCCGTGTAAAACTTTTACTGAGTTGCAAGTCACTCTCTGAAGAAACACGGCTATAATGATAAATACAAAATTAAAACTATATTGACGGAGCTGTTTTCGAGAAAATCAAAAACTAATAAAATTCTTATACTAGGGGTACCAAAAATAATTTTGAAAAAAAAAATAACTAAAAGTAACCTCTTCCCATGTTTATCATGTGATTTTTTGTTAAGAATATTGTTCGAGCCGTTTTTGTGCGAAAAAAAAAATGATTTGTTTACTTTTTGGTTAAGAAAATTTGTATGGAAGTTATCGTTGTTTTTGGTCCTGATCAAAACAAAAACTTGCCATATAGCTAGTTAGTCCAGGCAAATTAGATTTTGGAATGGATGTAAAATATAGTATCTTAGAATTTTGTGGTATTCGATCAGAAATAATACAAACAAAGAGAATACGAGGTTGCTCCCGCTCAAAAAGGTGTGCTAATTGCAGGAAAAATCAACACGTGGAAGAAAGTGCATTACTCACTCCCTGTTTTTTTGTTATTTTCCTATATAACTTCGGGAACATGCATCTTAGGAAAAAAACATCAAGCCAACATTTTGTTTGTTATAAAATTCATCACAAGTTGACATTTATATCAAACTTTCTGGTGCTAAACTTTTTGTTACTATACTGTCAGAAAAAATCTGTAAAAAACAGAGTAGTTTTGAAGCGCTTAACTGACAGATCAAAAATGGTCCAATCCTACTATAAATGTGGAATGAAGTACTCTAGGGAATTACAAAATGAAATATCAAAATAATTATTTTAATTTTTAAAAAGGTATTTTCATTTTGTTCTTTTCAAATCGCTACCAAAGCCACTTAAAAAATAAAATAAATATTATAACGATACTATACGATAGTTAAGGGTTCCAAGTATGTGTACAAAAATTAGCGCCAGCTTAAATATCTATCTTTGACCACTGCATTGACGGAAACATTTCGCGGTGCACTTTATTAACATTTTCTCTCATGCCGACCCTGTCAGACCGAATTGAATCGAAATTCGATATTCCATTTTGTAATTCCCTAAAGTACTTTAGTCTACATTCATAATAGAATTTGACCATTCTGTTCTGTCAGTTTAGCGCTTCAAAACTCTCTGTTTTTTACAGCTTTTTTCTGTCATCAAAGCTGTATAGCAACAAAAATATAACACCAGAAAATTTAATATAAATGTCATCTTCTGGAGAATTTCATAGCAAACAAATGTTTTTTTCTTAAGATTCATATTTCCAAAGTTAAATAGGAAAATAACAATAAAACAGGGAGTGAATAATGCACTTTCTTGCACGTTTTGATTTTTCTTACAAATAGCCCAGGCAAAATGTACAAAAAAAATGGCCAATCTGCCAAAAAAAGAAGTGAAGGTTTTTAAATGCAATTGTCTTTATTTGGGCATAAGAAATACTGTCACGAAAGTCGGATTACCAAATCGTGTACGCGTCAATAGTTATTCAAGGTTAAATGTCGAAAATATTAGTTTTTCACATAAAACTTGGAGACGATAAATGCTATCGAAAAGTGTTGGATACAAAACTTGTAGATTATGTCATTTTCCAAATAAAAAGTTATGACAATTTTTTTCTTACGACCCACCGTTAAGAAGATATCGATATTTCAAAAAATGAAAAATGTAGAAAATGGTCGTTTTTCACGTAAACTCCTAAACGGTTCAAATTTTTGAAAACATCTGAATACAAAGTTTGTACATTATGTAAATCTCTACAAGAAAAAATTATTATTTACCGTTTAAAAATATATTTTTTGACAAAAAGTTCAAATTTCTGGCTTTTTAGTTTTTGCTCTTAAAAACACGAGTTTCCGAAAAAAAATTTAGGCCCATTATTTCCCAGTATTTCCTCTAGGGAATATACACATCTGCAAAATAAGCATTAAATATTTTCCGAAAAATTCGTCATTTTAGAGTAAAGTGCCAAAAAACGGTATTTTAGACTTTTGGTGTTTTTTTTTAAATAAGGATGTCAAAAAAATTATGGCTTATAGAAAAAAACTGTTAATATATGCTTATATAATATTATATAATGTAAAAATGTTGCTAATATAATTTTTCGATTCAGCTTAGGGTTTAAAAGATATATGCGAAAAACCTACTTGTACTACCTACTTGTATGGAAACAAATTTTATATTTTTTAAAGGGAATATTATGATGTCTAAGCTGAGCGTAAGAGTTTTTTCGAAAACTTGTGTTTTAAGAGCAAAAACTAAAAAAAAAAACAGAAATTTGAACTTTTTGTCAAACTCTAAAAAAAAATATATTTTTAAAAAGATTGTCTTTAAGAAAAAAGAAGTAATTTTTTCTTGTAGGGATTTACATAATGTACGAAATTTGTATTCAGATGTTTTCAAAAATTTGAAGCGTTTAGGAGTTATACGTGAAAAACGACCAATTTTGACATTTTTCGTTTTTCGAAATATCGATATCTTCTTAACGGTGGGTCGTAAGGAAAAAATTGTCATACCTTTTTTTTTTGGAAAATTACATAATCTACAAGTTTAGTATGGAACACTTTTCGATAGCGTTTACCGTTTCCGAGTTTTATCTGAAAAACTGATATTTTCGACATTTAACCTTGAATAACTATTAACGCGTACACGATTTGGTGATGCACTTTGGCAACAGTATTTCGTATGGCAAAATAAAGACAATTGCGTCTAAAAACCTTCACTTCGATTTTTTTGGCAGAAAAAGTAAAATTTGCCTGGGCTAAAATAGCACACCATTTTGAGTGCTATTTTTGTTTATATTATTTCTGATCGAATCCCACAAAAATATCTGTATATCGCAAGTAAAAATGCAGGTTCTAAGAACCTTACAATTCCAGCCAAAAAATTTAATTTTCGTGGGGGTGTTCTTTGGTGCATGGTGGTCTCATTGTAAAGAAAACTCAATCGAAGTCGATTTCTTTTCTATTTTTTTCCTCGAAGCAAATCCACCCATGAACTTAACACGGTCAGATGACATCTCATCATTGTATCTCGTCATCTCATCACACGATGAGTATGAACATGAGCATTTGATGTGATTGTGATGATGATGCGGTTTCGTAACTGCTGTTCAGGAATGGTCACAAAATAATGTTGAGGTTGTTTTCGATGTTCAAAAAGACAACCAGCTTCTTCGAATTTTGTTTTATGAAAAATATCAATCTTTTAAGTCCCATATAAACTGACTACGGCCGCGCGGCGGGTATAAGGTACCTACTAATTTGAATTTGAGTGTTTGCAGATGAGCGTGTAAGCTCACACATCAAACACCCCCAGTCGCGCAGTCTGAGTCTGAGTCGTGGTGCTCGTGAGTTATGAAAAATACCTGATGGGTATTTTTTTTTTGCATAAATGTACTTTGATGGAGTTGAGGAGAAGTTGTGGATGATGGACCTTTTTTATATTCATTCGTTTAGATTTTAAAATGTCAGTTTAAAGTGAGTAATTGATTGATGGCTTTTTTTTTCTAAAGAGTTATCTGTGTTTCACCTCTTAATGATTTGTTTATTATTATGTAATGAATTTTTACCGATGAAAGTGTTAACCGATGAACATATTGAACGCCTCTCTTGTGTGAGGCTCATCAATAATGAAGAAATGAGCTGGCTTATTATAATTGTTATGCAAGAAATTTTAATTTTTTTTCAAGATTAAGACCTAATTTGTGTACTGGTTTTAGTATGTTTTAATTAGGACAAATTCGGTGACTTCATGAAAATTTATAAATAAGGTAGGTACGAAATTATGTACATACTTCATTTCCCATACAAATCACATTGTTTCGCAGATGAAATAATTTCAACCGAATTTGCATGCATTTATGTTAGAAATTATGTGAACACATCAGTGGGCATAACTACATTTTCAAAGCTTTGAAAAACATATAGACATCTTTGTAAAAACAACGGATTCTGATTCTAGAGACCTCAAAACGTGACGACAAATCGCACCAATTACAATAACTTCCAATGGGAAGTTAAAAAAAGAAACACAATTATTTGCAACGGTAGGTAGGTAAATAAATACCTACCTACGTTTTGAAAAAGAAATTTGGTAACCAACAGCACACTTTTCTAATAAATAACATTTTTTTTCGTAGAACAATATTTTTTAAGGGAAAATAAATTTTGGCAAATAATATCAACCCAAAAACTTTTTTTCAACAAATTTAAAAAAAAAAAATTTGTCTCTAGTTAAGCGAATTTAAGAGAGAAATGTGGATTTTGTTGGATTTTCATATCGTGCGACACATTGATGGAAATGTGGGATACCCCAGATCAGATCCCGGATATGCCATTATTAAGTCGCTAGGGCAAGTAGTTTAGCCGCAAGTCGCAATTAAAGTGAAAAATAATTAATTACGTACAGTTTTGAAATTTATTTTTAAGCATTGGCATTTTTTGTTCATACATACAGAGTGATTCATTTACATTTAAGGTGTGACAAAAAACCTGAGCGTGAAGGATGAGTCGAGACAAACAAAAATCGTAAGGGAGGTTCTATTCTTGAATGTTGCATGTTACTTGTTACATGTTGCAGGTTGCATGTTGCATGTTGCAGGTTACATGTTGCATGCTGCATGTTGCATGTTGTGTGTTGTATTTTACATTTTGCATGTTACTTGTTGCATTTGAATGTTGCATGCTTTGACGCCCTGGCGACAAATTAAAATTGACGCCCGAGCGTCAACAAATTATTGACGACCTGGCGTCAGAAAAAACTTGACGCCAGGGCGTCATAAAAAAAAATGATAACCTATGTTTGGTTTAAAAATTTTGAGAAAAAATTGATTTGGCTCGAGTAAAAAGCGTATAACTTGATTGGGCGTTTTTCTGTTTTAGTTCAGAGCAGAGCCTGAACTGTCAAACAAAAAATCCGTTTTTCTTTTCAGAGCATTCAGAGCTCCAACTTTGTGTTTCTTTTTTCGCTCTGAACATGTTCAGAGCATGTTCAGAGCGCGCTCTATGAGCTCAGAATAAATTGATAGAGCAGAGGGAGTTGAATAGCTGAGCACAAATTTGACAAGTTAGTGGAAAAAAATCAAAAAAGTAAATATGGCGGACGAGAATAGTCGACGAGAATAAATCTGAACTCTCAGAGCAGAGCACGCTCAGTTCAGGGATCGCACAGAGTGTGTTCAGAGTGTTCAGACTATGTTCAGAGCTCTACTCTGAACTAAAAAAGAAAAACGCCCATTGAGATCTTAAAATGGCGGGAAATATAAAAAAATAATTTTCAAATATGAAATTTAAAATAAAATATTATAATATTATAAAATACCTATTAATTTAATTGTTATTTTTTGTATGTTTTCATTAGTTTAGTTTTAGCTTGAATGCTGATAACCTAATTGTTGAATGTCTCGAAAATTACAAAAATTCCTTTTTAAAAAATCTATGTTATTTTTTGTTAACTGACAAAAAAAAATATGATGATAATGTACTGCTTCTTCTGCATATGCCAATGTTTTTAGTGTTTTTAGTAAAGGGTAAACACTTGTTATGTAGTAATTTTGGCTTAATTACTCCTGCTTTCCGCCATTTACATGTATAGTTTCTTCAATATAAAATTGCACTTGAAGACTTTTTTGTTATTAGTGTTGAAGATGCAACTAAGCTAACGTTTCAGATGATGTATTCTTCTTCTGCTTTAAAGAGACAAACTCAATGTTTCATGAATTTTTCTATTTTACGGCTATTTTTATAGTCAATGTTTTAGTGAAATTAAAAAAATCAACCGCAATACCTGTTTTTCTAGGAATACCCATCAGTTTACCCTCGAGGCCAACTTCGGACGGACTGTTAAGTACCTACAGAAATTCTTTCTTCAGTCGCACCACAAAAGAAAAATTAAATCCTTAATCTTTATTTATTTCTGAAAGACATGTTAATACTTAATTTAGAATGGAACAGTAAATGCCCTTTATTTTATGTGGTTTTTCCAATAGAATTTCACAACAGGTTTAAACATCATCAATGTCCTTGAACTATAAGAACCGATACAAAGAAAATCCTTATAAATTGTTTAAAGTCGTAATTGCTTAGAATTATCCCTCACACGTGTGTGGGAATACCACTTCTAAAAAGAAAAACCCAAGCATATTGATTTCCCATTTAAATGCATTAAAATATTAAAAGGGACATGTGGCAAATTCTTGCAAACACCAAGAAAACAAAATAATGGATTGAATATTGAATTAAATTGTTCTGCAAACTTACTACCACCACCACCTTGTTAAGGAATAATTATATTTATTATTACATGAACTCAATCTTACAATAAGTTACTAGCTAATTTGATTTATACAGTAAGTAAAATGTTATCCAAACAATTCTAAAGTTTTAATATTGATTAGGAAAGGAAATAATGCAATTGAAGTTTAATTTCCTTGTTATTTTTGTCTGCCGTAATATTCTATGTACAATTGCACAAGTGCATACATACATAGATACGTATTGGAAAAGCCACTAAATGATTTGGAAAATGTGGGTCCTTCTGAAGTGTGTAGTATATAGATTCAATTCAATATATTTATATTAACAATCTTTCAGTCTGAAATCTAGTTAATTTCTCTCAATATATTTTATACAAACTGACTACTTAGATTATATTTTATATATAATTTAAAAGTAGAGTAGAATGATAGACACTACATTCTCTCCTTTTTTTTAAGGAAATAAATGAAATGAAGAAAGATTAAACGAATCTCAAATTAAAATAAAATGTAATGCAATTTAGTCTAATTCATCGGAAGAATTTTTTCCTTTAGCTTGAACAGTCCAATCACCATTAACTTTCTTTAAATGAACAACGTGACGTCTTGTTATTTCGCCAGTTGAAGAGTTCTTCACCAAAATATCTCCTCCCTTATTTTTGATAACTTCGTGCGGTGCTTCACTAAAATTTGTATCGAACTTATTTTCTTTCTTGACCAGCACTTGGTCACCAATAGCAAGTTCACTTTGAGCAGCTCGTCGTTTCTTGTCAGCATACAGTTTTCCCTTTTCTTTTTCGATTGCATCTATGTCCATTATTTCCTGATTGAAACCTTGATCTAGATTGATAATTAGTGACGGAATTTTATCCTTGAGAAGCCTTCCGTATAAAAGTTCCCTATAGTTGAATGTGTGGTATTGTGATACATAAGCAAATAATCTATTAAATCTTCTTGCCAGTTTGAACCTGTAGCCTTGCTTATTTTTATTCTCTTAAGTATGTCTCGATTTTGTCGTTCAACTTCACCGTTTTGCTGAGGCCAACATGGAATTGTATTATACAATTTTATGTTGCAAATTTCGCAAAAATCTTTGAATTCCTTGCTAGAGAATTGTTTTCCGTTATCTGCAGTTATTGTTTGAGGATATCCTAATCTGGTAAATATTTTTTTTAGAGAACTTATAATTGATGTTGAAGTTATGTTTCTTAAAATAACGACTTCCTTATAACGGCTGAAGTAGTCTACAACAACAAATAAATGTTCACCACTTGGAAGCAGGCCCATTAAATCCATTGCAACGTCTATCCATGGAGCTATTGGAATTGTTCGTCATATCATCGGTTCAGGAACAGTTGGTGCTGAAACAAGGAGACAACCCTAGCAGTTCTTTACACAATTTTCCGCATCTTGGTCAATTTTTGGCCACCAGACTTTAGTTCGCAACCGTCTTTTTGTTCCAACTATTCCTGGGTGTCCTTCATGAGCGAATTCAATAACGTTTTTACGAAGCTTGGAATTACAATTTTGTTTTGTCGTATCAGTATGTTTCCATAAAAACAGAGTTCATTTTCAAATACTTTGAAACTTAACACATCTTTGTTCCAATTTTATTTATAGATCCCCTCTTTATCACTAAGAATTTCTTTATCATTTGCATAAATCTTGTCAATTAAATTTAAAGTGAATGATTTGGGAACGCTATTACTGGCAATGTGATGAACATGTTCTTCGGATTCAATATTATTGTTATTAGTAGGATCCGCGACGCAAAACCGGGAAAGTGGATCAGCAATGTTCGATTTTCCAGCTTTATATATTATCTTATATCTGTATGACTGCAATCGAAAAACCCATCTCTCAATTCGTGCACAAGGTTTAGACTTTGGGCCAAAAATTATTTCTAACGGTTAATGGTCGGTTAGGAGTTCAAAATATAATCCATACAAATATATATGAAAGTGTTTCACTCCCCATACTAATGCTAAGGCCTCTTTTTCTGTCTGACAGTATCTTTTCTCACATTCTGATAAACATTTGTTTCCGTATGCAATTATTCGAGGCTTCATATCATTTTTAAACTGTATCAAAACCGCGCCTTTTGCCACAGGATTTGCATCCACAATCAATTGGGTTCTGTCGTAAAGGTCATAGTAACCTAAACACTTTTCATTTTGTAGAACATTTTTCAATTCATGAAATGAACGCCGTTCATTTTCATTAAAGTAGATCTCTGATTTGCGACTACGAATCTGAATTTTTAAAGGGGTACGTAATGGATCGGTTAATGTTCCAAGGTTTGCTATACATTTTTCAACATAGTGTATGAGCCCTTAACCTAGCCCTAGCTCTTTAATTTCATTTCAAATTTATTAACAGCATCAATCTTCGAAGGTGATGGTTTAACGCCCTTTGCGGAGACAATATGACCTAAAAATTCTATTTGGTTAACGTTACCTACATATGTAATAAGCATCATTAAGTAAAATATTGTTTTCTTTGTTAACACCCAACAGTTTTTTTAAACGAGTGTTATGTTCTTTTTCATTTTGACCGAAAACGACTATGTCATCAATAAAATTAACTACACCTTAAATGTTAATAAATAGTTTATTATAAATTAAATTATATCAATTATTAAATAACATATAATTATTATAAACTTTACATTTAGATAAAATTCTTTCTATTATCTTTTGAAAAATTTCTGGAGCGCAATTCATTCCGAACATAAGCCTTTTATACCTGAACAATCCACTATTTTACTTACAAATGTCGTTATGTATCGTGAAGTAGGACAGATTTCAACTTCATGAAAAGCATTTTTTATATCCAAACGAGAAAAATTTGAAGACATTTGAAGCTTAGGCAGAATAAGATTCATCGTAGGTAGTGGGTAGTTTTCTCTTAATATCGCTGCACTGGCTCTTCTCATATCTACACATAAACGAAGATCTCCATCGTTTTTTTTAAATAGGGACTATTGGAGATATCCATGGTGAATGTCCATCTACCGGTTCAATTATATCTAATTCGAGTAGTTCATTTAGTTTAAGTTTAATTTTTTCCTCTAAAGGTATCGGTAACTTTCGACAAGGCTGTATTACAGGAGGAATTGATTTATCAATCGGAATCTCGACTATCAAATCTTTTATTTTTGGAACGTTGTTTTCTCAATTGAATTTAAAAGTTGCAAACCTATTTTCAGAACTCCAATTTCTTCGGCGGTTTCTTTTCCCAATAAACACTTTTGACCATCTTCTACGACATAAAAAATTGCATTATGACTACGATTTCCTACCTGGACGTCAGCCTCGAAAGATCCTTAAATGTCAAGTGGTTTTTGAGAACGGTGCTAAAAATGTTTTCTTTGGCTTCTTGATTTGGTTTCTAACCAAAACTCCTTTCTGTTTCATTTCCACCCAAGATGTTTCAGAAATAATGTTAGATGCACTGCCAGAGTCAATTATCATTTGAATGGAAATCCCGCCAATTAAACAAGTGATTTCATCTTCTTTTCGGTTTGAGAAATGAAAAATAAACTCTTCGATTTCCACCTCATCAACAGACCGTATCGATTCTTTTTTTGCACCTTTGTTTCGAATTGTGTTGTCAGAAAAGTTTTGCTTTGATTTAGTTTGACATCTGTATTCAAAATGACCTCTTAATCCACATTTGCGACAATTCTTCATTTTTGCAGGACATTTCGAGTCTTGAGCGGAATGTTCCTTTGAACCACATCGAAAGCACTCAAATTTTCGAGACGGAAATTTAACGATTTTATTAATTTTCATGGTGTTATTATTCTGTTTGCTGTTAAAATTTTCCATTTGAATATTAACTGTTTCTAAAGAATTCGCCAGAAAAATAATATCATTTAAGCTCTTAGAATCATCCATTTCTAATATTTTCCGTCTTAGCTTTTCAGAAAAAAAGTTTTCAACCGCTTGGTCATTGATGTGTTCATCTGGATCATCAAACTTACATTTAGATGCTTGACGTCTCAAGCGAATAATGAAAGCTTCAAATTTCTCGTTTTGTTGTTGGAACATTTTTCTAAGAACATGTCTTTCATACGTTTTATTCTGTCGTGGATTAAAATAATCATCCAGTTTCTTAACACAAACATCATAGACATCAATGTCCTTGTTGGCGTCTAAGGCTAGATCAACATTTGCACCTGCCAAATTGTAATAAATATCTTGGAGATCTTGTCCTCCGCAATGAAGAAGAGTTGCCCTCCTTTTAAGAGGATCAGTAGTTCCAGAAATATCAAGATATATTTCAAAAGACCGTTTCCATTTCGCCCAATTTATTCCCAATTATTCAGAATCGCCAAAACAATCAAATTTTTCCAGTTTGGGTAAATTTTCCATTTTTCAGATTGATTCAGTAAGAACATAATCAATATGAATTTAATCAAAACAATTTTATTTAGAAAACAAAAATTTTAATTTATAATTTTTTCCCGTAACAAAAAAAAATTCTTTTTCAAAATTTGAATTACTTTTATTTCTTTTCAAAGAATGCTAGTGCTTATTTCATTTTCTTTAAAATTTCTTTAAATATTCTGTTTGTTTGTTCCCTTTTCTTCTCTTAAAATTTCTTGTATATTTTTTTTTTTTGAAAATTTTCTTCCTCGTCGCCAAAATGTAGTATAGATTCAATTCAATATTTATATTAACTACCTTTCAGTCTGAAATCTAGTTTATTTCTTTCAATATATTTTATACAAACTGACAGAATAAACTATATATGTAACTACTTAGATTATATGTTATATATAATTTTAAAGTAGAGTAGAATGATAGACACTACAAAGTGATTGTAGATTTATAATAAATAGGTAAGTATACTTATCATTAAAGTGCCAACAAATCAGCTATAAGTTCAATGAATAAATTAGTTGAGTTGGTTGGCTCTCAGGAGCTTTTGAGGTTGAGTATTGAATTAAAACAAAACTATATTGAATAAAAACAAAAGAATATTTGAATATGACAACTGGCTAAATAAATAAATAAAATAAATAAAATAAATAAAATAAATAAAATAAATAAAATAAATAAAATAAATAAAATAAATAAAATAAATAAAATAAATAAAATAAATAAAATAAATAAAATAAATAAAATAAATAAAATAAATAAAATAAATAAAATAAATAAAATAAATAAAATAAATAAAATAAATAAAATAAATAAAATAAATAAAATAAATAAAATAAATAAAATAAATAAAATAAATAAAATAAATAAAATAAATAAAATAAATAAAATAAATAAAATAAATAAAATAAATAAAATAATTAAAATAAATAAAATAAATAAAATAAATAAAATAAATAAAATAAATAAAATAAATAAAATAAATAAAATAAATAAAATAAATAAAATAAATAAAATAAATAAAATAAATAAAATAAATAAAATAAATAAAATAAATAAAATAAATAAAATAAATAAAATAAATAAAATAAATAAAATAAATAAAATAAATAAAATAAATAAAATAAATAAAATAAATAAAATAAATAAAATAAATAAAATAAATAAAATAAATAAAATAAATAAAATAAATAAAATAAATAAAATAAATAAAATAAATAAAATAAATAAAATAAATAAAATAAATAAAATAAATAAAATAAATAAAATAAATAAAATAAATAAAATAAATAAAATAAATAAAATAAATAAAATAAATAAAATAAATAAAATAAATAAAATAAATAAAATATATAAAATAAATAAAATAAATAAAATAAAATAAATAAAATAAATAAAATAAATAAAATAAATAAAATAAATAAAATAAATAAAATAAATAAAATAAATAAAATAAATAAAATAAATAAAATAAATAAAATAAATAAAATAAATAAAATAAATAAAATAAATAAAATAAATAAAATAAATAAAATAAATAAAATAAATAAAATAAATAAAATAAATAAAATAAATAAAATAAATAAAATAAATAAAATAAATAAAATAAATAAAATAAATAAAATAAATAAAATAAATAAAATAAATAAAATAAATAAAATAAATAAAATAAATAAAATAAATAAAATAAATAAAATAAATAAAATAAATAAAATAAATAAAATAAATAAAATAAACAAAACAAAACCAATTAAATAAATAAAATATTTGAAATAAATAAAAATGAAATTAAATAAAGTTGGTTCGGTGTAACAAACGGGACCAAATATCCAGTAAAAATCCACTTTATGAACTCGATTTAAACAGCGTCAACGGTAATAGGGGTATAGGTGAAAAGTGTATTCACATTTTAATAAATAAAGTGTCCTTTTTTCTTTAAATAAGTTCATAGCCAAGGTACTGTTTATTGCACATAAACTGAAAGTACACCAACTGACAACATACACAACCAAAAACCAGCGCATAACGTAACTTTTACAAGTCCTATATGATTTTTAATGCATTTATTAAGTCTGTTCCTTTCCTTTGAGTTTCTATGATTTTTAGTCCAAAGTCCTGTCAAGTTCAGAAATGAAATTGACAGAACTTGGGAACAAAATGCGCAGAAAATTACAGAAATTTAGAGTAAAGGAACACATATTATTATAGTTTAAAGTAGCAGAAGCAGTAGCTACACAAATACAATGAAAAAAATGGTAACACTTGTCAAGGGAATTCTCATTATACAAATTATTTTTTGGGCGTTTTCGTAGTGGTTTCGCTAAACGCATGTTTTACTTAAGTACAGTTTAAATAAGATTAATTATAAAAATGTATTCCAATTCGATTTCTGTACATACTTATCAAAATAGAACTTTATTAAATTATTGAACGCCAAAAATAGTGCATTGACAAAAACTAAAATAAATGTTTAGTCTATCTTTTAAGTTTTAACTAATCATAATAGTTTAAAACGACAACGAATACGGTCCATTAACTTAAAAAAAAAAATTAGAAGATTATCTACCTCTGATACAAGTAAAAGGCAGTTTTTCGAAATGTCATCAATTGACTAGAGCTTTCTTATAATGCCTTATGTCGTAGAATTAGAAATAACATTCGGCGTTCACTGAGCGCGAAGATACTAGCTAAAGTATAACTAAAGCATTTGACCACTAAAAAGCAATAAAAAGGAGAAGATATCAAGGGACTCTATTATGTTAATTAGTGCACTGCGTTCGTTATTTCATTTGCGAAATTTGAATCGTGGTTGGGTTTCAATATTACGTGTGGTCGGAACTAATGATTTCAATACGACATCCATTTCTAAATATTTTTTTTTTTAAATTAAAATTGAAAATACTGCTAAAGTTCAAAATTAACAACAATAAAATTTGAACTAAAAATAATAAAAAAAAACTTTCTTCGATCATATATAAAATCTTAACACAATACACACCATATTGCTTTGGGGGGGGGGGGCTCAAGTCCCTCAACCCCCCCCCCCCCGCTGCGTATGCCACTGCAAATATCACTGGCAGATTTTTATCCCAAACAGTCTATGGCGCTCTAGACCTCTTTTGACTCATGGTCGATAAAGGTCGCCTAAGAAGAAGTAGAAGTTTTGGCACGTAAACGATGTCAAAGGTATTTTCCAAATCAACCAGATAGGTATCTTAAATCTGGTATCTATTCCATTGGTAGTTTCTCTTGTTTAAACTTCAGAAGCCGACGCTGAATGTTCAGTCAAAGCCTTGAAAATAAATTTTAAATTTTTTAATTTCCTGAATTTCCTAATACTCTGTTGGTCATTTCTCAAAATTGGGAATTGAGATCCAGATAAAAGGTGTAAATAATACCGCGTGTGTGGGGTTCTTAATATTCCAAATGAATTTAAGATTGTCCAAAATTGATACCACAAATTATGCTAATACCAAACCAAAAACTTGCAAAAAATAAAAAAAGAACTACCTACCCAACACGATCCATTTTGCATAAATAATTTATGACCCAGTGTTCTTGTGCCTCAATATACCTACTATACCTACATCCTGAAGGGATCCCTTTAAGATAAGTTTAACTTTCCAAGAACTTCTCAGACAGCTAAACTTTTTTGTTTAAGCAAAAAAGTATCTCCACTTGATCGCAAGAAGTGAGAATATGAATATCGACAGCGTGTCAGGGCAGAAGCACGCAGCAGTGGCAAATAAATTCCACAAAAACCCAGACAAAATAAAAGAAGCTTGTGTCTCCGTATCATTGACGCCGAGGAGCTGATATTCCGCGAATATTTTTTTTTTCGTCTTCCTGTCGTTGCTGGAATCTTAGTGTTATTTGATTAATGAGCCCAACCACACCAAATCGATCTTCCAACTTGAATCTTTCAAGCCCACCACCATGAAACGGGTAAAACAGAAGCGGCAGCACACTGGCACAACGCAGACAGAACAGACATCACCAGTGATCATCGAAGACATTTGCTCGCTAATCGTTCCTGATTCCTGAATCTGGTGGAATCACATATAAGCCTGCCAAAGTTAGTTGTGTGTCTCTGTCTGTCTGTCAAGTGTTTAATGTGCGAGCACGCTTGCGTTTGGGCGACAAAAATCCGTGTGGGCGTTCGCGTAATTTCACACGAAACACGATTACTATACCTCTTCCATCGAATAGGTACTGACATGCATACAGTTTTGCCGTAGCCTCCTGACACTATATAATTTGGGAAAATGGTCTCCAAAAGGTGGAGAAATTTTTGTTTTTAGTTCATGGTTGATTGGTTCAATCGTCTTCGTTGTCCCGTTTCCCATCTCATCTCATAGGGTGTCGTCCTAGGTATAACGGGATAAGAAAGACACTCGGTGACACAACGATGTATTTTCTCAATGTCCCATCGGTTGTATAAGTTGGCATCGTCACCCTGGTCGTGGTCTCGGTCGTGGTCGATCGTCTCCACATAGTCATAGGCCCTCATGGAAGATCAAGAGGCGGGTACAACATTGTAGCACTGGATGGTGTGCCGCCACAAAGATGAGAGATGATAGCATCTCGCCCCATCATAGAGATAGAGGATGATGGTAAGGTGTGTTCGATGATCATGATGCTCGAGTGTGGGTGGGTGGTACCGCAGATCGGTTGGTATTTTAATTGAAACGTTCATTGCGGTAATTGTTAACGATTTTCCTTGTTTCTTCTATTTTCTCTAACTCATTTCGCTATTATAAAGAATGATGAGGTGTCAACGATCTAAGCGAGTCTCCTCGTGGAGTCAGGATCTTATATCAAGTAGGAAGGTACCTATGCTACATCACTGGTGATCAATTGACCCACATCCTGAGGAACGGGACAGCATTGAACTTGCAGCAACTTTGTGTCTGCATCAACACGCAACACACATTTCATTTTATATGACAAGTTCGTTGAGGTTATACGAACGAAATGTATAGCACTAAAATGGGTTTTCACAATAAATTAATTGGAAATGGAAATGGAAATGGATTGTGAATGGAAAAAATAAGAAGTTTCGATGTGTGGATGGTTAGTCAGTTTATTTTTTCTTTTTTTTTTTTTTAAGATTGAAGCTACAGTGTTGGTGCTTCTGCAAAAAGGAACCTACCATATAAAAATGATTTTTGATTTTTGGCTATGGTATTATCGACTATGTAAAAGTTACTAAAAATTTGTATACACTATCCGGAGGGTAAAGTAAGAACCCCATATTCATATTTCTGAGTGGGGTTTATCAGGATTATTTTTCCATCGTTTGTCGACGTTTGTCCACGTTTTTCCAACCAAAAAAATCATTTTTCACCCTCAAAAAAGAATTATTAAGCTTTTCTTTTTGGTAACAACTACCCAAAAGCTAGAAACTCCTCTACAGGCCCCAATAGATAGCTTAGGAGGACGAGACGAGACGAGTGCACTTGGTTATGATATTCCAAAAAAAAAACACTTCTTTCCACTCTCAGGAAAAAAATATTATGCGATTTATAGCAAAACTCCAACAAACTCTTTCATCGTCCCCAAATTACAACTTAGATGGATGGGAATAGGTGGGTTCGTTTCTCCATCGTCTGCTTATGAGTTTTCACCAATAAAATATGAAATCGTTTGTCCACCCTTAGTTCAAAAAACATTAAACAAATCTTTTTTTTTAAAGAACTATTGCATCTTCAGCTCGTAGCATTATACTGGATTTACTGCTTCGTCTGCAAATATGAAGAAAAGTAGAGCGTGACAGATGTATGCGAAAAAACCGAGCGTGTGAAAGAAACCATCAAGGAGATGAACATGTTCGTGTTCATTATCTGCATTATGGCACTTCATATAATCTGCATATGTCCAATGATCTTTTGCATTTTGTTGTTTTCTCTCGATCCTACAAATGTAAATTTTATATCTGGCACTGGCATCCTCTTTTTTTTTTGCAGAAGGCAGTCAAACTTACATGCAAATACACCATAATGATTAGTGCGTTGGACTGTCACGCTGGATGTCTGGGTTCAATTGCCTCGTCCACCTAAAAACCAGGGGTACTGCCTTTTGAAAGGAATTGCCAAATCCCTGAACTGAAGCGGCCACTGATTTTATTAAATGATCATTCGGTCGCTGTGTACCATGAATCCCCGCCAATACCCCGCAGTCCAATAGCTTGGGCTCATAGGAATTCAACGAAAGTTGTGGCGCAGAAGTAACCGAAGCTTTCCCTATAGCCATTTCGACGTGTTAAGAAAAGAGATTAAGTCTTTCACATCAATTTAGCACAGCACAACTGCAAAGCAAATTGATTACTAAGTTTCATTATCCTGCTGATCAAAATTACGACGGTGAGTATTGTGAGCCCCACCTTCGCTCCATGCTATCTTGTTTGCCAGTGCCCACTCCAGGGACTTTGGCTATGTCTTGCCTGGGTCAGCGTATAAAATCAATAATAATTGTTTTGGATTTATTATAGGTGGGCCATTATTCCTAGATATAATGCAGATGCAGTTAGGTAAAATGTTTCAACTGCGGTTTAATAAAATAAATTCAGCCAATACCCACCCTTGGTTCAAAAAATATTCAGCATTTCAGTTTTTGTGCGAAACCATAACAGAAATCATGCATTTCTAATAAATAACAAAATAATTGATGGTCCTTCCCATGCAAGTGCAAATGAATTTGATAAAAAAAGTCTTTTCTTATTATTGTCAAACAAAAATTGCAAAATCTGATTTTACTTTCTTCGTATTTTGAATTTTGTGTTTCGATACAACAACGAACAAAAAGTCAAGCTTGAAAGAAATACCTTTAACTTATCTCTCAATCTCTTCTTTCCCTCTTATATTTGTTTTTAATTTAAAGACGAATTCCAAGGAAAGTTCCATTCAAATGCCCAACAGCCCAACAAACAAACCTCCTCCTTAAAAAAGAAAAAAACAAACAAAAATAACAAATTACCCAACATCAATTTTAAATGCCAAATATTTCCGCCAGAAAAGAAAACCGCAACTATAATCCCAGCCTTGCATAACACCTCTCTTGTCTTCTGCTGTGTGGTGGCTCTGGCTAATTAAAATTCTGGCGATTAAAAAAGATCAAAAGTCAATTCCTGAAAGCCTTTTATCAGTGCAACCATCAACTCTGTTTTAACAAACAACAACAACAAAAACAAGCACAACGTGGTGTGGCAGTAACAAAACTTTCTCCCTCCTCTCACAATTTATCCGGGAAACAAAAAACTGTGCAACAAAAACAAAACACAACAAAGTTAAGGTAGATGCTGTCAACCCGAAAAAAAAATTCGAAACGATCGTTATACGATCTCGATTACGATCAGGCACCTGCCGAAAATTTTAACACGTCACTTCGATCATTCGATCAATTAATTTTCTTCCAAAAACTTAACACAGCAGCGCAGCAGCGGCCTGAGTCTTGTTTTTTTTTATTTTGAACGGAACTCGTTGAACACACAAACGGGACACGATCCACGATCAGCCAACAGCCATCAGCTTCTCAGCATACAGCAAGATCGCGATTGCTCTATCGCAAAAATGCAAAAGAGATATTGCTGGCGATGAGGAGCAGAGGGAAAATAAATCCTTTCACTTTCGATTGTGCGGTTCTTGACTCAGCCATCAGCAAACAGTCGCAGTCCAGTCGTCAGTCGCTCGCAAGATGGGTGATCTCTGTCGTTCTTTTGTGCCGCTCAAGTCGAATGGACGAAACGAAGATATCGATCAAGGAGTGTCGATCAAGTGTCAATCATTAGATCGGTGGCGGATCTGCGGATCTCGTTGGAGTATCTTTGGGTATCCTTTACCAGGAAGCGCCATGGGAATTATACCCCCACCAGACTCTTATATAGTCGGGTCTGTGAGAACACAACAAGCGAGGATAAGTGGAAAGTATGCGGAGGCTTTGTTGCGGTGCGCTAGTTGCCTCTGGGATAGGACGAAAGCCCTCATTAAGTCAACAAGGTTGCAGTGCGCACATAGAACCTGTTGTCTGGAGTCTGGACGAAGCGTTGGTGATGTGCTTCTGGTGCTACCACTTGCTACGGTTGGGTAAAGATGAATACACAGCAACAACAAAAAAAAATAAGAAAATCCGAATTGAAATTCCATGCGATAACGAATCGCCCAGCGCTCATTGATGTCCGTCCGATGTTAGCGCTCTTTGCGCGATAATATGCTGCAATATAACCATAGGAGAACTATGCCCTGCATTCCAGCAAAGCGTTCGTCGACGACCAAGTCATCACAGGCTGACTACACCTAACCTATCTATATAGTTTCCACCGCATCAAACCAATTGCTCTGCTCTTGTTGTTTTGGCCTGACTTGGTTTGGTGAACTTAACTTGCTTGGCTATTCCAGAGCTGCCACTGCCACTGCCACTGCTGCTGCTCCTGCTGCCGTCTTGGATGTCTTAATTAATGGCTTAATGTGTAAAATGCAACAACCTCGATCGATATCTTTCAATTAAATCGCAGCGCGTGTAAAAGAGAAAAAGGAGAGAGAGTAGAACATACAAGATCTAAACTGCGTTCTTTTATGTGAAGCAGTGATTATAGGGATGCCATACTGCAAGAATGAAATGTCTGAGGAGAAATATCAAAGAAAAAATCGTAATAAATTATTATACATTCCACAATAGTTATGCATTCTAGAAGACAAAAGTTATACATTCTAAGACAAAAGTCCACAATTTCTAGCCGCATTAGAATTTCAGTTTCGGGCCATGAATTTATAGTTCAATTGAAATAAAATTTGGAAATATTATTGTGGAATGAAGCTATGCTAACCTCCGTCTTAACTAAAATGAATATGCTCCTCAATCTTCAACAGATACTGGGCAAGCCCTTGCTGGATTAAACCAAAAATTTAGACGAAGGACACTTTTCAAACACTCGTTAGGCTGACTGGGACAAAAAGGTTCATAATCGCCAACCAAGGCCCTTGTCTAGCCTTTTCTAACCCTTTCTAGCCCCTTGCCAGAATCTATGTAAAATTCTGTATTGCCTTGTGCCTTGAAAACTAGGTTGTTTTTCTGTGGGAGTAAGCAAATGTGAACAATATTGATATAAATCGTATTTTCGACGTGAACGTTTACAATACCTGAGCTTAGTTTGAGAAAGAAAATTGACTGTTCAACAGATGTTAAGTGTGAAATATTGGCAACACTGATCTTCAAAGCAATAAGGGGAGCGGCCATTAGAGCTAGCGGTGCGATGCGGCAACCCATGCAAAACAGATATAACTTGCGATCGATCGGCGAAAGATCGGTTGATCTTTGTTACTATGGTCAGCATGGTGGTGGTTATTACTTTAATGACCAGAGGCATTACCAGTGATCCGGTTAGAAAATGAAAATAAATAAAAAAAATACTACAACAAGCGCAACAGAAAGTCTTTAAACCTAGTCATCAGCTTTATAGCTAGACAAGCCACCATCAGCAGCAACAACACAACAGAGCTTTAAGGCCAGCAACAGCCACGCATTTGCACATTTGTTTGCCGCTTAATTGGAATTTCCGATCGATTGATCGCCTGATTGGATGTGGATGCGGATTTTAGCACCGCTCGATTGTATATTACACGGCCGATCCGATCGACAATAGATTTACAGCATAATTGCAGATTGATTCATTGTGCAGTGTGTGTTATTTATTTTAATTTAATCTTTTACTTTTTTTTTTGTTGTTGTTGTCTTTCGGATCGGTGCTTGGCTGTTATCGGATACTCCACCTAAAAATTCGTTGCATTTCCTCCAGCCCGATGGTCTTTTATGTAAAGTCCAGTTTTCCAGTGTTTGACGAGAACGAAACTCTGTTCGTACCTACATTTAAATTGTTCATTGATGTGGAACTCGTGTTAGCTGGCCGTTAACGCCACCTTCCGACGCTTGAGGGAATTTGAAACTTATGTTCCTGATGTGTAGGTATGAGTTTTTTGTGGACCAACTTGCGGTCAATCGAACACTTAATTTTTGACCGAACGTCTATGGGTAATTCGATATATCCATATTATAATACAAAAGCCAACAGTGATTTGAGTTGAGAAGACTGAAGCTATCGAGATTTTGGTTTTGTTTGTAGGTATAAGAAACATCGATTGAGTTTAATGACATTAACTGTCCATAATGTTTGTTTGGTTAAACCACTCAGTTTTGTCTGCTCCATGGGTTTTCTTTTCTGAATTTAAAATAAAAAATGGTCCAGTGACCAAACAATAAGCTTGAATGAATAATCCAATATGTAAAAATATTGGTTTCTTTATATGTGTGGTTTTCGTTTCAAATTTGGCGAACAAAAAACTTTTTGGGGCAGAATGCCAGGAAAATGTTTTTTTTTTTTGTATGTCTTTACCAATACTTTGGGCAGATTAAAAGTTAGATTTGTCCAAAATATTCCTTCTAACTTCTAAAGCACTCTTTGGACTCTTAAAGAAATATAAAATGCATGAATATGGTTTGGACGATTTTGTTCTTGTAGTTCTACATTATAATTTAGCTAAGCATTTTTGAAGACAAAAATACGTTTTATTATACCTATTCGTACTTATGTAAAAGTGATAAGAAAGAGTACAAAATTATTTTTTATCTGCTTTTTTGTTGTCTATTATTTTTTGTCAATACGGATTTAAGGATTTGATGCCAGTTAAATTTGATCCGTTTTTATAGGGGTGAATAAAATTGAAGGGTTTTGCTGTGTCAACTGCATTAAATGGAATTTTTTAAAACATACATTTCCCATTGACGTTCCTTTCGTTAATGAACCTATTCCGCTATCCGAGACGGTGTCAACTTATCCAATAATGCTCAGATACCTTGATTTGTTGTTGCAATAGCTTTTTTCAGAAGGAATTACAACACAAATCTATGCAGATCGGTTTGGATACGATCTTGAACGCGGAAATTGCATTTTGGCAGTGGCAGTCATAGACCTAGTATACCTGGACTGCTAGTCGATCATCATTCTCATACAAAAGTTGCATTGAAGATGGTTTAACCGATTAAAAGCGAAAACAGTGCCTTTTGTGCCGCGCCGAATGTTTCGCATTTGTTGGGAGCCTTTAAGGTGAAGCATTCGCTAGTCAAAATTTATTTGTATGCAGATAAATCAGAGTGCCCCATCCTACGGCGAATGTTTCTCCGCCGCACCATATGTTTGGCGTTGATTTCGAAGAGCCTTAAGCGAGGTATACATTATCAAACCTGTTTAACAAATGTGTTCACGTTGGATAGTGTGTACTCTCTGTTTGACAAACACGTTCTTTGTTCACAAATTTTGTTGATAATGTTGAGTGTTTGACATCAAAAAGTTTTGTCAAGCAGGTTTGATAATGTGTACCCCACTTTAATCCATGATTATTGAAACTAAGAAATTGTCGAATGTGTTTATTGTTAATCAAATTGTTTTCGAAAAATCCAAAGTATGAGTTCCTAATCATGGATATCGCTTATAAGCCAATTCTGATTGATAAGCGTTAGTTTGAGCGTGTGAAAGTCACATACTAACGTCGTTTTCGATTGGATTTTGAAACAGTACTATTCCTTTTTGATTCCAATCGAATTCCGAGACGAATTTGCAAAATATTTATGTGTGTGTGAGTAAATTGTGTGATATTTATGTATATGTTTGCACGTTTAGTCGAGTAGAATAAAAATATGACCCACAATAAGACGTCATTTTCAACTTTTGGGTTGCATTAGAATAATTTTGCATTTGAGTGTGAATATGTTTCTTTATTCATTTTAGATATTCAAAATATTCGGAATAAGAATTTTGTGTTTCCTTATTCAATAAAATACTTGGGATAAACCATTATTGTCGATTTTTTATTTATTCCGAATAATTGGAATGGATTTTTTATTTGATCTGAAACGCGGAGTCAAAAGAATACCAAGAAAAAAACTAAATTCTCATGCGGTCACCCATCTAAGTACTAGCCGCGCCCGAAGATGCTTGATTTCGGTGATCGGACGAGATCCTGTTTTTGTTTTTTTAAACCGATATTTTCCGTAAGGTCTTTCGTCAAAAGGCAATGAATCCTTTATTAAATAAAAAAAAACATAATTGTCGTTGCTTTTGAGAGGCGAGAACGATAACTGAAATCATGGTCGGCCTATCGATACCATCATGGGGAAGCATTTTATATTGCCGCCTTTCAATGGGATACATTTTCTTCCTCTGCATCATTTTCGCTGTTTCTCTCTTTTTTTCGAAAACAAAAGCGAAAAGTTTACACAACTGAATATCATCAATGAATAAATAGAAATGATGAAAATTCTCAAGTTATGCTCGCTAACTACTACTATTTCGTTGATCAACTTTAGAGTTGAAAATAAAAAGTTGAAGACGTCAACTTCGAGTGAATACAAATTATTTGTCAAGTTGACTGTAAAAATCCCAAAGTTATGTTCAAGTTTGAGTGAATAAATTAGGCCTATCGATTTTTTTTTTTAATAAAGGGAATAAAGGGATGTTGGCTCCCAGCAGTCCAGGTATAATAGGTCAATGGTGTAAGTAATGTGCAAGAAGCTTAATACAAACGTCATAATTTATCCACTGGTTAAAATTTAAACGAGCTCCAGAGCAGATTAAATTTTGACGACTGTATTCACCTCAGTAATGTCAAAATTTAGCCATGGGATCAAATTTAACGCACTTTTAACGCAATTGACACACGGCCTTAATCGAATAAAGTTTATCCTCTGTCATGAATTTAATCAGATGTCGCATTTCAAGTCTACAATCGTCGGCTTACGCTGGAACAGCTTAACAAGCACACGTATTTTTGGTACCTACCCGGTACGTCAGACGTGTGTCACCTCACATGTATGTACATTTGTAAAATACCAGTTGTTGTATATTTTATGAAAGTTTCTAGTGTCAAAAGACTAACAGAACTGATTTTATTGTTATTGCAGGAATATGAGATTTTTTGCTTTTTTCTTAAAAAAAAAATATGTGGAAGAAAAACATTTATTTTTAGGGCCAATTTATTCAAAAAAAACGCATCCACCGTAGCCTAGTTTTTTACTTCACATTTGGTACTATTGAATAACTCTCAACCGAAAAAAGTCACAAGGAAGACTGCTTTCACACAACTAAACTGAGTTGCCGCCAACTGGAAGTTTGTTGGCGAGAAGGGCGTAAAGGAAAGAAAAAAAATCTCCCTTCTCGCCAACAAACTAGCTAGTTTCTGGCAACTCAGTTTCCTTGTGTGAAAGCGGTTGTAGGACACAATACACAAAGGTAGGGCACAAAGTAAAAGTTGGGAGACTATAGTTAAAATAAAATTTCCTCGTTTCCGACACATGCAGTAGATGGCGTTCATTTTTGCAGGATAAATGAAAACCTATTTTACCAACTAATTACTTATTCAATCTCGTTTACTGTAGCGGATGTACAAAACTGCAAAGATATGTGGAATTTTAGACGTGCGACAGAAAATAACTGATCAAAGAGTGCAAAAAAATGTATTCTTACTTTTTAATAGCAAAAGCAAAAAAACTTTTGAGAGAAATAGCTTTTATATTTTTGAAAATAGGGAGTTCTCTGAGATTTTATTAATATAAACTGGTCAACTAAAAAAAAGATAGCTTTTTCTGTCCAATGGAAATTAAAAATTATAACTGCTACATGAACACATCCATCGAGATTCAATTCAACTATCAATTGTACCAGTTTCTAAAACAAAACAAACACTATCCAATTCGAGACTCGATTAATGCCAAAAATATATCCACGGTAGGATTATACTTTAGCTTCTTATCGGCTGTAGAGCTACTGCCGATGTTGTTTTTGTAGTGCATGTAAAATCGTACTGTACTATGGATGGCGTTTGCAATAAAACACTCCTATTAATACCTTATGTCATCCAGAATATTTTATTACTTTTTACTTGCGATATATATACGTAGTATAGGGAAAGTTTAGGATTCGTGCAAAATACAAAAATCGAGATAATAATTTTCCCTAACATTACGATGATAGAGAAGTCGAAAAAAGTGGGTCTCGCAATTCTGTCTGCCTATCTGTCCGTCTGTCTGTCTGTACCTTGACCTGCTGCCTAAACGGGTTGAAGCGATTTTCTTCAAACTTTGGTCTTAAGGTTCTTATGGGATTCCCTAGAGTGGAAATTGAAACTTATTTTTTTAGCTCAAAAAATAACGCCACCTGCCATACAACCAATATACAAATATTGATTTATTTCAAAAAGGGCTCTAACGATTTTGAAAAGAAAACATAAGGAGCTACTATAATTACTACAATTAAGAATTTGGTAGAAACATTTTTTTTTATAACGGTTATTAACGGCACCTGTCATAGAATCGATTTTTTTTCAAAAAATTAATTTTTGGATTTTTTAAAAAATGTTGATATTTTATTTTTGAAAATTCAATATCTTGAAAATGGGTCAGTAAATATTTTTTTTAATTTTGTGTGAAATTGTATTATATTTAATTCTAAAAGTTGGCATCATACCAAATTTTTTTTTTAAATGTTCAAGAATTTTTATATATAAAAAATTATTTTTTAAGAAAACGGCTCTAACGATTTTTAAATTTTTTATTCATAAATTCATATTTATCAAACAAATCAGATGGCCTACTTTTTTTTCAATTTTTTTCAATGACAAAGTCGAAAATACCAAATCGTCATTTCTAGAACTGAAAAATTAAAGGCTATAGAGCATCATTTGTCGTTTATACACTGTCACTTTTAAATATTTTTTTGTGGAAATATTGTCTTTTTGTAATTTACGCAGGGACCTTTGAAGTGAAAACAGTACAATAAATATTTTAAACGTGTCATATTTTGTGATAAAACTTTAATCAATAGCTCTACCAAAACAAAAAAAGTAGATCAAAATGAAGATGATTATGAAATACAACCATGTAAACTTTAAATTGCAATGTCTGAATTTTGACATTTTTTGAGTTATGACGTTGTTCTTTTTAATCAGCGATATGTCAATTAAAAATTATTGCAAATCTATATTTTGTTTCACTTTTAAATTGGAGAATTTCAAAAACCAAACGTAATAGGTTTTAAATTTAGTGAGCTTTTAAATTCCACATCGCACTTTATGATAACAAAAACAAACCCGATTTTAAATTAATTAAACAATTTGTTAATAGAGGAAAAGTCAGTTAAAATCGTTAAAGGAGTGAATAAATTGGGCCTTAATCAAAACTTGTATGGATTATTAAAAGTGAAATAAGCGAGCTCAGATTGATTAAATATCTTTTTTTAACTGTCAAAAAGTATTTTTAAAAATTCTCCATTTTGGGATCTAACAGTTAGATCGAAACCAATTTACCTTCAAATTTAATGTTAAGCATATTTAAGCGATTCCAGTTCATCCAGAACGGGAAGCTTTCAAAAATGGTTTCGTATTTTAGTCAACATTTCACGTAGTTACGAAGCTAACCCTGCTGAGGAAAACCGTAAAAAGTTTCAACAAGCCATAAATATTTGTAACGTTCATATTGGAAGAACAAAATTTGTTTGCAAAATTAAAACAAAAAATAATATTTCTCAACAGTAGTAACAATTGTTGGTCATTTGCAAAAAAAACTACTTCGTCTATATGGTTCCAACGCTCGTTTTCAACGAAAAACCTGCTGTCAGCTCGAAATATAAAGCCAATTTGCTTGCAGCACAGTTTAATTTTGATTTGATGCTGTCAGTAAGCCTTATGACTCCTAAAACTGTACTTGAGAGCGTAGGCGATTCTTTCACACTCTTGCAGATGCTAAAGTTTTGAAGGATTGCAGTACACACAAATCCGCTGGCGCGGTTAGCATCCCTCCCTTCAACGCTGGCAAAATCACTGAGTAAGCTTTTCCTTCGGACTCTGACTTATTTACTGGTCTCTTTTCACATTTGTCCAGCTAGCCCTTAAAAATGGCATATCTTGTTCACCCTTAAACTATCGACCAATTTCACTACGTCCCTTCTTCCCAAGGTAATGGGAGATATTAATTTCTAGCTCAAGAAATATCTCGAAGAACCTAAGCTGCTTAATGACTGCGATACGGCTTTCGCAGCAATTGGTCCACTGGTGACTTTTGGCATCGATGAATCTCTTCTTCTTTAAAATTTTGTGAACCGGTGTGGGTAAATTTGGGAAGTAAGCGAAAAGAAAAACAAGCAACTATTTTTGCTTTCATACTTTTTTTTAAATTATTTTTCACATGTATTTAAGGTTTCACATATCTTACAAAAAAGGGCTTAACTTTCGATATTTATTTCCAATTTGTGAAGCTTTCTACATATTTTGTCAGCTTATTCTGAATCTCTGGTGATTAATTTTGTGCTTTTCCCCATTTTTCTTTATTCTCAGTGTCGGTACCAGAAATTTTAATCACCAGGAAAATAAATAACGAGACAAATTTTACAGCAATTATAAATATATTTTCCTAACAAATTCACTCCCTTCAAATAAAATCTATTACTTAGAACATCCGAAAACCCTCCTAATACTCCAAGTAAAGTATGTATAAATGTGTAAGTTTATTTACATATAGATACTATATAAGAAGTTTTATTTTTAAGGACGAGAACACTCTATAAATGCTAATAAAACCAAAGAACTGGATGCATCATATAGATAGGTAGATTATATAGAAAAAGATGTCCAGAGATACAGAGTAGGTACTTAGCATTCGGGATAAATCTACCATAACCAAACCATAGTTCCCATCATAGAAAAAGAAATATGAATGTGAATTTAAATTATTTATTTGCTCTCTGAATGGAATTGACTAACAATGCAATCCTTGACCATTCTACTTCTTCAAGGGGTTGTGCAGTGCCAGTGCATGCAAGGACCGTATCGCATCAGGACCTATACCTTAGGGCTGAATCTTCAGCCACCCTCTATGGGATCAGGTCTCCTTGGAGACAGTTCGATAGTCTCGTTTTGTTGCTTGTTTATGATTTTCAAAATCCGTTCAGATTTGTGCAAATATAAAATCTCTCCTTGTTGTTGGATGCACTGCACTGGGATCCCTTGAGTTTGGCACAGAATAAACGTAGAGGTCAAATTTTGGGTTGGGGGTGATGTATGTACAGTTGATATTCCCCCCTTATCGAAAGTCAGCAGAATATGCATTCTCAAAAACGGTTTAGACTAGAGCGTTCTCGAATTCTCTACCCCATCCCTGTATCCCTACTCTGTGTTCTCAGTAATCGTATCAGGTAAGGAATTATAACGAATATTTTTCTGTTATCCTTTGGTTCATGGTATTTTCATAGATATCCTCCTGACAAAATATAATATGTGCATGAATGAACGGTATACAATTTTGGATCTCTTTTGCTTCTAAAGAACCATCAAGCATACAATATACAACAATACATATCTATATCAATAACCCGTTGTTTACCGATATACTAAAGTGAGTATGCTGCTGTTGCTGGTCCTTATGTACGAATTGTAGGTATAATACGTTTTATCCATATATCCTTTTGCCTAGCATCACACAGTAATTCATAATCAAAACGGAAATTCCAATTTATCCTGTTTTTGTTTGTATTAACTGTTATTTGCGCAACTCTCCTCTCATCCCCCCCAAAAATTTGTTTTGGATATGGATTATATTTGCTGTGTAGCTACCATCATCAGCATCATACGCTGCTGGATTTGGCGGTCAGTCAAAAACTTGTATACACCATAGCTCAGTTTATATGCAATTAAAAAGGGTGTTCCATTTTTCATAAAAAAAAACATGGCTGACCAATTACCGACAGAAATTGGAGTGGACCTACAATTTTAAGCCGAACCCGAACGGCTAGACAAGAGCACTTATTCATGACCAGTGATATAGTATTTGTCAATACCTCACCAGAGGCAGTACCTCTGAAAAAAAAACATTGTAAGTTTTTAGTTGAACGAGGCTGAGAATTGAACCCAGACCTCCAGCGTGACAGTCCAATCCACTAAACATTACGCTACGGGCTACTACTATTCCTGTCCACTCGCAAACAATGGTTGCGAGTTGTAAATGACTAGGCCCTGGTTCTAAAAGAGCTGTTGCGCCACCCAATTTCTTTATTTATTTATGACCAATTCCCGAAATTAGTTGACCTTTTATGACGATTTAGTGGGCTTTCAAATGGTAGGTATACTTTTTTTGCAAATATTGCACAAATGATGTGCTAAAAATTCTACGTGACCATTAAACCCTTTACCATTGATTACAAAATTTCCTTTGGCTTAACAATCTCTAAGACGAGCAGACCTTTTTTAGCCAACTAGATGTTGACTTTTAAGATGGAAAATTTTTGTTTGCGAATATTTCATATATGAGGTGCTAAGATCCCGGAGTCCATCAAGTCTTCAATTGTGTTTCCTTTTTTTTCCTACTGTTTTTTTTTTTTTGTCGAAATTGGTTTTAGTTTTCTTAGCTTCATTTATTTGATGAATTAACAAAAAATTGGAAGTAGAAAATGGAAACACCCTATTTTGAAAATTCATATTTATCAGAGGGACTATACGATACACTGATTTTGAGAGGACGAGTCATATGCCTTAACCAAACTATGGTCAAGTATCATGACGGTTCGGTGGTATGAAGAGAGGATATAGTGACATGTATCATGAATTCATATTTACATTACGTATGGTGTGCAAACAAAAATGATATACGCATTCGTGAATAATTAAGATGAGCTATGGCTTTTTGAAAGTTGCAGCATGGATCACTACCTATAGGAGCATACCTATCCCATCTAAACCTCTATATACTTTAGATAAAATTAGACAAATGATGATATTTGAAGTGAAAAGCTATAAAGTTTTAAATAAGCATTTTATAGACTCTAATAGTCCAGCTACTACACAATGCACAATTCCTTGTGAATAATTGACTACATGCACATACACAATTGACTATTAAGGTAGGTAGGTAAGGACTATTCACAGTTGAACAAAATAGGGAATTCAATGGTCAGCATTCAATGGTAAAAATGAAATCTCTTGCTGGAGTCTATTTTTAATCAAAGGTGATTCTGATTTTAAGTTATGCTATTCCTATTATGCTCTTAAAAAATGTCAAAATAACTTTTGATTGGCTCCATTATTATTCTTGTTATTGTTATCAATTATTACCTACAAAATGGCAATTTACATTGATATTTAAGAAAATCTCCGAGTTCTGGAAGACATTAATTTAATTAATAATTATCAAAATGTGCCGGTAGCAAGGTAACGCAAAGTACATAACCCTCGTGGTTATCCTTTCGAATTATTGACCCAAAAACAATTTTACAAAAGATATTGGTTTGACAAGGAAAAAATACATTTTATTAGTAATCTTTTAAATATTTGCAAAGGTTTCTTTCCTGGAGTTATCGGTGCTAAAATGCATAATTGTGCACACATGTAGTGATAAAATGCCCTTCAAACATTGTTGGTGAAGCTGCAGGTATGGTGGGACGATACATCAACAGGAAAAGATAATATTATAACGTTTTTTTTCTATATTGTTAGTGGCCATCTCAATTACAAGATATGAGTTTTGTTTTTATTTAGTTATTTAGTTTAGCTGAATAGCTTTTAACAGCTTTTATACAGGGTGTTCCAACGATAACGCACGATATTAATTGTAAATAAAACAAAATGTTTTCAGAGAGTTATCTTAAAATTTTTCATATTATGATAGAAGGACCTATGACAATTATGTTTGAAAAATATCGACCAAAAACTCACCACGGCTTCGGTGGCATACCGATACATATCCGATTGTCTATATGTTCAATGACTGAGACATAATTAAGGTTCAATGTCGTTAATCTGCCCAATTATCACATCCTTTAGCTCTTGAATTGTTCTTGGCTTATTGACGTACATTTTTTATTCTAAATATCCCCAAAGAAAGAAGTTCAACGGTGTCAAATCACATGATCGTGACGGCCAATTAACATCGCCACGACGACGTGAGATAACACGCTCATTGATTTTCTCGCGCAAAAGAGCCATTGTTTCGTTGGCTGTGTGGCAAGTGGCATACTATCCTGTCGGAAGCATCGTTCAGGACCATATCCTCAATTTCTGGCCACAAGAAGTCCGTTATTATCTCGCGATAGCGAACACCATTCACGGTCACTACTTGGCCGAACTCATTTTCGAAGAAGTACGGCCCGATGACGCCATCACATAAACCGCACCAAAAAGTCTCTTAACTTAAACTGTGGACTTTAAAGTCACGATTTTACTTAAGCTTGATTTAAGCTTGATTTATATACAAGCCAAAAAAAAACTATAAACATTATAATAAGAAGATGAAGAAATTTAAATAATAAAATATTGAAATTACTTCTGTTTTGAGTGGAGGTGAATGAATAAAATTCAATTAAAAAGTACAAGTGACCTCAACTCCAGAAATAATTGTGTTTCGCCCACTGTTAACCCTTGGGCGAAACACAATTATTTCTGGAGTTGAGGTCACTTGTACTTTTTAATTGAATTATAAACATTATATTTAAATAAAAATGAAATGTGACTATACTTTATACAATAATAATACAATCATACGTTACTTTTGATGGCGCTCGCAGCCCAGGATGGACTACGGCCTCAACCAACAAGCCCCTCGAGCCAGCTCTGTCCCTAGCTAGCCGCTTCCAGTTGCGCACACCAAAAGTTGGCTGAGGTCGTTCTCCACTTGTTTGCGCCACCTGTTATGTGTTCTTCCTCTGCTGCGTACCCATCGTGGTTGGATTCGAAAACTCGTTTTCGATTTCGATTCGGAGGTGCGTTGCTGTCCATACGCTCCACGTGTCCACGAGCACCATCAGCCATCTCAGCCGCTGTATTTTCAGCTTTTTGACCAAGTCAACGTCGCTGCACACCCCGTATAGCTCGTCGTCTTCTCCACCACACTTCTTCAATACAACCTGGATCGAAAGTCACACAAAGTATCTTCCACTCAAAGCACCCTAGCAGACTTTCATCCGAATTTAATAAATGTTTATGAATATGCCCCAAAAATCGCTCAAATGGTGCACATTGATTGCTTCGACCGGTCGTGCTTTCAGATCAGTGCTCTCACTTCTTCTTGGATATTTGGCCTTTAGCTGCTGTTGCAATATTCTTGGCTTATGGGCTTAAACTTACTTTTCAGGTAGCCTCAAATCGTAGCCATTAAATCGGACAAATTTAGTGACAAGTTTAAATTAAAAAAAAGAGATCTTATATCCGGTTACTAAATAATTCTGAGCATACTGATCACTGGATCACTTACTTTCAACTCGCGAACCAACTATTTTACTGATATGGAAAAAGGTCTAACTGATGCCTGTATATTCCTTGCAATGAACGCCTAGACATCCACCAACTGCTTAGAATGTCGGTGTTGCCTGGTGCAAGTTTCGGGGTTTTCCTTAATACTTGCTTGCACCCGAGCAATGTTCACATCATTTCGAACTACATGAGGTCCTCCAGCACGCAGAAGATCACAGACAACCCCTTTAAACATTTCACCAATCGGTAAATTGTTGGAGCATTGGGTTGGGCACATTTCGATTATAAAAGAAATTTCAATATGGTCTTTGTGTCTGAAAAATTAAATGCCGAATTTTTAACTAAAATTGAACAACTTTGATTCTTTTTTCTATTCTGATTTTTTTTTTCAATTTCGATCATTAAGTTTTTAAAGTTAATTTATGAGCTGAACAAATAATTTAGCTTGAATCTACGAAACAATTTATTGACTCAACAAAGAAATTATGTATTCCAAATCATTTCTAGAAAATGTTAAGAAATCATTTTTTTAATAAATCTTATACAAAATTGACCAAGTTGTTTCGTATAAGGATACAGGGTGATTCATGTAAAGTGAACATTTTTTCTTAATCGCTAAACAAGTTTGTACAGGAAATACCGTTATTTTTGGTCCTACAAAAATCAGAAAATCCTATGGGCATCATTAGTTTGAAAAAAAAAAATCAGTGCAAGCTGTTTAGCCTGCAGCCGTGAAGATCAGGGCCCAGATTGCGTAAGACTAAAACGATTGTTCGATTGAACGATCGTCGTCTTGACGATTGCTATCTGTATACATACATTTAGGAAAATAAAAAGAGACAGTAATAGTCGAAACGACGATCGTTCTACCGAACAATCGTTTTAGTCTTACGTGATCTGGGCCCAGGTCAAATAGACAGTTGGATGAATTATAGAAAAACATGGTTTCTGATTTTTGACAATGTTGGTGACAAATTCTAAGTATTAAAGAAAAGAAGTTTAATTTTGGGGTTTAACAGTGCATTTAACTTTTACTACAATACAAGTCCTATAACAGCTCTTCCAATTTTCATCACCACGAGAATCAGAAGTAGCTCAGTCAAATTCGACAATAAAATCGCAAAGCGCGATGTAGTTCTCCATTTTTTATATGTTGTTTATGTTTGGTCATGTAAGATTAGTCTGTTGCTAAGTTTGCAACATCAAAAAACCTGTGCTCGCTGCAGGAATAATGCAACAGTGAAAAAAAAACGCTAAAATCATCCCATTTTTTCCGACATTTTCCTTTATAACTTCGGAAATATAAAACTTAAGAAAAAACATCCACTATAAATTTGTTTATTATAAAATTTTCTACAAGGCCGTATCATTAGTTTTGAATTCATGAATGTTTTTTGTGTTGGTATCTAACAATGATTTAAAAAAAAAAAATTGAAAAACTAAGTAATTTTGAAGCATTCAAAAAATAGGTCAAAAATTATATAATAGTCTAGAATATTGCAAGACGAAATTGTAAAATTCGATCCAAATCGATCAAATAGGTAACTTTTGACTGCGATATCGCATCATGTTTTCCTAGAATTCTTTTTTGGAAAGTAATTCACGTAAGTTTCCCCTGGAACGTCAAAAATGTGTGATAACAATATAAAAATAAAAATAAGACAATACAACCTTAAAAATATTGGCCGCACAAACAAAAAAATGTAGATATAAACAAAAGATGGTTTAACTGCCTACAACCTTGGCAGGTTTCCACTTGTCATTGAAAAGACGCAAATTGAGAAACTTTCCAAGACAGGGTGAGTTTCAGTTGTTGGCTACTACTTTCTTTGCTTTTTGTGTTGGTAAAAGCCGCCATGTCCTGGAAAGCTTGTCAATTTGCGTCTTTTCAATGACAAGTGGAAACCTAGCATAAGATCTATAGTTTCGGAGATAAACCACCATCCGCATTTTCCAAAATGCTGGATTTCGCCAGGGTCATGGCGTCCGGAATACCCGGACATATGCTTTTCTAATAGCCCTCTTTCATTTATAAAGAAATCAGTTTACCACTATTTCATACCACGAAAAAGTATCTTTATTGTACTTTATCGACTCAATTGCCTTAGAGGCTGATTTTCCAAAAGCTCTACTTTTGGACTGGGATATCGCATCATCTTCAAAAATATATGAAAATTTGTTAAACTTTGTGGCCTACAATTTGTACCATGAGAACAATTTACGTAAGTTTCTTACAAAATGTGAAAAAGTACAAATAAAAAAATTAATACGACATAACCACAAAAATTTTCACTACGCAGAAAAAAGTTTTGAAGACAAATAAAAGATAATTTTATTTCCAACAAATTTGATTATGACAACTTTTCACTTCAAGTCGATAGTTTCGGAGATATAGATAAATTCGCGTTTTTCAAAATGTCGGATTTCCCCACGGGGATGGCGGGCGTCCCGAAAAACTGGGCATAAGCTTTTCTATTAGCCCTCTTTTAGATGTAAAAAATTGAGCCGTCCTATATTTCGTTCCATTAGGTAAACTTTTGTTTTTTTTTGTTATTTTTCTTGTAGGGTACTATCAGTTTTCAATTATTGTTTTTTTTTTCGGCACAACTTACAAAAGCAACATCAATTACACCTCAATAACAATAATTCGTTTCGCAATTCATCGATACTAAGAGCGAAAAAAAAAAATATCTTGTCATACTTTGACAACTATTGGTAATTTACCATTAAGTTTGACCTTTTTTACTAAAGCAAATGGAATATTTCAACAACAATAGACCCACAAATCAATAACCGTCAAGTCTACCGGCAGCATTGGATAAAGCTATTCCAAAACAAAAAAAAAAAAAATCAAAAAACAAAAATCGAACTCACTCAAACAAAAGATTAGTCGGTTAAGGTACCAAAACTAACAACAACAACAACAACTCTTGAAAGATTTACAGGAAAAGTAATCCAACCAAGCAATTATGTGTGTTATGGTTACAACATTCCAAAGCCCTCTCTGTTATATAGTGCTGTCAGACCTAAACAAAAAAAAATACGAAACTGTCTAACGAAAAGTCTAAAATACATTGCCAAATCTGAAATTGGCATCTGGAGCGTTGTTGGACTGAGTGCGAGCGTAGCCTCGTTGGCCATGTCAAAAAAAAAAAACAGATACAACCGTGACTAAGTGGCTAAGGGAAACCATTGTTTCGCCAGCGAGTGGCCACATCAAGGTCTATCGCTGAATTGTAGTGGAAATTGGCTGAGATTTTTGGAACATTTTGATAGCTATATTGCGCAACCAACCTCACAATGACAGCCGGAACCAATGGACAAGATTCACTATAAATGTAGCGAGTATCAAAATGAAAGAGAATTGTGCAACTTCTCAGCTGGAATCATTAGAATTACCTTCAAAGACCGATAAAAGCCAGCAGGAGATCAAAACGCATAATGGCATCATCATCGACTATATAGGGAGAGAGCATTGCCATTCCCATCATCAGCGATCAGCCAAGCCACCACAAAAAAATGCATGGCCCATCAGCCTTGAACTTGCCCGCTCTCACCCAATTGTCGGGCCACAGTGATTCATGGTGCACGATGGGGGAGGGAGTGCACGAAAGACAGAGAGAGAGAGTGACTTCTATCTAGGGAACACATGTGGCGCGATCGGCCATGATCATCATATAATCGTGATCGCATGCGTGATCCCGCTCAGCACAAAAATTCCTGCTGGGAGCACTTGAGGTTCCCTTTTTTGTTTGCGAATTAATGCATGAAATGGCATTCCTTTGGTCTGTCTACTGGCGATATGGTCGGTGGAGAAGCAGCCTTTTCTGGAATTATTATAGGTATTGAGGAGGCATTGGTTGTGTGAGGGTGGAATGCGTCGTCGTCGGGCGTCGTCGTCGTTTCTCGTCTACGTAGAAGTCGTCGTTGTTGTTGTTGTTAGTGATCCGTGATTCCTTTGAAGTTTACTCATGCGAAGGCATTTTGCTGTCGCACTTGGCACTGTGTTGAGCGCTAGGAATGCCTGAATGGATGATGATGGTTTTGTTGGGTCTGTGCCGGTGTCTTTCTGATGAGAGATTGCAATGAATATTGAAATTTATGACGCGAACTCTTTTGTCTTTTAAATTATTTAATTTGTCGTCAGTCGCCCAGTGCCAGTGCACAGTGCCAGTGCACAGTGCCAGCGCTGATACCAAATGGCAATGTGTTGTGCTGGCCCCTGCTATGGCTTTAATTGGGTGCGAAATTTTAATTTATTAAAGTGATTTCAACTTAATATATATGAAAGTAAGGCGGTAGTGTCTTATATAAATATTATACGGTTCAAGGTTAAAATTTGCGTGTTGATAAATATTAGATATTATTTTTCAAAACTTAAATAAATTAATTTAAGGGAGACCTAGTAACTTTTTAGAACAAACAAAAACTATCACAGTAGTGTTTGATTAAAGGTAGGTACCTGAAGAGCGTATATGAGGAGTGAAGATGGTTTCCCAACTCTGGAAGATGCTACAGCGGGCCGTGTGAAAAGCATGATATTTCCAGATTCATTCCGCAGACTTTCAGCGACTGCCCTTGTGACTTGTTAATATGGTAATCGCAAATGCAAGTTTCACTGGAAACTGAATGCGTTTGAACTGGAACGGCAAATCGGTTTAAGTCAACGGAATTCGCGGAATTAGACATTCTTCTTCCTTGAACGGTCCTTATCAGTCGGATTCCATTGCCCAGTTTTTGGGCATGAAGATTTCGTAGCATAATGATGACAGATCTAACTTTTGGACGCAAATAATGAGCCGGCATGCCAGGCAAATCAAAAGAGTTCAGAAATTCCACTGGATAATTGACGAATTCGTCTTCGTTTTCAACGCGATCGTATAATTTGTGTGAATGCAACTCTCCCGCAATTTGGTTTTAAATTTAAATCGTCCAATTCATGTCATTGAAATCAATATTTTTCGCAGCTAAAAGTGTGCGTGCGCTTAACTAATCGTAGTTCGGATAATTTTGGAGAATGTTTGCGAATATTCATTAGCGATGAGTTCATCTTTCATTGCAGTGAACTGGCAAATGGAAGGTGGACCGTATTAAACCAGTTGAAGTATCTACCGGATTTTGTCCATTTCCGGTTTTCACCAGTTGTTTGTTGTTGTATCCTGTTGCAGGAACTTGCGCATATTAATACCCAATTGGTTAATTTTGTTCACGTATTGCCACAAATACGATGACTTGAGGCTGCGTTTATTTTATACGAAGCTGTAGATTACATGGGATGTTTGTCACGGGAAGTGTTTGTCGGAATTCACCCGCCAACAGTATCGTCACGCCACCAAAGCGAAGATTATTGTTTCGCAAGTGTTTCAATGTTCGATCGAGTGCTTCTAGAGATCGTTTGTGTGCCATCGTGCACTCATCCCATATGATTAATTTACAGTTTTTCAACACTTTTGAAATGATGCAAACAGGATTTTCATTCATTTGCAGGTTTAGCGGAAGCTTCAGTGCTTAAAGTGTTGCAGCGATTTCGGTAGATGCGAGAGCTAACGCAATTCCACCTTGAGCACGTATGACTGGTCATATCAATGATATTAGGAACATTTTTCCAGTTCCGCCGGGCGCATCAAGGAAAAATAGTCCACCCCTACCATCATCGACCTTCTTCATCAGTTGATAATACACACTCTTTTGCTGTTCATTCAGCAGTGGAACATTGGTTTGTACTTCTTGATGCAAAGTTTTCGTGTCGCGTTCCAATTCACTACATCTCTTGTTTGACGTTTTGGTGCTGGCATATGAATTTCAGTCAATAGTTTGCCACTCATAAGCAAACACAAATTTTCAATCACCACTAAAGCCTCATTGTAGATGTCATCGTTCATTCGTTATTCCAAATACCCCGTCAGTGTTGCCGCAAGCTGAAATGAAAAGTCGCTGGACCAACCTCCAAAAGTCGCTAGATTGGCTGAAATTCGGGGGACAAAAAGTCGCTAGAAGTCGCTAGACAAAAATTGGTAAATAAGTGTTTAAAAAAATTTCTCTTTGAATAACTTTTTATTTTTGTTCAAAAATTTGAAGTAAATTAACAAAAAACTTAGGTCTATAATAAATTTGAAACAGATGAATTGCTTAAATCAGGCTACTGCGCTCACTTGCACTTACATTAAGCATATGTTTTTATGTGTGTGTGCTTATGTGTAGTGAATTTCAGTATCCAATTATTGGAAATAGGAAATGTCAAATAATTTAAATGCCTGGAATGTAAAATCACCAGGGCCACTACATACAAAAATAGTATTTGCGTGTCACAGCTCAAAATATGCTTAGCTTCAAAAGTCGCTAGAAAAGTCGCTAGAAATAATCTAGCGACATTTAAATATTTTTTGTCGCGGAAGAAATTGAAATGTCGCTAGATCTAGCGAAAAAATTCGGTAAAATAGCAACCCTGTTCCCCGTCGCGACTCGAATGTGATGCAAAATGTCTTCTGCGACGTCATCTTTGTACGTATCCCTTAATTGACGATGTTTGAAGGCTGACATGTTGAAATTAATGATCATAGCGAAAAGTGTACGAACTTGATTGGCAGATGAAGAAGATATTGAATCATCTAGCGTTTATCAGCAGTCCGTGAATTGCGCACAATAACCAAAAGCAACCGAAGATAGAAGCAATCGTCGTTCTTCGGATGGATGGTGTAAATACGTCCCAAAGGATCCGTTGAAAAGACACCAGGATATCCATCCACTGGTTGGCCTTGCTTTCTGTGCAATCATTTTACTTCGACGATGCATTCCATGTGTAATCTCGAGGCATCTCAGAGTAAAACAACGTTCTAGCATATGGATCTAACAAACTCTTTAATGTTGTAGCTGTTGGTCTTTCCACTTACTGTGCTGCGTTTTCTGCGTTAAAATACACCCTTTGGCCATTCTCCAAATGAACTGCAAGATGCATAACCGGCGGATGACGTTCATGAATCGCAAATGACAATATTCTTCAGAGTGCTTCGTTGCAGTTCACATATCGTCCCATTTGAAACTTGCTGATTTCATCTCGTTCAACGCCAATAACCGCCATATCGCTTTCTTTGGTGACGTATTTGCAAACATACTTAATCGATAATTGAATTCAACTGAAAATCGAAATTTTTTCCTACAGCTCTACCTGTTGAGATTTTTTTTTCCTAAACCTTCACGGAGCAATTACGAACAAACTCCCTGTATCCAATTTGGTCCAGTCGTTTATACAAGTTTTAAGCAGCCGTTATCCGTACATACCACGATCCATTTTTATACATAAATATGACTATATTTTCAGTACGATAGGGAAATATTGCTGAACACCCTTTAAAATACATAATAAAACTTGCTTTCAATATTCCATTTTTTATGGAAACCCAATATAAGGAGAGTCCATAAAAATATCAATTTTAAAAGGGTGATTTTTCGAGAGGAAAAGAAAAGCGTGGACTATACCATAACACTATTGAAAAAACCTCATGAAAATTGGTATAAATGTTAAGAGTGGCACAAAAATCAAAAATCAAAAGAGTCTATACATAACTCTATTTTGTAAGTTGTTACGGTAAAATTTACCGCAACAAAAACCAGCCTTCAGCTTTATCCTCTTTCCCAAAAAAAAGAAAAACTAATCTTTTTATTTTTGTTGTGGCTGTATAACTCTGGTTGGGTTGAGGGCAGTAGTTCCATCAACTATTGGCGTACTCACCAGAATCATGCAAAAGCAACAATAACAGGATACCAACTATTGACAGCTAAAACTAATAAGGCGAGCCAGCGGATGAGCTCAGACCTTGGATACCACCGGTGCATTTAGCCAAAAGGGGGCTCTTAAGAACTGTATCATATTTTATTTTTTTTATTTAATTCTAATTCGTTAAGAAGATACTTAAATATCTCAATATAACAAATCTTTATTATAACTTGTTACGAAAGTCTTTAACATCGAAAATATTCGTAAGGCAATTTCCAAATTCAAAAAAAAAGTCTTTAACATGGGGATATCTACCGGCAACAGTAATTTCCTTCTATGTTAATTTGCGAAACAGAAAGTTACTTTCCTTTTGATAATTATTTTTCTTTTAGTACTGGTAATGGTTAAAGTGTGGCCCCTTGAAGAATTGTTCTCCGAAAAAGTAGTGAAATTATAGGAAGTAATTAGAACGTGTCCATTCAGCTCTGAGAGCTGAAGTATAGCCCTGACCAGGTGTACTCAGCTCAGAGAGAAATGAATGAAAGAGATAAGCGTAGCTGCGATTCAATAATGGCGACCCATTCTAGCCAATGGGCATAATGGGTTACTTAGACCATGACTGATGGGCACTGTGACTGAATTGGTCTATGGTGACGGAACGAGGGGAAAAACACAGCTGAATGTGATGCTAGAAGTTTCTGAAAAAAGACACTTCCTGGTTAGCTTTTAACGGAGGAAGATCTACTTTAGAAGAGAAAACAATTTTTCAAAGCGGAATTTTCGATTTATGTAATTTGAAAGAGTTTAAAATTGAAAAGTTATTCATAAGTGATTAAAAGTTGCGAGCAGAAAAAAAATTAGAGTCGCTAGTTATTTTTCTTGCGTATTTTATTTTAATCAAAAGGAAGGAAACAGGCAAAATTTTAGCAGCGAAGGGCAGCTGAGATTTTTGCATTTGGAGAATCAAAGTGTCAGGAAGGGACACTTAGAAAAAAAAAGCTAAGTATTGTGTTTGAGTGCTTTTCGTAAATTTAAGAAAAGTTAAATTAATTATTTGATTGATTGTTGCCGGTAGAATTTCATTTGTGTTTCATACCGTAAATTACGGAAACGATACCTTTGTTCTTTCAAACCGATATATATCGGCGCTTTGGCCTTACGGCAATTTTCGGTGGTGAAGACCGTTAAGTTTGCTTTTGTTCTCAATTCAATAATCCTTTGTTAATAATCCTTTGTGATTCTACATTGTTTTCAAAAATGTTGGGTTTTACATCTATAACTAGAAAGGTTTCCCAAATAAAACGAATTTCAAGTTAAAATTTTTTTTAAAGTATTTTATTTAGTTCGGAACAAATTTTTATTTCAGCTTATTAACTTGGTTTGGAAATTTTACCTAAAAATTTCCGGGCGCCCATTTTCAGAAAGTGCGCCCATGTGCCTACTTCCTAAACTTTATTTCATATATCAAATTTCATTCGACTAATTCAATCGAAGTATTTTTTTATTTCCTACTTTTATCATAAAGTGTGAACCCACCCCCAGCTGAGCAGTCGGAACTTGGTAGCATCTAAAGTGGTGCAGTGTTGCATATCTTTCTCCTTCTTTCCCACACACATATTATGTTTGACAGTTGTCAGCTCAGCTCTATTCTCCATTATCGATTTTCTCCTTCGGTGCGTCGGATGCGTAAATTATTAATTTCGTTGTTAATTATTATTATAAAACTAATAAATCATTGGATTCTATAATCCATAGTATCGGGGTTTTCAAGTATTCGTCTCATCCTAATCGACCTGAATTAACTTTAATTATCGCGGGAAAGATATATTGCAACAAAGTAAGGGTCTTTTTTGGGGGTTAGAAAAGGCGGATATCATATTTTACCTGTAACATGTCCCTAACCCCCATATTAATAAACGAAGCTAGCGGCGAGTTATCTTTAACTCGCGGATTAGGAGTAAGATTTCTGCCACTTACATACTAGCTAAACCACCAAGGAAGGTAGTTTAGCGAAGGATTAACTACGACAAATAAATATACCTTCCTTGGTGGTTTAGCTAGCTCGTAAGTGGCAGAAATCTTACTCCTAATCCACGTGTTAAAGACAGCTTCGTTTATTAATATGGGGGTAAATGTTTTATACTATAACTTCAGTGTTACGATTATTCTTACAGGTCTTCGATGTTGTTGTTTAATGATATCGATTAATAGTTGCAAACGAACACAACCAAAATCAGCTTTGATATTATGTAAAATGAGAATGGCACGCTGACATTAGGCCACACTGTAGGTTTCTGGCAAGTGTCAAATAAATGATACCTACTCCACTCCCGTAGCCAGAGGGGGGAGGGGTCAAAGTAAGAATGGCACGCTGACGTTAGGCCACACTGAAGGTTTCTGGCAAGTGTCAAATAAATGATACCTGCCCCACTCCCGTAGCCAGAGGGAGGGGGGTCAAAGGGAGAATGGCACGCTGACGCTAGGCCACACTGTAGGTTTTTGACAAGTGTCAAATAAATGATACCAGCCCCACTCCCTTAGCCAGAATGGAGGGAGGGCAAAGGGGTTTGACCACTCGAGAGCAACTTTTGCAATTTGCAAAGATATTCTTTTCATTTTCAGTTTTAACGATCAAATTTTGCCTTTGATTTAAAGTGATGTTATTGCTGGAAGTAACTAACATGTTTTCTAGGACGTTGGTGTTCTTTGCCTGATTGTGTTAATTTCGTGTTTTCGAGACATAAAACAAAAAATGGAAAAAACGTCCTTTTGCTTACCCTGAGGTTACACGAGCCAGTACTGGCTTACAATTTACAATACATTTTAATTTTCTTACTAACACATACAAACCTGAGCAACTTGCTCGTCAACTGGCTTGCCATTTTCGAAGCCAGTTGAGAAGCCAGTAGAGAAGACAGTGGCCTCGTTCAGACTTGTATGTAAAGCCAAATGGATAGCTTTTCGTTGGAAATTTAATGCAAAATTAAATATTCTTTCTACCACAACTTCTAATGAGAGGAGGGACCAGGAATTTTTAACATTTCCAAAATAGTCAACTGTCAAATATGATTGAAGGATGGCTATGATTATGATGAAATATACAATATCTCTTAAAAGTACTAATTTTTTGAAAGTATATTTTTTTCTTGGGAAAAATTAGAGTTTTTTGGGATTTCGGTGACATTTGGTACATTCTGCTACCGATTTGTCAAGACATAGACTGTCAAATTAAATTGAAAGATTAATACGGAGATGATGCATTGAAAAACTTAAAGATATCTGAATTTTTTGAGATTAAATTTTTGGGCGGGAAAAGGCGATTTTAGCGCCTTTATGTGACATTTTGGAACGAAATATTCCTCGTACGACGTAACTTAGTTTCTTACCTATCTGTCAACGCATGAGCTGTCAAATTCCATTAAAGGATGGCTTCGATGATGATGGATTAAAAAACTTCAAACAAATCTGATTTTTTTAAAAAATAATTTAAAAAAAAACCGAAATTTTTGAATTATATGAAAATCAATCCATGTTACTTTTACGCGACAGAAAGGTCTGCCAATGCATCGGTCAATGCATTGGCAGTATTATGCGTTGACCATCGCAAGACTTGATGCAGAATTCGACGTCATTTTTTGTTTAAGACAAAATCGAAGTCCGATGCCAAAGCAAATTCAATAAAATTGCTTAGATAGGCTGTCCTAGTAAAAGCTGCACGTGACCGCAGATACTTGAAAGCAACTTGCTTACAAGTTGCCTGCGGCCTACGTCATAGCATGAATACGTATACGAACTTGACAGTCAATCTATGTAGCCAACTGGCTTGCCAGTACTGGCTCGTGTAGCGTCAGGGTTATTCAAGGTTCATATCAACTAATTTTTTTCAAAAAAAAAAAAGGAAACTTAATATTTTACTCTACCATCACCATTACGAGTTTCTTATGGTTAACCTCAAATACAATAACAAAACGGTTAGAAAAATGAATTCTAGCAAAAATTTTTGATTTTGTAAGCAATGGCGCAAAATTTTAAACAGAGAACTATTAAGGGTTAAGTTTGATGCTACTTAAAAAATGTTCTAGTTCTTTAACAGTTTTATAAAATGTTCTAAATTTTAAATACTTTTTAACTAGTATCATACTAAAACAATTTCCTTCATATACTTCAGCTGAGCACATCCAAAAAAGTGACAGCTCGTGCAAAAAAATCACAAACATCCCTCATTTTGACATTTATAAACGCCAAAATGGATTTAGTACGATACTAAAAAGATAAATAGCCTTTTGATGATTTTAACTTAAGTAAACAATTTTAGGAGATAGTTCGATACCAAACTCGTCTAAAATTAGCAGAATACAATTTTTAACCTTGTAGCATACTAAAAATGATTTAACATTTGTACTAAATCAACTAAAATTTTTTTTAAAGAAGCCTAACTTGCTGATAGCTAGTTAAATTCAAGAATCAAGATTAAAAATTAAAATACAATTTTTTTTTTGAAAATCATATCCCCCCGAAAAGTAGTAGTAGAAACCCGTAGCGTAACTAAAAAGTTTTTTTCGGGGCTACTGCCTCTTGCCCACTTCTAGTTGGTCCCAGTTTCCAGATTCATAGTATTCATTTGTTTTTACTTACCATAATAGTATGTGTGTAAAGTGTATACCTGGGCTTTGATAAGATAATACACTGCGGGTCATAAGGTTAGAAGCAGTCATTTTTGAGAATTGAATTTGATTTGTCTCGTGTTATACGCCAAAGAGATCGAAATTTTGTATGACACAAGAGAGACTGCTTAACGTGCCATAGCAAAACCTATGCTTGTACTTCAAGAACAAAAATTAACGGCATCCAAGAGAATAAATGTTAGCTGAGTCACTTTTTTAAGTAATTTTATCGCGTCATAAGTTTAGAAGCACATACAAAATTGAAGAAAAACAATGGTTTAAATTAAAATTTTTTTTTTTTCGACAAATTTATTTATTTAACAGTGTGTGCCTCCGCCAGCTTAAAACAAAAATTCCAAGATTCGATGTTTAAGAGAGTTATACAGTGATTTAAGATAGCCAAGTGAAATTTTAATGAAGGCCAAATTAACGGTGTGAATCAGTCATCGCATTGCTTCTATTTTTTGTATACTTTTCATGTGAGCCATCCCAATAAATTTTCTTTTATTTTGAAGTCCGGTGAATAGGAAACCAAGGCAGCAATGGAACATTTTTCCTAAAAATAATGATTTAAACACTCGAGCTGCATGAAAAGGAGCATTAATCTGTTGAAAACTAATGCGGTTTGTCCGAAAAGATCATTGGTTCGCGGAAACAATGCTTCTGGCAATGTTTTGTAGTACCAAGATGACTGGAAATCAGGCATCTTAGTACTTTCAACTGTCAAGTTAATTGTTCCCTAGTAGGATATTACGGCCCAGATCATTACGCCTACATCCCTGTTGTGATGACGGTTCAGAAATCGTTCTTCTTTTCTCGTATCGTGGAAAAATTACTATAGCCATCTTGTTGAGGAAAAATTAGTTATTTCTGAACCCTAATCACAACAGGGAAGGAGGCGTAATGATCTGGGCCGTAATATCCTATAGGGAACAATTAACTTGGCAGTTGAAAGTACTAAGGTGCCTGATTTCCAGCCATCTTGGTTCAACAAAACATTGCCAGAAGCATTGTTTCCGCGAACCAATGATATTTTCGGACAAAGCGCATTGGTTTTCAACCATCATCAAATTAAGGAAGCACCGCTACTAGACTAGATTAAAAATTTTGAACTCTTACCCATAGTACAGTAACTATTATACATTCACGTATGCAATCTGGTATTTCTAATTTTTTTCTGAGTTGTTCAGGATATTGGCCTTGTAAACAACCTAAGTTTTCGACCTCGAGCGGCGACCGCTTCATGGTCAAAAATAAAAAAACTCGATTTTTTCCTAAAGAAGTAATTTTAAATAAAAACATTGTTCTACGATTTAAAAACAACCAACTTTGCCCAGATTTGATCCCGAAACCATCTCTGTAGACCGAATGGTTTCCAAACTACAGCATTTAAAAATTTAGCGATAAAAAAATATAACAAGTAGTATTATAAGACAGCATAATGGAAAATAAAGAATGGTTGACATAAATGAATCAAACACTGGAGCGTGTAAGTTGACCTTAAATAATAGGACAATCATACCTGAAGGGGGGTCTATATACTCCCGTTAAGATGGGAGGGGCAGTTATCTAAAAATATGACTTAATGTAGAAACAACACTATTGGAAAACAATGGTAGCACCCACAATATTCTCCTATAGCTCATCTTAAGCCCAGGAACCCATTCTTGAATTAACCGTTTAAATAAAGTTATTTGAATCGATAGTTTTTGAGAAATCAATTTCCAAACTCAAAGTATGAAAAAAGAAATTGGCTCCAAAGATCCTGTTTCTACTAAGTAAATAGTAAAATATTCTTTTTCAAAGTCAGTTTTTGGCACGTTCATTTGCATTTTGTTCACTATGGCGCATACGTATCCTTTTTTCTATACATTATATTTTTCGAATATTTCCAAAATTATAGTAGTACTGTAATGGCACCACTTTCTAACTCAGATTTTACGCTCAATATGTCTTTAAAAATTGGTACTCGGCAACCAGTTTCATATTTATAAAAATTTAAAACAAATAGGTTTATATGAAGCTTTGTAGGTATGTACGTTCAAAACCTGCAGTTTTCTTTACAGATTTTAATCTGTAACAAAATGTTTTAAGAAATTGGTGTATCCTCATTTTAACCTGGTAAACTATGGCAGAGCCTGTGATTTTGGGTGCATGTTGTATGCATTTACCATCATTAATTGTCGCCAACTATGAAACTCTCTCGATCATACAACAACGTTCATGCTGGTTCAACTACGGGTGCTGTGATTCTCATAGTTAGCCTCACTTCACCTGGCTGTTTCGTCCAAGGCTATATTTGTTGTATATTAAGATACCTACCTATACATAGACTTGGCCTTTATTGTGAAGGGATGTGGCTCAATATCTAACGTGTCCGCACCTCGGCATCCATACTGGGTTTAAAAGTTAATTTTTTTTTTGTTTCAGCATTTTCATCTCGTAGTCAGCATCGCTCTTGGAATCCGAATCACTATATCGGGTGCATCTCGCGTAGCATCAGCACACAGCACCCCAACCCAGCACCATCAAGCGTCAAGGCTCTTACTCCAATCTCCAACTCCCAGGTCCCAGCTCCAGTTTTATTAGTTCGATAGCGATCTTGGATAGGTGTATGGCATAATATTTTCCCATTTTACCTTATTGCTGTCTCACTAATGTTTCTTTATGGAGGATTGTTCCAGAAGTGAATTTATTTTCTCTGCTGTGCCATTCCATGATGGCGGCAGCGGCAGCACGGCCGGCGGACGAACGGTGCGACATGGTGGCCATCGGCTTGAAGAGGGATGCTGTGGGTTGGATTTAGTGTTTAAGGATGGATATGCCGGAGTTTTTAGTTTCAGGCTTTATTTTTGTTGTTGCTTTTTTTTATTTTTATTTATTTGCTTTTCTTATAACCTGAGCTATAAGCGCTGTATAGATGGAAGTAGAGTTATTGCATTTGTGAGATACTTAGATACAAAGATAGATAGAACAAAAAAAGTAAGTATAAGACAAGAGCGAAAGAGAGAGGTTTTATTCTGTGATGTTGTTGTTTTATGTTCTGTTTTTTTTTTAATGTCATTTAGTTATATCGCCACTTGATTGAATGTACACGCGGGTGGAAGTTGCGTGGCAAGTGGCGGGTTGCGGAGCGATGACGGGAGCAGCGGTAAATTGCCTGGAGAAGTCTTGTTCCAATGTCACTCGGTATGGAAGAATGGAAAAATTATGGGATAACTGGGTGCGTTTTGAAGGGCAATTTCGTTAAGGAGGCAGGTAAGTGGCAATAAAATGTCAACGAATTGACCAATTGATACAAAATGTGGGAGTTATATTGAAGAACTTTTGGTAATACAAGATGTTTTGAGTGTTCTATGAGTGTTTTGTTTTTCTGTTTGTTTTTTGTTTTTTTTTTTTTGCAAATGGTTTCTCGAGTGTACAGGACACGTGCCAACAAATGTAATAATGTCGAACTTTTTAAAGGACACACACTAAGAGTTCATAAAGACATTTTTTTTGTGAGTTTTATAACTTTGTTAAAGGGCTTTTGAATATGAAAGAAACAGGGGAATAATTGAGGATTTGAGTTATATAGAAGAATGTTTTTCTGGAACTTAAGCTTGTTTAAAAACACAAAATTCAATGATGAATTTCAGGGAGAATGGTCACACTGGTCAATTTTTCATATTTTTGCTGTAACTCAAAAAAATAAGCTGAATTTGAGCTTTTAGGTTAAAAGACTTTTTGTTAAAAAGTTGATTTACTACTGAAATAGATGGTTTGAAAAAATCTATAAAAAAATGTAAGCAAGAAAAAATAATAACAACCGACCTACAAAAAGTCGAAAAATCATAGATTTTATTTTTTTTTCTTGAACTAAATTGCTCATTACTTTTTTATTGTGCTAAGATAAACGCAAGTCACGTTCAAGTGAAAAGAAGAAAACGCTAAAGGCTTTAATATGATGGATCAAAAAAGATGTTTTGTTAAAAATTGGCCGAAATATATCTAACCATCCAAATAAAACCAAAGAGATTTTTTCTCGTAAGCCTAAATACTTTAAGAATGGGTTGGAGATTTATTGTTTATATTTGTTTTAAGTCTATAAAAATATATAGTTTAATATGACGTTACAAACACATAAAAAAGTACTTACTGTTTAAAATTTTCAACACTTTTAACTTTAACTTTTTATTTTTATAAATAAAAGATTTTTCGACTTTTTTTTGCTCGATGTTTATTATTTTTTCCTGCTTAATTTTTTTTATAACTTTTTTCAAAACGTTTATTTGAGTAGAAAATCTAATTTACAAGAAAAAGTCACTCAATCTTATATCTCAAATTCGGCTTTGTTTCCGAATAATACCAGTAATATGGATGCATTTGGCCGAATTTTGTGTGTTTAAGAAAAAACATATTTATTTATTTCGATATGGCTATATATATATTAAGATATAATATCTTATAAACTAGTGCTAGCCTATTAAATTTAACAATGAGATCAATGGAATGAAAAATAAAAAACATGTTGTAGGCAAAAATTATACAATATTTATAATAAAATGAAATGATTTATTATAAAAAAAGGAGAAAGGGAGAGAAGGAATAGAGAGAGGTAGAAAACATGAAGAGGTGGAGAAAAAAGGCTATAATGGTATAGGCAGGGAGAAGAAGTTTTAAAATACTGATAAAAAAACGTTATTGGGTTTTAAAATTTGTATTGTTGTATATTCTCTTAATATGGCGAGGTAAAGAATTTCACGTACGTGTAGCATTAATAAAATGCTATTAAATAATAATAAAAAATTGGTACTCAGATGAAAGGGAGGCCTATCGGGGTTGAATCAACTGGTCAGACCTGACTGAGGAAGCCCTTCTTATTCTCCCAAAAAAGGAAAAAGCGGGTGGTTTTGGTGTAAGCAGAACATTGGAAAGCAGTGATAAGGTGTGAAACTGAAAGTTTTTCTTGCGTGACTCAAGCCCCCTAAGCCCCCCCCTGCGTACGCCACTGCTTATATCACATGTCAAATTACGAGTGAAAATAACTCTAAGATTCCAAGCGAAGTCCACATATTCAATTGTTGCATTATTTAAAATAATTTGTGGGAAGTATGACAAAACCAGAATTCTTTTAGATAGGATAAGGTCAGTCCATTGATCTGAGGCCAACCAGACAGTTTTTCAAGGTCCTCATTTAAGCGGTAAGCACCATCTTCAATAAGACCAAGATCGCAGCCGAGATACATCTGTACATCGTCAACATACATAATGCAGTTATGAATGACAAAAGGAATGTGGTTTATAAAATATCAAAAAAGGTATGGTCCCAGAATGGATCCCTGTGGAACTTCACTTGTGGTTGGACGAAAATCTGACAACTTGTAACCTACTTCAACTGCTTGCATTCTTTCAGATAAATGGGAAGAAATAAGGTTTACTGCATCAGAGAAAAAGTTATAATACTGGCCAAGTTTAACTGCGAGTTAACTGTGCACCACTGTATCAAATACTTTCGAAAAATCAAGGACGACTAAAAAAATTAATTTTATCTATTTCCCTCCGTTTAGACGGGAGGGCAAAATTTTCTAAAAAATTGACTTAAAACAGAAAAAAAAAAATATTTAAAAACAACAGTAAAGCTTGAGATCTCTTCTTTAGTTTTCATTTTTAAATAATTTGCGTTTGTGAATAGTTTTTGAAAAATTAATTTTCAAACTCGAAATTTTGAAAAAAAAAATTAAAACTAATTTTTTTTCAAAATTGTATGTAATTAAGCATAATTTTTGTTTTGAAAACTCAATGGTGTTGTCAATTTTTAGTCAAACACTGAAAACCGCATGGTTGTAGGGCTTTGACTTTTCAAGATATGTAAAAATAAAGAAACCAGCATCTTATTAAAAACAAGAAAAACGAGGTTGATGATAAATCAACTGGTTGCTGAAATTATCATATAGCCGGATTCTTCTTAGTTTTTGAAAAAGTTGCTTCATTTATTTTTTCATATCTTGAACAGTAAAAGTCCTAGATCCATGCGGTTTAAGTGTTTGACTAAAAATTAATAAGAGCCTTGAGTTTTGACAGCAAAAATAGTAGGTACTTAATAACGTAAAATTAAAAAAAAATTCGTTTGAAATTTTTTTTTAATTTTTTTTTTTTTCAAAAATGTTGAGTTTGAAAATTATTTTCTTAAAAACTATTCACAAATGCAACTTAATTTAAAATGAAAATTTAAGAAGAGATTTCTGGCTTTCCAAAAATGCAAGGCAGGGTTTTAAAATAAATTGTTTTCTGTTTAAAGTTAATTTTTCGGCCTAAACGGAGGGAAATAGACCCCCCTCCCATACGATTTTTACTTGCGATATACGAAGTATAGGGCAAGTTTAGGATTCGTGCAAAAAAAATCGAGATAATAATTTTCCCTAACATTATGATTATAGAGAACGCGGAAAAAGTGGGTCTCGCAATTCTGTCTGTCTGTCTGTCCGTCTGTCTGTCCGTCTGTCTGTCTGTCTGTACCTTCACCTGCAGCCTAAACTGCTGAAGCGATTTTCTTCATACTTTGGACTTTGGTTCTTATGGGGTTCCCTAGAGGGGAAATTGAAATTTTTATTTAGCTCAAGAAATAACGGTACCTGCCATACAACCAATATAAAAAAATTGATTTATTTCAAAATCGGCTCTAACGATTTTCAAAAAAAAATTACGAGGTACTAAAATTACAAAAAAAAATATTTTGGTAGAAAAAAAAAATTTTGTAACGGTTATTAGCGGTACCTGTCATACAACCGATTTTTTGGTTTTCAAATTTCTCGTTAACACCGATTTCAACCAAAATCTTTATACAAAAGGTCGCTTACAATTTTAACAATTTTGCATATAAAAATTTTCGAAAAAATAATTTTTTGATTTTTAAAAAATATTGAAATTTTTTTTTTGAAAATTCCTTATCTTGAAAACGGGCCAATGATTTTTTTTTAATTTTGTGCAAAATTGTATTTTATTAAATACTAAAAGTTGGCATACCAAATTTTATTTTGAAAAATGTTCAAGAATTTTTATATATAAAAAATTAATTTAAAAAAAACCGCTCTAAGGATTTTTGAATTTTTTTTTCATAAATTTATATTTATTAAACAAATCAGATGGCATATTTTTTTTGAGCTCTATCTTTAATCTATAATAAAGGAACTTTAAGAAATATCGTAATACAAATTTTAAAATTTGTTCAGCAGCTTCGGTTGCTCTGCTCGTTATCTGGATATAATAACGGAACAATGAAACACCTCATTACCGCAAACATGTTGTACAATCATTACCCTCGTATCAAGCAATATCTCTACCGTCGCCTTCATCGATGAATTCTGGTCGATAAGCATACCCATGACCGGCGCAATAACCACACATTGCCGTGCAGCTAAGTCCACTTTTTGTCGGCAAGCACAATTACGCTCGCATCCGCATTTGCAGTTGAATGATATTATTTTAAGAATATCCGCTGGAGATGGATCAGCCGTAGAAGGGATTGGTATTAAGCGTCCATTTTTTAACGCCCATCCCCATAGTGTCGCGTGTAAACGGATATCTTTCCAGGCTTGCACCTTAAAAATCAGAATCTGACTTATAACAAGCACTAGATTTCAGAGACTATGATTCCTACCTGATGATATACTCTGAACGAGTGTTGCTCCGCTGCAGAGGATGTTGGTGGAAGACTTGACAAATCAAATTGTGATTTAATGAACTGCTTGGCAACAGTTCGCATATACAATATATATCGTTCGATGTCTAATGAGCTACTTATAGAGCATCCATATAGCGAAAGCAGAAAAGCCTCTCCTGCCACTGCGATTTCTGCATGCGTGGCATCTGGCTTGTTGAAAATGGCAACTCTATCACGCAACTCTGCATTTGCTTGGAGCTTTTTAAAATATATCACTTTTCCTTTCCAAAAGAGAGCAGATGTGGTGTCACAACCTGTCATTGCGTGGAAAAAAAGAAGAGATGGGAGTAGCTGTCCAAGCACCCGCCGCGCCGTAGCTCACTTGAATGAAGTTTATAATTTCGGTTTGATCGCATTAATAAAAAGCGTGAAAGATGATTCATTTATGACATAAGTTTCAGCGTCCTGATCTTTTTGTATATAGTTGTAGTGCATTTCACTCGGTTAAAGTACCTAGTGTCATTCAAAACAGTTTATCCATAAAACACATGTTCCTAATTTTGTGTGTGTTTCGCTGATTTTGAAGTCGAAGCCTGGCCATTTTACGTTTGAATGGTCTTTCTAGGACAATAAGATACCCAGATATAGCCAAAAACCGAAAAATGCAGATTATGGTACTTTTTTTTTTAAATTGTGGTCTAACACAAACAGGGATTTTTTGGTAGCTTACACAAAATGATTGTTGGTACTGTTCTGAACATGTCCACAAAATTTCAGCTTTATAATAAATATTTATGGGACATGGGTAATTTTTTCAAATTTGCACTGTAATTTAGTCTGTTAAATTCATTTAATTTAAAACAGTAGCCATGTAATACCTTTAACTAATTTGTATTTACTTTCCTGATTTTGGCTATTTAAGCTTGTCAATTTGTCACTTGAATTGTTTTTCTAGGGCAACGAGTTCCATAGATATAGCCACAAACAAAGAGTGCAAGATGGCTGCATTTTTTCAAGATTGTGGTCGTACGCCAAGACGGATTGCTTGGGACTTTTAACAGTTGATTAAGGACACTGTTCTAAACATTTCCACTACAAAATATACCTGTAAAAAATTTTGTCCGGGTTAGGGCTTTTTTTTCTAATTTGACTGGGCTAATAATGTTATGTAACCAATAAATATGAACATTGTCAATTTCAAGCTACGTTAAAGTTGTTAGCTGCGAGAGCAAGTTTTGTGCGATCCAGTCGTGCCCAGTATTTCTTATCTTAACCCAACCTATTCATTACAGCTTTTTGGTGTACCTTTTACCAATCATCCTGTGTATTTGTCTAAGTTCACAGTTCACGTAAACGATAACTTTTCCAGGAGTTACGCGTTCGATCACTTTGCTGCATTAAGATATACGTATTTCATTGGTGAACCAGTTATGATATCCATTGATCTGTTTTGTATAGTTCTTAAGGCATCATGTCGATTAAAATAAAATAAGAAAATGACGTTTATAAGAATCAATAATTGTGATTGGAAGTGATTAAAAATAATCTTTCCGTCGGCTTTTTTTGGTCACTGTAGTTTTTGCAATGAAACAATTAAGTTACATTAGCTTTCCCGACGTTTCGGCAGGGGTTGCTGCCTTCTTCAAAATCAAGCTACTCGGTTATAAATTCATTTGAATTTGTTGAGAAGGTTAAAAAAATAAAATTGAAAGACAATGATGTTTTAGTTTCGTATGATGCAGTGTCACTTTTTACAAACATTCCCATACAACTAGCCATCACCATTATAAAAAAGAAATGGGAAATAATTAGTGAAAACACTAGAATTAATCTGAACAAATTTCTTGAAATCCTTGATTTCTGCCTCAAGGAAAATAACTATCTACAATTTAAAGATGACATTTTCAAACAAATTTTTGGCATGCCTATGGGCAACCCTTTGTCACCCACGATTGCAGATTTAGTACTTGATCACGTACTAGATGAATGTTTTAGTGGAATGAAAGAAAGGCCTACTTTTGTTGCTAAGTATGTAGATGACATTTTTGCCGTGATGGACAAACGCAACATTGAAAAAGTGCAGCTGATCCTTAACGGATTCCACCCGAAAATCCAGTTCACTGTGGAAATGGAACATAACAGGTCAATAGCATTTTTGGACGTAAAAATCCATCGTGAAAACAACCGTCTATTGTTTGACTGGTACCAAAAACATACTGCATCGGGAAGATTAGTCAACTTTCGGTCTAACCAAGCGAGGCACATAGTTATGAAAACTGCATCCAATCTCGTCAGTAAAGTTTTCGCACTCAGCGACGAACAATTTCACTCTGCCAATGAGAAAAAAATCAGAAAAATCCTGAGTGACAATGGTTTTCCAAATTCTATAATTCGTGGTCTACTTCAGAAACACAATTGCAAAATTCCAAGCGAAGACACTAAAGACCCGAATAATGGTTACTACAAAAGTATGGTTTACATCCCAAGACTGACTGAGAATTTTAAAGAAGTGATAAACCAAAAACTAATAGATGTTCGCCTGGCCTTCAAATCAAATAAAACTCTTAGTCACCTTTTCACTAAACTTAAAACGAAAGCGGATAAGGATAAAGTTACTGATGTCATTTACAAAATAAATTGTAAGGGTAAACCTAATGAACCATGCAACCAGTGTTACATCGGAACTACAAAACAATTTCTTAAACAGCGAATTTCTAATCATAAATCGGATATCAAATCAAACAATCCTGGAAAGACAGCCCTGGCGAGCCACAGTATCGAAAACGGCCACTCTCCAGATTTTGAAGGTGTCAAAGTCCTACAGACAGAGAAACATGTTTCGAAACGATACACCCTAGAAACATTACACATCATCAACAACAACAACAACATGAACAGAAAACAAGACACCCAAAACGTCTCTGCCATCTATTGTTCTCTTGTCTCATCATAACACAGTATTCTTTCAGTTTCTTTACTCCTTGTTTAAATTCCATAGACTAAACTTCGTTTGAAGTGGTTATTTCTTTACTTTTGTAAAGAATATTACAATTATTAGATACAATAATTTTTAAATGTCAGTTTAAATTTAAACACAGTTTTATTAAAGTGAGTGTATTTTGTATTGTTTCAATTATTGTTATTATAATGTAAACAATATATTTTTTCTTGTTGTCCAAATAAAGTTCCCCTGAAGAAGGCAGCAACCCCTGCCGAAACGTCGGGAAAGCTAATGTAACTTAATTGTTTCATTGCAAAAACTACAGTGACCAAAAAAAGCCGACGGAAAGATTATTTTTAATCACTTCCAATCACAATTATTAATTCCAAATTGGTCAATAAATCATTTTTAGTTTATAAGAATCACCCAAATGTACATAATATAGGTATAGTAATTTGATCTACAAAATTTGAATGAAATGTATATGAAACAACAGTTTGAGTGCGCTACCACCATATTTGTCAACATAAATTATAATAATAATTCTTTGAGTAGTTAGTTTTGTCTACATCACAACCTTTCTATTAACTTTTCCAAACAAAATTAGTGAATTTTCTATACCTAGTGATGCATGAAATTAATTACGAATTTCGTTTTCAATACAAAAACTTTCATTAACATTCATATATTTCTGTCTAGAATATATTCAAAGCAAGTCATAAACACACATTCTATATAATTACTCGTATTATAACAAAATAAAAAGCCCCTTCGGACATAACAAATCAATTGATTTTACCACCACCTTAAATTAATTGTAGGTATATTCTAATTTTCATACGTTGACACAGACTTTTTGGGCAAATTAATTATTATTCAAAACTATTAAGCTTTCTAAATAGTTATTAAAAACTACAACCATAAAAACAAAAATTCCAAAAACAAACAATGTATAAACATCATCAGTTCAATAACAAACAACCGTTGCTCCTGATAAAATTTCAATCAAAATTATAATACCTATTATACATAGCACATGCATACAATACACCTAGAATCAATTTAAATCAAAACCACAGAAAATCGTGCCTAGGTTGGAAATATTTGACAAACCACGCACAAAATTCCACACTTGGGGGCTTCCTTTGTATTCAAAATCCATTGGAGGCTGATTTTCCAAATTGGAAATTCCATTTAACTCGCCATTATACCATCACCAATAATATGTGACGTAGGGTTGTTAATAATTAAATCAATAAAGAAAACAGTCAGCATCTACATAAACGATTTGGGTATAACATTGTTTGCTTAAAATCTGATCAACCAATCTGTGACTTTTATTAAATCTATGATAGTAAGCACACATTTCAAAATGTGTGCAGTAGGACATTACTTATATATTTTGTTCAGGAATATTCCGAAACTATGAATATTTCTCAAAAATGTCATGATACTCTCATTAGACTAAGCAAATTTTTGGAAAATACATGAAAAACAGAAGACATTTCTTAGATGAAGTTTAATCAAAATTTTAGAGTACGGAACTTACCAAACAAAGATGAGGTAAAACAGATAAAAATGCTCTGTATCTGTAGGTACTAAAATAAAAGTAAATGCACCCATCTACCTCAATGCGCAGTATAGGCGGGGCATACTGGCCCACAGACTAACACCAACACAGGAACGCAACTGTGGCGCACAGTCAGTGGTCCGTTTGTTGAATTCTGTGGACAAAAATCTTTTCCCAGGCCAATTCTTGACGGAAATTACGTAATGAAATTTAGTACACTTACACTTCATGATAGGGACGCAGAGTTCAGTGGTACTGCCTATATTTTTGTACTCGAAATGGGGGCTTCACTATTTAGGCAAGAACATGGTGCGAAATGTAAAAGTTCCGAAGAAAGCGTTTGCAAAGCCAGTAATCTTATGAGATTTATGTTTAAATTGTCTTAGGATATGTACCTACCCGAATGTGTACTAAAATACAAAAATGGTTCCAATACAGATGTATCAAATTTTTAGAATTAAAATTTATAAGAATTGATTTACTTGATATTGATTTAATTTTGTTTATTTAAAATATAGTCTAAGATAAAACCTGTAAGCAAATTGTTATTTTTGTATTGCATCATTTGAATCTGATGCAGAACTAAGAATAAGAATTCTGATAGTTTACAGTTGTAAAATACTCGTCAAATGACCTTTATTTATAAAATAGTTGAAAAGGTTATTAATAAGTATACGTAATGGCTATTTGACGATTATTATACAAATGTAAACTATTAAACTTGTCAGTTTGATATCAGATTCAAAAGATGTTATAAAAAAGAACAACAATTTTTGCACAGATTTTATTTTACACTATTTCGAACTTTTCAGAAGAAGCAGTAATTGACCGAAAATTTGGTTTATCAACTTTAAACCAAGAGAATTGTCAAATTTGTATGAGGTTCAATTAGATTTGGTAAACAAAAATTCCATACAAAAAATTAAAGGAATATCACACAAAACAATTCTAATCTTTAGTGAAATTGGCGGAACATTTTTGATTAAAATTTCTAAATTTCGTACATATCTATGTTTGAACTATTTTTATATTTTAGTACACATTTGGGCACATATCTTAAGACATTTAAAAAATAAGTTTCATAGAAAAGGCTTTCTTTGGAACTTTTACATTTCGAACCATGTTCTGGCCTAAATTGGGAAGTCTCTATTTCGGGTACCAAAATATAGACAGTACCACTGACTTCTGCATCCCCAAATCATTAAGTGTACCATATTTCAATAATTTCCGTCAAGAATTGGAGTGGGAAAAGATTTTTGTCCACAGAATTCAACAAACGAACCACTGTGTGGCGGTGTGATAAAAACACTCTTTTGGAATGCTCTGTTATCGTTTATTTTAAGATTTGATTAAAACCTCGAATTTTTTAAACAAAAATTATTGTGAAACATCCTTCCATATTATGAACCGATTTTTCAATCATCAAATTAACCTTAATTATCTAGTTTTACTATTTGAATGACCTGGAATGAAATGGATTTATAAAATTGGTTGTGACAGAGGAGAATGAATTCAATGAAAATAAATATGTATTATTAAAGTGATAATCATAAGAATTATTTTGGTTTTAAAATATTAACAGATTTATCGATGTCCTTAAAATCTACTTATGCAAAAACATTTCTATGGTGAGTCATCATTTAAAAAAAAAAAATGAAACGCATCCTTTTGGACTATAAGCATCAATCAAATAATCACCACCAAATCATGAACTTGTGTATGAACAAATCAAGCGAGCAATCAAAATATCAGACTATACGTACATACTTGTACATACAAATTTGAAGTATAAAATTTTAATTGCATTATTTTTTTTTTTGAATAACATTGATTTATGAGTTTATGTAGGTACCATCTGTCCAGCACACAAATGGGATACGGGATACCTAACATACAAGTAACAGGGCCGCTTAAATTGGTTAATTCTTTACTTACTTACTAACTTAGGTCCTCGGACCTATTACGTCCGTAATGTTTCCCTTACGGGACATAGGGCCTCCACTACACCTACGCGCCATCGTGTAAGATTTCTTGAAATATCAAGAAATCGTTAATTCTTTGACATTCTACAAATATTTTTCAAATTTAACTAATAAAATGAAAACAATTTTTTTTAGGAACAAAAATAACGGTACGAGCAAGTAAAAGTTTTTGCAAAAAAGGAAAATATTTTTTTTTTTTCAAAAATGACCCGAGATATTTTTTGAATACTTTTTAAATTGTATTATAGGTACCTAATGTCTTTTTTTTTTTTTTTGAAACTTTCTAAAAAACTTGAATACAGCCATGTTTTTAAAAGTAAAACCCTATAAAACTGTTAAAAAACCGGTAAGAAAAATCCTATTTTTGTGGCAAACAGCTTCATAGATTTTGATTAGAAATGTGTGAGCCCTTTAATTACTGCAGTCTATTTTTAATGTGAAAAGAAATTTTCTTTGCAATGTCATTGAGAATATTTCCCATAGAACCATTATTTAAATTTTCGATTTCCTCATTAATGGTTAAACCGATAGATATTTTTATTTTTATGTGAAAGCTTCTAAATCATTTTAAATTATTTAATATCAAAATTGTTGAATATCAAAATTTTCAAAAATTGGTTTTTGAATTAAGAAGAAAATTCAATTTTTTTTTTAATTCGATTTTCAAAAACGGTTTGATGATTTTTTTTACCTGCATATTAATAATAGTAAATAAGAACAATAAACATGATAGTATTAGTTATTTTTTAAATTAACACAGCATTCGATATATGTATTAAATTTAAATAAAAGATAAAACATATAATTGTTTACTTTATTTTATTTTAAATTTTAATAGTTTTCACAACGTTTTTAATTTTAATATTACAACGACGCGTTTCGGAGTGTGTCTCCATCTTCAGGCGAATTTATTCGCCGAAAATTAAAAAAGTTGTGGAAATTATTAAAATTTAAAATAAAATAAAGTAAAAAAATAATATGATTTATTTAAATTTAACATTCATACTTACATATCTACACAACTTGGAAACATGCAACCAAAAAAATGCATTCCAAATATGTTTCCTAAAATGGTTTCTTAAGTTTTATATATAGAACAATTAACTTTTTTAAAAAACACCACCGATTAAATGTTTTTGTAGTTATAGTTAAGTGCGTCTATTATAAACATGTTATTGCAAGAAAATTTGAATAACGGTAATAAAGTTTTGGGGTTTCTGAGCAAATTGACTGTTTCTTACTTGTTTTGGGATATTCCCGAATATTTCGTTATTGGCTTAGTTGATTTAATTATTAAATATTATGCAATTTGGTATTTTTAAGTTATTCAAAAATATTGCATTCAAAATTTGTATAAATACATTTTGTTTTTACGAACAAAACAAAATAAAACAAATTAATTATTTTTTTTTTCATGGGTCCCACAATTATTTTCCTGTCTGTCCGCACCCCTATAGCCTAAACGGGAATGGATTTTCTTCTTGGTATCTACTATTTTTTTATTTTTGTTTTTATTAAAAAAAAACGGTACCTCTTATACAAAATTATTTAGCAAAAAAGAAAACTATAATTTTTCGTAAAAACGGTTGCAAGGATTTTCAGAAAAAAATCAAATAATTATAATAGAAGAAAGGTTACTTTTGACAAAATGCTGATTTTTGGTGGGTACGTCTATTACAACCATTTGTTTGTTTTTGATTTTCTCGAATACGGTTTAGTTGATATTTTTCATGTGAAACTTCAAAAAAGTCAAAATATTATTATAAACCAAAATTTTAAAAAAGCCTGTTTTCGAAAAATTTTCCTTTTTTTTTTTTGAAAACTCATTATTTTGAAAATGACTATGAATTTTTTTAAAACTTGGTTTCAAGTATTTGTTTATTACTTTCTAGATCATTTGAAAAAAACATTTTCTATGCTCAAAAATATCAGTAGGTACTTTGCATACACATTTTAAAAGCGCGTTAATATGTGTGTGATATTAAATTAGTTCATTCTACTTTCTAATTAGAAAATATTTCTTATTTGCATTCTTATTAAAAGAAGGAGGAATCAATTTTTATATTTATATTTAATACCTGTTAAAATAATTTTTTGTATGCAGTTCCATAAAGCTTAAACAATTTTGCATATCAAATTTTAAGACAAAATTTTTTTTTAAATCGATTTTGCAAAAACAGGCATATGAAATTTTTTGATATTAAATTATTTTTCTATGTAAAATAAATAATTACTTAGAAGAAGGCAAACGAAAACAATAGAAAATATTGTTGTTGGTTTTTTTTTTAATGTATTATATTGAATAAAATTAAATTTTATGTTTTCTATGCGACCTTTTTTAGTCCAAATGTCTTTTAGTTAAAAAGATAATAGTTTAATAACATATCTTACTGATAAGAGCCAACTGTTGTTATGAGAGCGCAACGCATTTAGGCTAAAGTGCGCCAAAAAAAAAACTTTCGATTGAGTTTTATAAATAATTACTTTGAATTCGAGTTCCAATTTTTTGCTTAAAAATGTTTGCAAAATTTTATAATAATAAATAATTTTTTTTTTAATACCACTACAAAGATTTTGTATTATTTCTTGCTCTATAGGGCAAGTATTGGTTTCGTGTCAAAAAAATTGTTCGAGTTTTTTTATCAAAACAACCATTACCAACGAACCAACCATGGTGAAGTCCAACGAAGTGATTTTTGTTCGTCGGTCTGTGCGTCCTAATGTACCTAGATCGAACAAGGGGCTAAACGGGTGGACAGATTTGCTTAAAATTTTGTGTGAAATGTTTTTATGTGATTCCCTAGAGGAGAGATTTTAATTTTTGTCTAACCCATTTCCGGCGGCTACCAGTTCCAGTTGACTTAGAAGCTTAAAATTTTACACACTATCCAAACCAAAAGGTCTAATTAGAGGAAATCTGAAAAAAAAATTGGAAAAGCTTCTGGTTTTCCGGAAAATTTACGTTACGTTTTCGCAACGCTCGCCGAAAAGGGTAGCAAAATTATTAAAATAAAAATTTGATTACTTGGAGTATGAATTCATTTTATTTGAATATTCTTATGAAGAAATTAATTAAATATAGATACACTGGGTAATGAAAGATGGTTGAAAACAAAATGACAAAATTCGTAATAACTTAAACATTATGTTTAGATATATAATGTTTACAAAGAATGGGTTTTGTGTGGTATTCATCGAAGCATTTTGGATGAAGCGGGATATGACATTTCTTGCAGGAAAAAACGGTTTGGCTAGAACACTTGCGACACCGGAGACGCTTTTATGTTTTGATGACAGTATGATTGGTGTTGTCGAAACGGGCCACTTCATTCGGGTTTCCTTCCGTTTGAATCACAGGTTCAGTGTTTGTTTCCGATCGCAAAGGGACTCTACAACAAATGTTCTAAATTTTAGTTGCGGCATTGGTATTTCCTTGGCAAATTTTGTTGCATGTGCAATGTATTTTCCATGCATTTGCCAACGCTGTATCCAGTGCATTGGATAAAAGTGGCCAGTAGCACTTTTTTCCTCGAATTCCGATACTTGCTTGTAGCGTTATCAAAATAGTCAACTCCACCCATCGTTATGTTGTATTCACGAATTGCATTTGGCATTGGAATGTTGACATGTTTTCTCTTTTTTCTATCAAACCTGATCGAAATCTGATCGTTTTGCCTGATTGATTGGTTGGTCCATCAATTGATTTGTGGGTTTTTTTGAAAATTCAACACGATGGCTTTTTGACCACTTCGGTAACTCATAATGAAGACATGTCGATTCTTTTTTAGAAGTTGAAGCGACGTTTTGGGATGTTGATGCACTGTTTGGATCATATGGTACAACATCGACTTCCGGTTCATCATCTATGTCTTCAGGATTTTGAGAATTTAAATCATCAAACCTGCATTCTTGCTCAATTTCAACAGCCAATTCATTTGGGAACATGTTTCCATCCTCCAAAAGCTGCACATTATCATCGATTTCCTCATTATCACTAACAGCATCATTTTTTGGAGGTAAAATTATAATGTTCGTATGAACTGCAGCATCCAACAGCTTATAAGTAAAAATAAGTCGAATGCAAAAAAACTTATATTCGCAATCTGTTTTTCCAATACAGCGCTCATTTATGAATTGGTTTTCTTTTTTTCTCGGAATAAGAATATGCACTCGATTTATAGTACCTACCTGAGTATAGTACAGTTGTCTTATAGGGACCACGCTCATAAGAAAAGTGATCTGAGCCTTGATGTTTTCTATGAGCAAAATGCACTGCCTAATTATTTATAAGAATAAAGTCAAGTGGAAGGTAAAGGGTTTTTCGTGGAAGGTAAAGGGTTTTTCCAATATAGCACTCTTGAATAATTTTTTTTTTTTTTCTTCTATCTAAAATATGCAAAATATCCTTTTGTTGGGCAGGATGCAATAAGAAATTATGATTCTTTTTCAAAACTGTTAGCATTGTAAACATAAACACACAATATTCCGAGAAAGAAACCGTTCAATCTCATATAAAGCAGCGAATTTTTTTTTTTTTTTTTTGAAATACTACTGCTTTCGGCGAGCGTTGCGAAAACGCAACGTAATGCTTTCATCTAACCTGACAAGCAGGCAACTCATGTAAATACGTCAGAATTATTTTAGAATATAATTTGAACCCTTATTTACCTGTAGTTGACATTGTTTTGAAAAATTATAATTTTGACGATATTTTTTAAAAGTTCAAAAATCCTACATCAAAATTTACAAAAACTCGTATTTTTAAAGTCCTAAAAAAGCACAAAAAAAAATTGTACAACAAAATCCAAAAACAGGTCGATTAGATAATTCAACTATCCCTCAAAACTAGTTCTTAGTTTATTTCAATTTATATTCAGTTATGTTCCAGAAGTCATCAAATATGACGTTGTGAAAAACGCAACGCTAGCCGGAAATGGGTTAAGCTCATCTAAAATAGGTAGGTGCTATACAATGATTTCCATTTTATCAAGTTTTCTCGACAACGGCTCTAAAAATTTTGATTAATCTTCGTAGAGGTAATCTCTTGGCCAGTTCTAATAATACTGTATACCTCGTTTGTATCAAAACATGTGAATAATGGAAATAAAGTTACGGTTTCTTTTGAAAATAATTGCCCTTTTTAAACTTGTAAAGGTATATTACCTCATATCTCGCCATTTATCATTTTATCATTATTTTGCAAGTCAGTACTTCGAAATTAGTTAACAAATATTCCATTTAAAATTTGTATAAATCATTTTTTTTACGAACAAATATAATGGAAGACAAAAAATTTTTTTTTTTTAATTTTTATTTTTTTTTTCAATTTTATTTGGATTAAATCAACAAATTTCGAAGTTGCTATTTTAACTTGTGTTTATTATTTGTTCGTTAATGACATACAGATATTAGAAAACCATTTATATGTCTACGTCTACACCGTCAATGTCAAACTACATTCTAGTTATTAGCTACGAGAGCAAGTTAGTGTGATCCAGTCGTGCATTTTTGCATTTTATTTGTAATATCATTTAATAATTAATTAATAATATTAAATAATAAAGTCATGCACACAATATTTGAAATTTTACATAAGCCACTTAACATAATAGGCTCGTATTTTATAGCTTATAGCTTTGAATTACAAGTAAGTTCATGCGATCTTTCAATAGTGAGTTTTATTTAACTCGTCATAACATAATTTTTCCACCACACACGTTCGCCCAATGAATACTCTTATTATATTAAATGCGGCCATGTCACTTCTGCTCAACGAAATCTAATGCTATATTGCTTGGTGCTCTGCTCAATAGTTTACCGCACTGAATTCTTGTCACTCTATTTTCATTATTTGTATTTGTTTAGAAATTTTGAATTATTGAATAATAAACGTTTGTTTGCAAAATATTATTATCAAACGACTAATTTATTATATCAACTGGTAGTCCTACTGATACTAAATCGCTTTGTCCCTAGCGTAGACTCGTATAGGAAAGGTAGACTTAGGCTCGTATATAGCTAACACAACTATAAAACGGTTAATAACAGTGGTTATATGGAAATTGCTGAACCAATATTGACCGGAATATCGATAGGTATAGTATTTATAGTTTGTTGGTATATGAAAAAATGTTAATCAATTATACCCGGCGGGGACAAAATTGTGAATGTTTTTGAAAGCTGATATGCGGGTGAAGGGTCAAGGTGAATCAATATTTATTTAAAAGAGTGTTGTTTTTCCCGAAACAATTTGCTTTCAATTTTGTGGAAACCAAAAATATGTACGAGTAGTATAAGTATAATATTTGTATATCATTGAATATATATTATATAGTTATATGTACCTACTTTGGGGGCTTCAGAAGTTTTGGTAATTAATTAACGTTAAGAATTTGTGCGGTATGGGTATTATAATTTTTGAGGCAGGTACTCATTTATTATTATCGTCATATTTTACTTCTTTTGTACACAGCAGGTGTGGCATAATTTTTGTACTGAAAATTTTGTATAAAAATGGCTGGACATTAGGGTGGCGCTTATTTCGACAAAGTTGGAATTTCTTTCACCCCCTCCCCCGATAAAAGTGATCTAGGTATTTAAAAAAAAATCTGTGCAAAATTTTGTTGAAATCAGTTGACGTTAACACGTGCCACCGAGCGTTGAAATTTCTCATACCAAATACATGGAGATTTTTAGCCTTTTACTAAAAAAAATTACCAAAAGTGCAAAACTTGATGAATATTAATGAAACTTACCATTTATCTTAAGTACCATATGGCCTAAAAAACAAAAATATTTCCAGAATTTTTTACATTTTTCTAACCGGTTAAAAATCGAAATGAAAATTAGTGAATTTTATTTTTTTTTTTTGCGAAATTTGTTTTTTTTTTTCCTACCAATTTGGGAAATGAATGGTCCTAACGGTATATTTTAGGATCTTTTTAATATTATTTAAATTTTATCATTATAATGAAGTAAAAACCTTATATAATTAAGTCTTCATATTAGGTAACTATTAACCTTCATTTTCCCTAAAACCTGACGAAAATTGAAAATGGTTCAGTTTTCGTTTAGGTTATTGAATGAAATAAAAGTTATTAGTTCTTCTTTTACATTTATTTTTTTCTGTTGCAAAGTAAAAACGCACCAAGTAAAATAAAGTTGTTTCTTGAACAAGAGATAAAAAAGATTTTAATGACGAGAGTTTAAGAAAAGTATAATGCAAGTACAAAGAATAAGATTACTTATAGGAACCGTAAAAGTCAAAATTTTATATAGCGAGAGCAGTGGCTTACGCAGGGGGAGGCTTGAGCCCCCCCCCCCAAGCAATATGGTGTACTGTGCTAAGATTTCATATATCATTGAAGAAAGTTTTTTTTTATTTTTTTTTTAATTTTATTGTTGTTGATTTTGAACTTTAGCAGTATTTTCAATTTTAATTAAAAAAAAAAAAATCTATAGACAGGGTTGTCGTATTGAAATTATTAGTTCATACCACACGTAATATTGAAACCCAAACAAAATTCCCTTGCAATCAGTCAAATTTCACACATTTAATTTTGTGCTTCTTTTCCCATTTAAAAAAACGCCAGAATGAAATAACGAATGCAGTGCACTAATTAACATAATAGATTCCCTTGATATCTCCTCTTTTTAATTGCTTTTTAGTGGTCAAATGCTTTAGTTATACTTTAACCAGTATCTTCGCGCTCAGTGGACGTATCAAATATTCAAAAAATATTTTGAAATATCTGTACTTTTTTTGCCGAATGTTATTTCTAATTCTACGACAGAACACATAAGGCATTATAAGAAAGCTGTAGTCAATTTATGACATTTCGACTTGTATCAGAGGTAGATAATCTTCTCAAACTCTTTTTTTTTAAGTTAATGGACCGTATTCTTTGTCTTTTTAAACTATTATGATTAGTTAAAACTTAAAAGATAACCTAAACATTTATTTTAGTTTTTGTCAATGCACTATTTTTGGCGTTCAATAATTTAATGAGCTTCTATTTTGATAAGTTCAGAAATCGAATTGGAATACATTTTTATAATTGATCTTATTTAAACTGTACTTAAGTAAAACATGAGTTTAGCGAAACCACTACGAAAACGCCCAAATAATAATTTGTGTAATGAGAATTCCCTTGAAAAATGTTACCATTTTTTGCATTGTATTTGTATAGCTACTGCTTCTGCTACTTTAAGCTATAATAATGTCTGTTCCTTAACTCTAAATTTCTGTGATTTTCTGCGCATTTTGTTCCGAAGTTCTGTCAATTTCATTTCTATTATATGAACTTGACAGGACTTTGGACTAAAAATCACACATATAGGACTTGTTACGTTATACGCGAGTTTTGTGTATGTTGTCAGTTGGTGTACTTTCAGTTTATGTGCAATAAACAGTACCTTGGCTATGAGCTTATTTAAAGAAAAAACGGACACTTAATTTATTTAAATCGAAGTGGATTTTTACAAAAAATATTTGTTTAGGTACAAAGAAAGAAAGGTAAAATTCATTTCATAACTATAGGGAGTATTTTGCGTGTTTTTCCTTTTGTTTTCTATTGAAATTTAACTTCTTGTGGTTGATTATACGAAAGGCTTTAATTTTGTTTGGTTTTTTGTGATACCTTAAAAAAATTTCACCAAAATTGAGACTGAGCCCCCTCCCCAAACAAAATCCTGCGTTCGCTACTGAGCGAGAGTGTTGCGTTGATTCAATAGTTAACTGAATTTATATAATGCAAATGATAAAGAATGTACAGTGAGTCGAATAATATTTCAACATTTTCAACAAATTAAATTTTAAAACAAGAAAACAATACTCAATCTCACATTGTACTTAGGTCTTGAGTCAGCTGCAATGGCGTTTTTCGATGAAAATGTTTCAGATGACATAAAGAACGTTACGATTTATCTCAAATAAAAAATGTATAGTTTTTGTTTGATAAGGACATCGATTTTTTTATTAGTCCCAAATCTATGACTTTTGTTCAAAAGATTTAATATTGATACTAAATTTCTTGAGGAAGAGCCATCTAATTGGTATTTCAATAATAACTACCAATCCGGCATGAATCTGGTAAAAAATTTGGCAGTAGTCAACGTTGTGGCTGAAAGAGGAATTATATATAATATATATAATATATAATATATTATTCAAGTTCTCGATGAATACAAAAAAAGATTTCTAAATGTTGCAGAAAAAACCCTCTGCTGCAATCGATGTAAAAATGTGAGATTGAGTATTGTTTTAAAATTTGATTTGTTGAAAAAAATAAATGTAAAAGAAGTACCTACTAATAATTTTTATTTTATTCAATAACCTCAACGAAAATTGAACCATTTTCAATTTTCGCAAGGTTTTAGAGAAAATGAAGGTTAATATGAAGACGCAATTATAAAAAGTTTTTACTTCATTATAATGACAAAATGTTGATAACCTTATATAAAAATTAAAAAAATTAAAAAGATCTTAAAATATACCGTTAGGACTATTAATTTCCCAAATTGGTAGGAAAAAAAGCAAATTTAGCAAAAAAAAAACTATAATTTACCAATTTTTATTTTTAACCGGTTACAAAAATGTTTAAAATTCTGGAAATATTTTTTTTTTTAGGCCATATCATACTTAAGATAAATAGTAAGTTTCATCAATATTCATCAATTTTTGCACTTTTGGTGATTTTTTTAGTAAAAGGCTAAAAATCTCCAAGTATTTTGTATGGGATATTTCAACTGCTCGGTGGCACGTGTTAACGTCAACCGATTTCAACGAAATTTTGCACAGACTTTTTTTTAATACCTAGATAACTTTTAGGGGGCTGGGGGGGGATAACCGAAAGAAATTCCAACTTTGCGGAAATAAGCGCCACCCTACTGGCATGGACACTATACCTATAAGGACTTTAATTTTATTCATTGATAGAGCAGTTCAATTGTTGATTTATAATTTTGTATCGTTGATGGCGATGGTTGGGTATATGTGATAGGCTTCACTGATAAACCTACTCTTATACGGAGTAATTACAAAAAATATTATCATTTAAAATGGAGATAATTTTAATGTTAATAAAAAGGTAGTTATTCTCTTAAATATACAAAAACAATAAAGGTCTGTTTGTTCTCCTCGAAGACGCAACACACTGTGGTGCATTGGATCTCATAAGCTTTCAAAAAACAACCAAATTAATTGTGTCAGTTACATTCTAGCTATTAACTACAAGACCAAGTTTGTGCGATGGAGTCGTGCCTTTTATTTAATAAACAAAACATCTTTTTGCCATAAGTTTTATGGAACAAAAAAGAGGACGGAATAATTGTTCACTTTTGAAGGCTAGGGCTATTAGAAAAGGCAGTTTTTTGAATTTATAAAATCTTTTCGCAATTTAAAAACGTCAAGCCCCCAAATTACTTGGAATCGAACCCAAAGTGGGCCAATTTTAACATAGTATCGTAACTCTTGAAAAAGTGTGCTTACTGAATATGGTATAAACAGAGGGTTCTAGAGGAATCAAGTGGTACAATCTGGATAAAATAAAAGGCGAAACGTTTGCCTCTTTTATGAAAGATTATCTGTATAAAAACATCGACAGACATGCAAATGGAGAGTGTCGAGTACAAAAAATGTGGGACTCTGCCAGAAACCTGCCTGCGGGAAGCGAAATCACTGCTAGGAATTGTCAGAGGACACTACCAACACGACAAAGAATCATGGTGGTGGAATGATGAAGCCAAAGCAGTAATAACTAGGAAAAAAACGGCTTTCAAAGCTTGGTCTACTTACCCCTCTCATAACATAGATGAAAAAACACGCCTTGCAGTGGTCTACAGACGTTGCAAGAAATAAGCAAAGAAAAGCTGTGCCCAACGTCAAGGAGTACGAAGAACATGTATCGGGAACTGGAGGAAATATCTACAACGGCTGATGCAAACCAAGCTATTCAGGAACTGCGACATACGAACATGAACAAGGGCGCAACTATTTTCAAAATCGCCGCACAGAGAAGGAAAAATTCTCAGGCATTCGTTCACCAAAATTCATTAACAATGCTCCAGGCCAACTCCTTGTGGATGACGACAAAATTCTTCACAGATGGCAAGAGTATTGTGAAGGACTTAAGAATGAACAGTTTCCGAGGATATACTTTCCAACAGCTGCACCTAACAATGAAAAAGTCGCCGACATCACAGTCGAAGAAATTAGTGATGCGGTGAAAAACTCCAAAAAGCGAAAAGTGATTGGGCCAGACGAGATACCCTCTGAGTTCTGGAAAAAGATGGGAGACATCGGTTCTACGGCAATGCCTAAACAGTGTAGGGAAATTTACCTTCTTCCAATCTACAAGGGGAAGGGTGATACACGAAATTGCGACAGCAACCGTTCGATCAAGCTGATGTCACACACCATGAAGATAGTTGAGCGGGTGTTGGATGGCCGCCTACGAAAAATAATACGGCTATCTGACGACCAGTGCGGGTTTGTTTCGGGTAAATCAACCACAGATGCAATTCAGAGTATAAAATCAAAATGGAAAAATATCGGGATTCCTCAGGAGATTGTATTGGTTGATTCTGAAAAAGCATTCGACAGACAACCACTAGATCTGATATGGGTTGCACTTAGGCAACGAGGAGTTCCGGAAGTCTACGTGCGGATGGTCATGGACATGTACGAGCAAGTTAAAACAAAGGTAAGATGCCCCGTAGGAATCAGCGAAAAGTTTCCAATTAGAGTAGGTGTGCACCAGGGAAGCGTGTTGAGTCCTTTGCTCTTTATTACTGTCCTTGACTTTCTGCTTGAGAATAAGGTGACGGAACCCAAAGTGAATCAGTTATTCTTTGCTGGAGCCATTATAAGTGAAGATACTGTGTACTTGCAACGAGCTCTTGTTGTATGGGTGGATGTTCTAGAGGGAAATGGATACCGCATTAGCGCGAAAAATACCGAATACCTATGCTGTCCATTTTCTGATCCACACAGGCCTATTCCGGACATCTATTTGAATGGACCAGTGCTTCCCAAGTGCGAAAAGTTTAAATATCTTTTATACAGTGATCAATAGCGAAGGATCTTGTGATGACGACATCAAACATCGCATAAGCGTAGGGTGGATGAAGTGGTGGGAAAACTCTGCCATCTTCTGTGTTAGAAAAATGCCCCCTAAGCTGAAAGGAAAGCTCTACACGGCAGTTGTTTGTCCAGCACTTACATACGGTTCACAGTGTTGGACAATGTACAAGAAGTATGAGAGTAAATTGATGGCAGCTGAAATGAAGATGCTTCGCATGACAGCTGGAGTGACAAAGCGTGATCGAATAAGAAGCAAGAGAATCCGAGGAAGCCTACACGTCAAAAATACCATCTTGGACAAAATATACAGCATGACCAACTTAGCAGCTGGTACTATCACGTACAAAGAAGATGCCATGAGAACCCAGTTCAAAAGGCAATAGCACAAGACATTCCAACACTTACGCAGAAGAAAGGCAGGCGCAAAAACTTCTGGATAAAACAAATGCAACGACACCTGCATTAAGTTGGCCTCAGACATGGAACAATCCAAAAGCGGGAGGCCTGTCGACGTTTTCTGAGGTCAACCCGGCGAACAACCTGAAGTGAAGCAGTTGAGTTGTTGGGAGAGTTGTGGTCCCCCTCGAGATCCTGACAATCGACGAAGAAGAAGACTGAATATGGTATAAATTTGTATATTTGTCACAGAACACTTCGTTTGAAAAATAGAAATAAAAGCAAAAATATTTTTTTTGTTTTTTTTTTTTAATTATGTTTGAAAATAGATAATTTTAATGACGTGGGAGTAATAAAAATAAGTGTTGGTAAATTAAAGGTAGTAGCCCGTAGCGTAATGTTTAGTGCGATGGACTGTCGCATGCTGGAGGTCTGGGTTCACTTCCCAGCCTTGTCCCTTAAAAACTGGAAAGTTTTTTTTCAGGGCTACTGCCTCTTGCGAGGAATCGACAAATCCTCCAAGAGTATTACTTGTCATGAATAAGTGCTTGTCGTCTAGCCGATCGGATTCGGCATAAAATTGTAGGTCCCTTCCATTCCTGTCGACAGGCGCACACAGGAATGGTTGCGAGTTGTTAGTCACTAGGCCCTAGTTCTTCTTTTATTTATATTTGGTAAAGTAACTTTTGATCATTTGCATTTATAAACAAATTAAATAAAAAAAGGAAAATTCAAATTTTGACTCTGTCTTTTTTTTAGTTTTTTTTTTACATACATTCCTGACCAAAGTTTTGTTAATACAAACTTCTTCATTGAGGAGAAATACGATAGATTTGACATCGGACTTCGAATTTTACAACGAAATTAATCCATTTTCCCTTTTGAAACCAATAGCATTGCTATTTACCTATCATGGTAAATCCGAATCTAAGTATGTTCATTAGATCCAAAAATTATCATCCATTTCTGTGATTCGCTTTCACATGATTCTTAGGAATCCTCTTTCAGTAGACGACAATAATTTCACAACATCAGAGTTGATTCTATTTAAATGAAATCATACAATAATGTTCCAAGTGAACAATACAAATAGCTATAAGAGCATTTATAAAAGGTTTGAAGGAAAATAAATTTAATCTCTTATTTAAAATTCTGCTCTGCACCTTAAAAATAATAATAAAAAAAAAATAATCCACAATGAAAAGTTGACATTGATGACATGTGCTGTGACAGGCAACTCTTCCTCACATCTTGCCTCTCAAAAAGTTGTCAAAAAATTTGTCAGCTTATCGAAGAAAAGTGAATAAATCGTTCAGATCCGATACCCCCGACCATCATGTTTGTGTGTGTGTGATGTGAAGCCAATTGACAGGTGAAGAAGGACTGACAGCAATTATTATTGATTTCGAAATTTTCGGGGGTTTTCAGCGCCCACTCCCGGATGCATCACATTACGTATTGCAAGTAGGTAGGTATACGCTCCATGTTTGTTTGGAGAAAAAAAAAAAAACAAAACAACAACAAAAATATCAAAAATTAAAGTGTCAAGTTAGAGTGTGATTCACGGCAGATTAGCATAAATGCATCATCGTCATCATATCCAGGCTGCAGAGACTTCAGGTAACACAGAGCTGAACTCCAGAGGAGGCCCTTAATGGGTCCTCGATTCTCGTCGTCGTCATCATTGTGTCGTTCTTGTCGTCCAATTACTACCCAACAATCACACACGCATAAATATTAAATTATTCTGCTTACCATACAATTATTTACGAGTATGATGGATTTATGTGCGTGAAGTGTGCTGTGGCATTACTGATTAATCACACAAACATATTAGTTGCAGGTAGGAAAATAGGAGCCAGCCTGACGTACGATTATTCAATTATGATTGCCGTTAATGAATTAAGCATTAGAGGAGCCAAATCATTGAATTCGATTACCTACAACCACTGTATGTATTGTACTTTATGGTACACAATTGTTGGCCACTTAAAATGCGGGCGCATGCTTCTTAGGGTGGAATTTATATCGTACCTACAACCTACACAACACATCAGGTATACTTAAATATAAAATAGGATTTTGATTTCGGTGTGGGAATTTATGCTTCCTAAGAGAAGTTGATTTTTTTTAAGAGTATACGAGTATAGGTAAATTAAACAACTATATTTTTTAATAGAATAAACCATAATAAACATAATTCACAAAATTAAGGTGGTGAACATTTTATTAACAAGGCCTTATACAATATAAGGCCTTGTTAATAAAATGTTCCATTGTGTCGTGGTTAAAAGTACTTACCTACTAATAATATAGACAAATATTGGTTATTCTTAGATTTTGGGGCTAATGAAAAACTTTTTAAAAGTATTCTATACAAAAAAAAAAATTAAAAAAAATAAACGATTTAAACAAAGTTATAAGACAACTGACCAAGACGTATTGAAAATATTGCGTTTACAAAGAACTATTTTTTTTATTTGAAAAAAAAAGAAAAAAATATTTTTAAAAACTTTGGTTAAAAATAATGTTAAAGCTTTGTAGAAACTTTACTATAAAATAAATGAAAAATATCAAAAGAACTCTTTTCGAGCAAATCAGAAACAAAAAAAAAAAAATATAAAAAAGTATGTAGCTTTTCCGTATTATAATTATGTATGTATGTATTTGAATTTTTTTGAAGAAAATCATTGGAGCTGTCCTTAAGAAAAATAATATTAAGATTTACCGACATAATATGTGTCTTAAAAACAATCAAAACGGTTGTGGGTATTTGACTTTAAAAAACAGTAGATACCAAGTTTGTAGAAAATCCATTCAGCCGTTTGAGCTGTAGGTAGGTGCGCGGACAGACAGACAGATAGACAAAATTACGAAACCAACTTTTTTCGCGTTCTCCTTCATCGTACTATTGGACAGAACTAATATCTCCAGCTTGATTTTTCTTACGAATCCATAACTTACGCCATTTGTGTCATTTATGCACAAACAAAAATTTAAATAGCTTTTGAAAACTATTTATGTGCGTACTATAAAATTTTGAAGATAATTTAAGGAAGAAACATAGAACGCAAACATTTCAAGTATTGGAATTTTTAGACAAAATCAAAAATCATTTTTTCTCCGCACATAAAAACAACCTTATTTACGACAAGTCACTAGAGAGTTTTTTTATAGATTCTGGCAAGGGGCTATCAAGGTTTAGTAAAGGCTAAAACAAGGGCTTTGGCGATTATGAGCCCGTTTGCCTCGTCAGTAAAAAAAAAAGATAAAAACTGGCTTGTGTGGGACCTGCGATCTTCTGCATGTTAGTCCAATGGCGCTACCCACTGGGCTAACCGCCTATACAAAAATTGCACGTCGAAAGTGAATAATACTCTAATGTTTCTTACTTCATACTACTACTACATACTTCATTAGCAAAAACTAGGAAGTCACTAGACAAAATTCAAAGGCTCGCATGCATAATGCATTACTGGAGCAATGAGAACATGCCCCACTGCAGCAATGGAGGTTATCCTCCACCTAACCCCACTTCATGTGGTGGTAGAAAGCGCAGCAAAGGGAGCCATCTTAAGATTCGCCAGGGAAGGTACTGGGAAGGGAAAATGTGAAATTAGAGAAAGAGAATCCATTTCCAGGTCTTCAATGTCAAGATTACTTGACATTCCAAGAGATGGTATGACTAAAAGTATAACTTCGAGAAAAAAATTCAGAACGGAGTTAAGTAGCAAGAAAGAGTGGGTAGCAGTGTTGCCGCAAGCTGAAATGAAAAGTCGCTAGACTAATCTCCAAAAGTCGCTAGATTGGCTGAAATTCGGGGGACAAAAAGTCGCTAGACAAAAATTGGTAAATAGGTGTTAAAAAAAATTTCTCTTTGAATAACTTTTTATTTTTGTTCAAAAATTTAAAGTAAACTATCGAAAAACTTATACTTATAAATCAGACTACTGCGCTCATTCGCATTTTCATTTTGCACATGTTTTTATGTTGTGTGCCTATGTGTGGTGAATTTCAGTATCCAATTATTGGAAATAGAAAATGTCAAATTAATTAAAATGACAGGAATGTAAAATCACCAGGGCCACTACATACAAAAAAAAAGTATTTGCGTATCACAACTCACAAATACTCACCTTCGAAAGTCGCTAGAAGTCGCGGAAGAAATTGAAATGTCGCTAGATCTAGCGACAAAGTCGCTAGAACGGCAACCCTGGTGAGTAGGCGAAAGAGTGAACTAATCTCTTAGTGCAAATGCCATCAAGTGGTACACTGATGGATCGAGAGCATCGCAAGGAACGGGTGCAGGAATCTTTGGGCCGAGAACAAAACTTTCGCTGTCGATGGGGCAGGCCACTAGCATTTTCCAAGCAGAAGAAAATGCCATAGGAAAATATGCCGAACGAAATCTCGAAAGACACTACCGTAAAGAAAACATTGCCATTATGTCGGACAGCCAAGCCGCACCCATGGCACTGAACTCCTATGAAATCAGTTCTGAACTGGTATGGGAGTGCGTGGATAGGTTAAACGACCTTGGCAAAAATAATAATGTTACATTGGGTACCTGGGCACGTAGGTTGTTCAGGGAAATAAAGAGGCAAACTCCTTGGCAAAAATAGGAGCAACGGTGCCCCTAACGGGTCCTGAGCCCTATTGTGGTATAGGAGAAAATGTGATATAAAATAAAATCAAAACAGAAGAGGAGGCAAAAAAAAAAAAAATTATGGACAGAACTCCCCCACCTGAGCGAAACTACTTCTTGGGAGCTATAACCAAGAACGCTTTATATCCTGTATAGGATTAAGCTGGAATAACCTCACAATAATAACCGGTATCCTCACTGGTCACTGAAAACTCAAAAGACACCTCTGTATTCTGGGGCTGGTGAGCAGATCCACATGCAGATCCTGCAACACTCATGATGAAACACCTGACCATACATTAGGTAAATGCGATGCACTCGTGCAACAAAGACATATGTATCTGGGACGTCACCAGATAGAAGAGAGCGAACTACCATCTTAAAAAGTACTCCAAATAATTAAGTTTCTCGAAGAAACAAACTTGGAGGAAGTGCTATAGAATGAGCAATCTCATCTAGCTCTAGACGGGGCACAATAGATCTTAAGGTCTCCGTGTACTAAAACACCTTTTTATTATTCATTCATACTTCATACCATATTGCATATAACATATGTATACATATGTACATACGTGATGAGAGCCAAGATGTTTCAATTCCTTAGAAAAAAATCCCTATGAAAAAGAAGACAAAGAAAAAAGAGAAAAAAATTTCATATGATTCGAAATTGCATGGTGCTTATAAATCTTTTGTTTTTGGTTGAGGTACAAAAGACATTCCCGATGGGTTACCGAAACATGTTCCACAAAGTTTTTACTATAGGGAGGGCGTCATGAGTGTTTCTTTCATCTAAATTGTTAGTACTGAAATCCACCAAGGGCTTGTGAATTACCTGACCAGTTTTCCTTGCCCATAAACTAGACAAAAACTTGGCATTTTTTGTACCCTATTAAAAATTTGGATTATGCAAAACTGTTTTTTACTTTTCGGAATCTTCTATACAGGGTGCCCCATCTTTGCCAGCCCAGAGGAAAATTATGGGTTCCTGAGTTAATTTTAAGTCGAAAAACTTAAGAGGTAATTTTCTCGTTTTCGCTTCCTTTTAGACTTATAATGGTTTTTATGATTTTTAATCTTATTGCTTTTAACAACCTCTAACTTTGCCAAATTGCATCAGACCCTTGATTTTTTTTTTAATTTATAGGTACAAGCAGAGTAAACAGTTAATACCTGAAATACATTTATTACATTTATTTTCTCTGCGGATAACGGTTTTCCCGCAATTTAATATCAAATGCATTTGTTTGGCATTTTTAGGTCGTTATTTTGACATTGATGTAATTTTTTTCACAAAAACACCTTTCTATGTGGCATCTTTTCTATTTTTCTATTTTATTATGGAAGCCCATTTTATTTTCTTAAATAGATCTTTTTTTTAATCTGAACAACACCTTTATTTCAGTTCAAATACTTTACTTCTAATACTCTTATTATAAACAAGCACAAGAATTCAACTCTTAATTCACTATTTTTACACCGATGTTTATCCAATTGCTTTTAAAATCAAACTGCCGCTCTCGGACTAGTGGTCGGGTATTTATATCCGAGAAAAAAGCTACTATAGAATCATCTAGAGTTCTGGAATGTGCTAGAATGTGCTTCTGCTCCACAAGTCTCCACAAGTATCTCAAAAGCTTTCGACCAATTATAATTATAGCAGTGGCTTAGGCATTGGATAACAATGGAGTGGTTTAGATATTGGATAACGGTGAGAGTGGCTTAGGTATTGGATAACGATGAGAGCGGTTTAGGTATTGGATTTTTTTTTAAGTTTTCAAAATATTGGTATACAAAAACATTCAAATTTTCAAGAAGTTTCTCTATAGCGAAGTGGACAAAAATCAAATTCACCGTTTTCGAGAAAATTAAAAAACCAAAACGATTGTCTTAACCATTTTTCAAAAAAATACCTTTAACTTTTATCAAAATCTTACAAGTCGTTTTTTGACAAAAAAAATGTTTGTGTGCCTAAAAAAAATTGTTATTTTCTTAGAGAAGAAGCTGGTTTAAGAACGTGGATTTTACAAATTGAAAAAAACAGCCTTCTATCGTAAACCCTTATTATTCAGTAAAGGCAAGTTACCAAATTCTGACCTAAGTCATGACCTAGTCTTTCACTTTTTTCAGACTGGACCATTGCATTTGGAAGACCTAGTCTGTAAGAATTAAAAAGAAAAGTTTCTTCACACAAATGTTGCTAATGATTCCCTTACCCGTAAGACCCCTTATTTTACTTATACATAATACATCCAAACATGATGTAACACAAAAAAACAAAGACCATTTTTTATTATATTCCTTAATAAATACGACACAGTTTTCCCAATTTTTGGCGAAAAACTCAGCATGACTCCCATCCCATCATGCCAACATTGAAATGACCAATTAGACATTGCAAGAGAGAGAGCTTACGCGAGCCCCCATTGAGTTGGTTCAATATCAATTCTGTCAATTAAGAGAAAAAATAATTTAACAAGGCAAGTCAAATAATAAAAACAAAAAGTTTCTGTGTTTCGTTATACAAATAAACAAAAAATCCATCAGAATCTGTGAAAAATTCACAAAACATCTCAGCAATAGTTTTACCATTTTTAGTTTATGATTCTTCGCACATTGCTTCATGAAAAGTAAACCTAAGAAAACAACTAAAACAAAAAAATAATTGATTTATGAATTTGACCAAAATTGGAAAAAGATGTCATAAAGCTGAACATCACGACGAAGAAATGAAAGAGGTACCTACACCGAAACATTATTTCTAGTCCCCACATCCAGCGCAATGGAATTGTTTTCATGTTCATTGGGTTGTTGTTTTCTTTTTTTTTAAAGTTCCTTTAGTCAATTTTTATTGATAACAGCTTCCGACATCTGCTTTAGAGAGTATCCTTCATAGTTACCTACTCTTTGCTGATGATGACCATTTCTGACCGAAGACAAAGTGTGATGATGCGCTCTGGAGAATCATTAAACCGTAATGAAAATTCATTGCGCCCAGGCGTGGAAAAACTGCATTGAATTTATTAATTGACTCGCAGGAGCAATCGGAGGGAAGAAGTAAAAGACATATTGGGAAGGCTTTTCTTGCGGGGATCTTTCAAAAAATAAAAACATTTTGCGCGATGATGTTGATCGTTTATCTCGTCAGAAACCGTAAATAATAATGAAACGCGCGTAGAACTTAAGTACTTGAACGTGGACATCAGTTAGCCTTATAGTATATATTGGGATGTACCTACATAAGTATTTATAAACAAAAAAAGCAGCCGAAGTCTTCGGTCTTCCTCACCTCGTTCAAGCCACCGCAATTCCATCAAAAACCATCACGAAGACGTTCTTCTCTTGTTGGCGAAGATGATGTTGATGATGATGATGAGAAAACCAAGTATAACTGGTTAGAAGCGAGATGAGTGCTCTAGCAAAAACTAATACTACATAAGAAGAAACTTCCTGAATTGATGGCCTTAAACCTGATGCAGCAGGAGCTTGTTAAGAAAGAAAGACCAAGACACTCAGACACAGGCAGTCGTCGCGTCGTGGTATCCGACTTAACGATTGTTCATATGGAAGACCCATCAGAATGATGCTGTTACATGTTAAGACGTATAGGAGTTGAAGCTCTAAGTAACAATTGCTTGGCTTGTTTAGCTACTGTTGATGGGATATGGCTATTTATTGATGATGCCCTCAGTTATGTGCCAATGCCAGCCAATGCCATCATATCGATGCGAAAATGTTTTGTTCTATCTCTACGCTGTGCGCTGCTCTGGCTGGAAAGATAAAATGATGCAATTAATGACATATCCGAGGAGAATAAATTTATCAAAATGCAATGAGCACTTGTCATCAGTTGAAGGCAAACTCTATAGAGTGTCATAAAACACTAAATGTAGAAGTAGATGGGTTGAAGTATTGCCAGGAGATTTTGTACTTTATTTTAAAAAAGTGCTCTACCGGCAATTTATCGTTTGCCAAAAAAAAAATGCCTGAAGTCCAGATTTTTGCATTTCAGTAGTACAGAGCATGAAAGAAAATGTTCCCATAGTCACCAGCTTTTTCGATACTCCCAGTACCAGGTTCGAGTGCATTTTATGGTGCATTATATATTATACAGGGTGGTGACAAAAAGTAAAAGCGTGTAGGTGGGGATGAGAAAATAAAAAAAAATCGTAGAGGAGAGACAGACCCCAGGTTAGGCGAGAGGCTCAATTGGTTTTGAACAAAATGCCTTAAAACAGAAAAACTAATATTAAAAAACATTAGTGATTCATACAATGCTTGGTTATACTTTTTTGTAAAGCCAGAAATATCTCCTTTTATTTTGTTTTTAAATAATGTTAAATTAGTTTCCAAACTAAAAAAATTGAATTTATTTTTTGTTTGATTTGACGTAATTAGGTACAATTTTTGTTTCTACCTTATGTATAGAGATGGCGGCCACAAGCATCCTCGATCGATGACCAAATTAACGCTGTAAGCGCCGCCGTTTTGATACCATAACTCGCTTGACCTGTGGAATAAAGAAGATTTTTTAAAGAAAATAAGGTTGTTTGGTGACGACCCTCCATAATGGATCATCGCCTACGCCCCGCGTTCGGCTTCAGTATGCTAAGCTAAGCAATTTTCTGGTTTGCCCAAGACTCACATGATCTGTTCCATTAGGGTGATCATCTAGTCTCACACTCGGATATGGTAATCTCTGTACACCTCCGTCTGCTTACACAGCATGACTTGTGGTTACCAGAGAAAATATCTATCACCCGCTCGTATGACCAGACGTTTTTCTTGGATTTAGACATGTGAAAAAATTCAATAGGATTTTTTCATATGAAAAACACTAAATAGGACCGAAGTCCGCAACTAAAAACCATCTACAATGTGCCAACTAGGCAGCTCGTTGAAGCGAAGATCGGCCAAACCGTGTGATAGTCCCGTCCGCGTGCACCATGAGCCACCTTCAAAAATTAGTAGTCTGCTAGCTCACAGTCATAGGAGTTCGAGGAAGGAAATTATGCAAAACGACACCGTATTTAATTCATCGATCTATTTTGTCGCGTTGAGAAAAGAAATAAAATCTTTGATCTTCATTTCGGAAAGTTCGTTAAGATCGTCAAATAAGGGCTCCCGAAAAGATTGTTGCCTCATTCTGGCCAAAGCGCGACATTTACAGAGGGAATGTAAGACTGTTTCCTTTTTCTGCTGGTTCCCACAACTATACGACAACGAGTATTGTAGAGGATGCCAAGCTTCGCCGCATGTTCCCCTATTGGCCAGTGTCTAGTCCAGTGCCTGTTTCAACAATCCTGGCTATGTATCGCCTAGGCCTGTACATTTAGGTTAATAGTTCGCGATTATTATAGGTAGGCCAGATCTTTCTAGAAATATGATGCAGTTGATTAAACTGTGAGAAAAATTGAGAAAATTATTGCCCTTCAGAACTCCGAGAGGAAGTGAGTTATGAAGGGCTGAACATTGCCTGGCCAACTCGTCAGGCCGTTCATTCCCCTCAATGCTACTCTGACCTGGAACCCAGATAAGAGTGACCCTGAGGTTAGTGTTCAGACCCAGAAGCTCATCCCGGCATTGCCGTACCAATTTAGAGGATGATGTAGCCGAATTAATGTCTTTAACAGCCCCTTGACTGTCTGAGAAAATAGCCGTATTTCGGTTCTGGTTTAGATCTTGTTTAAGTAGCTTGCATGCTTACCTGATTACCAGTACTTCAGCTTGAAAAACACTATCAAAGTCAGGTAGCCGAAAAGTCCTGGATATATTTAGGGACACCGAAAAAATTCTCGAACCAACACCGCACTCCATCTTTGACCCATCCAGGTAGAAAACTACGAATAACCTTTGTGGTGCCAATGCTAGCTGTTCTTTGAACCTTTCTAAGTATTTTGGTATAGTACGATTTTTTTAATGCTGGCCACCACACAATTGAACTATGCGTGAGAATAGTTTAGTTTAGTTTAGTTTAGTTTAGTTTAGTTTAGTTTAGTTTAGTTTAGTTTAGTTTAGTTTAGTTTAGTTTAGTTTAGTTTAGTTTAGTTTAGTTTAGTTTAGTTTAGTTTAGTTTAGTTTAGTTTAGTTTAGTTTAGTTTAGTTTAGTTTAGTTTAGTTTAGTTTAGTTTAGTTTAGTTTAGTTTAGTTTAGTTTAGTTTAGTTTAGTTTAGTTTAGTTTAGTTTAGTTTAGTTTAGTTTAGTTTAGTTTAGTTTAGTTTAGTTTAGTTTAGTTTAGTTTAGTTTAGTTTAGTTTAGTTTAGTTTAGTTTAGTTTAGTTTAGTTTAGTTTAGTTTAGTTTAGTTTAGTTTAGTTTAGTTTAGTTTAGTTTAGTTTAGTTTAGTTTAGTTTAGTTTAGTTTAGTTTAGTTTAGTTTAGTTTAGTTTAGTTTAGTTTAGTTTAGTTTAGTTTAGTTTAGTTTAGTTTAGTTTAGTTTAGTTTAGTTTAGTTTAGTTTAGTTTAGTTTAGTTTAGTTTAGTTTAGTTTAGTTTAGTTTAGTTTAGTTTAGTTTAGTTTAGTTTAGTTTAGTTTAGTTTAGTTTAGTTTAGTTTAGTTTAGTTTAGTTTAGTTTAGTTTAGTTTAGTTTAGTTTAGTTTAGTTTAGTTTAGTTTAGTTTAGTTTAGTTTAGTTTAGTTTAGTTTAGTTTAGTTTAGTTTAGTTTAGTTTAGTTTAGTTTAGTTTAGTTTAGTTTAGTTTAGTTTAGTTTAGTTTAGTTTAGTTTAGTTTAGTTTAGTTTAGTTTAGTTTAGTTTAGTTTAGTTTAGTTTAGTTTAGTTTAGTTTAGTTTAGTTTAGTTTAGTTTAGTTTAGTTTAGTTTAGTTTAGTTTAGTTTAGTTTAGTTTAGTTTAGTTTAGTTTAGTTTAGTTTAGTTTAGTTTAGTTTATTTATTTAAAAGTGTGTTATCAATTTTTAGACAAAAACTGAATACCTGATGGTTCTATGACCTTAACTTTGATCATTTGAGCAACTGGTTGATTTATCATCAACTTAATTTTTTTTATGTTTTTACTGGTTGGTTTCATTATTTGTACTTGCTATATAGGGCAAGTATTGGTTCCGTGTCATAAAAAAAATTATGAGGTTTTTATCAAAAATAACATTACGATGATAGTGAAGAACAAAAAAGTGATTTTCGTAAGGACGTCCGTCGGTCAATTTGCCTGTGCGTCTGTGCCTCCTGATGTATGTATAGGTACATCGAGCTAGAGCCTTACCGAATGCATGCATTTCCTTCGATTGGAATGGATTTTATGTAATTCCTAAGGGGAAAAATTCGAATTTTTTTCTTAGCTCATCTAGAACGGGTAGCTGTGATTGCAAGTGACCTTACTCAAAATTCCTGTAGCTTCTGATTTAGCTAGAACAGGTCAATTTCATTCTAAGGGCTCATTATCACCTCTAGTCCAGTTTTAATAATACTGTATATACCACCGAAGAGTTGAACAGTCTTTAAATTTTTCCTTTATCCTGAGGTGTTAAAGCGAGTTTTGTCCTTCCCTTGTAATTTTTACCGTAGACAACCCTGTGTTAATATAATTTATTTATTTATATAACTTTTTACGACATGGTCACTTCGGCCTATTTTTTTGGCATTACTTCTTATTGAAACCCCTTCGGAATGCAATGTGTCAATTTTTTCTTACTATACGGCGTGTAAAACTTTTTCTTTTCCCATTTTGGATTAAAATCAATAGCAAATACTGCTCAAACGTTTTAACTAACTCAAATCTACGTAAGAGATTGCGACCCAACTTACTAATTTAACGTGTGCGTCCAATCATGTGAACCAAAAAAAAAAACAACACTTTTTCTTACAGCATAGGCAAAAAAGAGGAAACAAATACCCACTAACTTCCACCCACCTGCCATTTGTTCATGTTTTTTTTTTTTTAACTTAATAACCTTTCTAATTACATACACTTGCAAAAAAATTAATTTCACGTAAAAAAAAAAGAGTCGTCTAATCCAGTGAAGAGCACTGTATAACCACTTATCTCATTAGTGGGCAAAAGGATTGTATCATTGTTTTGCAGTTTGGTATTTCGAAGTTAGTTTAAAAATGTTGCATTTAAAATTTATATAAATAATTTTTGTTTAAGAAAACAAAATCAAAAAAAAAATTTCTTTTTTTATTTTTAACTTTTTGTTCCAAATATGTTTGTAGTAAATCAAACAATTTTTAAAAGTGTTATTTCAACATTTTTTTAGTATCTTATCGTTAACAATATATGTATATATGTATATTATGAAACCATTACTATATATATGCACATTGGCAAAGTCTAGCTACACTATTATAGTTGTTATCTACAAGAAAAACTTCGTACGATCCAGACATGCATATTTTTTTGTTACGTATACGCTGTAGTGCCCTTATAATTTTTTAAACTGTGCTGAATGTGCAGACAAAAATTTTAACGAAAGACTTATCAAATTTTAAAAACATATTTTTGCCCATTCCTCTTTGGGAATATTAAAAAATAAACTGTTAAAAATTTCAGCATTAATTTTAGTTCTTGCTGCCAAAAAGTATCCTACTATCATTTCAATACTAATGCTACTGAGATTTTTCAATCAAACAAGAAACAGCTTTGTATTTGCAGCTTTCCAATAGAGTAACAGGCTACATTCTGTCAACTAGAACCAAATAAATATGGAAGTATTTGTCATTTATTTTATTAATTTATCCAAATTTGTATAGAAGGCAGGGTTTTTTCTGTCCAAGATACATATTAGATATGTGTACTGTGTTTTCTGTCAGCTAACACAAAAATTAATGAGGAAATATTTTTCATTTATTTTTTAATTTTCTCCAAATTGTTATCGAATGATGTTGTACATTATGTGAGCTGTGAAGATTGTGATCGTTTGTAAGAAAGCATTCCTCAAGGAAATCCCTCAATGCGCCCACCATTTCAGCAACCGATAATGCAGGTACCACAACTTGAGAAGTTTTTCAAAATTCAAGGAAGACAATAGACCGAGAGGCAATGAATCCCCCCACACTTGTTCACCGGGCAAGTGATTCGATTTCTGGAAATTGAGGTCAATGAACCAGCTTCCTTTACTTCGTGTTGCTTTTCTAATAAATCTTGTAGTTCAAAACTCTCTGGCTTCTGATGAAAGCGTTCTTCTTTCAAAATGCATTGGAACCTCGCAATGTCTTGGGTACTGAATTTTTCCAATATTTTTTTTTCCATTTTTCTAATCAAATTTTAAACTAATGAATTTTTTGTTAAATTGCAACAGTTCTTCTTTGGTTAAAACAGGATTACCTTGTGGTTATCGGTTGCTGAAATGGTGGGCGCATTGAGGGATTTCCTTGAGGAAGGCTTTCTTACAAACGATCACAATCTTCACAGCTCACATAATGTACAACATTATTCGATAACAATTTGGAGAAAATTAAAAAATAAATGAAAAATATTTCCTCATTAATTTTTGTTCTAGCTGACAGAAAACACAGTACACATATCTAATATGTATCTTGGACGGCCTTCTATACAAATTTGGATAAATTAAAAAAATAAATGACAAATACTTCCATATTTATTTAGTTCTAGCAGACAGAATGTAGCCTGTTACTCTATTGGAAAGCTGCAAATACAAAGCTGTTTCTTGTTTGATTGAAAAATCTCAGTAGCATAAGTATTGAAATGATAGTAGGATACTTTTTGGTAGCTAGAACTAAAATTAATACTGAAATTTTTAACATTTTATTTTTTAATATTCCCAAAGAGGAATGGGCAAAAATATGTTTTTAAAATTTGATAAGCCATTCGTTAAAGTTTTTGTCTGCGCATTCAGCAGTTTAAAACATTAAAAGGGCACTAGAGCGTATACGTAACAAAAAAATATGCATGACTGGATCGCACGAAATTTTTCTTGTAGATAACAACTAGAATAGTGTAGCTAGACTTTGCCGATGTGCATATGTTTATATAGTAATGGTTTCATAATATTCGTATTTACATACAGTCGTGGCCACCTAATTAAGAACGATATTTTTATAAATTTATAAAATGCATAACTTTTGTTTGGGAAATCTGTTGAGGTTGAGTAGTGGTTTTAATAATAGCCCATGAACTACGGTACACTTTGAGTAATGTTTAAAAAAGATAAGCACGAGAATATTAGTAGGAAAAAAATAAACATTAATTTAACTCTTATTTCGTCTGGCAATATAATTAAGAACAGAAACAAAATGTTGTCATAACATTAAAAATCTTTAAAATTTCAATATGTTAATGTGAATATATTGTAGGAAAACCTAAATTCTTTATAATTTCAGACGGTTTGATCTAAAAAATGACTACTTGAATACGCAAACACCTTATTAGCAATCCGTTGAGGATTTTTTGCATCATTATCGTCCTTAAAACAAATTTTATGGGCATGATTTCAAACGAATAAGACTCCATTACATGTTCCTCAATGGCTTTATAAACTTTCTGGTGAATTCGAGCATTTTTTTCTAACTTATCGACCATACTATGACAAGTCAATGCACCCCAAATTAAATTAAGTTTTATCCTGTAGTCTGTACCGTCTTAAGAGTGTATTTTCTATTCAATTTCTTTTTCTGAGGATGTCTTATTTTGTAGGTCAAAAGGAAATTTGATGTAAGAAGCACTTAGAACAAGAAATTGAATCAAAAATACGCTCTTAAGACGGAACAGAGTACGGGATAAAATTTAATTTAATTTGGGGTGCATTGACTTGTCATAGGTCGATAAGTTAGAAAAAAATGCCCGAAATTGACCAGAAAGTTTATAAAGACATTGGGGAACATGTAATGGAGTCTTATTCATTTGAAATCATGCCCATAAAATTTGTTTTAAGAACGACAATGATGCAAAAAATCCTCAACGGATTGCTAAGAAGGTGTTTGCGTATTCAAGGAGTCATTTTTTAGATTAGACCGTCCAAAGCTCGGTCCTAAATTTTGTCGAGAACTTGAGGGGAGACATCAAGGGATGGTTAAAGTAAAAAAAAAACATTTTGATCAAAATGTTCTAAATATTGAGGAAATCTGATAGAGTACACCACTATCAAGATTCCATGCCTTACACGAAAATATGCAAGGAATTTTGTCTTAAATTATAAAGAATTTAGGTTTTCCTACAATAAATTCACATTAACATATTGAAATTTCAAAGATTTTTAATGTTATGACAACATTTTGTTTCTGTTCTTAATTATATTGCCGGACGAAATAAGAGTTAACTTAATGTTTATTTTGTTCCTACTAATATTCTCGTGCTTATCTTTTTTAAACATTACTCAAAGTGTACCGTAGTTCATGGGCTATTATTAAAACCACTACTCAACCTCAACAGATTTTCCAAACAAAAGTTATGAATTTTATAAATTTATAAAAATATCGTTCTTAATTAGGAGGCCACGACTATATGCATATATGAATATTATGAAACCATTACTATATACATATATGCACATCGGCAAAGTCTAGCTACACTCTTCTAGTTGCTAGCTACAAAAAAAGTTCGTGCGATCCAGTCACGCATATTTTTTTGTTACGTATACGCTCTAGTGCCCTTTTAATTTTTTAAACTTTTCTGAATGCGCAGACAAAAATTTTAACGAATGGCTTATCAAATTTTAAAAACATATTTTTGCCCATTCCTCTTTGGGAATATTAAAAAATAAAATGTTAAAAATTTCAGCATTAATTTTAGTTCTATCTGCCAAAAAGTATCCTACTATCATTTCAATACTAATGCAACAAGAAACAACTTTGTATTTGCAGCTCTCTAATAGAGTAACAGGCTACATTCTGTCTGCTAGAACCAAATAAATATGGAAGTATTTGTCATTTACTTTCTGTCCAAGATACATATTAGATATGTGTACTGTGTTTTCTGTCAGCTAGAATAAAAATTAATGAGGAAATATTTTTCATTTATTTTTTAATTTTCTCCAAATTTTTATCGAATGATGTTGTACATTATGTGAGCTGTGAAGTTTGTGATCGTTTGCAAGAAAGCCTTCCTCAAGGAAATCCCTCAATGCGCCCACCATTTCAGCAACCGATAATGTAGGTAACACAACTTGAGCAGTTTTTCAAAATTCAAGGAAGACAATAGACCGAGTTTTGCAGTTTGGTATTTCGAAGTTAGTTTAAAAATGTTGCATTTAATATTTATATAAATAATTTTTGTTTAAGAAAACAAAATCAAAGAGACAAATTTTTTTTTTTATTTTTAACTTTTTTTTACAAATATGTTTGTAGTAAATCAAACAAATTTTAAAAGTGCTACTTCAACATTTTTTTAGTATTTTATCGTTAACAATATATGGATATTATAAACACATTACTATATGTATGCACATCGGCAAAGTCTAGCTACACTATTCTAGTTGTTATCTACAAGAAAAAGTTCGTGCGATGCAGTCATGCATATTTTTTTGTTACGTATACGCTCTAGTGCCCTTTTAATGTTTTAAACTGCTGAATGCGCAGACAAAAACTTCAACGAATGGCTTATCAAATTTTAAAAACATATTTTTGCCCACTCCTCTTTGTTAATATTAAAAAATAAAATGTTACAAATTCCAGCATTAATTTTAGTTATAGCTGCCAAAAAGTATCCTACTATCATTTCAATACTAATGCTACTGAGATTTTTCAATCAAACAAGAAACAACTTTGTATTTGCAGCTTTCTAATAGAGTAACAGGCTACATTCTGTCAGCTAGAACCAAATAAATATGGAAGTATTTGTCATTTATTTTTTAATTTATCCAAATTTGTATAGAAGGCAGGGTACTTTTTGTCCAAGATACATATTAGATATGTGTACTGTGTTTTCTGTCAGCTAGAACAAAAATTAATGAGGAAATATTTTTCATTTATTTTTTAATTTTCTCCAAATTTTTATCGAATGATGTTATACATTATGTGAGCTGTGAAGATTGTGATCGCTTGCAAGAAAACCTTCCTCAAGGAAATCCCTCAATGCGCCCACCATTTCAGCAACTGATAATGTAGGTACCACACCTTGAGAAGTTTTTCAAAATTCAAGGAAGACAATAGACCGAGAGGCAACGACTCCCCCCACACTTGTTCACCGGGCAAGTGATTCGATTTCTGGAAATTGTGGTCAATGAACCAGCTTCCTTTACTTCGTGTTGTTTTTCTAACAAATCTTGTAGTTCAAAACTCTGTGGCTTCTGATGAAAGCGTCCTTCTTTCAAAATGCATTAGAACCTCGCAATGTCTTAGGTACTGAATTTTTCCAATATTTTTTTTTCCATTTTTCTTATCAAATTTTAAATTAATAATTTTTTTGTTAAATTGCAAAAGTTCTTGTTTGGTCTTTTATTTCTTAGAATGTGCCTTGTAGTCTAAGAGCAAACGACTTAAAACATCAAGTCATTTGGGTAATGTTGGAACCCATACCTTGTGGTTATCGGTTGCTGAAATGGTGTGTGCATTGAGGGATTTCCTTGAGGAAGGATTTCTTCCAAACGATCACAATCTTCACAGCTCACATAATGAACAACATCATTCGATAAAAATTTGGAGAAAATTAAAAAATAAATGAAAAATATTTCCTCATTAATTTTTGTTCTAGCTGACAGAAAACACAGTACACATATCTAATATGTATCTTGGACAAAAAGTACCCTGCCTTCTATACAAATTTGGATAAATTAAAAAATAAATGACAAATACTTCCATATTTATTTGGTTCTAGCTGACAGAATGTAGCCTGTTACTCTATTAGAAAGCTGCAAATACAAAGTTGTTTCTTGTTTGATTGAAAAATCTCAGTAGCATTAGTATTGAAATGATAGTAGGATACTTTTTGGCAGCTATAACTAAAATTAATGCTGGAATTTGTAACATTTTATTTTTTAATATTAACAAAGAGGAGTGGGCAAAAATATGTTTTTAAAATTTGATAAGCCATTCGTTGAAGTTTTTGTCTGCGCATTCAGCAGTTTAAAACATTAAAAGGGCACTAGAGCGTATACGTAACAAAAAAATATGCATGACTGCATCGCACGAACTTTTTCTTGTAGATAACAACTAGAATAGTGTAGCTAGACTTTGCCGATGTGCATATGTTTATATAGTAATGGTTTCATAATATTCGTATTTACATACAGTCGTGGCCACCTAATTAAGAACGATATTTTTATAAATTTATAAAATGCATAACTTTTGTTTGGGAAATCTGTTGAGGTTGAGTAGTGGTTTTAATAATAGCCCATGAACTACGGTACACTTTGAGTAATGTTTAAAAAAGATAAGCACGAGAATATTAGTAGGAACAAAATAAACATTAATTTAACTCTTATTTCGTCTGGCAATATAATTAAGAACAGACACAAAATGTTGTCATAACATTAAAAATCTTTGAAATTTCAATATGTTAATGTGAATATATTGTAGGAAAACCTTAATTCTTTATAATTTCAGACAAAATTCCTTGCATATTTTAGCGTAAGGCATGGAATCTTGATAGTGGTGTACTCTATCAGATTTCCTCAATATTTAGACCATTCTGATCAAAATGTTTTTTTTTTTTATTTTAACCATCCCTTGATGTCTCCCCTCAAGTTCTCGAAAGAATTTAAAGCCCGAGCTTTGGACGGTCTAATCTAAAAAATGACTTCTTGACTACGCAAACACCTTCTTAGAAATCCGTTGAGGACTTCTTGGATCATTATCGTCCTTAAAAACACGCACACATGAAGTTGACGAAGAATCCGTTAATTCAGCAGTTGAAGAGGTAATGCAAGGACGATTGTCTTATAGAAAAGCCGCATCGAAATACAATATCAAAACTTCAACTTTACAAAGCAGAGTAAAGAAATTGAAAGATGGCATCAAGCCTCGTTATTTTCAGTTCAAATACACAAGTTTGCAAGTCTTCTCATTGGAAGAAGAGGAGCGCTTAAATGAGTACGTGATTAACTGCTGCAAGATGCATTATGGGCTCACGACGGTACAAATTCGGAAATATGCTTATGAATATGCAAAAGCATTGATGGCTGGTTTAGAGTGGATGCGTAAATGCAGGGAACGAAATACAAATCTAAGTTTGCGAAAGCCAGAAAATACCAGCGCTGCACGGTCTTTCGCTTTCAATAAAACTGCAATTAGAGAGTTCTACAATAATTTGGCTGAAGTCTTGCAGCGACATAATTTTACTGCGGACAGAGTGTTTAACTTTGATGAGTCGGGTGTATCTACTGTTTTAGATACTCCTAAAGTTTTGGCTCCTAAATCACAGAAACAAGTAGGACAAATCGTTTCATCGGAGAGAGGCGAACTTGTTACTTTTGGTGGTATTATTTCTGCAAGCGGAAATACTATTCCACCGCTATTTGTATTTCCACGTGTGCACTACGAAGACCATTTTCTTGAAGGTGCACCTGAAGGAAGCATCGGGGCTGCAAATAGGAGTGGTTGAATAAATACTGATATATTTGTGTCAGTATTAAAACATATCCAAAAGCACACACTGAGCTCTGAGGATCATCCGATTTTATTATTATGTGATAATCATGAAAGTCACATCAGCTTACAACCTATAACGTATGCTCGAGATAATGGAATAACTTTTGGGTCTTTTCCCCCTCACACAAGCCATTGCTTGCAACCGTTAGATGTTGCAGTTTTTGGGCCTTTTAAGTCAAAGCTGAAAAAAGCGTTCATTAATTGGCATATGACGAATCCAGGAAAGACAATCAGCATTTACAATATTCCCAAACTCGTTAAACTTGCATATTTAGAATCTTTTATAGCGAAAAATATAACAAGTGGATTTTCAAAGCCAGGTATATGGCCATTCAACGAAATGGCATTTAGCGATGAAGATTTCGCTCCCATTGACATGTATGCTGCAAATATTTCTGAAAATATCCCAACAAACCCAGACACAAGTTTTGCCGAACTGGAGCCACAACCAAATATTTGTGTTCCATCGAATGATATAAATCCGCTTCTGTCTTCTAATGCTACCCGGCAGCGCTCGCCTACGTCCTTGCTTCAAAATCTTCAAAAAATTGTCAACGAAATTTGTGAACCATCCACTTCTTCAGCTGTGACTCAGCCTGAACCAACTACTTGCAAACCATCCACTTCTAGATCTGAGGACCAACCTGAACCAAATTTTTGCGAATCTTCCATTTCTACAGCTGAGACTCAACCGGATCCGACTACTATTGTTCCCATAACACCAGAAGCCATAAGACCATATCCTTAAGTTGTTAGAAACAGAAAATCTAATAAAGGAAGAAAACCAGGTAAATAGGTATATACATAGATACACATAGTATATACATAGATACACCCGAAAAAAACGAAATTGAAGAAAGATTTAGACAGAAAGAATTGAAAAAGGCAGAACAAGAGCGAAAAGCCAGAGCCAAACAAATTAAACGTAATTTGGTGGATCTTGATTCAATTCAAAGGAAAAAGAAAATAAAAAAAGTAGAAATTGATGAAGATTCAGAGGAATCTGATGGATCGGAAATAAGCTTCCGAGAAAGCTCTACTTCACCTTTTGACTTCGAAAGTGATGAAGATGATTACAATACCAACACAGATGTTGCGGTTATACCCTAGAATATCAAAGATAATTGCTTTATTCTGGCAAAATTTGAAAAAAAATCTTTTGTTGTCTATTACGTTGGAAAAGTACTCAGTCATTATTCACCAACCGAGCTGAAAGTGTCGTATGATCGCAAAATAAGCTACTTAAAGTTCCTATATAACTTGTCAAAGACTAATAACAAAGATCTCATTTATTTTGTAAAAGTTAAAATTACGAACAAAGATGAATTTAAGTTTGTTATGAGTCAAGTTTAATAATAAAGTAAGTTTAAGGATTAATATATTTGTTTTTGAATAAGAACTAGCAATAAAATAGACTTTTTAAATACCCTGTATGAGTCTTCCCCATGTTGTACGAAAGTACCCCACACCTTCTGTCCGAAAGTACCCCACAGGTCGGGTGCATTCATACAAATATCTTATCTTAGAAAAATTTCTATAGCTCCTTAACCCTTAAACATATCAGTTTTTATCCGGGGTATTATCACTTCAATTATTTTTTTGAAAATATATCATGATGCTCTATCATTTTCCTTACTTCTAAACACCTTGATTTTGATGATCCGACTAGTAGAACTCAAGTTATAAGCTTCATGATATGTTTTCAAAAAATTCATTGAAGTGATAAAACTCCTGATAAAATGTTTAGAAAATCTACATTTTCAACCTCCCTCTCCCACCACTTCGTGAAGGGTATGAGCAGGCAGACAAGGTAATCCTGTTTCAACCCTTCCAGAGCTATATATGTATTGGTATGGGTTCCAACATTACACAAATAATTTGATTTATTATGTCGTTGGCTCTTAGACTACAAGGCACATTCAAAGAAATTAAAGACAAAAGAAGAACTTTTGCAATTTAACATAAAATTCATTAATTTAAAATTTGATAAGAAAAATGGAAAAAAAAAATATTGGAAAAATTCAGTACACAAGACATTGCGATTCCAATACATTTTGAAAGAAGGACGCTTTCATCTGAAACCAGAGAGTTTTGAACTACAAGATTTATTAGAAAAGCAACACGAAGTAAAGGAAGCTGGTTCATTCACCACAATTTCCAGAAATCGAATCACTTGCCCGGTGAACAAGTGTGGGGGAGTATAGGAGTGACATCGCTAATGTCACACTTTCTGCGCGAGCACAATGAACATTTGTTTATTGAATGCATGAATGCTTTATTTTTTGTATGCTTGTAGACGTTCGATTTTCCTTTTCAACGTGTAGCCACAAAGCTTAACAAAGAAAATTTCAAAAACTTATTCATTTTGGAACACCCTATAGGAATCTTTAACTACCATAAAATTTCACAGACTGAAATGCAATAGCTAATGTTAAAAAAAAAAGATTTTTGAGAAAAAACTTTAATTTCCAGTTTTTTTATTTATAATTTCTTCTGAAACTGAGCGACGCCCCGCTTATTCAACTGATTTTCGTTTCTTCACTTAGAAATCAAAAACATTTATTTTTTAATTATTTTTTTTTTACTCTGGCAATTCTCCAAAAAATTTTAACCCACAAGGGAGCCATAAATTAATACACTCCCCTCTGACAATACACGTTCCAATCATTACGTACCAATCGATCGATTTCTGGTGTAACTGGCATGTTGGACGATCGCGAACATCACTCGGTCGAATTCCTGCAATCGAAACACAACACAACAAAATATTGCATTTGGAAAAAGTGTTTTATCACTGTGATGATCAGGGGGAATTATGTCAAACAAGGACAAGGTATCGTGTTCATTTTGTACGTCAAGCCATGTAACACAGAGACCTTTCCATAGTGACATGACAAATCAACCGAGCGAGAATATGCTTCTCTTCTTATGACCATCATCATCATCAGTAGTGCATGATGATGCGACGACGACAATCGAGGCCAACTCCTCGCTGTATACCCAAACCAACCCAGATAAAGTCCTGCCATTGAGCACTTAGTAAACATGTCTGGGCTGGCAATAAGATATGAATCGGTTGTGCACATACAGAATGCGCTTTTTTGTTGTCTTTTTCTGCTGCAACTCCAGCTCCATCTCTAAATAGGGCCTTCTGCTGATGGTTCCTTAATGTGAATCAAATCGAATCTCATTACCGAACAAAATTAATATTTTTTTTCAGTTTTTCCTGTTCGTCCTCCTCGATGATCTGCCTTCAAGGAGTGATGCGCCCCTCACTAATAAAAACATCCGCACTCAAATGGTCGCTGGAAGCATCACTAAAATGACAATAAATTACCAGATCGGTCTGGTCTGGTCGGTGTATCTATAGAAAGCTTTCAGAGAGTACTGTCACAGCTAATGTGATTTATTTCAATATTATTAACCAGAAATCGATCCATTGGATTCGGCCCAAAAAGGCGGGAAGTGATGATGGCGATTGCGATTTCTTCCAAGACTAGATGTACATACATATACGATTGAGTATAAGAGAGTGAGTGCGCCCCACTGTGCACATTTACACTCCTTGATTTCCTTGGCGAGGAATTTACTGTGCTGTGCTGGATGGTGCTCCTTTGTATTCAGCTCATTGATGGCGATGGCTATAAAACATTACAAGTACCATTTTGTATAATAATAAATATATATTTAACGTTTTATGGCAGACAGTTGTTGAGTGTGCATCCTTAATGTGACGACCGACATCGCAGAGATGTACCTACGTGTACTTTCATAACAACAATGCAAACTGCACAGTTTTTTGTTTTTAAAACAAAATCAAAGCAAAACAACAAAATATTTTTTTGTAGACAACAACAACCCACACAATCTAAAGACATAAAATACCAAGAAGCATCCTGGCAGCATAAAAGTTAAAAAACGAAGCGATTTTAAAATAGTACTTGACAGCAATGCCAGATGTAAGGATATAAAGACTTGTTTTAATTTTGGAAACCTATAACGAGGTTGGAAAGAAATTGTTGACTATTTTTAGCTGTACTCACACATAATATTTTGTATTTACGATAAAGGCTCAATATTCCACTAAGAGCTGAAGAACAATTTACATTTTACATTTCAGTTTATGTACCAAATGAAACCCACCCTCAATGTAGGGTTGCTATGCGTCCTCTTTTTGGAGGACATGTCCTCTTTTTAGCACTGGCGCGGAACGTCCTCCAACGTTTAAGGAAATTGTACTCTTTTTTCCCCTAACAAGTAATTACGAAAATTAAAAAAGTCATCGAACTCTGAATTTAAAAGAAAAAAATTATTTTGACTCCCGTCAACCCCTCAACCCTCTAAATTTAGTTGAATGCGCCCATTTGTTCGACTTCTGTTATTTGTTTTGTTTTTCCCCCTTTCACCAAGAAAATAGCTACATAGACCTACTTTTTGTTAAAGTGTGAAATAAACATGTTTTCGTAGTTAAACCTTAAGTTGCAAAATATCAAACTTTATTTTATTTGGTGGTTCAATTTATTTACTCTAATATTGTTTACAAGATCATTTTAAAACCATGCCAAAAAGAAAGTGCTTATTATGATGAGCCTTCATTTAGAAAACGAAGAAATGATTCCGAAGCAGATTGCACAGTTTGTAACTCCAAGATTTCCATTGCACGCAAAGGAAAATACGATCAAGGACCCCATAACATCTCAAATGCACTTAAATAACTGAAGATCGGGTACATAAAGAGTTTTGGAAGCTTTCCTTTTAAACAAGTCAACACAAAACATATCCAGGCTGCCGAGGCAATAGTTTCGTTTCACACTGGTTTGTCATCCTCATCAGCAATCGTTTAATTCTCTCAATTTTACCACTGAGTCTGAGTTAAACAAAAAAATGTTTTTTGAATCGGATTTGGGTAAAGGAATCTCATGCGTAAGGACATAGGCCACTGCCATAGTCAGCAGTGTAATCGCTCCCCTGATGTCTATCTCTAAATCAGTGGCGGATCCAGACGGAGGGTCATAGGGGTCAAACGCCAGAGAGAAAAATAAAAACATTTAAACTTCAAGAAAACAAATTCTTTTAAAGTAGGTAGACATACTTAAAAGAAAAAGAACTGTGGAAGTAGATTTTTCTATTCAAATAGTGGATGTCCAAATGGATTCTCATTACCAAAATGCAAAGTGTACATTCCGAAAAAACCAATTGTGTGTTCCAGCCAACCAGAACCTCACGAATTTTGTATTTATACATTAGAAACTTAAATTTTTAAAAATTAAATTTGAATTTTAGAGGTAAAGTAGTTCTTAAAAATAACCGGAATTAAATATTTCAAATTTCACTTTTCAAATAATCTTACCTTTATTTATCTGAAAATTTTCTCAATAATAAACTAACAAATATTCAATCTGAACATAAATATAAAAAGGACTTTATAAAATTTTCTTTTTAATTAATTTAATGTTCGTGGACCTAGTTTTTGTTTTCTTTTTGTCCTCTTTTTTAAGGTAGATGATGTGCTCCAAAGTCCGGGTTTTTAAAACTTTTTGCCCTAGGTTAGCATAGACAGCCATGGCAACCCTACCTCAATGAGTACAATTTATGTTGTCAGTCAAATTTATCACTTGTATTGAATACAGGCAATATTGACTCAACACATAGCTATAGACCAGTTACAGTGGCATATGTAATGACTAATTACTAAATAAATTAAGAGATAGACAGCAAGCACCGTGTGTTCATTCAATACGATTGTAGCAGCGTTTACTCATCACACAAAGTTATGTGCTGAGTTCACAGGGTTGTCAGATTGTGCGATTTATCGCCAAATGTGCGATTTGAAGTTTCATTTGGCGACACGAAAATCGGTTTGGCGATGTACCCCAAAAAAGGCGATATATTTAGTTTTTGGCGATTTAATTATTTTGAATCGAAATTCTAATATTCTTTTCTCAAATGTTCACTCTAACCCTACATTTTTTTCATCGCTATTTGCGCTGAACGCACCCCAAAACTGAAATTCGATTTCGCTTCTATCCCTAAAATAAATGACATATGTGTGTCAAAACAAACAACTTTATTAGTTAACCAAATCAAAGAAAGGTGGGTTAGCACATTGCAAAATTTGCGACTACGATATACCTACGTTCGCTCAAAACTGATTTAGAACCAAAGGCTATAAAAAGGATCCCATTGATAAAATACTATGGATACATATGTATGTACATCGAATATATTGAAGAGGACTAAGTACAAAAGAGTATTTATTTTTTAATTTTAAGTTTTTATGTAGAATTATTATTTAGTTTGTTTTCTTTATTTATTTTTTGTTAAATATGATTTGTTTTGATATCAAAACTACAAATAGTAATTTTTTTTTTTTCATTTTTAAATTTGGTGATTTTTTTTTGGCGATTTAAATTTTAATTTTGGCGATTTCGCTTTTTAAAACCTGACAACCCTAGAGTTCAATGTGTATCCACCTTCAACGTTATAGCTGCAAAAACAAGGATTTTCTTGTTGTTCTAACAGAAATTGCTTGGAAGTATCCCCCAGGAAATCATAAAGAACTTGATTGAGTTAATGCCTGGTAGTTCTCAAGCACCAGTTATCAAAAATAGTGGCTTCACAACAAAATATTGGAAAACAACTACAGAATTTAATTATGTGCTTTAGTTTTGTTGCAATTGCTTTTAATAATTTTTAATTTTGTATTTTCTTTACTGTGTAACTAATGTATTTTTTTTTCTTTGCGATTGAAGAGCTTTTGTATAACTACATTAACCAAATAAAATTCATTTAAATATATTCAAGTTTAAAAATATACTTAAGCAAAATGTAACCAAGTGAAATTAAGTGCTTTTGTTTTGTCCGACACTGTAAATAAGTAATAAGTACATGAAGCGTGTACCCATTACATAAAAAAAGAAAAAGCACATAAAATAAGGAAATAAAGGTTATTTTTACTCATTGCATATTTATGTAATGAGTACGTATTTATGTAATGGGAACATAGTACTTATGCAATGAGCACATGTTTTATTTTTAATTTATTATTTATGTTATGAGTACATTGAATACCACCGATAAACTTTATTCAACACATAATCATACACTCACCACAGATAACAAAGGGATATTTATGTTATGAGTCATTGGAGAATGTATTTTTATAGAACGAGTGCATAAAATATACAATTAAGCTGTACTCACTCCATAACCCGTACCCATTTTTTTATTAAGTCCATTAAACATTAATATTTATTTAATGAATACAAAGAGAGGTGCAACGTTACTTTATTTATTATATAGTGTTATGCGATGAGTATAACCAACGTGTAGCCATTCAATCCTAATGAAGTAAAATTTACTAATCAGAAGAGGTTATTTGTTAGGACCAATTACTGAAACTAACTGACCTTTTATCACAAGTCGGTGGCCTTTCGAATAATACACTTGTTTTGCGAATATCCCATAAATAATGTGCCAAAAATAGTTGGTGACCCTGAAAAACTATAACCATTGATTACAAATTTCCTATGGCTGACCAATTTCTGAAACTAGTTGTTCTTTTTTGACCAATTACTGACCTTTAAGATGGCACACTTTTTTTGCGAATATCCCATATATGAGGTGCTAAAGGTTAGGAGCCCACAAAATATGCCATTTAAACGCTCATACATCCACTCCCAAAATTTGCTGTGGGCTCTTAGACTATCACTGTGAAGATAACAGGGCAGAATGAAATTTTGTTTTCAAATAAAGGACTTCAAAATTTGGAACTAGAATATTTCTTGAAATGCAAAATAAACTCCAAACTTATAACCTTACTGCAAATTCCGAGCATGCTTAGTTCTCAAGATACACTATATATGTCACTCGATTACACCCAATATTTGATGAACTGCAATATCGGAAACAAAAATGCAAACAAAATGCAAAAACAAACTGCACATTACTGCGTTAGTCCCGTTACTCTAGCTGAAAGTTGCTCTACCATCTTCACATGCGTAAAAACAAGTAGTATATAAAATCTGAAATTATTAATTGCTATAATTGCCAAAATTCCAGCTATAACAGAATTTCAAAGTTCTTGGAGCGGTTTTTAAACAAATTAACATTTTGATTTTTTTGTTTTGATCAGGAAAACATTTTTTTTTTGAAATTTTGATATGCAATGTGAGTTATGTCTTTTAGAAGCATTTTCAAAAAAAAAAATATTTAAATTGGTTTATCAAATAATGAAAAAGTCTAAAATATGAAAAGTGGTGATATAAGGAAAGTATACTGTACCGTTATTTTTGGGCTTAAAACAATCAAAAATGTGTCGGCATATTACCTACAAAAAAAAAAAAACCGTATAGGAACCAAGTTTGAAGAAAATTCATTCAGTCGTTTCAGCAGAAATGTGAAAAGAGTTCAAATGAAAAAGCATTTGTTCTTTTAGTCAAAGCTGGACGAAATGCACTTTTCCTATTAAAAGATCTTTTATAAATCCTTCTTTATAAAAGTAAGCTTGACACAACACATATTTTTCAATTCCTCCATTAGAAAGTATCCACAAGCACACATTCTCGCCAAAATTAAACATACATACAGTACGTGCTCGATTAACGCAACTCTCTATTCACGCAACTCCTCGATTTTCGCAACAGCTGAATTTATATCACTGTTGACGCAGTAATCGCAAATCTTCAAAAAAATTGACTCGATAATTGCAACTTTGCATGTCTTTGTTTACTCAGGCTCTTGGTTATGTTTATTTTTGTCTGTTGCGTTACATTTTGTCTTGGCAGTTATTTTACCGCTACTTTTGAGTAACAGTGAAATTTTAGACAAAATTAATAAAGTAGCTTCAAGTAAATCATTATGCCGTGAGTAAAATGTTTATAAATCTACAGTCAGCAGAATAAAACGAAAAGAGGGTGCAATAAGAAAGTTTGTTTCTAATGCTGAATATGGACCCGGAAAGAGGACTACATTAGAAGGTGACCCTTGTTTTAAATAGTTGCGATAATCGAGAATGTACTGTATCTCGTTGAAAAGGAAAATCGAAAGTCTACCAGCATAAAAAACAAGCATTCATGCATTCAAAAAACAAATAGGTGTTCATTGTGATCGCACAGAAAATGTGACATTAGCGATGTCACAGCGATGTGGATTTTCGAATATGGAAACACTGTATTTGTCTTGGCCATTATTGCCACCCACAACTAAAACGCTTACCACGTTGACAATACATGTATATTCAAACGAGGCACCGTTTTTTAAACACCATCACCAAGAGAATGGTTGTTATGTTCGGTATAACAACTGTCATGGGCAAGTCATAAAGTAAATCCTTAAAAAGGAGCAATTTTTTATCGTTATCATCAGAATGGATGAGAACTGTTGTGGTAAGAACAATGGAGATGGTGTTTGACTGTACAATAGGTTATATGTGTTAGTGTTCAAGTGAATCCTATGACAATAAACAAAGCAGTCATTACTTTTTAACGGTCCGTTGGAAGCTGTACATAAATATCAGAGTGCGCTATAGTGCCACTCCTAGCGTAAGGAATATAACTGTACATAAAATGCAACAAACGATGCAAATTGTCCTGGGTGGTGGAATCTTCAAACCATCGAAACGGAAATGGGCATAATAGTCGCGGAGATTATCCTGATCTTATTTTTGTTTTATATACAAAAAATGTACGTTGCACATTCTTATGGTTGGACTGGTATATAAACATCAGGTCACTGGGTTTTATTATGGAAATCCTTGCGGCACGGTCGGGTTAAATGTGTGTTGGTTGCGAAAATGATGGGAGAGTGGGAAATGAAAAATTCAAAGTTAAATGTAGGTAGGTATATAGTGTTGCAGTAAATAAAGTGCAAGTTTTTAAATCGTTGGAGACTTTTTCAAATAAACGAACCGGAAAAGTTATTTGAATGACGTGGCGTGACTTCTAGCTCTTAAATTTTGAAATGATTGCTTTTAAAAATCATTTTATAAGAAATTTCAAAAGGAATTGAAATTCAGGGCTAGTTTTTTAAATTAAGTTATATCTACCTACAAAAACAGTATTGTAGTTTTCGAAGGTTTTAAAATGTTTCTCGAGAACAAAATTATAGATGAGTTTAAAGGAATAACTTGGATGATGAATGCCAACAATTCCGTGCACCCAACCTTGGAGTCTGAGAGCTGGTGAAAATTTACTCAAAGTATTTTATAGCGCTCCAAATTTTGTGGATACCTATGTCATTTGTATTAGTGCAAACTACATTCCATCATAAGTCCAGCAGCGATGTCGCCGCCCCCACACCTTCAAAATGCGTCAAACAAAATAAGCTCGCCAAAAAGAGCTTAATACCACTACTAATGCCTTGTACCTATAATAATTACAATTTTTGAAAGTGTATTTTGAAGTTGTTGGGCCTGCGACATCGCTGCCAGACCGATGGAATGTAGTTTGCACTGATACAAATGATATGTCCACAAAATTTGGAGGATTATAAAACACTTTGAGTAAATGTTCACCGTTCTCGGACAATAATATTGGTATGCGGCTAGCGATAGACAAACTTAAAAGTCGTACAAGGCTGCTGGTACGGATGGCTTACCAGGCAAACTATTAAAATTAGTGGGAGATAAATTGATTAAGAGCCAAACACCAATTCAGTGTTGCCGCTATGCGACTTTAGTCGGATTTTGAGCCTTTTTTCTGCCCCATGCCACCATGATAAGACCTTTTGAAAAAGTGTCTATTTTGACCCTTTTTTTGAAATCTAGCGACTAGTTCTCTTTTTGGTTAATAAAAATTTTCCTTCCAATAACAGTAAGACAGAATTTTAATCTGTAAAACGTAATCAAGTTAATGGGCCTTACCAATAATTATATTTAGTAAGGACTTAAATATTCCAGTAAATTAACCTTATTTGTATTGATCACAAATAATGTACTATTTAAAGAATGTTTAATTTTTTATGAAGTCAATCCCATATTTGATTCACTATTTAGAGTTAACATTAATATTAAGGTCGTACCATCTATGGCTCATTTTACAGAAATATTTTAGTCGTCACTAAATTTGATTATTGGTTAGACCCAATATGTGTTTGGTTCGTCTCGATCGTGTTCGCTCAGTTAAATCAAAAATGTTATCTACTTACAGGGATATTAATGAAAGAAAGCTTGCAGTATTGAGGTACTTTAATCCTCAAGTAATTAAATTTGGTGAAGAGCTTGATTATAACGATCTAGTGTCAGAGTATCACAATATCAACACCTTATAATTTACCCTGAAAAAGTCATTTATAAGAGTAAAGCGTTTCACCGAGTTCAAAATACATGAAAAAGGTATTGAAAATATTCTTAAATTAGCAAAATTAAAGGAGTTTTTGCATAAGATCGGGGCTATGAGAAACCCCCTTGCAGAATTTATATTTATTCTAATTTATACTCCTTTGTAAACAAAATACTCACGCTTCCACACACAGAATTTAGTGTTATCTAAGGGCCAGTTTCACAGTGAAAGGAGTGGCACTTAAGTGCGCAACATAGGATACAAAATGCCAAATTTCGCAGTGCACATCTACCTGAATAAATTGCACTTCAGTTACTCGAGTTGGCCACTTAAGTGTTCGCTCAGACTGGGAAAATTACATGCAAAACTTAAGTGCAACTTATTCCGGTAAGTGTTCAATGTAAGATGATGTGGAATCACCACAATTTCCAGAGTTCTCAGAATCTCAGCTATTGGTACCTCGCCTTAATTGCAGCAGCTGGGAAATTCAACAGTGTCCCAACCAGAGGCCCCCAAGAGAAAACAACAAACTAAATCTTACATAAAATAAAATCTGTTCCTAAAAACGCAAGGCTCTCGTTGTGAACCCCACAAAACTGTAGTTGTTTCAATACATTTGGTCAAAATTCTCCACTTCTGTTTTATGATACCAAAAGCGCATTCAATTACTATACTCGCGCATTTGATAGACGATCGTTGTAACGCGTTTCCTCATAATGTACCGTTTAAGTGGATAGGCTTCATCAGCTAGTAATACCAATGGTAGAACAGTATTTGTATTTGGTAAATATCTTGAAATATTATAATGCCCAGTTGCAAAGTGATGACACAACGTGGAGGAGGCAAACGTACCACCATCGCTTTGTTGTCCATATGCTCCCACCTCAATAAATACAAATTTATAAACCGCTTATAAAACGATGGAAAAAACCCCATACAGTTAGGAAATCTCCACTTTGAGCAATATAATTCAGCATTTTTTGCAGCATTTCGTTGGTTGGCATCGGCATATGGTGAGATACTAGACTGTAAAAAATTGCATTGCAAGTTTCTCTGACAATTCTTCCAATCGCACTGTCTGAAACTCTGAACGAAAATGCCAAAGATCGAAAAGATTCTCCAGTTGCAAGGAACCTGAAACAAATAACCAGCACGTTAATAAAATGTTTTAAGTACCTAACAAGTGTACATTAAAATTAAATTTATTATTTATCTTACCGCAAAGTTATTGCGAGTCTTTCCATCGGTGATATACTTTCGCGAAAGTTTATCTTCTGTTTTATTATCAATGGTTCGATTGACTTTAAAATATATTGAAATGTTCCATAACTCATTCTAAAATATTCAAAAAATTCCATGGGCTGTAATTTTTAATCTTCAAAAAGGTGGTGGTATTCAACCAGTTGTTTGTTGTGCACAAAAATCGGATTAACCCACACACAGCGGCGTCTTTGACGTCGAGGAAATAAATGTTGGTTCGAATTTTCTAAAATGTATATTTATTCGAAATCTGCCATTTTTACAAAAATACGTTAATTTTCTAAAGTTTCGCGACATTCATCCGAATAGCTCCGACCCAAAATCGGCCGATTATTCGGATTCAGTGTACGCGAACATTAAGAAAAAAATTTTAAAACATAGACTTTGTAGTCACTAGTGTGTGGAAACATTCAATGCAATGCTCTCAGCAGCAAATAATTCTGAAAAACAAGATCTAGATCTTTTGAAACCTTCGGTCTTCGGAGAAGTTTATAAAAAATTATCGTAGGAAATAACAACAAGTAATGTTTTTTCCATCGTAAAAGTAATCAAAAAATCGGTAAAAATTTAAATATGTATTAATAAAAGCCAAACATGTTTGCATTATAAATAATGCGCAATAATTCCTAAAAATTAACTTAATATTTTTATTTTAAAAGAAGAAGACGAATAGAATGTAAATTTATTTATTTAACTGAACACTGATCTCCATATTTTAGCTTATACTTAAGGTAACTTACATAACTTATTTATTTATTTAAAAAAAATGTGACACTGAAATATAAAAAGCAACAACAATTATCTATTCCTTTACGAATTAATTTTTGTTAAAACTAAATTTGAAAGAGTAAGAACCTATTTATTTTGTATTGGTTATTATTTTTAATAAAAAAAAAACCCTAAATATGTTATTTTTCGCAATTTATGCGCATTACCTCTAATTTGACTATACATATATTAAATAATTTTAAAATGCGACTTTATTCCCGTCACCCCTTTTTTGCTACCTTTTCAAATATCTTAGCGGCAACCCTGCACCAACGTATCTGCAAATTTAGTTTGACGAAAGTATGCCCGATGAATGGAACCTTGGTATGGTCCTTAAAAAAGGAGGTTTTCTGAAATGCACTGATGAATTAGTCTCCTAAACATCGCTTATAAAATCTTGTCGTCTAGCCTGATGCTTGACTGCTTGAAACTTTTTGTAAGCGATCTGATCGGTGGATTTAGGCTAGGCAAGTCAGTCGTCGATCATTATCGTCGTCGACGGCGGCTGACTTTAAATTTTAGAAAAAAAAACAGGAATTCCTGATCGATGACCACCACCTTCTTATCGATTTTAAAGTCGCGTTTCATAGCGTAAATAGGGTAAATCGGTAAGAGAAAAAGTTGAGAAAGTTCTGAGGCAAGGCGACAGGCGTTATGATGCAACCTTTTTAATATCGTTCTAGAATAAATTGTATCGTTCTTGAATAATGCATAAGTCAACACCATGGGGTACAATTTATCAAAAGTCCGTTAAATTACTTCCGTATGCAGACGACTCTATGTCGTTGTCGGCATAACTTAGCAAGCTGGAGACTGGCGCATTGGCGAGCATTGAATGGGAGGCAGCTAAAAAAGAATTGGCGGTTAATGAGGACAAGATGAAGTATGTGCTGTCATCGAGAAATGACTCGTAACAGCGGCGACCCCGGCAAAATATCACGATGAACAGATATAACTTCGAAGTTGTTAAGGTCTACCTGATGGGGCTCCACTAATACTCATCTTAAAATGACATTAGTGCAGAGATCAAACGAAGAATTACTCTTGCCAACCACTGCGCTGTTTTTTCGGTCTGAAAAGGCATTTAAGTAGTAATGCCCTCTTTCAGAGAACCAAGGAGACTTTATACAGGACCCTTATCATCCCGGTCCTGCTCTTTGGGGCAGTAGCAGGGACATTAAAAAATCGGATGCTAATCTTCTAAATTGCTTTGAGAGGAAGATTCCTTGTGAATTTTCGTCCGGAGTATATCGAAGGAGTGTGCAGGAGAATATTCAGCGACTATTTTTACGGGCCATACAGCGACTTCGACCTGGTTAAAAAGCTGAAAATACAGCGGCTGATATGACTGGGATACGACGATTGTATGGACAACAACGCACCTGTCCAAAGAGTCTTCGAATCCAACCCCTATGGTGTACGCAGCTGAAGAAGAACCCATAATAGTTGGCACGCACAAATGAAGAACGACCTCAACTAACTTGGTGTATGCAACATGGAAGCTTCTAGCTACGAACCGAGTTGGCTGGTAGGGCTTGTTGGTTGAGGCCGTAGTCCATCCTGGGCTGTAGGCGCTACCTAAAGTAGGTAAATAAGTTAAAGGAAATGGAAGAAGAACGTTTTTAATACCTAAGGGTTCTCGTACTACTTTTCGGCTGTAACTCCTTATATTAATAACCTCATTGGTTTTAAGTTTAAATAAAAGGACAATTTTGCTTTAAATCTCCTCAAAATTCATAAAAACAAGTTATGGCTGTTTTAAAAGCTCTGCTATCTGACTGCAGCTTCTCATAGAAACTGGTCGTTAACGTTCTGTCTGCTACCTTAGGTGGGTTGCCATTGAATCATGGCCATGGCTATAATGAACATCTAACAACGACTATGTCCTCCATTTCCATTCCATCTGAAGCGCATGTGACCTCGATAAAATACATTTTTCCATATTATGAGAATTGTACAATTTTTCATTCAGCACAATTTGATTTCTCAGCAGAAATATGCCAGTAGGTAGGTAGAACTGTAGAAAAGGAATAAAATGTCTGTTCAACATTGTTCCATTTATCAATATGACATTCTTCGTGTTTTTTTTTATGAGAGAGTAATATAAGGTGGCTCCTTCGAACAGATTCCTTTTTCACTTCAATAAACCATTTTACTCCTATTTTTGTCATTTCTTTTTTTTTTTTGTACCTACACTACATAACATCGCATAAACTACAAAAGTTGGACTCAATGATGGAAAATATTTTAACCTTCTTCGCAGAATATATGCAAGAGATTCTCGACAAAAAAAAAAAAACGATATCCTTTTACTTACTCCCATTTCAATACCATAAATTTAAAGGGTCGACTTCATAAAATATATGACAGTTCCATAAGCACTCCAAATATTTCATGAAATGAATTTCTTCATTTCCTGTTCCTTTTTTCATAACATCAAACCCCCACACCGATATGAGTTTTTTTTTCCGCTGGCTGTGACTTCTTGAAAATTGCTTACGATTCACACTCGTATTCCCCACTCTCCCATCATTCCATTAAAAAAAAACTCCTTAACACATTTTCTGCATTTGAATTTTGCAAAGATGAATATTGAAGAAGATTCAAATTTGAGAAATGGCTGCACCTTTAAGTCATTTTTATTTCTTTTGGCCGGCCGGCCGAGGCCGCCATACAAATCCCATATTTTGATTTTCTTTTTTTATTCGTCAACATTGACAGATTAAGTTACATGTCTGTTCTAAAAGTGACAGGTAATTTCGAAAGATGTCAGATATATTCTTATACTCACATTTCGGGAGAAGAAAAAGAGATTTCTGCGCCCACCTGGTGCTGTGTTGGCTACACTTGGTGAATATTGGTCATCGTTGGATGTTCCTTCAGTGGCAAACAACATGGCAGTGCGGCGGCAGCCTACACCCAAAAAAAGTTCTGTCAGATTAAGATACAGGACAGAGAAATGGATTGACAAGAAGATTAAATTGTTTGGTTTTTTTTGTAGGTTTCTTTTTGGTTGGTCCAGTTCACAAAAATTAACAATTTGAAACACTTAATATTTGAGGTTAAGGAATAAAAAACTTACTTAAAGTTACTTGCAAAAATAAAAACAAAAACAATACACCAGACACCAACACGAAATCAAGGTCAATTATTTTCTTTGAAATTAAAACTTTATCCTCAAAACACCCAAAGTTATTGGTGTCGTACATCTAACGAAAATCACTCAAATGTCAGATTATTTTATATTTTTCGAGATGAAACCTTTTAAATCATCATTGATTTATATGAATTGAATTTAGGTAGCTTAACTGACTCATCGTTATTAAAGTAATTTTTTTTTTAAGCCAATTGAGACAAATTTACAGATCAGTGTCACTTTCCGACAAAAATTATCTGAAAATTGATGACGCATGTGGGATTGGTGGGCGTCCGGCGAGGGAATATATAATGTTGTTGAGTTTCTAGTAGTTAAAGTTTTCAACTTTGAAAATGCTTATTGAATTGAAAAAATTCTCGATAACAACGAGACATAAGTTTATTCGACCTATTAGTCTTTCAATTACGTGATCATTCCTGAATTCGACCTATTAGTCTTTCAATGACGTGATCAATGAACTCGAGTTAAATCACTCAATTCAAAGATTTAACTGGATTTTAACTACGAAATTATGATGATTTCGCATTGAAAAGTTGGACCTTGCTCTCTGATGGACAAAAAATGAGCAGACATTCATGATGGACAACTGATGGAATTTTCAAATTGATGGGGCTACCATAGTTTGATGGGTAACCATCGAGTTATCTGTTGAGGAACTCCTTAGTGTTATTAAGTCGCCTCCATATCTGCTTAGCTTATTATTTTAAACTGTGGTCGTCACTGATGACGAGGGGTTCTCCGATAATACTTGTCACGTTCATTGAAATGCCTTATAAAAAAATATTGGTTTGTTTTATTGTTCGGCTTGTTAATAAAAAAACCTGACAGTTTTCCCATCGGGAACAGACGACATTTAAATTGACAATATGTAAGAAGCATGGATTCTCAAGGTTATTCCAGAAGTATCAATGGTTGGTTCTTTAGATTTTATTCCGCCAGTATAATGCTTAGCTGAAAAAATCGGTTATCCGAAAAATCAAATATACATAGGTAACCATTTGGCTCTTCAAAGCTTATCATATTTCATAGGTAGGATATGTACGTTTGAAATAGACGAAACTTAATTTAATAATTGCGATTAACTTACAACCAAATAACCGAATTTAGTACTTATTAATAACATGTATACGCCTCTAATATCGGTCAATTGTTTGGTTTAGACAAAAAAAAAAAAGCAACTAAGCACGTAAAAACAAAAATGTATGCAATTTCGTTAATAAATTCAATAAAATATGAAAAGTGCGTATACGCGCCGGGGTGTACAGCATGTTCTTTGATTAGGATTAGAGAAATAAAAATACAGGATGCTTACTTCTTTGACACTGCAACATTACTTATATACCTAGATATGACTTTTTTCCCATTAAGACACAACTTTTTATTTACCACCCACAGCCAGCGCCATACCTCTTTGGTCGAGATATTGTTACTTTCTTTTTGATACTTGTTTTCGCTTCTTTTTCGACCCAAAAATTGTTTTTAAATTTTGGTCTCGTTTCTATAATAACTAACAAGTTTTATCTTTACCAAACTGAACCGAAAAAAAAAAATAGCTAAATGGATTCAGCACATCTCAACTAATGAGAGCAACGAATAACAATAGTATTTCATTCATATTAGGATTCAAACCCCAAAATGCTTTTCTGACAGAATAAATCAAAGTTAAATTTCCAAATTTTACTTTGAAAACGGTGGTTCAAAATATTGTCTCAATATTGCTATAGAAATAGCTATTGGGAAAGAAATTTTGTTCTGTCATCGTTAGGGAATCTATTAAGGAACTTAAGTCCGAATTTTGGAACATCATCCTCTTGCAGATTTTCCGCCGTCTTTTTGAGATAAAACAAAATTGTAAATGTTTAGACACAAGCGAAAATTCGGAAAACTCTTTGAACTAAGATATAACCATTCAAAATTCGAAAGGTGAAAAAAAAATATTTCACTAATTTTTTGAGGAACATGTGATGTGTGCGTTATTTTTTTTTCTTGCCTGGGAAGTTTTTGAAAAACACAATTTTTGGAATTTTTTCTCTCGTCTCATGCATACATAGTTTTTGATGTTCATTTTTTTAAGGAATAGATTCAAAAACGAAACACAAAAAATATATATTGAATTGATTTTAGGAAAAAACTCTTGTTGTACATACTATGTTCATTAAAGCTTTAAGTTCGTACATGAACAAATTTACAATTTTAGTAGATGATAAGCAAAACAAATTGTGTCACTTGAAAAGCAAACTAATATTATTCAAAATTTGAAGTTTTTGAAGATTTCGGAGCGCAAGATATATTAAATTACATGTAATATCACTAGCCTGTTCATTTTTGTTCAGTTCTGCGCATGTTGTCAAAATCAGGAGTACAAAAATTGAATTTCAAACAGTCACCACAAATTTGTTTTTTTTTACTGTACACCTACTTGCACAGAGGGCATCCATATTGAAATTTGAGAAGCTGCGCCTGATAATACCTAAGATGTGATTTCGGAGGGCCTCAGCAATCTCAGTAGCTCGAAAAGGATTTCTCAGCAAAAAAATCTGAGTTTGGCTGTCAAAATACTGAAGACAACATTTTTTGGATTCACTAGCTCAGGATTTTGATGGAGCCAAATCTTCGATATCTCTCTTTCCTGAACGCGCCTATTTAAAAAAAAATATATATTTTAAAGGCGATTATTTTTCAGTTAAAAGTATCATAATAGGGTTAAATTTTTTTTTGAAATAATTTGTATTGGTACAGTTTTCAAAAATACAAGTTTTCCTAATTGTCCTGAAAAAAAATTCGGGATCGCAATTCTGTCTGTCTGTCTGTACCTCTACCTGCAGCCTTAACGGCTGAAGCGATTTTCTTCAAACTTTGGACTTAAGGTTCTTATGGGATTCTCTAGAGGTGAAATTGAAATTTTTTTAGACTCAAAAAATAACGGTACCTGCAATACAACTAAAATACAAAAATTGATTTATTTCAAAAACGGCTCTTAAGATTTAGAAAAAAAGTACTAGCTACTATAATTACTACAATTAATATTTTTGTGGAAAAAAAAATTTATAACGGTTATTAACGGTACCTGTCATACAAAAGATTTTTCGGTTTTAATTTAATTTTAAACAAAATTAACATTGAAAATGTTTATAGGCTCGTTTTGTACAAATGATGGTGTTACCAAAATGAATAAAGTACAAATGAATAGAAATAAAAATGAACTTAAGAGTAGCAGGGGCATTTTGCGAAAAATTTGGTTGGTGTTACCACAGAAGCTACACATGAATGAAAGAATACAAAATTACGACACTTCCTACGTTTTTGGAGACAAAACGTAACAACAGATGTGACAGCCAAGAAAATATGTATACAGATGATTTTTTGTTCGCGAATTATTATATGTTGAATATAGATTTTCATTGTAAAAACACAAAAAATATTACCGAAAAATGTTTTTAATTGTTATTCAATTGTTTTAAATTATGTAAATAGTCAAAATATGAAGCAAAAATAGAGAGTGCGATGACAAAATTCAAATATCAGATATATTCCATTCTTGAATTAAACACAACATTAAAAAATGGTAAAACATCACTTTAGTAACAAGTTCAAGTAACTTAAAGTTTTCGCACCCCTATATCTCATACAAATTATACCAAAGTTTAGTCTTTTTTGTCTCCACCTAAGTCACGAAGCGTGTTGAAAATTACAACAACAAAGCGAAAAATCCGAAGTGTCGTAATCTTGTATTCTTTCATTCATGGAAGCTACCTACAAAATTAAAATGAACATAAATCTTTGTAAGCGATGAATATCGCAGCGTTACGAATTGTTGGTTGGGCGCTGTTTCGTGCTTGTGCAATTTGCTTGTGCTACCAAAGAAGTAAGAAGAGAATGAAAAATAAACGATGATATATATAAATGAGCTTCATGTTTGTAGGTCTTTTATTGGCAGGTGCAGACTGCAGAGCACAACTACAGCAGAGTATCGAATTTTCGGTTGATATGATGTGTTGCGTATCTACAGTCACAGTGCGTGTTTATAGAGGTTGAGGTAGTACAGGAACGGAGGATAAAGGGATACATGTAAAATTTACCACAGTAGAATTTACAAAGGCTTTGAACCTATTTATTATATGTATATAATAATAAATTTAAAATAACTTTTTCACAAAAAGAAAGAAATTAACTTTTCTAGAAAAAAAAAAAAAACTTTTTACATACAAAAATAGCTATTCTCAAAAAAAAAAAAAAAAATAACTTTTATTTAATTATGTTTTATATTTGTATTATAAATTATACATACAAAATATGCATATACGAGTATTAACGCTCTTTTCTGACTCCGTGACTGGGTAACGCTTCTATGAAGGTAAAATCCGAAAAAAACACTCCTGCTCCTAAGCGAAAATGTTTAGGGTTGCCAATATTCTGGAATTAACATTTTTATGAAACGGTGAGTTTGTCAACTAAATTTTATACATATTATCGCTCAGCCCTGGCTAACATAATTATGTTCGACGGGCGCCTTTGGAGTCCTGCAACCAACTAGTCTCCACTATTAAGATTTTAAAAAGCTAGGCATAAAATATTAATTGAAAAAAAAAAACAATCTACAATTGCATGAAAACATTGAAAACAAAAAATGAAAATCAATTAAAGTTAATGGTTTTGTACCTCCCTAATTGACTTAATTATTCAAAACTTTATACGGAAAATTGATGTGGTACAAAAGTTGTAATTTAAGATTCTTGCTAGCATATTCTCTACATATAGTAGAGGATTAAATAGTTGTTGATATAATAGTAAATTTAATATTTAGTACTTTTTGAATTATGATTAAAAAAGATGACCATTTTGTGACACCGCAACGGACAGGTACAATCGTTCCTTACTTTATATTTTCTAAGATTTTAATGTAATAATCTATTTTGTAGCTCGTACCACTGGAAAAATAGAAGTTATATACAGTAGAGGCCACTTATAGTCACAAGAAGTCTTGTACCTTATTCTGAAGATGGTTTGTCCCAAACAAAATATGTCAGATCTTTATGAATGAGGTGAAAAATTAAAACAGGGATGACTTAAATTTGTATGCAAACTTAATCGGAAAATGTTGTACAAATTCATTCTAAAAATATTATTGCGTTATTAGTCGTTTCGATTTTTAACGCATAAAATTGAAAAGTTGATACAAAATTTTAAAAATTTGTAAAATAAAACCCACGCTCTTATTGACTTCTTGACTTAAACCTACACCGATAAGGTATAAGATAATGTTAAAACAAAATTGTTGATTAATTTAACAAGAGCAAAACGAATTAATATAAAATAAATTCGTGACTTACAAAATTCTAAACGGATCCTCCAGATTAAGGTTTAAAAATACTGCCTTTGAGATCTACCCAAAAAAACAAAATATCTATAAATTCTTGAAAACTTCGAAAAATTAAAAACAATTTGAGTTTATGTTTTTTTCACCTACCTTATTTACTTAATTATTCAGAAATTATTAATTTAAGTTCGTTGGTTGGCATATTCTTTACATAAACTATAATAACCAAGTTGGAAATCTAATACAAAATTTAAATTTAATGATTATTGAATTATGGTTACTAAAGACAAGATGTTGTGACACTCAATCGGACAGATAAAATAGTTCATTATATTATATTTTACTGAAGGATTTCAATCTTCTATTTCTCTTGTCAGCAATTAACCGCGTATGTTAATCAAACATAGCTGTGCACTTCTTGAAAGCTCCAAACGTTCTGATACAAACAACAAACACTATTCGTATGGGAAGAATTAACTGGCTGAACACCAATAGCAGTAGGTTCATTTGTAGTTGATAAGATAGCTAGTATAAAATAATTGACGAAGTCGAAAGAAAGAAAACAGTACACAGTCGAGCCCGTTCATAGCCATATGAAGATGAAATAAAAAAATGTTAAATATCAAACAAAATTCGGTGCAGTATAAAATTGAGAAAACTTCAACTTTTTGCTATAGGTAGGTTAATGCTTAGTCTTCTACTTGGCTGATGTATTTCAGTAGTATATAGAATTTGTATTATAAGAAAACAAGCTTTAGGCAGTCAATTAAGTCGGAAAAAGACATTAGTCAGTAAAAGTAGAATAACAGATTCAGGCAAGATGATATTTGCCAAAACATTAGTAATGATAGGAAGAGGTACCTAATTCGCTTAAATCTTCGACCTTCCAATCACATTGGGAAATAGCTAAGCCTAATGGTGTAGGTAGCTGAGGATGAAGCTTGTACATCACCGTCAAAGTAAAAAGATACGAAAATTGTGAAGAGCTCTACAATATAACATTTAAGTTGTTGCAAGAAATGTGTGGTATGACACAAAGTTGAGCACTTTTCGTTGAAGTTACAGTCATGTGCTCAGCCATCAGTTACCTACAACTATTTTTATAGCTTTCACAAATGAAAAGCTTACCAAATTAAAATAATTATAATGTACCTTATTGCATTACGATAGGTTGTCAACATTACCTCCTTACAAGAATTTCAAAATTCAAAAAGATATGGAATTATTTACTTTTATTGTGTATTTATGTTCTTCTATTCAATTAACATTATCGTTTTCTTATATAAAATATCTTGCTTCAACTTAATTTTAATTAATTTAATTTTGTTTAAGTGCAAACAATTAGTCATGTTTTTGTTTTATCTAGCAAATGCAAGTCATTTTCAATGCCCCCATTCTAACTCTATGAATGAAATCTGTAATTTTTTTTGGCGTAGAGGTTCTTAATAATTTCAACAATCTTGCATGTAAAATTTTTTGAAATTATAATTTTTGGAATTTAAAAAAATATTGAATTTTTTTTTTTTTGAAAATTCAATATCTTGAAAACCCGTCAAGGAATATTTTTTTAATTTTGTATAAGATTGTATTTTATTAAATTCTAAAAGTTGGCATACCAAACTTTATTTTTAAAAATGTTCAAGAATATTTATATACAAAAAATTAACTTTCAAGAAAACCGCTCTAACGATTTTTGAAATTTTTTTTTCATAAATTCATATTTATCAAGCAAATCAGATGGCATACTTTTTTTTAGCTCTATCTGTTTTAGCTATTAAAAAAAAAACAAATTTATAGAGAATTTTAGTAATAACTTATATTTTAAATTGTTATTAAAACTTTTTTAATGATATCATAATGTTATAGAACCACTAAATATGCACATTGTCAACTTGAAGCTGCGTTCAAGTTGTTAGCTACGAGAGCAAGTTTATGCGATCCAGTCGTGCCCATTTTTTAAATTTAAACTCATTACGTTAGTACGTAAATATCTTCTAATATTTTGTATTTTGACAAGAAAATTGAGTTGCAAATTTTTAAGTATATGATATTTTATCATAAGTTGGATAGTTTAACGTATTATAATTCAAACAAAAAATGGGAGGACATTTCTTTGATCAAATATATTTTTACAACTTGACAACTTCTTAAGTACGTAAAGTATACAAATTGAAAATTTAAAAATGTTATACGAATATAATTTTGGTAGCTAATATGTCCTGTCAATAATGGTAAATAAAATAAAATATACGGACATTAATCGCGAAAAAATGATTTTAACTATAATTCGACATAGCGGACACAATTCAAGAGGTTCATGGTCGAAAATTTGGATTCAAGTTTCTTGTTTGGTATATCTACCCTTGGGAACTCAAAGAGAACATTTTCTCAAATTTAATCTTACAAAACAAAAAAGCACGACAGGATCGCACGAATTTTCTCTTGTAGTAAACAGCTAGAATGTAGCTAGACATTGGTGTATTGACGATGTATGTTAAATGTTCAGTATAAAATTTTGAAATTTTAAGATTTAATTTTTTGTACAAGTTTTATCTAAAAACATGGATATAAGAAACTTAATTGCTTAAAATCGTTTGTTATATAGAAGTTTTATATAATGAAATAGTTAAAAAAAGATGCCGCTTGATTTCTTGAACTAATGTGAGCTTAAGGAAAATAAAATTTAAAAATAGTTAGGTATGTATAAAATTTTGAAAATATTTTTAAGAACAAAATTTGGAACGCGAATATAAATTAATTATTTATATACACAAAAAAATTCAATTTAAAAAAATGTCGATAACCAGTTTTTTAAAAATCGCATTTTCAAAAAAAAAAATATGATTTATTTTTTTTTTTAAGTCGGAATAAAATGTATTGGAAAATTTTGATGTGTTCGTTCATCCAATAATTAATAATTACCTAGAATGTATGTAGATACTAATTAAATATCACACACATCTTTTTATCAAAATTCTTATAGCCGTTTACGAGAATGCTTTTTAAAATTTGCTTGGAAGATACCGTTAGTTTTTTTTAAATATATGACTTCTTCTTGGGCTATAAGGTCTTGTTTTTATTTATTTACAATTTTGTCAGATGCGACATCTCGAGTGTGATTACAATCATCTTCGATAGGCCTGATAAAATTGTAAGCAAATAAATACAAGACCTATTATAGCCCACGAAGAAGTCTTATATTTTTACTTTATTAAAAGGTCACGTAAATAGGAATAGTTATTTTTAAAGTTCCAGAAAATAATAAAATAAATATTTTGAAACAAGTTTAAAAAAAAAAATGACTAACTCGTTTCAAAAAAAAAAAAATTAAACTTTTAACTTTTCTTTTATTTTGGTTTACAATAACACTACTTTACAACGTTTCTTACCCATGAACGAAACCAACGGGAATTGGTAGTATTTTAACACCTTAACTGGATACCGAAGTGGAAACAAAAATTAGGACGTCAAGTTTTTTTCTTAATCTATTATATACTATCTTAAAAATGTTTCCTTAAATAGATCACAAACAAATCAAATATGAAATAAAATACTCTTTTACTTTAAACTACGACGAAAACGTTCACCATTTTCATCGCTACGCAGGTTTTCAAAAAAATCTCAGTGCGAATTTAAAAAATGATTTTTTAATGATATGTTTAAGTTAACTCCCATTTTGTAACTCTTCAATACTCGTATATAGCAATATCTTCATAGTCATCCCTTCTATTTCATTGTTGCCCTAAAAATGTTTCACTTGCCCTTTGATTTCTTTGGATTTTTGACAAATTTCTGTTAAAAATACCTGTTACTGAAATAACAGTTAACAAATCAAAATTCTCCTGGAAACTTGAAAGATCGAGACATTTTTTTTTTATCTAATTTATGTTTTTTCTGAACTGTGCGCTCGCTTATCAGTGATTTCAGTTGTTGTTTCCCGCGCATAAAATCATTCTAGTTTTCGTCATGGCACTCGAGAGTTTTAAATAAATTCCGACAAGGCCCTAGAATGGCTGAGTAATGGCCAAAACTAGGGCCTTGTCGATTATGAACCCTTTTGCCTCGTCAGAAAAACCACTCTAGGCCCCGTACCAAAAAAATAGAGATTTTTTGATATGATTTTCTTGGTAGGATTTGCAAGAGCGTGAAATTTTTAACTTTTTTTTTATCCAAAACTGTTCAAATATAATAAAAGTTAAAATTTGTATTTTTCGATTCATCGATTCAATTTATTTAGTTAAAATTTTGCATAAGTATCAATAACGATAGTGCTTAGTCTGGTAGGATGCCGAAAACGTCCAACAAGTTCTTACTAGCGAGAACCTCACGAGAGCATGAAACATTTTCCTCGTCTAAATTTTACTTACTGAAAACTTGCACGGGCTTGAAGTATATTTGACAAGTTTTCCTCGTCTAGATTTTCCCTAAAGAAAACTGACTAGTGCCATGTTGAAACTAGACAGAAACTGGGCAATTATCCAGCCGGGTTATTACTAATTTTGCTTGTCTTTGATTCTACTTCTTATTATTTCAGAGTCATCACGTTAAGTCAACAAGAAATTCTAGTTTGCAGAGTTTTCGCATAAATTCTATAAAAGTTCCAATACTGATTTTGCTTATAAGTGATTTCAGAGTCATCGTGTAAATTTAACAAAAAGTTGCTTTTTATTACTTATTTTGATTAACTGCTATTTTGCTTATTAGTTATTGCAGAAATTTCACGTTATTTCAACAAAAGTTTCAAACCTGATTTTGCTTTACAGTGATTTCGCTTATAAGTGGGAGTTTATGTGTAAATACAACAAAAAGTTGTTGTTTATTACTAATGTTACTTAGCTGGGATTCTGCTCATTAGTTATTGCAGAGCTTTCGCGAAAATTCTAAAAAAGTTTCCATACTGATTTTACTTAACTGTGATTTCGCTAATTAGTGATTTCAGAGTCATTACGTGAATTCAACAAAAAGTTGCATGTTACTGATTTAGCTTAACTTCGATTCTGCTTATTAGTTGTTGCAAAGTTATCGCGTAAATTCACCAAAAATTTCAATAAAGGCTTTGCTTAGCAGTGATTTTGCTTATTAGTGATTTAAGAGTCATCGTGTAAATTCAACAAAAAGTTGTTCTTTATTACTGATTTAACTTAACTGCGACTATGCGTATTAGTTAGTTATTGCAGAGTTATCGCGTAAATTCACCAAAAATTTCAATACTGATTTAGCTAAAGGTTAGACCACACACAACTGCAGCTTCACTACACTTCACGACGCGGCAAAACATTATTTGTATGAAATTGTATGAGCTATATTTTCAAAACATAAATATAAAATATATAATATATCAAAAATTAAATGACGCCCGGGCGCCAGAAATAAAATGACGCCCGGGCGTCAAAAAAAAAAATGACGCCCGGGCGTCAAAAAAAAAATGACGCCCGGGCGTCAAAAATAAAATGACGCCCGGGCGTCAAAAATAAAATGACGCCGGGGCGTCAAAAAAAATTGACGCCCGGGCGTCAAAAAAAATGACGCCCGGGCGTCAAAAATAAAATGACGCCCGGGCGTCAAAAATAAATGACGCCCGGGCGTCAAAAACGAAATGACGCCCGGGCGTCAAAAATAAAATGACGCCCGGGCGTCAGAAATAAAATGACGCCCGGGCGTCAAAAAAAATGACGCCCGGGCGTCAAAAATAAAATGACGCCCGGGCGTCAAAAACGAAATGACGCCCGGGCGTCAAAAATAAAATTGACGCCCGGGCGTCAAAAAAAAATGACGCCCGGGCGTCAAAAAAAATGACGCCCGGGCGTCAAAAACAAAATGACGCCCGGGCGTCAAAAACAAAATGACGCCCGAGCGTCAAAAATAAAATGACGCCCGGGCGTCAAAAATAAAATTGACGCCCGGGCGTCAAAAAAAATGACGCCCGGGCGTCAAAAACAAAATGACGCCCGGGCGTCAAAAATAAAATGACGCCCGGGCGTCAAAAAAAATGACGCCCGGGCGTCAAAAACAAAATGACGGGCGTCAAAAATAAAATGACGCCGGGGCGTCAAAAAAAAATTGACGCCCGGGCGTCAAAAACAAAATGACGCCCGGGCGTCAAAAATAAAATTGACGCCCGGGCGTCAAAAAAAATTGACGCCCGGGCGTCAAAAAAAATGACGCCCGGGCGTCAAAAATAAAATGACGCCCGGGCGTCAAAAACGAAATGACGCCCGGGCGTCAAAAATAAAATTGACGCCCGGGCGTCAAAAAAAATGACGCCCGGGCGTCAAAAAAAATGACGCCCAGGCGTCAAAAACAAAATGACGCCCGAGCGTCAAAAATAAAATGACGCCCGTGCGTCAAAAATAAAATTGACGCCCGGGCGTCAAAAAAAATGACGCCCGGGCGTCAAAAACAAAATGACGCCCGGGCGTCAAAAATAAAATGACGCCCGGGCGTCAAAAAAAATGACGCCCGGGCGTCAAAAACAAAATGACGCCCGGGCGTCAAAAAAAAATGACGCCCGGGCGTCAAAAATAAAATGACGCCGGGGCGTCAAAAAAAAAATTGACGCCCGGGCGTCAAAAATAAAATGACGCCCGGGCGTTAAAAAAAAATGACGCCCGGGCGTCAAAAACAAAATGACGCCCGGGCGTCAAAAACAAAATGACGCCCGGGCGTCAAAAAAAAAATTGACGCCCGGGCGTCAAAAATAAAATGACGCCCGGGCGTCAAAAATAAAATGACGCCCGGGCGTCAAAAAAAAATGACGCCCGGGCGTCAAAAACGAAATGACGCCCGGGCGTCAAAAATAAAATGACGCCCGGGCGTCAAAAACAAAATGACGCCCGGGCGTCAAAAATAAAATGACGCCCGGGCGTCAAAAAAAAATTGACGCCCGGGCGTCAAAAAAAAATGACGCCCGGGCGTCAAAAACAAAATGACGCCCAGGCGTCAAAAAAAAATTGACGCCCGGGCGTCAAAAAAAAATGACGCCCGGGCGTCAAAAACAAAATGACGCCCGGGCGTCAAAAAAAAATTGACGCCCGGGCGTCAAAAAAAAATGACGCCCGGGCGTCAAAAACAAAATGACGCCCGAGCGTCAAAAATAAAATGACGCCCGAGCGTCAAAAATAAAATGACGCCCGGGCGTCAAAAATAAAATGACGCCCGGGCGTCAAAAAAAAAATTGACGCCCGGGCGTCAAAAAAAAATGACGCCCGGGCGTCAAAAATAAAATGACGCCCGGGCGTCAAAAATAAAATGACGCCCGGGCGTCAAAAACAAAATGACGCCCGGGCGTCAAAAACGAAATGACACCCGGGCGTCAAAAATAAAATGACGCCCGGGTGTCAAAAAAAAAAATTGACGCCCGGGCGTCAAAAATAAAATGACGCCCGGGCGTCAAAAAAAATGACGCCCGGGCGTCAAAAACAAAATGACGCCCGGGCGTCAAAAATAAAACGACGCCCGGGCGTCAAAAACAAAATGACGCCCGGGCGTCAAAAATAAAATGACGCCCGGGCGTCAAAAAAAAAATTGACGCCCGGGCGTCAAAAAAAAATGACGCCCGGGCGTCAAAAAAAATGACGCCCGGGCGTCAAAAATAAAATGACGCCCGGGCGTCAAAAACAAAATGACGCCCGGGCGTCAAAAACGAAATGACACCCGGGCGTCAAAAATAAAATGACGCCCGGGTGTCAAAAAAAAAAATTGACGCCCGGGCGTCAAAAATAAAATGACGCCCGGGCGTCAAAAAAAATGACGCCCGGGCGTCAAAAACAAAATGACGCCCGGGCGTCAAAAATAAAACGACGCCCGGGCGTCAAAAAAAAAATTGACGCCCGGGCGTCAAAAACGAAATGACGCCCGGGCGTCAAAAATAAAATGACGCCCGGGCGTCAAAAATAAAATGACGCCCGGGCGTCAAAAACAAAATGACGCCCGGGCGTCAAAAACGAAATGACACCCGGGCGTCAAAAATAAAATGACGCCCGGGTGTCAAAAAAAAAATTGACGCCCGGGCGTCAAAAATAAAATGACGCCCGGGCGTCAAAAAAAATGACGCCCGGGCGTCAAAAACAAAATGACGCCCGGGCGTCAAAAATAAAATGACGCCCGGGCGTCAAAAAAAAAATTGACGCCCGGGCGTCAAAAACGAATTGACGCCCGGGCGTCAAAAATAAAATGACGCCCGGGCGTCAAAAAAAATGACGCCCGTGCGTCAAAAACAAAATGACGCCCGGGCGTCAAAAATAAAATGACGCCCGGGCGTCAAAAAAAAAATTGACGCCCGGGCGTCAAAAACGAAATGACGCCCGGGCGTCAAAAATAAAATGACGCCCGGGTGTCAAAAAAAAAAATTGACGCCCGGGGATCTAAAAAAAAATTACGCCCGGGCGTCAAAAACAAAATGACGCCCGGGCGTCAAAAAAAATTGACGCCCGGGCGTCAAAAATAAAATGACACCCGGGCGTCAAAAAAAAAATTGACGCCCGGGCGTCAAAAACGAAATGACGCCCGGGCGTCAAAAATAAAATGACGCCCGGGCGTCAAAAAAAATGACGCCCGGGAGGCAAAAACAAAATGACGCCCGGGCGTCAAAAACAAAATGACGCCCGGGAGGCAAAAACGAAATGACGCCCGGGCGTCAAAAATAAAATGACGCCCGGGCGTCAAAAAAAATGACGCCCGGCCGTCAAAAACAAAATGACGCCCGGGCGTCAAAAACAAAATGACGCCCGGGCGTCAAAAATAAAATGACGCCCGGGCGTCAAAAATAAAATGACGCCCGGGCGTCAAAAAAAATGACGCCAGGGCGTCAAAAACAAAATGACGCCCGGGTGTCAAAAATAAAATGACGCCCGGGCGTCAAAAAAAATGACGCCCGGGCGTCAAAAACAAAATGACGCCCGGGCGTCAAAAATAAAATGACGCCCGGGCGTCAAAAATAATTTTATTCCGAGATTACAAATAGAATAAAATTCCAGCATGGGAAAATGTTGACACATAACTTCTTGCAGTATAAACGACGATAATTATGACACACCTTTACCTACATACTATAATAAAAAGGTCCCTTAGACTAATATAAAAACTAAACAGCCAATTTTGTTTTCCCAATCCCTATTTTTACAACCAAACCTTTAAAATAATTTTAATGTCCCGTTAAGAAAAAAAAAATCCCAACTAAGGCAGTAGTTCAGCAGTAGGAAAACATTACCTACTGGCAGTAGTATAGTTGTTATACATATTCATTTTCGTCCTTGTACCTTTTTCTTTTGACAATTTTTTTATTTGCTCGTTTCAAGATTTTTTTTCTACCTTTCTTATAAAAGGAGTTCATCGTTACAGAATGAGTTCATCGTTCTAGCAATTGTATTCAAATTTAAAAACTGACTCCAAGTTGACATTTGTCCAAGACCAAGTGAACCTTAACGATTCCATTTTGTACTGTTTTTTTTTTTTTTTTCTTTTTTTATTATTTGTTATGTTGTGTGGTTTTTTTTTATTGCTATGCCCTTATCGCTATTTCTATCACAATTTCACTGGAAATGCTTTTTGTTTGTCTGGTGTAAAAGTCACTTTTGAAGTAGCGTACCTTCCTATTCCTATATTCAAGACAAAGAATCTACTGACAAAGCAAAAAAACACAAATGAAATACTAAGAGAATAGATGGAATATTTGCATTTTTGCATGGTTGAGTTAAGGAAGTAGTAAGCAAAAATATAGTATTGTTGAGAAAGAATTTTCTTTCTTTGGCATCCTGTTGAATTGCTGAATGCTTGACACTGACACGCTATATTAAAGAACTGCGAGTTCCCTTTTATTTGTTCATAGATGTTTCTCATGATATTTACAGTTTTTTTTGACCGGAAAAATATTGTGAGAGATTTAGTATAGAAGATATACTAAAACGTCGAATTTTTAAATTAATTTTAAGGTAGTTTTGAAATGTTTTCCAATGCGTTTGTAACAACGCGTCCTTGAAGTAAAACACATAAGAAATTATGTTTGACTGAAGTACGTAAGTTTTTTGTATTTGATTATAGTTTTTTTTCGTAAAGGTACAAGGACTCTATGAAGTTCTGCCAGGGCAGCTTTACAATAAGTAGCTTCTTCTCCTTCATACTACACCAGCACGTTTTCTTGTATCTCAGAATGTGTTGCACACCATACTTTCCGCATTCAGGACAAATAAAACCAAATGGCTTTCATAGATCACATCATTAAACTTCGCTGAGAGCCAATTCCGTTACACCCTGTCAGTCGATATTATACGGCTTACCCCCCTTATTTCTTGCCCTTCATTTGTCTGCACTATAACAAAATTCCATTACGACAATCACTAAAACGACAGGATAAGCAGAAAGTTTAAAGCATTTAGCCCAAAGGATATTATAGAAACAAGTCGAAAGTATTGGTTTAAGGAGGAGCAGAGCGAGGAGGAAGACAAAAAGAATGAGTAAAAGACTAAAGTTGGCAACGTTGTTGCAAAAAAGCTAAACCTATATAGCCACATAAATACGTGTATAGCTATCCGCTAAGAAAATTCCACTTTCCGGATATTTTCCTGTTGCTTGACTTTTCTCGGGTGTTTCATTGTGCTCTGGCTGGTGGCGGTTGTATATAGTTGTAGTGTGCTGGGTAACCGCATTTTTAAATTTCAAAAGGAACGGATATCCTTTCGATATTGCTGTAAAGAGCACAGAACAGTATACACATTGACTGACTATAGCTTAGCCCGTTTATACATTGAAAAAATCAGCCAGCAACATGCTTTAGTTTTCACAAAGCTATACAATTGGTATGCAATTTTTTTTCTTATGCGCTCTGTCTTCCCCTTTATTTTTTTATTTTTGTGCAGCCTTCTAACATTCTGTGTAAGGACATGAAATGAAATTGAACGAATGACGATGACGACAAGGACAACGACGACAAAATCGAGTATAGAAGAATTTCTTGCAATACCTAGTTTGTGGTGGAAAGCATATAGGAGTGGTCGGCCGCGGAGGCGGGTCGTTCGGGTTCCACAGAAGATATGTGGGGGTCTTAGAGAGCTGTTAAGATAAAAGTTTGCTCAGCAGCTCAGCTATACAAAGTTTATATAATATACGAGTAAAAGCCAAATAGGAATAAAATGCATTTTTATAATACAGATTTGTATTGCTTTGAGCTTGTAAAATGGGTTTGAGTTTCCGCACGTTTTTTTATTTTTTTTTTTTAACTTTGCTCTTTTCTCTCTATTTCTTGAAAAAACTGTATGCTATGGTAATTTCGCGCAGTTTAGCATTTTATACGATACAGTTGGTGTGGTTTGGCGATCGAAGGATATAATTGGGTTAAGATGGGTTTCTTAAGGATTTTATTTAAAACCCTGAGAATAAAAATGTCAAAATGTATTCTACAGTGGTAAAAAAGGAAAAAGGGTTTTGCCTGAAGATGATAACGAAACTATAAATTGACTTTATTTTGACGCATTGGTAAGGGAATTAGAAAAAGAGTATCGCAGTCGTTACCATAAATATTGATAAATAAACTCCTGCGTTATTGAATATTGTATTAAAAAATTCTAAATACAGATTAACATAGTTTTGGATACTACTCCTGCTTAAGCTCATTCAAAAGTTCTGGTATTGTGGATTTTGAATTTTCGATTTACAAATTGGTGTTGCTTACTTGTGATATTAAAATTGTTAACGTCATATTTCCCCCTATTTAATCAGTAGATAATCAAAAAACTAGCTGACCCGAAAGCAGTTGTTCTGTCTAAAGGCAGTATTACATTATATCATATAGTATGTATGGCAAACTCAAAGTATAAATACATTTGAACATATTATTACGTAATTTACCACATATGTACAAACATAGTGTCATCTGTCATGTATATTCTGCCATTTAAATATGCCCATCAGGCCACTCTTGTATGTCACTTTTGGACCCTAAAAGTATAAATGAAAAAAAAAAACGCCTTCCAAAATAATTATTTCATTCAATTGAAATCATAGGGAATCTCAAGCATTTTCATTGCACTTTGATTGCGATGAACTTTGTGTTTCCGCTTAAACCGTTTGACACTTCAAAACTAAAAAAAGTACGTTTACGCCCCAGTGCACTGTTTTATCGTCTGGTTTTAAGAGAGAATACAAAATCTAGCAGCTTATTTACACTCGTTATTCTTGGATATAATGTGACGACGCATTGTAGACATAAAGACGTCTTATTTGAATGATAATGTTATGGGCGGAATTATATAGAAAAGTATAGAAAATAAAGCGAATTACTTTTTTCTCTGATTTTGTTCGTCCATTAAAAAGAATATTTTTGTAAATTTTTGAATGTAACATTATTTGCACTTTATACAGGGTGATTGGTATAAGGTGCACCAAAAAGCTGTAACGAGTAGGATGGGTAAAGACAAGAAAAAAATCATATGGGAGGGGCGTCTATTTCGCGCCGTTTAGGCACATTCTGCTTGATGTACCTAATTTGGTCAACTCAAATTCTCTATTCGAATAAATGCAATGGAAATAATTGAAGTAAGTGACTGACGTGTCAACCTGCTTTTTACTGAAGTGCTTTGTGGTAAACAACGTTTTTGCGTTCTATTCTCGGCCGGGTATACGTACCGCTTTCCTTGAACACCGCCGCAAGGTTTCATGTCTAACATTATTTTACCGTTACTTTTATAAACATTATTCTAGTGCAATAGCCAGCTGCATTCCTCCTCTAAAATAATTCAACCGCAATACTCGTACCTCTAGGAATGCACATCAGTTTACCCTCGAACACAACTTCGGACGTAGGTACTGTGAAGTATAGAGATTCTTTTTTTAGCCGCACTACCCGAATGGGGAATGCTTTACTCGGCTATATCTTTCCCGACCATTTTAATATTCAGAGGTTCAAAATCAATGTGCATCGGTATCTCCTCTCAAATCCTTTCCTATTTTCCCAACGCTCGCACTGTGTTTAAACATTTTAACGGCAGCCAAAATCCCTTTAGTGCGCCCTCAACTAAAAAAAAAAAAAACAAAGCGGGATGTTTACCGACACGTGAGCACGACACATAAAATTGACCATGTGAGAAACAAGGGAATTCAAAATTAATACCACAAACACCCCGCAATTGTCCTTGCGACTTCTTTATTCTCGTAGTGAAAGCGATACGCTTAAAAACGAATGGCAGTTCGCTCAAATGGGAAATTTCGTGATATAGTTTGTGGCTTCGTTTTTATCCATCAAGGATTCGATTGATTTCTTCACATATCCCCATAAGGCCGACGCCTACATGCAAGTGTTCAATTCATCTGTCGGATTTTATGTTGAAATGACAGTCAGCCTATGAAGAAAATAACCTTAACAAGTGCGCCACTGAAACGTCTTTCATCATTTCGTATATCTTTCAACATGCGATTCAGGGTTTCCATGCACGTTTGTCAGCCATTGGGCACTTACTGTAGGTGGTAATGTTACATTGTTGCAATAGTTTCACCATCACAGACTTCTTTGAAATGTTGCACGTACAGGTTCTTCATTCACTTGCATATTCAATGTCAATTTCAATGCAGAATGGTTCGACTCTCTTCTTAAAACGCAGAATCAATCCCCTAAGAGGCCAATACCAAAGAAATCTCAGATCTCGTACGAATCGTAGTCAAAATTAGTGAAATCAGAAAAAAAAAATCCAATTCCGCTGAAAGCATCAAGAGAAAAAAAAATGCCACCATTTCCGTTCGAATGCTTGCATCAATTCATTGAACATCTTGACTCAATACGACTCGATCAAATCTATTTCTCGGTGAAGTTCACTTTATGTCACTTTGAAATCTGTCACTTTGGCATCTGTCACTTTGACATCAACCACTTTGACATCTGTCATTTTGACATCTGTCACTTTGACACCTGGAAATGTCCGGATTATTCCTCTATAGTGTCCTTCCTTGGGTCAGTACAAATCCATCAAACCCAAAATCGCGAAAATCGAACGATGCATTCTCGAGTTATCCTGCTAAAAAACGAAATGTGCTTAACCAGTGCCACCTGTTAAGAATTTGAAGAATTTTTTTTTTTCTAGCGGAACAATTATAAACAAAGGATGTATCCAATTTATGGTCCAGCCGTTTTCAAGTTTAAAAATAAATTTAGATAAATAAATTTAGTTTCAAATAAAATCAATCTTTTAAACAAAATAAACGTCTCCAAGAATCAACAAAACAGCTTACAATAATTATTATAATTAGTAAAAAATAACTTATTTTGAAAAAGAATTAAAAAGTAGCATCAACTGAAAAAGCATTAACACTAAAAATCAATAAATGCAATTTATTTAAGGGCCTTACGCCGCCGCGGCGTGAATGGTCTGCAATTTTTGACGATCACTTATTATGTCATTTTGTCCATGTTGAGTTTTTTTATTTGAATTGCAATAAAAAATAGTTTTTAAATCAACTGTTTTCACTGACTTATAAAGAAAATACTTTATAGTAAAAGCCTATCATATCTTTATCAACAAAAAGGACATTTTTTTATTTAAACTTCTGTTTTTAATAAAAGGTCATCTTTAAGTGAAAGTATAACCAAATTTTAATTGTTCTTTGAAAAAAAAAAGATGGGGTGACTAGATCGCACAATCTTGCTATCGTAGCTAACAACTTTAATGTAGCTAGAAATTGATGATACAAGTACAGCTATGATTCCAAAATATATATCATTAAAAAAAAAATATTACTATAAATAACTATAAAATTATTTTAATGGCTTTGAAATTAAGAGCTCAAAATCAAGTATGCCATCTGATTTGTTTGATTAAAATGAATTTATGAAACAAAAAAAAATCGTTGCAGCGATTTTCTTAAAAATTAATTTTTAACAAATACATTTTTCGCTCATTTTTACAAATAAAATCTAGTATGCCAACATTAAGTATTTAATAAACTAACATTTTACACAAAATAAAAAAAAATCATTAGCCCGTTTTCAAGAAACTGAATTTTCAAAAAAAAAATCGGAATTTTTTAAAAATCCAAAAAATGTTTTTTTGAAAATTTGTATATGCAAAGTTATTTGAATTGTGAAGGAGCTCTTGTATAAAAAATTTGGTTGAAATCAGAGCAGCCGTCAACGAGAAATTTTAAAACAAAAATAACGGTTCCATGACAGCTACCGTTATTAACCGTTATTGTTAAAAATTGTTTTCATCAAAATATTCACCATACCTTAAATTGTAAACGCACATCTTTTTATTAAAACTCTTTGAACCGTTTTGGAGAAAAAGAATTTTTTTCTTAACGATTTTTCAACATTTGTTTTTTTTTAATTTAGAAAGATGATTTTTTCAAGTATTGTACAAAACAATAAAAAACTATCTTACACCTATTTTTGAAAATATTGACCAATTCCTTTCCAAAATATTTAGTGTTAAAAAAAAAAACTAAGATTTTTTTTTAAATTTTCAATTTTTTTTTTTAAATTTTTGTTCACAGCTGTGTTTATATTTTTAGGAGATTTACCATACAAGAACGAAAACTTTCTTTTCGAGAAAATCAAAAGCCAAAAAACGGTTGTACTGGAGGTACCCAAAATATTTAATTTATGAAAATAAAAAAATTATTAAAAAGTAGCATTTCCTTACTTAATTCATTTGAATTTTTTTAACGAAATCCTCGGACCCGTTTTTGAGAAAAACATTATTTTCATTTTTTCGCGAAAAAAAATTTGTATGGCATGTACCGTTATATTTTTGGTACTAAAAAAAATTAAAAAAAAAAACCTTCGGGCATATTAGCCAAAAAACACAGGACAGACAGACAGACATATTTGCGGGACTCACTTTTTTCGCATTTTCTATCATCGTAATATTAGAGAAAATTATTATCATAACCATGATAGTACCTATATCGGAAGTAAAAATCATGTTTTGTATTCACTAAGGTCCACCGCTCTACCAACTGAGCTATCGAAGGGATTTATGGAATTAAAATTAATGATGTTTCCGTTTTTGCAATTTAGTTTTCGGTAATTGTTCCTTCTAACTTTTTTTTATTTTTCAAACCATTCATTTTCATAGAAAATCTTATTTTGAACAAAAAGTTTCTTAATTTGAATTCTCAATTTCACCTCAACTTTCAAGTTATACCAAAAATATTCAAAATTAGCCAGTGTAACCAGTCTCTCAAAAATGTATTAGTGAACTTGTGAGAATTTTGTGTTTTTGGAAATCTTATGTTACGTTCCACACGAATTCGATGAGGCAGGCCTGGATTTACATGCAAACCTTACGCAGCAACTTTTGAATGAATTTAATTTAAGTCTCTTTTCTCTGTTCCTATTTTATCGGTTATTTTTAAGAAATCAAAAATTTATGGAAACCTCTTTCAAATAAGTCATAAATAGTAACCCACAGTACAGTGTAACAATCCACACAAAAGTTACGTTAAAATTCCTTAGAATTCATTTACACCATAGAACTACATAATTTCTCCATTGTTCTTTCTTTAATAGCAAAGATTTGCAATGACTTACTTATTAATCTGTAAATCTAAAATGAATTAGATACATTCAGATCCTTGTTATTTATTTTTGGGTGCTTGCTGATAAATTGCAGTTATTGAAATAATCAGTTGACACACATCATCACTGCTGAAAAAACTGCAATCCAGAAAAATAAAAAAAAAAAAAACTCAATAAAACTAATAAATAATAGAAAACCAATAACAATTTCTCTATCCTTGAAACATTCTTCATTTTGCATATCTCCAATCCTATATACTATACGTAGGTACAACGGATAAAAAGAAAATGTAATCGAATTCATGCCATAAAATCGATGATTTTTTTTTTACCATCATTCAATCGATTCAATCATTCAAACCATTTTTTAAACTTTGAATGCAGAAAAAGAAAAAAAAAACTTATATATGAAATACATAAATAAGTACCTTCTTACTCCTTCAGAAAAATGTAAAAAGAAATATAGGTCCCTTTTTTACCATTATCCTCCGACTCGCATCGCATCGGTCTGTCTCTGTGTCTAGCGGTAAACCAGCCAACAACCACCACCCGCATATCCGTGTTCTGATGCCTGGTTAAGTGAGAATCCATAAATGTATAGTCCTTCTTCCTTGTCGCCCTGGATCTGTTCCAATAATGCTCTATAGGGTGTATAGGTAGGTACTTTTAAAATAAAATGCGAAGATATTTGCATATAAATCAAAAGTGTTTATGGTCTGGATGTCCTTTTCACATACAAATATATATTTTTTTTTATCAACACCCTTCCTCCCACTGAAGATAGAAACGTACAAGAATACAAAAAAAATCCCAAAGAAAACATAAATAAATATGATAAACAACACAATTGAAAGGATATTCACTTGGTTTGGAATTGGCAAAGATTTTGAACTCATCCATCTCGCCCCTTTAACCGATAACGGGTGGTAGTTTTTCGCCCATCATAGTGTAAAGTCCTTTTGAGTACTTTTGTCCCATTATTTTGTTCCTTTTTTTTTTTGAGTTTTGGTTAAGGACAAAATAGTAGATAAAGTATGAAAATGGAAGACAAGCTCGAGCCTTACGGCCATCATGGTGCTCACGATTATTCCTCCCGGCCCAATGGGTGTTGAAACGATTCTTACTTCGATTTGAAGTGTATTCTTACAGTAGAAACGTTTTCGAGCGACAATGTAGGGGGCAATTGTGTTCTCACTTGAAGGACAATTCTGAATGGACGATGGAGGTGCGGCTTGTGACGACGTAGCAAGGAGTGGTAGAATCATTGTGCTTTCACGATGATGACTACTGAACTGACTACGAAGTCGTTGTCAGGATGACATTGTGCTCGACTTAGTGATGTGTGAATTGATTGGATTCCGTCTAAGACGATGACAATGGACTTTAGCTCCTGCAGCGGTCTTCTTCATATCGATATCACAAAAATAGTGGCACTTTTATCGCATTATGAATTCAGCACGAGGTGATTGCCAAGGAAATAATAATTTCATGCAATTTTTAATCTTGTACGTGCTTTAATTCCCCGCAGTTACATCGTTCATGTTCCACCACCTCTCTCTGATATGATGACGACGACGAACGTTGGACACCACCTTCTCCTCTACCTCCCCCTCCCCTTTCTTAGGTTTGTTTTTTTTTTTTTTGCAAAAAATCTCATCATCAGAAGGTGACTATTTGGTCACAGAGTCGTTCGTCGTCGTCATCGTCGTTGTCGGATGTGCCATGCAGTTGATTGGATTCAATTCTCATTTACACTATTGCAACATCAGAGTCCTTTTGTGTGTGCGCCCTGAAGTTAATTTGTAAATGGTCTCCGTACGTTGATTGGCCACGTTTCGGTAAGCGAGAGTTGGAAACTGATGCTATAGGTACTAAGCTTGTGGACGGACATAAGCTAAATAAAAATGTGGTATAGTGTGAGGTGGTGTATAGACGTAGAGTGGCGCCCGAGAGATGGATCCACAACGTAACCAAACCATAGGAAGTCAGTCGTGGTATAAAGGATGCAGATTGATGCCATAATTCGCACCGGCAAATGTGAGGGAGCATTCGTTATTTTTTTTTTTAAATTTTGTTTTTTAGTCTTAAACGAGCACGTGAAAAAGCGTCACGTGTGGGTGAGTTGTGTGTTATATACATATAATATATGTGTAGCTTGTGGGGATTTTGATTTGGAGTTGCAAAAAGGAATTTAATTGGAAAATATAAATAAAGATAATTTGAGGACTTATTTTAATTGGATCGACCAAATAACAAAAAATTGAAAAAGAAAAAAATAAATAAATAAAGTAAAGGTAGAGGTATCAGCTCGAGGAGTAGGTATTATGGAATATTCAGTTATTTAAAAATATGTATGTCGGAAATGCCTTCAAAATTTAAAATATTCAAATCTCGTTAGCACATGATATGTTATCTAGGGTGATTTGCATGAGGTGTGAAGAAAATTCATTCATATTTTGACCAAAAATTGATACGAGCAATGAGTTCAGAAAACAAAAATTGTACCTACTTAATTACGTACCTATACAATTTTGAAAAAAATTATTTTGATTTTTTTTTTCAAAATGTCTTGTGTTTGAAAATTAATTTTTCAAAAACTGTTCTCTAAAACAATTTTTTTTTTTAAATAAAATAAAAGAAATGATTTCTTGATTAAAAAAAATTAAAAGTAAGCATACATAAATTATTAGTGCAACCGCTGTTTCTAATTTAACCGACATTTTTACTTGCGACACATACATAGGTATAGTTGGGTACTATAAGGCAAGTCATGAAAAAAATCGAAATTGATGTATTAATTTTTCCTAACATAATGATCATAGAGAACGCTAAAAATGTTGGTCTCACAATTTAAAGCAACTGAATGGCTTTGTATGCCCACACTTTTTAACTTCCCATTGCAAGTTATTGTAATTGGTGCGATTTGTCGAATTAAAAATGTTGACATATCTTCACGTTTTGAGGTCTCTAGAATCAGAATTCGTCGGTTTTAGCAAGATGTCTGTATGTGTGTAAGTACGAACGTTCGGGGTACTTTTTTCGTCCACCATATCTCGAGAATGAATAAAGATATCGACCTCGGATAAATCTTATCTTACAGATAATATTGTCATAACGTGATAAAAAGGTTTTCTAACAAATTGAATAAACCGTTAAAAGGAGCTGTAAAATGTCATTTATCTAGAATATATCAAGAACGGAATAAGATATTCAGTTCAGACTAATTTAAATTAACTAAGAAAACCTGTTGAAAAATAATTTTCGACTCAAATATTTTAAGAACAAAAAATGATTCCGAACCCAGTCTAATTTTTTTTTACATATAATGACGTTGTCAAAAACTGTTAACTTTAAAAAAAATAAACATTTTTTTTAGCGAAAAAAAACTGGAAAAAAAAATATTCAAAAATTTTTTACAAATATTTTTTAACTCAAATATTTTGAAAAAAAAAAAACAATGATATCGAATCAAATTTTTACCAAAAATATATACCTATTCCATCTAAATGTTGTGTAATTTTGAGATTTTTAAAGCCACCCCTTAAAAAGCTTAAAATCAAAATGTTGCAAGAAAAAACTTTTCAAAAATGTTTTAATTCGAAAAATTCTTACCATCAAAATTTCTTCAAAATCGAAATTTTGCATATTACACTTAATTTGCCCTATTATATTCTTTGAAACCGTGATTTTTTTAAGTACCTACACTCTCCTGATTTTTGATATTTTTTTAGCCAATAGTCTGTTTTGAAATACCAAGAAGATTATGGAAGAAAAGTTTTATAAGTAATATTCATAGAATTTTATAAGCTAATTAGGTACAAAAAAAAAATATAAAAATTTCTCTATTATAAATACCTAAAGTACAAAATATAAGTAAATTCACATTTTTCCCTGTATCTCTATATCTATACCGACCTTACCTATGTAGGTATAATACTGATTATTTAAAAACTCAACATTATTACACTATAAAATATATAATTATATAATACTATACTCTACCACCCACCACTTAGGTAAATATGTAGGTACATATGCATTGCATATGGTCTTCAAGTGCACCAATGGGAAGTTACCAGCGTGGGTCGACCCCATACTCATTTTTTTATTTTTTTTTTAGGACTAAAAATAAAGGTTCCTGATATGTTGACATACCAACAACTTTGTTTAACCAAAAAGGTAAATATTTTTTTCTAAAATACTGCTACAATTAATTTCTTAAAAAAAATCAAAATTACTAAAACGGGAAGAAGCTAAATTTTGGTAATTTATTTTTTCAAGAATTGGTATTTTTGTACCTCTTACAAACATTTTTGTTTACATTTTGATTATCTCGAAAACGGGTCTTTTTCACTTCTTTTTATGGCGAGCTCCGAAAAAATTTCTAAAAATTACTGTTGACCAACATTTTAAAAAAAACATTTTTTTTAATTATTCAAAAGAATAGCTAACATTTTTGTTTTAAGACTTAATATTTTGAAAACGAGTTCCTCAATTTTTTAAAATTTTGTTTAAAAGTAATTTCTTTATTTTTTCTCGTACATTTAAATAAATCAAGTTTCTTTGTTTAAAAACAACGGAATTTTCCATATATATTTAATTTTTAGTTTGTACATTAAAAAATATTTAATTCACAAATCAGAAAGAGCTTGTGAATTAAATATCTTTCAATTCACAAATCAGAAAAAGCTAGTGAATAAAATATTTTTCAATTCACAAATCAGAAAGGGCTTGTGAATTAAATATTTTAAAAATTCACAATTCCACGACTGAATTAAGAATTAAACGAGGCTTGAGCTAAGAAAAGGCTGATTAGTATATTCAAGCTGCTAACTACAACAAGTTAACAAGTTCTTGCGATCCAGTCGTGCATTTTATTTAATTTTCGTTTTATGTTTTGAGGTCAGAAAATAAAAAAAAATATTTTTAGGAACATTCCCATCATCTTACTTTTTTGGACACTAAGGGGCCAGTTAAAGCTATCATTGAAAACCATCATTGAAAATATTAATTGTCAATTTTGAGAGATTTTGAAGACAAAATAAATGATTATTTTGATGCCAAAGTAAAGCTTATTGACTTAATTATTATTTTCAGATAAAACAATATTCAATTTGGCACAACTTTTCTCATAAAATGACTTTTAATTTTTCAATGATGAACTACCTTACCAATGATCATTGAACAAATTAAAAGTTACGTTATGAGGAAGATATGGGTCAAAATGAATTTTTTTTTTTGGATGAGAAATAATTTTGAAGTCGTAAGCTATATTTCTGCATTAAAATATTTAATGATTATACTTTCGATGGGAATTTCAATGATAGCTATAACTGGCCCCTTAGGGGCCAGTTATAGTTATCATTGGAAACCATCATTGAAAATGTTAGCTGTTGATTTTGAGACCCTTCGAAAGTTTAATCATTGAATATTTTAATGCAGAAATATAGCTTACGACTTCAAAATTATTTCTCCTCCAAAAAAAAACAATTATTTTGGCCCATATCTTCCACAGAACATAACTTTTAATTTTTTCAATGATCATGGGTAAGGTAGTTCAACATTGAAAAATTAAAAGTCATTTTATGAGAAAAGTTGTGCAAAATTGAATTTTGTTTTACCTAGAAATAATTATTAAGTCAATTTACTTTACTTTGGCATCACAAAAATCATTTGTTTTAACTTCTAAATCACTCAAAATTAACAATTAATATTTTCAATGATGGTTTTCAATGATAGCTATAACTGGCCCCTAACTAAAGATATTTTGCAATAGTCATTTTTTCTTCGAGGCCAGTAGAAATCGGTTAAATTACACACCATTTATAGGTGTGCTTTAGGCTTTTTAGAATTAGAATTCCTTGTTTAAAAAGTGGCGGAGTTTCACGGTACTAAATATATTCGCAAGTTTTGCAAAAAAAAACCAGTTATATATTTTTGTTTCAAAAACTAATAAAAAAAAAAAAAAAAATCATCTTAATTTAAAATTGAAATAAAATCAGTAGTTATTTTTTATTTTAAGTTTTAGTTGAAAATACATAACTACTTTTTTTTTTAAATTTCTCTTTGATAGGAAATGGAAAATTTGTGGCTATACCTTAGCTGTGTTGGTGCTACCATAGTTTGTCAATACTTTTGTTTTTATTTTAAGTAAACTTTTGAAAAAAATTGGCCCGCTGGCAACTTAACTGGTTGTAGGAAAATTACGAGGATTTTCATTTTTCCAAAAACTTTTGGGAAAACCTGGTGAGCATATTCTAAGAACAAATCGCATAATGGCGATATTTTAAAAATGACACCCTTTCCCTGAAAATTTTGAATGTAACATCAACAACTAAAGTGTTCTACCACCAAGTTATTTTGGCTGAAGTTATAGCAATTTCATGAGTGCCACCCCGATCATCAGACTTCCTTATGTGGTGCTGAGTCGTTATATGTTCATTTTTATTTGAAAAGCTTTGCCCGTCATGGGGATTGAACTTAAGACATCAACTGTGACAGGAATTCGGAAGCCGACAGCGCTACCGAAGCCACATGTCAAGCTCCATCTCAGTGCAGGTTTTGTTGCTTATCAAATGCATTTGAACGACTAGCATTTTTATTAGAGCACACAAGCTTGCTGTTGTCACATTCGGTTTCTTCCTTTTTTCTCCGTACCCGATTCATATGCCAACAATTCGTTGGTCATTCCCCTCCCTTTAAGTTGAAAGGTTTATTCTAAAAAAAAAAAATATTAAAAACGTTTTATAAATAAAATAACATTTTATGAAAAAAAAAAAAAAAATGAAATCCCAACATTTTGAAAAAAAAAGTTATAAAATTGCAAACCGATTTTTTTTTTAAATTTATATCACTAAGTTCGTATATGGGTAATAATAATAATAATAATAATTTTATCTATATGCCTGTAAGACCTCAGGTCTTTTAAATGCAATGCACGGCAAAAGAATAGAATAGAAGGAAAGGAAAGATTTTTGTTGGCACAGTGGATTGAGAATTAGATGTTTACTATCTCATTTTTAAAGACAGAAAATATTTTGAAAATTTCAAGCTGAATATTTTATGTGAATTCATTTTCTTTTAACCAATCGCCGTCTTTCAATGGAAACTCCCTAAGCCCATTTTTGTCAAAACTGAGGTAACTACTTTCTTTACTACCTTCACTGTCTTGTGAGGGAAAACTCATTAACTGGACTAAGGTAGTTTATTTATTTAGTCATTGACAACTTGGTCATTTCAAACTTAAATTTGATAAATAAAGGTATTCTATGAATTTGTGAAACTTATCTTACAAGAATTTCGACGATGTAAATTGAAATCAACCCGCGTATGAAAAATACGTATACGCCACAGTGTCCAACAATTTAATTTATTACAAGTTCAACTTATTTAGTAATAATATTTCTTGAACTGAAGTATGTGCAATGTACTTGTACATATGTGTATATGCAATTGATAGATCAACTTAAGAGAGTTTAGTCCTTTACTTGATCTTTTTATTGGATTTGTATTATAAGATTATAACTCTCATAATTCTGGTTTTCTGCAAAACATTTCCGGATGAATAAGAAGTTCCAATAAATTAATAAATAAAATAAAACTGTATAGGTACCGTCCCTCCGCTTCTTAGGGTATGCTCAGTTGCCTGGCAGGTGCCTATGTTGTCAGTTGGTTTTTGTTGCAAAATTATTTTGTTTTAAGAAAAAAAAGTTTGGGCCATTTTTCATAATGAAATTTTACTCCAAAATTAAAACTGAAAAAAGGCTTCCAAACCATGAAAAATGGCCCCAATTAACAAATTTTAGATTTTTTTTTAGTTTTTTGTTGTTTCCCATAATGTATTTTTCATTTTATGTTTGGGCCATATTTCATGGAGGCCAAATTTCATGTATCCCTTTACCTACCTAATTAAAAATATGACACTCCTCCAATATTATACCTACTATACTCTTATCAGTTTAGAGTTGTAATCACAAAACAAAACTTCTTTGGACCTGGGTGGGTATGACTTCAAGTACACCCATCGGGCTGCGGCCGTCGGCGTAAATATAACATTTCTATAAATTTGGTGGCATGGTGGCCTCGTTATACTATAAGCGGTGAAAAAGTATACCAGTATTGGTATATGATGGCAAATTTGATTCTAAAGTTTAGTCACGTTCTTTGGATAATGCTAGCGACGAGTGCATGTACGGGTATTTTCAGCTCATTGTCATCCTACAGTGGAGTGGAATGCAAACAGGAAGGATGCAAGGCAAGCCATCAGATGACTCTAAACACGCGCTTGTTTTTATAAAATAAAAAGGACAACATATTCATAAACATAGCTATATACCACTTACCCTATACTCAATTCATATTTTACATTATTATTTGTGTGTGTAGTTGTAAAAAAGTCATATAATATATGAGAAACTGTGGCAGCTGTGTGGTTTCAAACAGTCTAGACAGGAGTAACGAGATATGTGGTTACGCTATTTGTCATGAATATGGATTGATTGAGAGGTGATCATTATGAGTTTAAAAAAAAAATATAACAAGTAAATGGAAAATGGAAAATACCAGTAAATGCAACACCCCTTTATTTAATTTATCATGATTGCTTTTGAGAGTGAAATTAAATCTCGTAGATGCATTAATTTAGTATAACGAACCCCCCCCCCCACACATAGGTGTGGTGGCGAGGGGTGTTTGGATTTTCGTCTATGAAAATTCTAGTCTCAGCTGGGCCGCTGCAAAATGTTGTTTTAGATACACGGACAGAGTCCGTATCAGTTGGTCTTAAATCGATGAATTTTAGTTTGGGAAATGAGTGCAAAATATCTGTTTTGCGGAACAAAATGAAGGAAGTTTGCTTTGCTTTGTGGGGGCCAGCAGGAAAAGGAAACAGTCTTTCATTTCCTCTGTTAATGTCCCGCTTTGGCCAGAATGAGGCAACAATCTTTTGGCAAGCCCTTTTCTGACGACCTTAACGAACTCTCCGGAACGAAGATCAAAGGTTTGACTTCTCTCCTGAACGCAACGAAATGGATCTAGGATTTTCTTCGGTTTCCTCTTGCACCATCTTCTTCTTCAAACTCCTATGACTGCGAGCTAGCAGACTAATGGTTTTTGAAGGTGGCTCATAAAGACCGGACGATCACACGATGAAGCCGATCTCCGCTTCAATATCAGTCAACAAGTTGCACAGTGTAGATGGTTTTTAGTTGCAAACTTTGGTCCTGTCGAGTGTTCTCCTATGTCCAAATCCTTATTGAGTTTTATCTCATGTCTAAATCCAATAAAAGAGTCTAGTCATACAGGCGGGTGGTACTTTCCCTGGCAACCACAAGTCATGCTGTGTAACCAGACGGAGGTGTACAGGGATTACCATATCCGAGTGTGAGACTAGATGATCACCCCAAGGGATCAGATCGTATGCGTCCTGGGCAAATCAGCAAATTGCTTAGCGCACCATACTGCTGCCGAACTCTGGCGTAGCCGATGATCCGTTGGGAGGTCTGTCACCAAATACCCTCATTTTATTAAAAAATGTTCTTTTAATCCACAGGTCAAACGAGTTATGGTATCAAAACGGCGCATTACAGCGTTAATTGGGTCATCGTGCGAGGAAGCTGTGACCGCCATCTCTACCTACCTACCTTGCTTTTCTATACGGGTGGTGCATATATAAAAGAGTTTCAAGAAACAAAATATTACTTTGTGTTTCCTCCTAATGTGGGGTAAAGTTTCCAAGTTTCAAATAAAATAATTTCGGACTCTATTAGGAGCGCTCAATTTAAATAAAAAAAAAAAACAAAGCAACGAAAAAAGATGATGTGAGACTTCTTATCAATTGAGTTTTAAAATTTCAATTAACGTCCCATCCCCATCATCATTATGTTTCGTCATCTTCTCATAGCACTCTGTGATGAAAATTATTATTCAATTTCTTTAAGATTAAAAAGCATCACGGTAAACAATAATATCTACCTGTACCTAGGTTAAGAAGCTCCAGACATTACTTTTTTATTTATTAAGTTCAAAAAGATATTTTTTTGTTTTTCTTAATACATACACTTTTTGGATTTTATATATTCCTTTGGAATCGTTATACCAATGTTATTACATAGGTACTTTAATCTTGGTGAAAACATCCTTGGGCCTGGCTAGACAGTTTAATTATTTAACAAGTTTTAATGCATATGTACATTGTACATAATATACAAAATACATAATACCCAAGACGATGGTAGAATCTTTCATTTAACATGTATAGGTACTAGGTTACATCGTACAAGATTTGTACCCACAAATACAATATTATAAGAACAAAAGTTAAGAAAAAGTAAACTTAGTTTACTTATTCTGTGCCTGTTAAATTAAGATACTACAATATTTATAAGGGACGATAGTTATATATCTGAAAAAATACTTCGTGGTAACCTTGGATGAATTTTCTTGTTTTTTAAGCATTTATTTTTAATAGCTCCAAGCACGTGGAATGATTTAATATCATCAAATACGTTTACGTAAACCGAGGCAACAGACATAAGAATGGTCCATATCAATTATGGCATCGGACAATTCCACTCTAGAGAATTTGGGGATTTTTCACTTTTAATCGGATGAATAAGCACAAATGGCTTGTTTCACTTTGAACAAAAAAAATTACATTAAATTTTCAATTTCGGGTAAAAATAGCCTGAGTGCATCTTTTCGCAAATTTAGCTTTGGAACGATTTGTTTTAAAACACATCTTGTGTACATACCTACCTACCAAACTAATGTTGTCATTGTTTTCGGTCTTAGCCGATAAAGTTTTATGACTTGTATAATGTATACATGGCGGTGGTTTACGTGGATTTGGGTTGTTTTAAGAAATTTAATAAAGAATGTCTGGCTATAAGAATTTGTTTTGAAAAGAAGAAATTGTTTGGAGTACAGTTATCTACAAAAGGCATAATATGTGATTTTTTTTCCATTGATGTACAAGAAACTTATGAACCTATAATTAAATTTTTCTTGAAAAGTTTTGACTTATTTTTATTACAATTTTTAAATCTTTGATTTTGAGTTAATAAGGCTCAAAATCAAAATTGTAGAAAATTAAATTCTCTACAAAAAATATCACAATATTTGTTTTGTGAAATTAACGGTTCTAAAGATATCACAGAAAAACGGTTTTCACCCCATTTTTCAAGATGGCAGCCAAGTCAGCGCCGAAAATAATGTGGTATATGCACACTGACCTCCTCTACACAAAAACAAATCTTGTTCTATCCAAGATGCGAGGGTCGACCAACATTTTGTAACATTGCAATGGACTATCTGTCCGACCGCTGGTCGGACAAGGTTTTTCAGGTGCCAATGGGTAGAGAACGCACTTTTTCGGTTGCATTTTTGGCTTAGGATACCTAAACCATGATGGATTTTTATAAATGGGGTATCAAATGAAAGCTTAGACTGCCCTCTTTACAAAACCAGTGGTCGGACAAACTTTTGTTGGTTGTTGCGGCGAGTGCGGCCACTCTTGTAAAAAGAGCTATTTGTTTAACCTTTGCATTTAAAATGCATTTAAGAGGTAAAAGCGTTTTTCTATGCTATATGAAATAGTTTTGCATAGTTGTCCACCTGTTAAACGCAATGGATACAAAAAAAAAACTGTTTTTACAAAAGTGGTCGGATTCGCCACAACAACCAACAAAAGTCTGTCCGACCACTGGTTCTGCAAATAGAGCAGTCTAAGCTTTCATTTGATACCCCATTTATAAAAATCCATCATGGTTTAGGTATCCTAAGCTAAAAATGCAACCGAAAAAGTGCGTTTTCTACCTATTGGCACATGAAAAACCTTGTCCGACCAGCGGTTTTGTTAATGTTAAGACTAAAGCTATGAATTGGCATCATTCTTTTCTGAAGCCGCGATGAGGTAGATAAACCTACGGTCGCCTACCGTACTACCTAGACCATGTGTGATAAATTCTGCCAGGCATTTTTTTTAGCAAATTGCTTTTAATTTTTGCTAAATTTCCGTATATCTCGTGGTTGATTTTAACATAATAGGTTAAGCCAATTTCTAGACGTTCTAGACGTTTTCAAAATGATGCTTTATAAAATTCTGGATTTCGGTCTTGCAAAATTCTGCGTATGATAAAAAAAAAATGTTCAAAAAATTTAAAAAAGCGAGCGCTTATTTAGATGGTTAAATACATCTTAAAAATACAAAAAAATACAAAATACAAAAAAAAAAAACAAATCAGAATAAGCTGAATTTTATTTTTCTACATTTTCCTTAACAGTCGTAATTTTAAAACTTTTCATAAGGAGAAGCAGAATTTTGAATAGCTGAATTTAAAAACAGAATTTCGTTCCGCTCTCATATTCTTTTCTTTTCACTTTTTGGCACATTTATGATTAGCCCCAACAGCATCCCAGTTACAACGGCTGCGGCTGCTTGCCAAGACAAAAAAAAAACTTAACAGAAAGAAACCCTTTTGGCACTTGAATTCTGATAATTAGGGCTGGCTATGAGACGAGACTCTGCGAGGCTTTTGTAAGTCTCGTCTCGGTCTCGTGTCAGTCTCGTATAATTAAGTCTAGTCTCGGTATCGTCCCCGAAAAATACGATTTCCCACCAACTTGTTGATTATTGGAACGAAATATTTTCGATTAGAGTCAGTTTGAGGTTAGTGCGCGCACTTTTCACTTAAGGCTAAAATTGTGAAAAGGCTATAAGAGACATAAACGTAATTTGTTTTGGCATTTTATAGACCTATATTTTAAGAGCAAAGAAATGCCAAAAAAGTTAAGTTTGGTTAAGTTATTTATATGATTGAAAAACAAATCAAGTCAAAGTGTGCACTCTTGCCCCGAAGTCAGGTTAAGATCGCGCAAGATCTTGGGTAAGAGCGCGCACATAGTTTTAATGGGAAACTTAACAGTTTTCAAAGCTATCAAATCTCTTAAACTTAACGTAATACTTACTTAAACAAACAGTTATTCTTTTTGAATAAAATCAAGTCAAAAATTAAAGAATAACCGACCCATTTTCAAATTATATTTTCTGCGTTCTCTGGCCTCTAAATGATTTGAAAAATATGAAAAGTTAAATATGGGGTAAGAATGCGCAAGTTGGTGTAAAACAGTGAAGTTTAATACGGGGCACCTAAGAATGCACACTGCACGCTCTTACCCACAAAAGGAATGCGCGATTTTACCTACAAAGCTACTTTTTTTTCATTTTATGAAATTTAAAAGAAAATAAGATAAAATATGTCTAATTTGTAACTTAAATGTAATAAAAAAGGACACTTTTTACAAATATATGCTACTTCCGATATATAGAGCTGCCACGCTGGCGCCACACACTTTTCTAACACAACTTTTTTTTGTTTTTAAACAGTATTTTTTTCAACCCTTTTTTGTCATAAATATATATATATACTTTCTAAGGTTTTGACTTGTGGATGTCTTACAAGGCGCTGATTTCCTCATTTTTAGTTTTAACTTCTTTTTAACACAGCCAGAAAAATTAGCAGTTCGCGCTCTTACCCACTACGCGGTCTTACCTTAGTTTGACTATGTGCAGTAGAAAATAAATATTTAACTGAAATTGGATTTTTTAATTTATTAGACTCTCTGTAAATTTTGGTCCAAATATATAGTCTCGTCTCGGTTGCTTAAAGGCCAGTCTCGTCTCGTCTCGGTCTCGTCATGCGGGACCGAGACTTTTCTCGTGTCGTGGCCAGCCCTACTGATAATGTATATATCGTAAGTATAATATAGAATTCAGTTTCCACTTTAAAAAACATGCTTATAAACAATTCTCAACGCCGCAAGCAAAACATAAATCAAAATCCTATACTCCTCATTTATGACAGAAAAACACTGTCCGCTTAGTTGGAATAACATTATAATCCTAAAGGGCAGAATTCTGCAGTAAAAGTGTTTTATTAAACACATCCTTTGGACCACAATATTATCTGAGGCAGAAGGGTCAGCATAGCTACCTAGGATAACAACCTTGATTTGCAATATTTATATGCATCCCTCTTTACACTGCATTTGATTTGAAATCGAAATGACCCATTAAACTTGACTTAATATAGAATGCGCATCCACCATGCCCATCATGTTTTTCTGTACGTGGATATAAACGTCATAGTTTAATGTGTCTGATTTTAATAAGATTATTTATGATGATCTTGTGCTGGAATAATTGCGATATTCCCCTACATGAATATGCATAAGAACTAAGCTTAAAAAATAGCATCGTCAAAAATTGACAGCTAAATACTTGTGAGGCTTGATTATGTTAATAAAATATTTTGATTTACAACAACTTCAAATCGGAAAGGTTGGTATGCGAATGCGAACAAAATTCAATGGCGACTAAGCCTTTAAATCTTGTTATTGTAACCCAAGATCAAAACTTGACCACTTTTATTTAAAATTGTTTTAATGTGATTTTGGAAATGAATATCGTAGTCTAAGCTCTATGAAAGATAGCATCTGACCGGGAACAAATAATTTCTTGAAGTTATATTGCTGGTATCGGCGCAGAATTTTATCATGTACAACATATCCAAAGTGTCCTTAAATACCCTCACTGGTTTTTTTTTATAGAAGCATTTAAAGAGGTGGAGATGGGAGGGGGATGCGGGAGTTTATCAAGCTAATAAATTTTTTATAATACAATCTAATCATATGACACATGTTCTTAAGGTGCTTTTCAACAATGATTATAAAGAGGCCAAAACTGAAAAGATACATATATCCTCTAGAAAGTTAGAGTCCTTTTTATGGAAATTGAATGGTTCTTACCTCTGAATGCGGTATCGCATCAGCTTTAAAAAATATATCAAAATGTTGGAAATTTAGTGTTCTAAAATTTATATTAGGAAAGTAATTCACGTAAGTTTCCTTCGGATCGTCAAAAATGTGTAATTGCAAAAACAATAAATATAAAAGGACATAACCTTGAAAATATTTCCCGCACCGAAAAAAACGTATGTATAAACGAAAGACGGTTTAATTTCCTACAACCTAGGCCTTACAGTTTTTCCTCTCCAATAGTTTCTGAGATATAGATCCATTTGCATCTTACAAAATGGTAAGTTTCGCCAGGGTCATGACATCCCGAATACCCAGACATATACTTATCTAGTAGCCCCATTTCATTTACAAAGAATCAGCTTACCAATATTTCATTCCACGAAAAAGTCTATCTTTATCTTTATTGTACTCTATCGGCTCAATTGATTTAATAGCTAATTTTCCAAAACCTCTAATTTTGGACATCGCATCATCTTCAAAAATATATGAACATTTTTTAAACTTTGTGGTCTATAATTTGTATCATGCGAATAATTTACATAAGTTTCTTACGAAATGAGAAAAATGTTAAAAAAAAAAATAATATATAAATATATAAAATTTAATTTATAATATATATATAAAATTAATAATATATAATTTTATAAAAAAAAATAAAGAAAACCACATAACCTCAAAAATATTGTCCACGCAGAGAAAAGTTTTGATGACAAATAAAAGATAATTTTATTTCCAACGATTATGACAACTTTTCACTTCAAATTGATAGTTTCGGAGATATAGATCAATTTGTGTTTTCCAAAATGGCGGATTTACCCAGGGGGATGGCATGGCGTCCCAAAAAACTGGGCATAAGCTTTTCCAATAGCCATCTTGCAGGTATGAAAAATTCAGCTGTCCTATATTTCGTTCCATAAAACGATTGTTTTTTTGCTTATTTTCCTGTACTATTAGGCAACCTGCTCAAGGTTCCTTCGGACAAGGTTCTCCTAGAGAGATCTCCCCGAGTTCCTTACCTAGACTGCTTGCTAGGGACAAGAAATTCTACAAAACTTTCCTTAGACAGACTCCTCAAGGTTCCTTTGGCCAAGGTTCTCCTTTGGAATTCCACTCAGACATTTCCTTCGATTACGTGCGGAGGACACACATTGAATTGTAAAATTGTATGAAGATCATTGTAATTTATGCTAAGAAAATAAAATATAAAAATTGTAAAGCAAGAATTTTGGCAAACAAAGAAATATGAATTCATATAGTTAGATTTTCCAAACCCAAGTTTTGTTGCTTCTTTGGGTAAGGACCTTTGGAAACTGCTAAACTACCTCAGCCACGAGAAAAAGCATCACAGTAATGAATTTTTCAGCTTGATAAACGCAGATTAAAGTCGAAACTCCACTATGAAAAACTTGCCCCGACACACGGTCTTCCGAACAATTTGGAGAAGAAAAGTACAAAGTTTTGCTTTGAAAAATTGTCTGTTCCGGCTAACGTAATTTCATTAATGGCACCGGTTATAATGGATTTGTATAGAAATCTCTTAGTCCTCCATAAAATGTTTAAACACAAGTTTAAGACAGTCTTTTACATGAATCTGAAAAAAAAAGTTTCAAGGTTATGGGTTTTATAGAGCGTGGCTTAAGCTGTTATACAGTCATCTATCTTTTGATTCTGTAAAAACGTCAATGTCAAACGGAAGTTAATCTACCAAAAGACCATCATCAACTTATATAATGACTTATGAGCCCAGAAAATTCCGCAATTATTCCCAACTATATAACTGTCAGTATATGAACTTTTTTTTCCATCCACCTTCCTTGCTTTAAGTTCTTGTATATTCATTAAAATCCCACAGGCAGAAAGAACATAACACAAGAAATAGCCACAATTAGCCAACAAATATACCATTTGACATCAACGTTTTTCTTTTCCTCTGCTGTTGTGGGCATAGAGAGAAAAAAAGGATGTAAATTATATACGCAACCAAAACCTCATTCATTCCGAAAGCATTTTTCTGAGACCATTCTTCCCTTCCTCCATACAGTCGACCATATCTTCAGACTTTTTTTTTGATTTTATTCTGACGTCCAGTTAGTATTTCCTTTTTTTGTTGTGGACGGACAAGCTCGCATATTCTGCTCTTTGCATTTCCGCTCCGAAGCCAGAGACATATTACGCCGGAAAGAAACGACCATTTATTGTAACCCAGTTTCACATCCCGTCCGAAATCCGCATGCATGGATAGAGCACAAAAAATCGGAAATAGTGTTGTGGAGGTTGTGTGGGGTGGGAGGTCTGCTATAGTGGGTCAGCAGTGTATAGAGATACCCTGCATGCTTAGTGTATACCTAGTGTAAACCCTTTATGCATCAGCTCTCGAAATCGCAATAAAAATCTAATATTACATATTTCCTGCCACGCTAGCGCATATACGACCAAACGAGTAATATAGCAACGAGGAGCTGGAGCTGGAGGACATCAGCAGGACGAGGGCATCAGGAATCGCTGCTTCTCGCCACTATACTGCTAGTTGGAAATGTGTCGAGAACGTGCCGTACTGGCAGCGGGGAAGCTTATACTAAATATTTCATTTGCCATTTCGACTGACACTCGAAATAGATGGCAAACTATGGTATGCCATGGCATGGGAAATGTTTTTCCAGGATATATAGCTATATATAAATGGAAAGTAATACCCGCACACTGAACATGTTAAATGGATATCAAGGATGTGAACATCAAAGAAAACACTCGTTCGTTTTGATCAGGACCGCATAATAAAACACAAACACTCAATCAACATATATGGGGTCGTTATAATATGGGAAATGTTATAATAGGAGTGTTGGTTATGTTGCGATTAGATTTGAATGAATTGGTAAGCGAGCTATGTTGTAGCATTGATGGATAAACATGATGCGAATGTTGACCTCGTAAATTATTTACCCCCGGTTTGTGAGGCTTGAAGTGGCAGCGGTTATTTGAAAATCAAGATAAAAGTATACATACACTGCGAGAATTGTTCTGTTTTTGAAAGCGATAATATTGTGGATTTTGTAGCAAAGATAAAAAACATTAGTCAGGGATGTCACCCGGGCCGTTCCGAAACTAAACTCATTTGTTGAGTTTAGTTTCGGATGGACCCGAAACTAAACTAACTTTAAGAGTTTAATTTCGGGCTGGCCCGAACGAAATTTTCGGGTTTTGCACCGAGTTTCTGTTGGATTTTCATTTCGACATATAATTATGAAATAAAAAATAAAAAATGGACACGACTGGATCGCACAAAACTTGCTCTCGTAGCTAACAACTTTAATGTAGCTTAGAATTGACAATATAATTATTTATGGGTTCCCATTAAAAAAAAATGTTTAAAAACAATTTAAAATATGATTACTATGAATTATTATAAATTAGTTATTTTAATAGCTACCAAAGATAGAGCTCAGAAAAAATTATGCCATCTGATTTGCGTAATAAATCTAAATTCATGAAAAAAAAGAATTCAAAGATCGTTAGAGCGGTTTTTTTTTAAATTAATTTTTTATATATAAAAATTCTTGAACATTTTTTAAAATAAAATTTGATATGCCAGCTTTTAGTATTTAATAAAATACAATTTTCACGAAACTAAAAAAAAAATTATCAGCCCGTTTCCAAAATATTGAATTTTCAAAAAAAAAAAAATTAATATTTTTTCAAAAATCCAAAAATTATTTTTTCGAAAATTTTTATATGCAAAATTGTTAAAATTATAAGGGATCTTTTGTGTAAGAATTTTGGTTGAAATCGGTGTAGCAGTTTACGAGAAATTTGAAAACCGAAAATTCGGTTGTATGACAGGTACCGTTAATAAACGTTATACATTTTTTTTTCTACCAAAATATTTGCTTGAGTAATTTTAGTAGCCCGTAATTTTTTTTTTGAAAATCGTTGACCGTTTTTGAAATAAATCAATTTTTGTATATTAGTTGTATGACAGGTACCGTTATTTTTTGAGTTAAAACTAAATTTCAATTTCTCCTCTATGGAATCACATAAGAAGCTTAAGTCCAAAGTTTGAAAAAAATCGCTTCAGCCGTTAAGGCTACAGGTCGAGGTACAGACAGACAGACGGAAAGACAGACAGAATTGCGAGACGTACTTTTTTCACGTTCTCTATAATCGTAATGTTAGGGAAAATTATTATCTCGAATGTTTTTTTTTTTGCACGAATCCTAAACTTGCCCTATATACTACGTATGTACATATATCGCAAATAAAAACAAATTTAGAATTTGGGTGGGTCATGTTTTGCGTATCAGGGTGGTTCAAAAAAAATGGTGCTTCGATCGATATCAATGAAATTGCCGTAGATTGCAGTTATGATAAAATTATGAAAGAAAGCAATGTTATGCACAACAGGGTGGTCCAAAAAAATGGTTGTTTGAGCGACTTCAATGAAATTGACACAGGTTGTAGTTATGATAGACAAAAAAATGTTCTTACAGCAGGGTGGTTCAGAAAAATGTTTTCTTGATCGATTTCAGTGAAGTTGACCAGGGTTGCACTTATCGTAGAATTATAACGAAAAACAATGTTTTGCACAGCAGGACGGTTCCAAAAAAAAGTTTTTTTGAGCGATTTCAGTGAAGCTAACATAAATTGCAGTTATCGTAGAAGGGAACGGGTTGTTATTCTCTATTCCAAGATTCTGTATGACCAAAATTCTGTAAATTACTGCAAAATTCTGTTCGACTATAATGCTGTATTTCATTGTTCTGTAAATTTAGTATTCTGAATTACAAAATTCTGTACTTTCAGAATTCTGTATTTCAAAATTCTGTTAATTCAAAATTCTCTCTTAAAATTCTGGAAAATTAAAAAAAAACTGTATAGTAATGCTGTACCTACACATTTTTAATCAACAAATTGCAAAGTAAAATATAGAAAGAGTAATACAGAAAATTGGAACTATAGACTAAGCACCACTAAAAAGGAATCTGATGATTGGTTTGGCAGCCATGAAATTGCAATAATTCCAGCCTATAGTAATACTTGGTGCTAACCAACACAAGTGGTTTTTGTTCAGTCAAAACCTTCAAAATATAGAACCGTTGAAGCGATATGTAACTTTTATTTCCTATCCAATTATAAATTGCAACAAAAAACAGCGTTTGAAAATTGCTTTTGGTAAACATGCGTAGATATAGAGTGCGAAATACAAACAAATAAGAGTTACAAAAAGTGAACTATCTAGCAGAATCATTCAAAGTTCAAAGTGACCCGAATTCATTTATCTAAAGACTGAATGATATAATTTTAACAAGAGTGTAGTTTCAAGAAAGTGCCTATGTTTAAAATTATACAAAGCAGATTAACAAGTCTTATTTTAACACAATTTAAAAACTTATTTTAAAAATTAAGAAAAGGATTAAGAAAACTATACATCTTTAGCAACACTATTAATAAAACATTATTATATTTCTAAACAATTTCGAGAATATAACGAACGATCTTTTAAACAAAATGGTTTACCTTGATATAAAAGAAAAAAATGTTTTTTTTTTTGATCGGCTTAAATGAAATTGACGAGGATTGCAATTATGATAGAAGAAAATGTTTTGCATATGACGGTGGTTAAACAAATGTTAACTTAGTTGTTTCATTACCGATTTCAATGGAAAACAGATTGTAATTAAGATAAAATAAGGAATAACAAGCAAATCGTTCAGGAGGGTGGGTCTGATTCCCCCCAATTAAACAAGAGACACAGTTTTATAAACAAAATGTCTTTGAATAAGACATTTACATGTGTACGTACTTCGGATATGTTATCTCTAAAATAATTTAAGTGACACTGCATACCAGGTTTTTACCAGAAAGTTCCAATAGGTAGCAGAAATAAAGTTTTGAGGTTTTTGGAGCAAACTTTAATTTTTTGGCATTCGAAACGTGTTTTTAACAGTGTTTTTTAACACTGCACTCCCCACTTCTCCCCCTGTGAACGGGCCAATACAAGTAAACAATTTTTTAGTAGGTACATAACATACATAAGTTCAAACATTATTCGTGTTTTCCTCTCACACTTGCATTGTTTCCATATACAATTTTGTGGAACAACAGAGTTGATTTTCTGTTATTTAAAAGCAACGGGATTACTTATCATTTGTATTATTCGTTTGCAATTGCAAGCTTCATTCATGTCGCGATCGTGATAAAGTTCAGAGTGATTATGTTAAACGCAAAGCAAAGTGGCGGAGTCCGACCTGCATTTGATTTTGTACGAAAATACTTTATGTATAGTAACGAATTAAACATTTCAAAATGTTCAATCGGAAAGTGTTCGGTAAGTTTCAAAACTGTTTTAAAAATTAAAGTAGGTACATGTTCACGTATAGGATGATTCCAATTTCGCGGTGATTAGTGTCACTCTCTATTTTTTCTTACCTCGTCGTTGGAGAGAATGAAATCTCGTTATTAGCATGGAACGATATGGTCACAGTGGAACGGCATGGTCAAATATCAAAATAACATTGTGCATTACATTGAATTCGTTTGTAAATATTGTTTTTTTTTTAAGTGTAACAAATTTCATTTTATATTCCTTTTGGTAACATATATAATATTATGTAATATAACAAGGTTGAAGACTTTTACACTAACTGAAATTTTAAGTAAAAATATAAAGCGTTGTTTATACATCATAACGAATGTGAACATAACATTTTAAAAAAAAAATTAGAGGGTAGTTTCACTTGTATGCGGAGTTGAATAAGTGAAAAATGTTCATTTGAGGCAAACCTATCGATATTTTGATCAAACCTATTTTTTGAACCACCCCGATTTGAAAATATTGGTTTCTTCAATAATTTTACGTCAGCTACATCATATTTCAACGGAGTTTAAATTTTTTGAACCGCTCTGCTGTGCAAAACATCGCTTTCTTTCATTATTCTACCTAACTGCAACCTGTGTCAATTTCATTGAAATCGATCAAAAAAACATTTTTTCGAACAACCCTGCTGTGCAACACATTGTTTTCTTCCTCAATTTCATCATAACTTATTGTATCAATTTTATTGAAATCGGTTAAAAAAAAGTCTTTTGAACCTCCCTAATTTGAAAATATTTTTTTTTCGTGTTTGAATCCCCCATTATTTTTTGTTATTTTCAACTTTAACTTTAGCGCCACTTAATACCACTTGTTCCGAATGAAAAACTGAGCCTGACCCTTTATTAATTAAGGGATTCAATAGTTTAGGGCCAGTTAATTTCGGACCGAGTTTAGTGCCGGAAATATTTTCGTGCAAATTTCGCACCGGTTGAGTGCCAGTATGGGGCCACATAATTTCGGACCGAGTTAAGTGACGGAATAAGTTTAGTGTCGGTTTTGCACCAGTTTCGGGTCGACCCGAAACTATTTTAAAAGGGCCAAACAGTTTTATTTAATACTGGTATATAATTAATTTGATCAAGAGTAATTTTGAAAATTAATTTTAAAGTCCACAATTCTTTAAGTTTGTAATCATAATTTATAATCCACAATTATTTGTATTAATGGCTCTTTAGGTTGGTAATCATAACACCACCGTTGCGTCCGTTGGTCTGAGAGTCTGTGTGTCTTTTCGTCCACTGTTGATTATTTCATATAGGTACATACCTACCTGTGCCTAAATGGGTGGACAAATTTAGCACAAGGCATTTGTATGTGATAACGTAATAAATACATTTGAAATTTTGGTTTAGCTTATCTAAAATATTTTATTTCAAAAATATGTTTTTATAGAAATAATCAAGCTGGGTTCAAATTCAAGACCTTCAAAATCAATATCGATCCAGTGGCTTACCTCCTCGATAGGGCTGCCACGAGTAGAGACTCTGCGAGACTTTTGTAAGTCTCGTCTCGGTCTCGTTAAAATAAAACATTTTCAGTCTCGTCTCGGTCTCCGAAAAATACGATTTCCGGACAACCTGTATTATTGGAACGAAATTTTGTTCAATTATAGTTTAAATATGTGCAGCAGAAAATAAATATTTAACTGAAATTGGATTTTTTTAATTTATTAGACTCTAAATTTCGGTTCAAATATACAGTCTCGTCTCGGTCTCGGTCTCGTCTAGGTTGCTTAAAAGCCAGTCTCGTCTCGTATCGAGACTTTTCTCGTCCCGTGGCCAGCCCTACTCCTCGAATGTAAAATCTCAAAAATTATTAATTTTCTACTAAAGGGTTTTCCAATAGGAACGGGTTGATTTTGACAGCTCGTGGTGGCCATATTGTTTCTTTTACTTCCTGTCAGAATATCGTCGTTTAATCAGTTACTAAAGACAAATCATCATGTTAACTTACAGCGTCGAGCAACACGTGCAAATGATAAAACTTTATTATCAAAATGGGTTTTCTGTTGATCCCATGTTTGGTCGAAAAATCATTTAAAGCGATGAGGCCCATTTTTGGGTGAATGGGCAAAATTGCCGGATTTGGGATAAAACCAATCCACGCAAGATACACGAGTCAATGCAACCAAATAAAGTTACTATTTGGTGTGGATTTTGGGCTGGAGGCGTTAGCGGTCCGTACTTCTTCGAAAATGATGCTGGCCAGGCCATCACTGTCAACAGCGATTGCTTCTTGTGACCTGAATTGGATGATATGGACACCGAAGACATTTGATTTCAACAGGATGGCGCTACGTGCCACACAGCTCAAGACACAATCGATATTTTGCACGAGCGGTTTCATAACATGGTTGTCTCGCGCCGAGGCGACGTGAATTGGCCACCAAGCCACCCCTTTGGACAATTTTTCTTGTGGGGCTTTCTTAAGTCGCAGGTCTATGCGAACAAGCCGCAAACCACCGCGGCTCTCAAAGCCAACATAATCGATGCCATCGGTCAAATTCAGCCTGATTTATGCGCCAAAGTCATCGCAAACTGGACCTTTCGAATCCGCGCCACCCAGCAAAGCCGCGGCGGCCATTTAAACGGTGTTATAATTCATTCATTGTTCTATGCAATTCAAAATCGACCCGCCCTTAGTGGAAAACAACAATTTTACTCATGGGAAAGTTGTTTTTAATTTTGTCAATGAAATTTTTAAGGCAAAATTTAGGGGAAATATGTCGTAAGATACCATCAAAAATTCTTTTTCATAGCTCAAAATTATTCGGAATTATAACCGTTTGAAAAAAAAGTGTATCAATGTTCCAACCTTTCCTTTAAATATAAAAAAAGTAACCAGACATAACCTTGAAAATTTTTCCCGCATTGAAGATGGTTTAATTGCCTACAAACTTGGCCTTACAATTTTTTTCTCTAAGATCAATAATTTCAGAGATATAGATCCATTCGCGTTTTCCAAAATGGCGGATTTCCCCAGGGATATGGCGTCCCGAAAAACAGGTTTTAATCTTTTCTAATAATAGTCTTCTTTCAGGTACTAACACAAAATTCAGCCGTCCTATATTTCGTTCCACGAAAAAATCTATATCTTTTCTGTGCAATATGTTATTATGCTCTATGGAAAATCTCTCCAACATTTCACCAACAATTATTTAAAATCACTCAAGCTGATTTTTTTTGTTGGCAGTAGGAACATTTTATAAGTGTCCTTGGCCCAAAATTCTAGTCTATTTAGGACGATGTTAAAGCAATTTTGGTTTGAAGTGTTGGCCCTTGCTAAATCTAGAATTCAATTTTTCCACGAATGCCTTACTTACCCTTAAAGAACCTAGTTATCCTACCAACAAAAAATAAAGAGGAATAAAAGAAGTTACTTTTAGAGTTTATAGGTACTCTCAGTATCCACAAAAGATTCTGCATCACTTCGTTTTTGCAAAATTATTTCGCGTTAAATTTCCTGTTTTTATATTTTGTTGGAACTCGCACCATCCCCCTCAACTCTCCAGAATGGAACCCACGTTGGATTATTTTGTTGTTGTTGCTGTTGATGATGATATTTTACTGCTGATGTTATGTGTCGAGTATTTTTTGTTGTTGTTTTTGTTGTAAAAATGTATTTTTCAGTCTTTCTGTGAGCATAAACTGGCAATAATGTTACACCATACACCACCCTCCGCGTTCACACGTCCACCCATGGCCAATGTCCGACAACATTGTGTACTGTACAAGCATCAATGATTTTGTTTTTTTGCGGATTTTGTGTTTATTTTTTGTGGATATTTTTTTATTTTTACACTTAAACCTTCTCTATAACATTTTTTAAAATTTGTGTAATTAAGTTTGGTATAAACTTGTGGGACCAAGGGGTCGAAAGTCTCAATGGGAAGATTATTGCAGATGGCATAAAAATGGAGATGTGTATATACCTTTATTGAAAAACATGAATGCCTCAAGCACGGTGGCGAGCGGTGGGAGCCGCCCACAGTTCATGTAAATCCAAATTAAGTTTCATTTAATTTTGATTTTATTATTTAATTTGATTTTTTTTATTCTGTTTTTGCTGTAGCGGCAGCGGTGTGGTGAAGCAGTCAGTGTGAGATCAGTTTCTCTCGTGTTAATAGCCAAGTGGAATTGCTCCTGTTTCGTGTTCGAGCTCGAGCACTTGCCATTTTATTTTGGCGAACAAAAATCAAAATATTCAGCATTCCAGTTCAGGACATGAATCAGTTACTCAGACTAGGTACTCGGGCCGGAATGAATACAGAAAGTGTGATAGAGAGAGAGAGAGCGAGAGAGGTGTGAAAAAGTGTAAATACACTTTTTTGTTCGAGTGTCGGGTGTTAAGAGATGAATATAATAAATTGGAGAAATGTAATGCCATTTCGGAAATTGAACAGCGATATTGCGCGAAAATTGAAACCCGCAATGAGTACGTGGAGTATGTACTTTGTTTGAATTGCAGGAGGGGGACACCATCATCAAATCAAGGATGTTAAGAAGCAAAGTCAAGCAGATTCAATTAAAAAAAAAAAATCCCATATGGAATGCTTTGAAAAGTTCAATTCAATTTTCTGTGTGTTTCAAAAGAAAAAGTTCTATAAGTGCCCTGGTACTTTTGGCTTTTGGATTTAAAAAAGAGACAGAGTCGTTCGATTGATTTTCAACATTTGAATTTTTGTTGACAGAGTAGCTATTACCTAGAGCGGCTATGGATGGGTAAAGAGATTTTAATTGCCTACATATTATTGGGCTTACTCCGCTTCAATTCATCGGTGCCACTAAGTCATCCATAAAAACTTTTAAGGCCAAGCCAAGATACATTAGCAAGGATATTTAGATTTACGATGATATTATACGTTTATTGGCACATAGGGGCCAAACTTTATATACTATGTCTTAAATTTAAAAATATAAATTGAAAATAAAAATTGATTAAAACAAATAAAATAATTTAAATATTTTAAACTTTAATAATTTCTTTTTATTATTTCAGAAACTTGTTTTTAAATTTAAGCACAACTTATAATTTAAATTTTAATTTTGGCTACGCGTTTCGGAAATTATATTCTATAAACGGGTTGTTTGAAACTGAATAAATATTCACAGCCCGATGATGCAATTTCAAATAATAAAAAGAAATTACTAAAGTTTAAATTATTTAATTTATTTTAATTGTTTTAATCAATTTTCATTCGCTGGCGGTCGAAATGTAGTCCGGAACAAATCCGTAGTAACTTTGTTTCGAATATTTGAAGTTCCTTTATGGCCATCTTCGAGATGGAGAACTAGATTAGAAAGGAATAGCTGTTGACAGGCCGCAGGAGCTGCTTGTACATAACATAAGTATCTTCGTCTTCTGGCTATGTCTATTTCCGCGTCTCATCAATGGGTGGAGTCAGTGCAAGGCCCAGTTGGCTTTTTGAGAACGTGTCGTAAACCTATTAACTAACTCATTGAACCGAATGCGGAGGTACTTCACGTTCCTTTTGGCTGCTATCGTGGATCCATCCGGAAGATTTAGAACCAGGCTTCTGCAGATCTCGCGCTGCTACTACCTCTACTGGGTCTCCTGAAGCACACAATCTCCGATTTGGAGGTGTTTATCCGGATGCCCCATTTCTTGTAGTAAGCATAGAGTCTGTTAATGTGGTATTCAACTTTTGGTACAGCTGCCAGCGGAGACATCGATGTGGCGTATGTAAAGGAGTCATCAGCATACAGGAGATTTTGGAAACCAGTTGGTATAAGCTGATCGGCTGTTATCGGGCTGTAAAGGAAGGGGCCTAGCTTCGAACCTTGGGCAACTCCGGCTTTGATGTTTTTCACTTGTGAAAAGTTGAACGTAGAATTTTCTGAAAGAAAGAAAAGAAAAAAGAATTTTTGTTAGTGACGGAGGTAAAAATATACGTGAAGCTTATGGATAAGGGCTTCTATACATATATGCTATCGAATGCTTTCTCGACATCCCGAAAACATCCAACGGTGACACGATGATTGTTGAGGGCTATGCTGATGTCATGCTGAAACTTCAGGAGCGGATGCAAAGTAGAGTGCTTTTACATAAAGCCAAACTGCATGTCCGGGATGATGACATTTTCACTGCAGAATCTCTTTAGTCTCCGAAGTAATACTTTTTCCAGTATTTTACTTATATTCTTCAGAAGCGAAATCGGCCTGTAATTGGACACCAAGTTGCAAGCACCTTTCATCGGAGTGGCCACGATCTTTGCTGTTTTCCACTTTTGAGGGAAGTAGCAGTTGTTGATGCAGTTGTTCATGATGATTGTTAAAAAGATCATCACTGCATGTGGCAGCCTTTTAAGGATGTTTTTTGAAACCCCGTCTGGTCCGCCTGACTATTTCGGCTTTGAATTCCCGATGATATATCATACCTCCTCCAGATTGCAGAGATATGGGCTATCAGTTGGGTAACTTGCTAGGTTGGAATCACCAAAAACGACTCCTTCCGTGTTTTGCTGCAGAGTTTGGTGGATGGATGCCTCAACTTTGTTCAGAAATGTTGGACAGTCCGGTGGGCTTGGTGTGAAGTTTCTCTCGAAGTAGATGGCGAACACTTCCACGTTGTCTTCTGTTAATGTTGCTTTAATATTGTATAATTGTATTGTATTGATATTTTCCGGGATTGGAGGGCTTTTCCCAACAATTTTGTTGATATTCTTTAGGGCTGGTCACGAGACGAGACTTTTGTAAGTCTCGTCTCGGTCTCGTCAAAGTCGAAAATTTTTAGTCTCGTCTCAGTCTCGTGTCAATTAAGTCTCGTCTCGGTCTCGTCTCGGTCTCGTCTCCGAAAAATAGAATTTCCGGACAACCTGTTGGTTATTGGAACGAAATTTTTTCGATTATAGTTTGTATATGTGCAGAAGAAAATAAATATTTAACTGAAATTGGATTTTTTAATTTATTAGACTCTCTGTAAATTTTGGTCCAAATATGCAGTCTCGTCTCGATCTCGTCTCGGTCTCGTCTCAGTTGCTTAAAAGGCCGTCTCATCTCGTGTCGTCTTGGTCTCGTCATTTGAGACCAAGATCGAGACCGAGACTTTTCTCGTCTCGTGGCCAGCCCTAATATTCTTGAATGCTTCAGGTTCTGGCTTGATCGCCGGTAGCCTCTTCTGGAAATGGATGTTGTTATGGTGCTGGATGGCATTCCGGAACATGACATTGACACATTGCAACTCGCTCCAAACCGTTCGGTAATTGTTGTTGCTGTGGTGTTCAGCTCTCTCTGATAGATCCTTTGGAGTCGTTTTCTCAGACACTGTCTGTGTGCGTACAGGTTCTGTATGTACACGGGAAGATGATGGTACCTGTCCCTTGACATCCTCGGCCGATTTTGGTGTTCCAATGCATTACATACAGCTTGTTCCAGACCACCTATAGCAGAGTCTATTTCACTGTCCAGCAAGTTCAGACTTGAAGGTAATGTTTTCTTCAATATCCCGTTGAAATCGGTCAACATCCATACGTCTATAGTCACTGAATTTCTCTGTTGGGTCTGTTGCTAGGCAGATGGTTTGGCGAAGCCTGATGCTAAGCTGAACAGCTTTATGGTCCGAGCCACTGATCGCAAATGCAGATGTAGTTGCAGATTTCTGGAAGTTAATAAACAAAATTAGAAGTCTATGCCTTTGTCATATTTATGTTTGTATGTTTGTTTTCATTATCGTTTAATATTCATAACATGTTAAGCAACATTTACCGTTTTAAAAGTCTTATTAAAAAACATACTACATTTTCGAAATTTTACCACTTTTGAAGTCGCGATATCTAATTCAGTAAAATTTTGAACAACAATCCAAAGGCCTTTCAGTTCCCTATTCAACAACGTCAACAGCAACCTCATACAAGGCTTTTTTGGAAAGTTAATGCCATAAAAAGACATTAAGTTTTGGACGAAAAATAATTGAGTTAATTTGAATTCAAAAATCTTCGGAACTAGACCTCCTAGAATGTTCTAATCTTCAGCTATGGATAGCTTTTACAAAATTAATTAAGGATTTTAAAAACAGAAACCTTATCTGAGGCTTATTTGCGGAGTTGTAGTCATCCAAAGATATCAAGGGTTACAAAACTCAAAAAAATTACTTTGAATGCAAATATACCACAAAACTCGAAAAAAAAATGGGTTTTAAGTGATAATTGGCATGCTTTTTTTCAATCAAAAATCGATTTAAAAAAAAATTGCTCATATCAGTAAAATTTTGAACAACAGTGCAAAGGCCTGTCAATTTTCTTTTTAACAACGTCAACCGCTGCCTCTTACGAGCCTTTTTTGGTAGGTTTTAGCCAAATAAAGACTTTTAGTTTTGGGTCAACAATAATGAATTCAAATATCTTTGCAACCAGACTTCATAGAATGTTCTAGTTTTCAGCTATGGATAGCTCTCAATAAACTGATTACTTGACTCTTTTTGACCAATAACTGACCTTTTAGATGGACCCTTTTTTTTGCGAATATGAGGTGCTAGGATCCCGGAGCCACACAGCATATGAATATTTTTTTTTTTTTTACTAAAAGGAAAGGGTCTTTAAAGTTTTTTGATAATATTGTCTTCTTTTTATCTTTTTGCGCCATTTTCAAACTTAAGTAGGAACCTATATAAGCATATATAGGAATCAAAATTTAACAATAATAGACTGAATAAAAATAAACACAAGTGTGCCTTTAACCCCCATTTTCACAGTGGAAGTTTAAACTCCACTTTTAGTTTAAACTCCAGATCACCAGTATAAATGAACTCACTTCAAGGTTTAAACGAAACTGTGAAACTGGGGTTAAGGGCCAGTTTTTCAGTGCAGGGTTAAAGTTAAACCCGTGTTAGCTCCCCAAATTTGGTTAATTAACTCAGGATTAACTCAAAAAAATTTTTCATTCTGTATCTTCTATGCTTAATAACACATTATCTATTCTTTCTCATTTGAATAACTACTTCTCGACGTAACTCTAGACCCACGGTTCCCAAACTGTGTTCCGCGGAACCCTCGGGTTCCGTGGACGAGTTTTCAGGGTTCCGCGACTTTCTCGAAGTACAAACACTATACACAATAATATTTTTTTAAAAACCGTGAAATCGGGGACTTTGGCGCATTTTGCCTATAGATTTTTTTGCAAAGTAAAGATTTTTTGCAGAAGTATCGTAAATTATTGTTGGCTAGTTTAATTATTAAAAATCAAAAATTGGGTGGCCAAAGTCATCGTCTAGTTTTGAGTTACTTTGGCTGGGTAAACGTTTTCAATCTATGGTCCGCTACTAATTGGTTGCAGAGACATTTTCTTATACTGAGGATTTTTTGTTTATTTTGTAGGGTTTCCTTTATTTTTTTTTTTTTATAAATTAATTGTTAATTTAAATTTTCATATCAATGGGAGAATATAAAGAGGATCAATCTTCCTTTGCTCTTTTGCAGCTTTATTAGAAGACTAGTACTTTTAAGCTTGGTACGTCTTTAGATAAGTTTTCTTATAATTTTGATAAATTTTTCATAATTTGTCGTGACCAAAGTAACTCAAAATGCAGGCCAATGTCACCCTATCAAATTATTTGGCTGTAGTACCTATTTACACAACATATTGAAACCTTTTAAAATTTTTTTGTGTGTTTTTAAGGTTTTTTTTATACAAATTATTTAGTTTTGAACTAATTTTCTTAATTTATCCTAATGAAGACTTACAATTAGAAAATTTATTCAAGATAAGAAAATTCTTTTACATACAAAAAAAATTAAAAAAAAAAATGTTCATTCGTTGGCCAAAAATTCACCACACCCACCGGTGAATTTGTACCCAGTTACACAGTATGTAATCGCAAACATGTTTGACTTTTTCATTTTTTGTATCGAAACGTGAGCTTCTCATAATAAATAAAAAGCAAACAAAAATGATACAACAACACTCACTTTCCTAATTAAATTACGAGCCAGACTATCATGGGGTTCCGAAATAATTTGGACCATTTTTAGGGTTCCAAAGCTTATAAAATTTGGGAACCGCTGCTGTAGACAGATATCTTTCTAGAGTTAACTAATTCAGGTTTAACTCAACAATGAAAAACTGGGCCTAAGTCTGATTTTTCAATCCAATCAATGACTCAAATCATTCATTATACCTTCATTCAAATTCCATCATCAATCTGAGCATGATTCAAAATAAATTACCCAGTCATGTCATTGCAAGCATTTTCTCTTGCACATGACTAATAATAGTTCACTTAAATTAAACCAAACAAGCGCGTCTCGCCGAAAAAACAATTGCTCATAGCTCATTTTTGAAAGGCCCCATACATCTAAGATACCTCTATACTCTGTATAATAAAAACAAAATATGATCTCAAAATTACTATTCAAATCATGATGTCTTTATTTTGCCGTCTGACATCAATCCCTCCAAGCTGCTTAGATAACAATCCATTAAATTGCTTGAATTTCAATTCATTTTGAAATGAAAATGACAACATTTAATAGGTTTGCGGTTCCCATCAATTAGTCTTTCTATAACAAAAGTCTGTTGAAGTCGGGGCTTGCTTTGTCATCTCTCGCTAAATCACAAAAAAGTCCCGCCACCGGACATATACACGAATACACACAATATTGATCGTGTGTCTAGTTGAGCCCTAATCCGCCCGCAAAAATAAAAAGAAACTGTATTCAGCTGCTAGCCAACGACAGAGCGGACTTATTACTCATTTGCAGAAGATTAGAGAAAACCAGGCTAACCCTAAGCAGAACTTCAAAAGACTTGTTCCGCCATCCCAGTCCCATTCTCATTCCCAGCCTGCAAGCAAATGCGATATCATTAGCAATGCAAAAAGCGTCCGATAAATTTACCGCGAACTGCTAAGCCGAAACATTGGTGGCGGCAGTGCGGCGAGGTGGTCGATCTTCCCGAAACCTTAACCGGTACACAACAGTAATAACAATTTCCATCCACACAGGTTGTGGATTCATCATCGTCAGTCATAAAAGATACAAAGATACACTGGAATGACAAAACTACAAGACCCCGACCGCAACGCGACGAAGAAGCGCGCTGAAACAAATGTCTTCTGTCGCGGTCTTGAGTTGGATTTAGATTTGGATTCTGTTGCGGTCTGGGCCGCAGTTCGGGTGAGGCGAGAGGAATGTGATGAGGAGCTCATCACTCATTGCTGACTCCCCCGCTTTTGGCGTGCGGATCGCAGTTTTATGGTACCCTTTAAGCTGAGGCTCTTCAATCCTCACACAGCACAGAGATTTTTTGCGCGATCTAGAAAAGTTCAAGACGACTCGTCCATGACGTGTCTTCATCGAATCTTCCCGTCCGCATCGTTGCAGTCGCTTGTGCGTTCGCGTTGGCTGAAGTATTGTCCCAACAAGTAATGGCGACCAGGCGCAGGCGAGGGCGGTTGAGACAATCGGTCAAATGAGAAGTTCTGATGCTGATGTAGAACTTGCTTGTTTGCATTTGATTGCAATTTGCTATAACTGATGGTTCCGGCATTGGAGGTCTTCAGGTTGACAGATTTCCAATCCGCGCAGGGACAATAAATACCAGATACATTGTCCGGAATGCAACAAAACAAGTTTCTATATGAAGTTTTTTTTTGCAGTTTTTATGGCTTTACTGTTATGCACTCTCTGAACTTTATGACATCCCTTTTATACGAATGATAGTCGCTAAGGAGCAGTTTTGTTACAACATAAACGCTAAATGAACTCTTGATTCAAGTGGCTATAAAATGAAAAGCCATCGTAGAGTCGAGTTGGAAACGAGTCGAGTCGTTCAGAGATGCACATTGCGTTGAAATATGCAAACGGTAGTACCATCATCCTATTATATCTATAACCTAACCTATATCTAGGTAAAAAGGATTAGAATGTGCAACATCCTCGCTGATGGTTGAAGGAGGAGTAAAATTGGGCAATCAAATGTGCAGCCATGAAGCGGTCTCTAAGGAAGGAAAGCAAAATAAAGCTTAGTCCTATCTATACCTTCACATTGATGCCCTTGGAATAATAAAGGGCTGATTGTCGAATTCTAGGAGCGTTCTCGTGAATTGCTTGTTATCGGGTGCATTTTGAGAAGACGTGATGTGAGTTCTTTTTCTATTAAAAAAGTTGTCGTTTTCTCTATACTCTTTGCTGTATCGCATGGTTACGACATCCGGTATCGTTTTTAAGGATGATGAGAGAGCTTATCCGCTGTCATTTATATGGATGAATAAATGTGCATGTAATGATTTTGTTAGGATATTTAGGTAGAGGTTCCTTGAGTGGCTGGATATGTTCTTAAGAGCTACTTAGAGATTATATTTTTCTATATGATGCAAACTCGTGGCACTGTTAAAGGTCCTTCGATAATAGTATAAGTTCATGGTAATGATAAGATTGCTTTGTGAATGAATGTTTTTTGTGCATCATTTGAATGAAAATTCTTGTCGTTTTAATGACGATCCTCAAAGATTAATTTTCGTAGCGTATACGTTTCACAGTACAGATTTAATAATCATTATTATTTGATTCCTCTTATGGAATTAAATGTGCCCATTAAAACTCATAGTCGTCTGATATCCTGTTGTTGAAATTTTGACTTTCAAATGTAGGAAGCTTTTCAACATTTATATACTATGGTTACCGTCATCGTTGGTACTATGAACTAGATTTAGCCAAACATTTCAGAAAGAGATAATAAGTTTTAAAAAAAATGGGCACGACTGGTTCGCACAAAATTGTTCTCGTAACTAAAAACTTTAACGTAGCTATAAATTAATGAGGTATAAATACATATGTATCGGTTTCATATTATTATGAAATGATTTCATTAAACAAAGAGTTTTAGAAACAATTAAAAATAAATTATTATTCTATAAATTACTACTAATTTAAAATTTTGTTGGCTAAAAAAGTTGGACCTCAAAATAAAGTGTGTCAACTGATTTATTTACAAAAAAAAAAAATATAAAATCGTTGGAGCGGTTTTCTGAAAAATAATTTTATATATATAAAAATGTTTGCCCATTTTCAAATACAAAATCTGGTATGGCAACTTTAAGTATTTAATAAAATACAATTTTAAACAAAATAAAAAAATATTCACTAGCCCGTTTTCAAGATATTAAATTTTCAAAAAAAATGTCAATATTGTTTTTTAATCAAAAATTATTTTTTTGGAAAATTTGTATAAATGGAAAATTTATTGATTTGTGAAGAACCTCTTCTATAGAATTTTGGTTGAAATCGGTGTAGTCGTTAACGAGAAATTTTAAAACCGAAAATCGATTCTATGACAGATACAGGTACCGTTAATACCCGTTATTTTTTTTTTTAATTAAAATATTGACCAAACACTTAATGGTAAACGCACATCTTTTTATCAAATTTCTTGTAGCCGTGTTCGAGAAAAATAAGTTTTTTTCTAAATGGTTTTTCAACATTTGGAAGGATGCCTTACTTTTGAATTTAGAAACATGATTTTTTTGAGTATTCTACAAAATAATAAAAATTGTTTTACTCCTAGTTTTAGAAATATTGACCAATAGTCGTTTTCGAAATATTTAGTTACAAAAAAAAAAAAAAAAAAAAATATGTGATTCGCAATAATGTTTAAACTTTTTAGAAGATTAACCATAGAAAATAAAAATTTCAACTTAACTTTTTTCGAGAAAAATAAAATCAAAAAAAAAATGGTTGTACCTACAAAATAACCAATTTTTGAAAATAAAAAAAATTAAAGTAGCACTTCTTAATTTTAATTAGGGAGCGGGTCGAAATGCTGTATTTTAAAACACTGTATGGTTAAAATTCTGAATGATACTGTATGGTTAATATTCTGTATTTCAAAACACTGTATTTCAAAATACTGTATGATCAAAATGCTGTATCTCATAATACTGTGTCTCAAAATTTTTTATCTCAAAATGCTGTAAGAGCAAAACACTGTATCTCAAAATTCTGTATCATTAAACAAAAAAAAAATATTTTTACATTATTCTGTTCTTATTGTATTTTCCCACTTTCTTAACTCTTTCTAAACAAAATGCATATCCGTAAACTAATAATTTGTCTTTTCCTTTATTTGACTTCACAATCGATATATTCATTAGCACTTATCACCTAAATTTGCACAAGCTCTTAAACATCAACGAAATGCATGAACGTGGCAGTTTCGACAGATCAATTAGTTTGGTGCAACTATTTATGCAATTTTTGATTATGATCAATACAATTCATGTACAAATGTGGGAGAAATACAATCAATTAAGGATAAAAAAATGTGAAAGAGAAAATAAGAACATGATACCATTTATTTTGTTTTAATAAATTCAAAGACATGAATTATCATAGGTACATGTTTTTGTTCAAGAGAAGTATATCAGAATATTATGCTAATGAAAAGTTATTATAATATATTCTTTAAAATTATATATAGTATATATTCTAAAAAGTGTTCTGCTTTCAAAATTATGTATTTGAAAATGCTGTAAATAGGCTGAAAAAAAAAATCGTGCAAAGTGCAAAATTTTTTACATTATCAAAACGATTTTTATTTTTCAGTCTATTTACAGCATTTTCAAATACAAAATTTTGAGATACAGAATTTTGAAATGCAAAATTTTGACCAACCAGAATTTTGAAATATAGAATTTTGACTTACAGTATTTTGATCATACAGTATTTTGTACATACAGTATTTAGAAATACAGTATTTTGAGATACAGTATTTTAAATACAGTATTATGACCCATACAGTATTATGACCCATACAGTATTTTGACCCCAACTTTAATTATTTAAATTAAATTTTTTTTGACAAGATCATCGGGGTCGTTTTTGAGAAAAAAAAAATATGATTTTCCTTTTTTGCGAAAAATAAATGTAGGGCAGGTACCGTTGCTTATGGTCCTAACAAAATTAAAAAAAAAACACGTGGACATATTAGTCAAGAAAACACTATGTGCCAAGTTTGAAGAAAATCCCTCCAGCTACGAGGACAGACAGCCTTTTTTTTGAAAATTTAAAAACAAAATCAATTTTTTTTTTGCAAACTAAATATTTTGAAAAGGACGTGGTTCATATATTTAAAACTAGGTGTAAATCAATTTATTATTATTATTTTGTAAAATACTTGAAAAAATCATGTTTTTAAATTCAAAAGTAACGCTACCCTCCAAATGTTGTAAACCCCTTAAGAAAAAAATTTTATTTTTCTGGAAAACTGCTCCAAGAAATTTGATAAAAATATGTGCGTTTACTATTAAGGGTAGGTAAGGTATGGTCAATAGTTTGATAAAAAAAATTTAACCAATAACGGTTATTAACTACCTGTCATGGAACCTATTTTTTGGATATACAAATTTTCGGAAAAAAAATAATTTTTGGATAAAAAAAATGTTGATTTTTTTTTTTTTGGAAATTAAATACCTATCTTGAAAACGTAATAATGAATATTTTTTTATTTTGATTAAAATTGTATTTTATTTAATACTTAAAGTTGGCATGCCGTATTTAATTATTGAAAATGGGCAAAAAATTTTATATATAAGAAAATATTTCCTTAGAAAACCACTCCAACGATTTTATATTTTTTTCATAAAATTCATATTTATCAAACAAAATAGATGGCATACTTGATTTTGAGCTCTAACTCTCAAATCCATTAAAATAATAATACTTTAAGACATCGATTTCAAATTTTTACCAAAAATATATTCCTATGCACCAATGGGAAGTTACTAGTAAGTGTGGGTCGCACCCAGCCTCTTTTTTTTTTAATGATATCATAATATTTTGGAACCACTAGCTATGTACTTTTTAATAATAATATTTTTCTTACAGTCACGGCACTAGTTAGAAGAAATAGAAGGAAAGGAAAGATTTTTGTTGGCACAGTGGATTGAGAATTAGATTTTAATTTTCTCATAAAATTCCACGGGTGGCATCCAGTTTAACTGGGGCTCGAACCCACACGTCCAGGTTAGCAGTCAAAAACTATATCCACTGTGCCATTGCCACCTACCATTGCCACCTACTATGTACTTGTACATCATCAATTTATAGCTATGTTAAAATTGTTAGCTACGAGAGCAAGTTCGTGCGAACGGTTTGCAACATTTGTATGGTAGGTTTGTATATGTGCATACATATGTAGGTACCATTATTCTTGGTTTTAGGAACACGATTTTTTTCGAGTACATATTCTAGAAATTAATACAAAATCTCTTTAGGTTTACCAAGTTTCTAAGCAAACTTTTAAGAAGTCTTTTTCGAAATATTGAAATTCAGAAAATAAATGTTTCATTTTTTTTGTCTGATTTTTTAAAATTTTTTTGTAATTTTTGAGTTATAAATTAATTTTTCAAGAAACTTTATTTTCTTCTTATTTATTCAGGGGGTATAGTCCACATTCCAAACAATATTTACTTGTGATATAATAGGTAGGTACTATTATAGTCAGTTATGAATTAGTAAAAAAATCGATCTCGAGATATTAATTTTCCTTAACATTATAATAGGTAGGTACTATTATAGTCAGTTATGAATTCGTAAAAAAATCGATCTCGAGATATTAATTTTCCTTAACATTACGATTATAAGAGAACGCGAAAAAAATTGGGTCTCGCTATTCTATCTGTCTGTCTGTCTGTCCTCGCCCCTACAGCCTAAACAGCTATATGGATTTCCTTCAAACTTGGTACATAGTGTTTTTGACTAATATATATGCACACAATTTTTCTTAGGACCAAAAACAGCGGTACCTGCGATACAATTTTTTTTCGCCAAAAAAGGAAAATGATGTTTATCTCAAAAACAGGTCCGAGGATTTTGTTGAAAAAAATCCATAAAAATTAAATAAGGAAAAACTATTTTTTGATAATTTTTTTATTTTCAAAAAAAAACTTCTAAGAAACATTATTGTGAACTTAAAGTAAAAAAAAAAATTATTTCGAAAATTAAAAAAAAAGCTATTATTTTGTAGAATACATACTTGAAAAAATCATGTGTATTAATTCAAAAATAACGCTACCTTCCATACAAATGTTGAAAAACCGTTAAGAAAAGTTTATTTTTCTCGAAAACGGCTCCAAGAATTTTGATAAAAAAGATATGCGTTGAGTATTTAAGGTATGGTCAATATTTTGATGAATTTCACCAACAACGGTTAATAACGGTACCTGTCATAGAATCTATTTTTTTGTTTTCAAATTTCACGTTGACGGCTCCTTCACTACCAAATAATTTTGCATATACAAATTTTCAAAAAAAAAAAATTTGGGATTTTTAAAAAATAAATTGAACCAGTTTTTTTTTGAAAATTCAGTATCTTTAAAACGGGCTAGTGAAATTTTGTTTTATTTTGTGTAAAATTGTATGTAAAATGCTAAATGTTGGCATTAGAGATTTAATTTTTGAAAATGAGCGAAATAAATTATACAAAAAAAAATTATTTTTTAAGAAAACTGCTCCAACGATTTTTCTTTTATAAATTCATATTTACCAAACAAATCAGATGGAATACTTCATTTAGTGCTCTTACATTCAAATCCATTAAAATAATAAATTTATAACAATAATTTATTTAATTTTTTTTAATGATATCATAACATTTTGTAACCAATACCTATGTACCTACTTGTACATCATCAATTTCTAGCTACGTTAAAGTTGTTAGCAGCAAGTTCGTGCGATTCATTCGAGCCCATTCTTTTTTTTCATAATCCACAAAGAAAAATAATCAAAAAATAAAATTCAAATAAAATATCGGTTGGGTAATTTTCAAATTTCTCAAAAACTAGACGATATGAAATCATCTAGTATTCTTTTTTTAATGAAGATTTATTGGAGCAACGAATTAAAAAAAAAGAAATAATATATAATACTGTTTTGAAAAATTACACTTAAAATTTTTTTGTATCTTTTTTTTTGCCAAATTTTGAGTTTAAAACCCGTTTTTTTTAAAACTATGCATAGATTTCACTTGATTTAAAAACTAGCTAATAGTACAATGTGTTCACTTTGAAACAAGGTATAATACTTAATTTTAAGTATTACCGTTATTTTGTAATATTTTTTTTTTCATTTATAGTACCTTTTTATAAAATTGCCCATCCCGCCCAAACGGAAGGAGTAAGATCCCTTCTTATATTAATAAAAATGCTTGTATTAAAGTGTTCCACACAAAACCGTTATCAATTTTTGGTGCCTAAGCTATCGTACTCTCCCCTTTATTCCAATTAAAACTTTAAACAAAATTTTCATACGAACCCAGTACTTGTCCCTCAGTTAAGAGCCAAACACAAAAAATCAAAACCCAAAGTTGAACTCTATTAAATCAACAAACATCAGAATTATTGATTCACATCGAATCAAGAATCAAAAATAAATCAATCAGAATTTCCTGTGTGCAGCACTTGATGGGATTTCGCGTATTCAAATGACACAACTCACAATATTGCTTAAGGCCATCATCATTGAGAAGCAACTGTCACAAACATTCAACAACAAAAAACTATATAATCAACAATATACTTTACATGACAATCTCCTTACTTTGAATATATTGATCAATCAAATCAATCGATTTGATCAGTAGAAAAAAATTAAAGAAAAAAAAAACAAATTTACAACCAACCCATCCTAAGCCTGTAAACAACAACCACAACAACAATCAACTTCTAAACTTCAACAATCTCTCCGGCAACAGTAACATTTCGCTAAAGGACAAATTATTTCTTCGAACCCGTAGCTGTAGTTCGCTGCTGCTGCTATATCTTTCATTAATTTGCATGCGGAATTTGTCGTCGTTGTTGTCAGCATAATGTATCCAAACGTACAATCAAAAGTCTTTGCTAAATTTATAGTCTGCCCAAAAAAGGTCTTGAATCGTTCGTAGTCGTCTTAAACTTAAATACCAACGAACTGTGTAAGTTCGATGGAAATAAAAATACAAAAGAAGTCCCTCGACAATAGGCTGTCTATAAAGAGACTCTTCGCTATCGAAATCGCTGGCATTAGGAGGGTTCAGGGGATGTATTTGCATCCCATCTCAGAACCATCCGGTCTTTGAATTCCTTACACAAAAATGAACACGAAAAAAAAAAACAGATTCGCTTTAAGACTTCAAATCAAAATCATAACAATAATGACGATGATGATTGGGGTTAAATAGAAGGTGGGAATTCCTCGCCGATGATGATGATGATGATGAGATGAGGAGTATGATGACGATGGTGGTGGTTACCAACTTGTCTTGGTGTTGATTCTGGTGCCTCTGACTGTAAGTCTGGCTTTGTAGCATTCAGAGTCTCTCTAAGCCTATTGTGTTATTGTGTTATGGCATATCACGAGATGATGCGATTTTAAATAAGGCAATTAATGAACTAAACGGCAAATGGATTTTTCTTACACTGACTGTCTTGTCTAGTCTATACAGAGCGGTAGAGGTAGACAACCAGCGAGCTTGAGACGCGCCTTTGAAAAATTTGTTGATCTTGTTGAACTCTGGTACAACAAAACAACTTGGCTGCCAGACTCAGAGCCTCTAATTGGTCAGATGGAACAAATAGATAAACAGAAAAATGTAATTTTTCAGCGAAATGGCAAATGATTTATGCGGTGAATTTGTCCGAAGTGACGAAATTTATTTGATTAAATTATAAAATTTTGTAAAGAGTGTTGTAAAACTGAGAAAAAGGTCGTTTTTTTAAATGCATTTAAGACTAAATATAGGTATGGTATTTGAAAATTTTTTAAAGGCCACAAAAGGTCTTCATCTGAATCAAGTTTTAATTGGATTGTCAACTGGTATTTACAAAAATATTAAATGTGAAAGTGAATTTTGTCCGTTGACTTAATTTTCATTTATTAAATTCATGCGACAATATTTCAACAAATTTTCGGAAAATGTTCGGACACGTTATGGTGAATTTGACTGGAGAGATGCTTAAGGCAATTAATTGAATATTTGACTTTATTAATTGGTTAAAATTTAAACAAAATTAAGCTGAACAATCTAACTATGCGCCCTACTGCCTCTTCTATTGGTTTAACCTCTTTAAAATATAAGACAAATCCTATGCTAATAACTTTGTAGAATATCCGAAGCAGAAAAACAATCTAGTTTTCGACAAGGCACTAGCGAGTTTTACATAGATTCTAGCAATAGGCCAGCAAATGTTAGCAAAGGTTCGAACAAGGGCCTTGGCGAATATGAACGCACGACTGGATCGCACAAACTTGCTCTCGTAGTTAAAAAGTTTAACGCAGCTTGAAGTTGACAATGTGTTGGTTCCAAAACATATGATATCATTAAAAAAAAATTTTTTAAAACGAGGGACCTTTTACATACAAATTACTGTAAATTTGTTATTTAAATAGCTTAAACGCAGATAGAGCTAAAAAAATAGTATGCCATCTGATTTGTTTGATAAATAAGAATTTATGACTTTCAAACGTCGTTAGAGCGGTTTTCTTTAATAATTTGTTTATAAATAAAAATTATTGAACATTTTTAAACATAAAATTTGGTATTCCAACTTTTAGAATTAAATAAAACACAATTTTACACAAAATTATAAAGGACCATTTACATACAAAATTTGGTTGAAATCGGTGTATCCGTTAGCTAGAAATTTTAAAACATAAAAATCGGTTCTATGACAGGTACCGTTAATAACTATTATAAATAATTTTTTTCTTAAATCGTTATAGCCGTTTCTTAAATAAATCAATTTTTGTATATTGGTTGTATGGCAGGTACCGTTATTTTTTTGAGCTGAAAAAAAATCAATTTCCCCTCTAGGGAATCACACCTTAATTCCAAAGTTTGAAGAAAATCGCTTGGTTTAAGCCGCTGGTCGAGGTACAGACAGGCAGACAGAATTACGAGAACCACGTTTTTCGCGTTCTCTTCCATCGTAATGGTGGACAAAATTATTATCTCCAGTTCCATTTTTTGCACGAATCCATAACTAGCCCTTCACAACGTACATCGCAAGTAAAAAGTATGATATGAAAAGGAAGACAATGGAAAGAGAGCAAAAAGTGTCGTGTGATTCTGAAATTGCATGGTGCTGATTAAATGTTTCTTTTTGATATACAAGAAAAACATTTTTGATGGGGTATCGAAACAAGTTTAACAAGGGAGGGACTCACGAGTGTTTGAAAAGCCTCCCGCGTCTAAATTGTTGGTACTGAAATCCAGCAAAGGCTTGCCAAGTATCTGATAAGTTTTCCTCGTCTAGCTATTCACTATTGAAAACTTACAAAGGCCTTGCCCAAACAAGACAAAAACTTGGCATTTTCCTAGGGCTGGCCACGAGACGAGACTCTGCGAGACTTTTGTAAGTCTCGTCTCGGTTTCGTTAAAATCAAACATTTTCAGTCTCGTCTCGGTCTCGTGTCGGTTGCTTAAAAGGCAGTCTCGTCTTGTCTCGGTCTCGACATGCGAGACCGAGATCGTGTCCGAGACTTTTCTCGTCTAGTGGCCAGCCCTAATTTTTCCAGCCAAAATTGTTTCTAAAATAAGTTTTCAAGAAATTGTTTTACGCTTCAGTTGATTTTCTCAATTTGTAAACTTCTAAAAATTATAAACATAGTTAGCTACTTACCTTAGGTATGTCTCTTAATTTTTTTTTTTTTGTCAGATATCCAAAATGGGTATCGTGGATCTTGTAGAGGATACCCACACTAGTATTTCTAAGTCCCGGAAAATTTTTAAAATGGTACTTCCAGACACCGTGGCCGTTTTTTAAGTTAAAACAACACGTTTTTTTCCCCAAAAAAAAAAGGAATTAACCCCCGAGGGTGGTAATTCCTTTTTAAATTGGAATTAACACCCGCAGAGGATAGTTCCTTTTTCTGACGGGTTTTAATTCCAATTTAAAATGGAAATAAACACCATCTGGCATCAGGCACCTATGGTATCAGTCGGTCTGCTTTCAATGTTTTTGTACCACATAGTACTTTGGGTGGCCCGATTCACGGGTTCAAGGATTTTAACTCCCTTTTCGGGTCCTCTGTCCCGCTCACGCGACTCTGTCGCTCAGCTAAGGGTATGCTCAGTTGCCTGGCAGGCGCCAATGTTGTCAGTCGGTCTGCTTTCAGAGTGTTTGTAGTAAACAGTGATTTGGGTAAAAGTTTTTAAGAATCATATATGTATGAAGTTTGGGTCTTAATGCCAATTCCAAAAAGCAAAAACACCCGCGGGTCTTAGTTCCTTTTTGTGGTGGGCCTTATTTACCACTTTAAAAAGGAATTAACACCAGCGGGGGTTAATCCTTTTTTTTTTGGGAATTAACACCCGCGGGGGATGATTCCGCGGGCGTTAATGCACTGCACCAATAAAATAGCACAAGTAACTGCCCCTTAAAATTTCAAAATAAAAATTCTTTACTCAATAAATGGTTGAAAACCCCCCAAAAATCGGCTGATTTTTAAGATTTTCTATTTTAAAGGCCTATACGGGTTCAGGAACGAGCAAGTAAGACTCCTCTAAGAGGTTATTTCGTGTACTGAACTCAAATCTGTCATCCATTTTTCGCCATCGGTTCTACTTTTTGAAATATTCCATCCTAAAAATGGAATACATGTAACCATATTTTACCCTATTTTTGAGATTTTGTATAAATTCGAAATGTTTTTTTTTTTAATTACACCGATTCATCGATGAACATAGACATAGTACTTTGATGAATCGGTGCATTTGTTTTGAAAAAAAAGCATTTCGAATTTTAAAAAAATCTCAAAAACAGGAAAAAAATTGTTATATTCCATTTTCAGACTGAAATATCTCAAAAACTAGTGGTGATGGCGAAAAATGGATGATAGATTTGAGTTCAGCACACAAAATTACCTCTGACACGAGTCTTACTTGCTCGTTCCATCCATCATCGGATTTTTTGGGGGTTTTTAGCCATTTATCGAGTAAAAAAGGCATAATTTTAAATTTTAAGGGTCAGTTACTTGGGCTATTTTATTATTAGCATCCCTATATTATACATTATAGACACATATCTAAGTCACTGATTTTTCAATGATTAGGAACATAAAGTTTTTGAACCATAAGAGCAAAAACATGCGACAGCCGTGCATGTTAGGTATATATTTTCTATTCTTTTCTGTTATCTAAAACTGTAGGTACCAACTTCTTGTATGTGAGTTTATTTTAATTGAAATTCCTAAAAAAAAAACAGTAACAAAAGAAAAAATGCAGAGGAGATGAGTATTGAATCAAATACAATCTTTATTATAAATTGCAATAACACACAACATTTTTGATTTGTTCCATCATTCAATCTACACAATATGTACACGAATATAATTCGAATTGACATCCTTGCTGTCAGCCTTATTTGTTCAATAGATTTTCAAATTAAAGAAGCATCAACGCAAACAATCTCGAAACTCCAACCTGACATGACTGACACTCTGGAAAAGTTTCATAAGCCTGCTAACAATATAATCTTTCCCGCATATTAGAAGACAAACTCCATGCGATAAACACAGAATGATGCTTCATGCACCCAAAATCAATGAAACACATGGACATTTTAAAACCCCACCGTTAAACTGTCAATTGTGATTGCACAATTCATTCTATTTGTTTTTTGTTTTTTATTTGACGGTGAACAATTGAACACACAACATACATACACGTATCATTTCGAATGTATGTGATTGTCGATTGATATGAGCAAATTATTCAATCCTCCTGCTCTCCCCAAGGGACTGTGATTCGTAAATATTCGATTACATTGTCGTTTCGGGCATAAATCCTTTTTCGAAAATGAACGGTGGTACACGAACGTAGGTAAATATATATTAAATTCCGTGCGGGGGTGATGATGATGGTAGAGAGAGGTGGTGTAGTTATATTGGCATTGGATGAATTGCATAACTCGCTATCCAGATCGATTTCACAATCGATTCACACAGGAAACGCTCTACATTTTGATTGATATTTTAATTAAATTTATGGAGAAAAAATATTTCAATAAAATACTCGTAAAACCGGATCTAGGACTCCTACGGTATACGGGTCCGGTTGGGCTCACTATAATATGGCGATTGGCCACACGCTTCTACCTTTATACCTAGAATGGTGCGGTGTGCGGTTAATGTGGATTGAATCACCTTCACAAAAGCGTGTGCAGTAATAATTTTTCAATCGAAGCTGTTGGTAGCTTTTAGACTCAGTTGGGCGCTAACGCAATAAAAACGTTCACTTTAGGACTTTTTTTTAAGTCGATTTGTTTGAAGTTTAAAATAGAAAACCTTTGTGGTGCACGAGGCATGTTGCACGCCGAGGCACAGAGGCATTGTATTTTAAGTGTGTTTGCTTGCACATGCAGACTTGCTGATAGAGGTGAATAAAGTCAGACATTTGAAATATTGTGTTCAAAGCACGGCTTGAGATTGACACTCAATTGAGGTTCAAGAATGAATAAGGTTTTCATAATATATGCCGTTGCCGTTCCAATCGGAATTTTAATATTTCAATTAACTGTCCTGTCAGTAGGAATTATTATTGAGTATGCGTTAGGAATGTAGTGGAGTTGGTAGCGTTTTAGCAAATACCAACAATACCGGTTTTGTTAAATCTAGATGAACAGAAAAAAAGCTCACGAAAAAGGAAGGCCATGATGGAATTGCACGGAGAAAACGATTGATTTCTTCTATTCATACTTTAAATAGCGAGAGCGTAAGAATCTAGTTATAGTTAACTACAGAGTACATACATACATACATACATAATATTGTTTGAAAAAGTCTCTCTACATGGTTACCATTTGAAGTCTAAACCAATAAACATTTTTTTAAATTAAGATATCTTTGCAACCGGACCTTATAGAATCAGCTATGGATAGCTCTTGAGCGTTTTACAAACCAAAATGACCTTCGAGCCTTATTTGCGGAACTGTAGGCATACAAAGTCATCCAAACTTTTAAAACTCAAAAAAAATCGAAAATAATGGATTTACTTTGAATTAAGATATCTTCGCAACCAGACGTCATAGAATGTTCTAGTTTTCAGCTATTGATAGCCCTTGAAAAACAAATTAAGATTTGACAAACCGGAATGACCTCCGAGCGGTCATCCAAGGCTGTAGGCATCCAACAAGTCTTCAAAACTCAACTAGACCTTTTAGAAAAGTTTGCTTTGGGTTTGCATTTGACAAAACCTTTCTATATTTGTACGTTTCAATGGGTTTTCAGAGACTTTCGTGAAAAAAATTCATTTTTAGTGATAAGGGGGTAGGAAGGTTTTCGAAAAATCGATTGGAAAAAAAAGTTGACTTTTGGACGACAATGCAAAGGCCTTTTTTTGGAAAGTTATGGCCACATATGGACTTCTAGTTTCTGGGTTGAAAACCAAAAGATTTACTTTGAATAAAAATATCTTTGCAACCAGACCCCATACAATGCTCTTGATAGCTATGGATAGCTCTCAGAAATCTGTTGAAGCGTTCTTAAAACCGCAAGCCCTTCCGAGCCTTATTTGTGGAACTGTAGGCATTCAAAGTCATCCAAACTTTCGAAACTCAAAAAAATCGAAATAATGGATTTACTTTGAATTAAGATATCTTCACAACGAGACCTCACACAATGTTCTTGTTTTCAGCTATTGATAGACCTTGAAACACCTGTTAAGCTTTTTTGAAATTGGAATGACCTCAAAGCCTTGTTTGCGGAAGTTTTTGCATCCAAAATCATACAAGCCTTCAAAACTAAAAAAAAACTTTGAATGCAAATAGCTGCACGGAAAATATTTGTTTTCTATTTTGTTCTATTTTTTTTTCTAAAAATAATTCGATTTCAACAAAATTTCGTATTTTATTAATACATACATGGACAAAACTTTTTAATCGCGGCCGAGTTAGATTTGACGAAAAAAACCTTTTTTTTTACTTAAACGATCCACCGTTATGTATGTTTGTACAGTACATGTACATATGTATGCCCAAGTAACAATTTTAGCTCTTCAAATGCTTCACAAACGCTACCAAAGCAAGTCTTAAAGCTCGTAAATTCGAGAATAAGCACTAAATGCACCTTTAGAGCCAATGTCGGACTTCCTTCCAACTAATTCTTTGAGTTTGAGAGCACATGTCTTTCGTTATCAGCTCGTTACCAGTGACATTGTAGAATTTACATAAGCTCTTTAATATGCATTTGAATTCTAGTAAGGAACACTTTTTGACAGCTTTTTCTTAGTATTAGTATGTATAACACATTCGAAAAATAAACATATAATAGATGCTCAACATTATTATATGTTTGTGTGATGATTATTATATATCGGGTATTTAGTTGTATTGTAAAACTTCATTTATTGCTCGATTTCAACAAGATAAAATATTTATATTCCTAAAGAAAAAGTGAGTTCTATATATTTTATGTTTTTCAGTGAAATAAATGTGAATTTTAAGTGCGCGTTTTGTTTTATCACAAATGTATGGAAGATACTTGGCGAAATTACAACGCGCCTCCAGAATTATAAATACTAAGCAAATAATTTGAAAACAAAAAAAAAATAATCTGAACACAACAAAACATTCCTTAGAACACTTGAAAATGCTTTAATAAATTATTTTGCTTAACAATTACAATATGTGTTGTGTTTTTTACTGAATACGGAAACCTTTTCTCTTTCCAAATTAAAAAAAAAAATATTTTATTACGGGTAAAAGTTTTTCTTCAATAGAGCAGCAATATAAATTTTTTGCCTTTTGCTATTCAAGAGCTAGTAGTTTTGCCTTCATATAAAATAGGGTGTTTAAAACTTGAAAGCTATAGAGAAAGAATATGTTAATAATTCTGAACAGAAAAAAATATATTTTTTATGAGAACATATTATAAAGAAAAATATGTAAACAAAATAATAACATTTGATAAAACTTCCTTATACTCTGGTACCTTTACATGGTAAAATGATTTTTTTTAAAATTAATTTTAGGTCGTACCTATTTGCAAAATCAGTGTAGAATTTTTTTGAGAAAGGTTTCAGCTCAGCTTTTATGTGGCTCTATTAATGCTATTTTTTTGTCATTTTGGTAGGCGCATGCGTTATTATTTTGGCCATGTGTTTTTGAAAGCTCTATAATGCTACGTTGATTGCTGATATTTAGAGTTTGCTCGTTTATGGATCGTATGAACTGTATTAAAAGAGCATATAAAAGAGCAATAAAATTCATAGAGCTGGGTTATTAACTCTTACAGAGCTATAGCCTTAGATTACACTATATTGGAGCTGTAGAAGAAAGATTTACTTCAACTGGCTCCAACGATATTACTCGCGTGTACACTGTGAAGTCTGTCAAATTATACTTTCAAAAAATTAAGCATGAATTGTTCACTGATTTTCCAAACACTATTATAAAAATAATGCGTATACGCCGTAGTGAACGAAGAGCACAAAATTGATATCTTAAAATGATGAAGAGATTAGATATTTGTCTCACAGGACAAGGGCAACATTTAAATCTAAACATTACCTTTTAATAGTTTTTTTTTTTTTCAACACTCAGACGTTTTTGAAAAATTTACTAAACCGTTGTCAGATTCTTTAAGACATAAAAGAACATTTAAAAACACATCCAGAGAAACAAATGTTAGATGCCTATTTAAAATAAAATGTTGTTCATATTGAAAACTGTAGCCATGTTTGTATTTTTAAAAATCTTTTAACTTTCCAAATAAGGGGTTAAATTGGTATCAACACGCCAGCCCACTACCTTGCCGCTTTCTATATTTCTTCCATACATCTGCCTTTCATCGATTTGAATTAAAAGATTTGACAAGCCTCCCGGTTTTGGATCTTATAGTATCATTTTAAGCTTCCTCTTCTACCTATTGTATACTTCCCAGATGGGATATTGACCATTTAACGAACACTCATTAAGTTTATTACTCAAATAACAATGCTAATAGATTGTTAGGAATTTAATTTTGTTTAAATAAATTTTTTATTAAAAAGAAAAACATCACTGAGAGATTGCGTTGAACATTTTAAAATACAAAAACAACAACAACAACAACATACAAAAAAACATAACATCGAACAACAACAATAACGACACCTTTCGACAACTTATAGAAAATTTAACATAAATTAGTCAGCAAAATTATGCTATGTGCCTTGAGTGGTTTCAATGGCGGCAACAACAACGACTCGACGCGACGCGGCGGCAATGCGATGGCGATGTAGTGTTGTTGCATGTGCGGCAGCGGCAGTGCCAAAGCCTAAACGCTACCCTACACGTAATAAATGTTAAACAGCCTGAACGATCATGATTAACATTATGAAACGCGATCGGAACAACTCTTGCTGTCCTGTCCAAAGAATTCTGGTTGAGACTCGGTATTCTGCTGCTGTTGCTATTGCGCTCCTCTGAAGTCATCGCATCGTGCTTGGGTCTTCGGTGTGGCAACATGAGCATTTGGCCGCCTCTCGATGCTTTAATTACATAAATAATCTGCAACTCTTGCCATGTGGATTTATTGGATTTTTATTCGATTTACCTTAAATGTAACACATCCAAGTTGGAGAGCGGATTGGAAGGGGCGGCTAAAGGATGACGGAGGGGACACGTCTTAAAGGTTGATACCTATAATGCTGCACCTATATTGGATCACAGCATGATTTAGCCTTGTTTTGGCCACGATTTTTGTTCGCCGTTATTGCGCTATTAGATGCTGTAAGTGAGCGAGTGATAAATGGTATCAGAGAGAGGGCAGGGACTCGAACATTGGCAAAGCGACTTTGCAGAGTAAGATCAGTGCGACGACGGCGGCGTGGTAGTGTATTGGACAGGAGAATTGTGGCTAAAAGAGACATGGACACGGACAAGGTGGTCCGAAAGGAAATCGTATCTTTAGCCGAACCGTAGTTGACAAACGAACATGATGCAGTTGGATCAAATTTAAGTTTATTAGATAATCAGTATCAGATCGAAATTATGCCCGAGCAGAAGTGATATGTCCAGGTGGTTCTGTGGTGGTGGGGGGTTCATCTAAAAAAAACAAGCGGCATGGGACATGTGGTGATATGCATTCCTGAGCACACATTGGTATACAACGGTCATAGACAGGACAGTGATTCATTTTTATGGTTGATATATGTTTGATGTAGAGGAAGTGTTTTTTTTTGTTGATTGTATATGAGATGACTTTAGAAATCAGATGACAAGATATTTGAAACTTGGCTATAGGGTTACAATGTGGACGGCCACGGCATTTAAGACAGATAAACATTCGGTTGTTTGTTCTCATAAATTAAATCAAAGTGTCTTTAATGAAGTATTTTCGTATGACCTTATTCTATGTATTTATAGAAAAATGAGAAATCTCCAGATTATTAAGATTTACTAGATTCTCCGTTTAATATCTAGCAAGGTAAAATTGAAAAAAAAGAGAATTGTTTTCTCCCCAATTATAAAAAAAATAATTAATTAAAAAAACTTTTTTTTTATAAATTTACGTTTAACTATAGGGTGATTCTCCTAAGGTGTGGCAGAAAGATAGAGAGACAAAAAAAATTGTGTAAAAACAGAAAATAAATTATTAAAAAACAACGGTAACACTTACAACCCCATGCTATATCATTTCCTTAGCATAGAAAACCTCTTTTTATATTTCTTTTAAATAAATTTGGTTTAATGATAAGTTTTTAATTTTCAAACTTTAAAAAAAATGACAACAAATTTTTTTCAAACTAGTTTTTTTTTCAAAATTTTAAGTAGCTAAGTACTATTTTGCTTTTCAAAATAGAATGCTTTTATCAATACTTAGTGAGACTTTGAAAATCGTATGGTTCTAGCCCAACTAACATTTCAGCTTCGGTTCGGCCTAATAGAATATGCTTTCGAAGTTCCATTAAGACAGTTTTGTAAAGCTTATTCAAGCATAAAAAGGAGAATATTATAGAAGGTAATATAACTTGTATATGTGAATTCGGAAAATCTTCTTATAAACATTATTCGCAAATCTTTAAAAGTGTAAGATTGTATAAAACCCTAAAGAATCCGATAAGGAGTTTGGACGAAAGCTTCGGAAATGGTTGCACACAAGTAAAATAAGGTTCATTGGAAGTGCGAACTTCTTAAGGCATGGTTGTATAATACTTGTTAGAAGCTAAAAATACAAGTCTTATAGAAGTTAAACTAAAAAAAAAAAGAAAAGCAAAAATATAGTTTTTATTTTTGGATATGTTTGCATTTTATCTACTCTTAATCTGAAACCAGGTATCAAATTCAATTATTAATTATTGGATTTGGTTAAAATTATAAAACATAAATTATATTTTTACCTTACTAGGGATCGAACTCGGAACTCGTGATAGTCCATCACTCTAACCACTCATCCATCTTAGGAAGATGCAAATCTTAATCAGTCTTTTCCTTTCTTAAAACTTCAAAATGGTTTCTTAAACAAACCCAAGCTTCTATAAAAATGTTCACAAATTAAAAAGATTTCTTTAACTTTCTTATACTATTCACGTGAGGAAATAAATGTAAGAGATTTGTTTTGCAGTCCGATTGCTTCATTTGAGTCGTTTTAAATTAATACAATTCCATAATTTAATTTAGCTAAAATTGCAACGAGTATACAAATAATGTCAGATACACAATGCTAAAGGCTAAACCACTTTCGACATAGCTGCACTTCACTGGAATTACATACTTCACACGTATTCGCATTTAAAAAGCTTCTTTAAAATGACTTCTAAAAATTCGAGCTTCTTTGTAGATAAAGTATCTGAGATACGTTAGTATCTGATATATTTTCGAACGAACAATACGTAACTGTGTATGAAAAAACAGTTAACAAAACAAAATACAAAAAAAAATTACTGTTCGATGAAATGATTTGCCTGCAAATCTCAGCGGTGTCCTGAGTTCGAAACTCGGTCCCAGTGTAATTGCAAATTGAATTAACCCGCATTCTATTATTATTTTTATATTTTCTTCCATTAACAAACCAAACGACGCGGCGCAAAACAGATGTCAGAAGCTTGTTACGTGTGAAAATCATTGGAAATACAGAAATGAAATCAAAGTGTCTTTTAACTGTAATTATTTCTCAAAAAGAAAAGACATTTCGTTGACCCTTTAGATAGATAGATATTTTATTTTCATATATAAGGCTTTACAAATTGAAATGATACGCAGCTTGCTCAGAGACATTTTTAAATATATTTTACGAAATAAGTTTTAATTGAAGAAGAATTACTTTTGAAGGAAAATTATTACGAAAAACCTTCATTTAAAATATTTTATAATAGTTGTTTTGTATAAAAGAAAAAAATGACTAGATAAATAACTTAAAAACTAATGGAATTGCAAAGTTGGTATACAAGAATTTTCATAAATAAATAAATGAAATTTTTATGTTCTTAGTCACAAATTATTATATTTTGTGTTAATAAATAAAAAGATAATTTAATTAATTATTTCATAAATTAATAGTTTGAGAACAAAAAAAATAAGTTATTGAATACATTAACAAGCAACAAATAAATAAATAAATGAAAGAAATAAATAAATAAATACATAAATAAATGAATAAATAAATAAATAAATAAATGAGTAAATAAATAAAAAAATAAATAAATAAATTAATAAATAAATAATTAAATACATAAATAAATAAATAATAAACATATAAATGAACAAAACAAGCATATAAATAAACAAAAAATAAATAAGTAAATAATAGAAAATAAATAACCAATATGCATACAATTATTACTGGTTTACTAAATTTTGAATTAACATATTTCTTGAATCACTACATCTTAAATAAAATCTTTGATTGAGAATTTCAATTTTTCTTGCAACTTGATGGACTTCAGTTTTTTCATGGAAAAGTTGTGTCGCAAAATGCCAAGGTAAATTTGTCATCATTTTAAGTGTTTTATTTTGAGAAACTTGTAATTTTTTTATATGTGATTTTGCACAAGTTCCCCATACTGGGCATGCATAAACGATTAAGGCTTGAAAACTAACTTTACGGATTATGATCTTATTAAATTTACTCAGGGGCGATTTCCTGCATATAAGGGGGTATAACATTTTAGTAGCAATGCTTATTTTGCTGAGGGTGTTTGTGATATGGTCAAGGAAATTTAATGTCTTGTCTTAATATAACCTAGATATTTGACAGAATTACCCCCCGGAAAATCACAATTATTTATTTTTAGCTGAGAAGGTAAAGCACAGGCCTTTCTTTTTCGGGTGAAAAAGATGGCCTGGGTTTTTTCAGCATTAAGTTTAACTTTCCATACTTTGAAATAGTCGAACATTTTGTTGAGGGTATATTGCAAGTCATTCTCGATTTCATAGCCAAATTTACTTGAGCTATAAATGGCAGTATCATCTGCAAACATTGCTATTTTGCAGTTCCATATTTCTGGAAAGTCAGCAACGTACGTAATGTATATAGCAATGGTGCCAGAACTGACCCTTGAGGTACACCCTCGTTGACCCTTTTTACACGATTTTTGACATTTTATTGATCCTTTTACACGATGAGAAGACATAAAAGTCCCCAGGAAGATATACAATTTGATTTTTTCTTGGTATCCAAGCAACTGAATTGTTAGATATTAAAGTAACATTTTTTTAATTTTAAATCCACCATATGACTTCGTTTAGAAAGCATTATGGACAGTGCAAGACTAGGCACTATTTGATATGATAGTTAATTAATTGGATATTGATATAAATCAATGAATATAATTCTGCTATGACAAAAATACATATTCTGCCATTAAAAGATTAAAAAAATTGGAGCCAACAACAGCTAACCTGTATTAAAAGAGCACATATATAAGTAAAAAAAAGCCTTAAATAAATAAATTTAAAATTAAAAAAAAAAAACAAATAGTGTGTTCGCAATTTGAAAGAGTGTTAGTTATCTGTGCGCAAAATTGGTGAGGCCATTATATCGATACAGGTCCATATTCAAAAAATATGGCAAATTTCGCAAAAAAAACGAAACATTTTTTACCATTCAACATTTTAAGAGCTGTTATTAAAAAAAAAAAGAATTAACTCGTTATATTGTAGTTCAGTGACGTTGAACAAAGTATTCGAATCTCTACTTAATTTGAAGCAATGTTCAGTTTTGCTAGTTCTGGCCTCAAAATTTCCTTGTATACGAAACCAACAGCTATTTGCGATAATATAGGGACAGTAAAAATAATAAAATCGAAAAAAATATATATCTAAGGTATCCTCGTACATACACAGTTTTAAATCATTAGTATACAGAATTACTTGTAACACTTTGAAGTCAGCCCCTCGCGAAGCAAAATCCTGGCTACGGGTCTGGCTTTCCACCTAATTTGTTTTTAATTAAAAAAAAAGCGGGTCTTGCATTAAATGGTTTTGAACTTTTATATTAAAAGTAATACATAAATAATATAAAAAAAAATTTGATTGAAAAAATTGTATCATCTCCTCGTGAATATTAGCTGGTTTTACTGTACTAAGTTTTGAATTTTAATATTAATCGCAAATGTCATAAGAAATTTATAAGCAATTAAAGATTTTACTTGATTCATATGCATTTTTGCAAATAATATTACAATTTTTTTTAAAATTTTTTTTATTTTTCAAATTAATATAAATTTCAGTTCAGACCGTCAATTTTTGAACATTTGAAACTTTTTTCTAAATTTAATTTCCTGCATTTAAAAAAAAATCATCAAAATCGGAGCAGGTTCTCTATCCTCTACTTTTCTCTCAGCTTGGGCAGGAGGGGCGAAGCTCCTAGTCAAAATATTTAAATATTTACAATTCCATGTTATACCTTTCTGTAAGACCAGAAATCCTTTATTTTATTTATTTTATTTTGTTTTGTTTTGTTTTATTTTATTTTGTTTTGTTTTGTTTTGTTTTGTTTTGTTTTGTTTTGTTTTGTTTTGTTTTGTTTTGTTTTGTTTTGTTTTGTTTTGTTTTGTTTTGTTTTGTTTTGTTTTGTTTTGTTTTGTTTTGTTTTATTTTGTTTTATTTTATTTTATGTTACTTTTTTTTATTTTTTTTTTAGTTTATTTTATTTTATTTTATTTTATTTTATTTTACATTTATTATTAATACAGAAATAAAAAAATGTTTTTACATTTTAAGAAAAAACTTTAGAACTGATAAAACTCTAATTTTAAATATTTGATCAACCCGTTTTTGAAAAATTCAATTTTTAAACAAAAAATAAAAATATTTTAAAATCAAAGACATTTTGCTTTGAACACTTTGATTTTCAATATTAGTTATAATAACAATAGTTGAATATTGAGAAAGTGGAAATATGAATAGTGACAATATGAACGCAAAACTAAAATAGTTTTGTATTAAAATCTAGATTGTACTTATAAAAGAACACAAATATTTTTCATCATTTTGTATAATAGTTAGGTAGGTACCGCTATTTTTAAATTTATTGACATGACTTTTTCAAGTATTCTAGGAAATTTTTCGAAAAATTGACCAAGTTGTTTTTAAATTATTGAGCTTTTTTTATTTGGTGTGTACAATATTACTCGTAAGCGCTTCTGATTTTTCTGGTTTTTGGTTGGACGCTACAAAAGTAAAGACACAGGGACAGCAAACGACACCATATTTCTTGCCGCTTTTTTAACATTTCTCTTCAGTTAGGTTTGCCATATCATGAGAAAAAGATATACGAGCACTAAAAAACTTTCGTGTGTAAATATTACTAATAACTGCAGGCATTCTACGAATTTTATTCGTGGTTTCCAGCCACGTATACCGTTCGTAGAATGGACATATATTAGTACATATTACGAATATTTAATTCGTATTTGTATAAAAACAAACGTATATTGTACTAATAGTATTGTAATATTTACCAATGCTCTCGTTATTTAATTCGTACATCATACAGTGCTATTCGTACATTGTACTAATGTTATTGTAGTATTTACAAATGCTCTCGTTATTCATTCGTACATTATACAGCGCTATAAGTATATTGTACTAATTTGACTGACTGCTGGTTTTTCCTTTTAATTCTGAAATTATATTATTATATTTTAATTGAAAAAATGTCAAGTTTTACTTACCTGGATTTGAACTGGTATCCTTCCGTGCCGAGAGCGAGCATGCATCCACTGAACTATGTTGCAACATTAAATTCTCCAGCAAAATGTTAATCAGTTTAAAAGTTCACACAGTTTCTTCTTATTTGGTTGGGCAGTGAGCCATCACGAATATTTTTTTTGCTAATAATTAGTAACTTTCACTAATGGAGTATGAAGTTATTCTTATAAAAAATGACTGTTAATATTTGTTTGTTCCTATCACTTGTCTCAATTAATAATAGTTAGTAATTTCTAATTAATACTTACTTATTTTTATTTTTCACAAAAGTCAAATTTGTTCGCTTATGTAATTCGGTCACTCAACACAATTGACAAATTTGTTTTTCCGGCGCGCGGCGACGACGCACTAAACGAAAACGAATGGAATACGTTTACCAAAAGAAATAACGTATATTTTTTAACACAATTGACAAATTTGTTTTTCCGACCGGCGCGGCGCGCGGCGACGACGCACTAAACGAAAACGAATGGAATACGTTTACCAAAAGAAATAACGTATATTTTGTAAACCTTACTAATACTTCGTACATTCTACAAATAATGCGTACGGTCAGTCTACGAATGAATTTTGTCTACTAATATTAGTTTTACTTCGTAAATAGTACGAATCCATTAGTAAATATAACAAATGCAATAGTAGAAATTACGAATGTATTCGTACGAAAAATTAACGAATGTTATTAGTTATAATCAGGGTTGTCAGGTTTTAAAAAGCGCAATCGCCAAAATTAAAATTTAAATCGCAAAAAAATCGCCAAATTTAAAAATGAAAAAAAAAATCCGCAATTTGTAGTATATCAAAATAAATCATATTTAAAAAAAAAATAAATACAGAAACGAAACCAAATAAAATTTCTACATAAAAACTTAAAATTAAAAAAAAGATACTCTTTTGTACTTAGTCCTCTTCAATATATTCGATGTACATACATTATGTATCCATAGTATTTAATCAATGGGATCCTTTTTATAGCCTTTGCAACATGGTAAGAAATTACCGCATGCCGGCCGTTCTAAATTAGTTTTGAGCGAAAGTTTATCGCAGTCGCAAATTTTGCAATGTGCTAATCCATCTTTCTTTGATTTGGTTAACTAAAAAATTTCTGTGTTTTGACACACATACGTCATTTATTTTAGGGATAGAAGTGAAATCGAATTTCAGTTTTGGGGTGCGTTCAGCGCAAATAGCGATGAAAAAGATGTAAGTTTAAAGTGGACATTCGAGAAAAGAATATTAGAATTTCGATTCAAGAAAATTAAATCGCTAAAAACTAAATATATCGCAGTTTTTGGGGTACATCGCCAAACCGATTTTCGTGTCGCCAAATAAAATTTCAAATCGCACGTTTGGCGATAAATCGCACAATCTGACAACCCTGGTTATAATAAGAAAAAGAAATTTGAATATTAAAATATTAAAATTACTTTGGTTTTAAGTGGAGTGAATGAATATAATTCAAATAAAAAGTACAAGTGACCTCAACTCCAGAAATAATTGTGTTTCGCCCAAGGTATAACAGTGGGCTCTTCAGTCCGTCTGTTATACCCTACTAAGACACAAATTTTGGTCGATGTTTACCGACTCTTATAAAAATCACAGCAAGAAGATACTGTGAATTTTATTATTCTAGGGGAATTTGTTTAAATTCGTGCACCCAGAAAATAAATATTAGTATAATATATTAGTTATATGTTTTATATGTACACAAGAATTCGTTCAATGTACTCATAAGAATTGCATAATTTTAGTTTACGAATGTTTTAAGTGTATTCAACGAATGAATTCGTGTATACTACCATAGGTAATAGTAACACTTCACGAATGTATTCGTAAGGAAATTACGATACGAATACTTCGTACATTTCACGAATATTCGTACAATGTACGAATATTTTTGCTACGAATGTCATTAGTAGAAATTATTAAAATTTACTACCGAAATTCGGAGTCAGTGGCCTGAACGTTAAGAGCGCTACGTCCAATTTATGGTCGTCAGAATCGTCCTAGCAGATCAACAATTGAGCGTCTAGTGGAAAAATTTGAATCCACAGGCACAGTACAAAATGATCCCGTGCCAGTGAGGCAAAAATGGGCCCGTAGTGTCGAGAATATTGTTGCCACTGAGGCTTCAGTTGCAGAAAGCCCAAATGTGTCTCTCACACGTCGTTCTCAAGCGTTGGGCATCTCTGTGACGTCGTTGTGGCGAATTTTGCGAAAAGATCTTGGCCTTCATCTTTACAAGATTAAATTTGCGCAAGAACTGAAGCCGCTTGACCACCAGAAGCGTCGTATGTTTGTGAATTGGGCTGAGCAACAACTTGAAAATGATTCGGATTTTCATCGAAAAATCATCTTCAGCGATGATGCTCATTTCTGGCTGAATGGCTTCGTCAATAAACAAAATATGCCGTATTGGTCAGGCAGCAATCCACACGTACTCCAAGAGTCATCATTGCATCCCGAAAAAATTACGGTTTGGTGTGGTTTATGGGCCGGTGGCGTCATTGGGCCGTACTTCTTCCGTGATGATTAAGACCGGCACGTTACTGTGAATGGGGATCGCTACCGTTCAATGAGAACCGAATATTTTTGGCCCCAATTGGATGATATAGATTTGGAGGAAATGTGGTTCCAACAGGACGGCGCCACAAGCCACAAGCCAGCGAATGTCACAATCAGTTTATTGGAAACCTAGTTTGGAGAACGTGTTATCCCACGAAATGGTCCAGTCGCTTAGCCGCCTCGGTCGTGCGATTTGACGCCGTTAAACTATTTCCTGTGGGGTTACGTCAAGTCTATGGTCTATGCCAACAAGCCAGCGACGATTGATGAACTTCGTACGAATATCGAACGTGAAATTGCAGCAGTATGGGCCGATTTATGCTTAAACACCGTCGGAAATTGGGTTCAGCGTCTGGACTTCTGCAAGCGTGCCCGTGGTGGCCATTCAAAAGAAATCGAGTTCCATACATAATGGCAACGAACGTACTTTCACAGGAATAAAGAATTTCATTGATATCCAAAACGTTTTTTCTTATTGAAAAACCCGATAATTCTTAAACAAAAAAAAAACACTTAATGATTGATGGTATTTGGTATAAGTTTTATCAGTAGACAACAGGCTTGCTTGCTCTAAAATAAAGTATAAATGCACTTTGAGCCCATATTAAGTTAACACATTCTCTCATTCATTTTGAAATAAGCTATGGCACTGTATTTTATTTTCAAAAACTGTTTTCTGTCTGCCATAATTCAGATTTGATCTGTTATTAGATACCAGTAACAGCGTGTTTTTTTTTGTAGTAGCCCGTAGCGTAATGGTTAGTGCGTTCGACTGTCACGCTGGAGGTCTGGGATCGCTTCCCAGCCTCGTCCACCTAAAAAAACTAAAAAGTTTTTTTTCAGGGCTACTGCCTCTTGCGAGGAATTGACAAATCCTCCAAGAGTATCACTTGTCACGAATAAGTGCTTCTCGTCTAGCCGTTCGGATTCGGCATAAAATTGTAGGTCCCTTCCATTCCTATCGAAAGGCGCACACAGGAATGGTTGCGAGTTGTTAGTCACTAGGCCCTGGTTCTTCATGAGCCGTTGTGCCACCCGATTTATTTATTTTAACAGCGTGTTTCTAAAATCTATAATGCGCGCATAAGCTCACTTACAAGGACACTTATCGTCCACTAATTTAGCATAAACACGTGAATAATACTTTGCGATACTGTGAGAATAGGTTCGTTCTCTTAGCAACACTGAATCGATTATTCAGTTATGCTTACCTAAAGGGCTGTGTAATCGTCCACTATATACCGTAACACTGTGTGTGCCCCTCGAACTAAGGAATACCCACGCTGTTCACCGCATATTTGTATCGTTTATATTACCATGGAATGATGCAACTATTGGCTGATATAATATTTACCATAATATAATTACTACCACCGCTATCCCTCCAAGTATCTATATGTACATTGTACATCCTATGCAAATTTTCTTTCTGTGCGTAGCTAAATAAGCCCTTACAGCCACCAAAAAGCATTTACTGATCTGCCTTCAAGCTTTTCCTGAAACCTATTCAAACCTCTTCTACATATTATTTATTCATACTAGATATATGGATATATGGAAAATGTTAGTTCATTGCCGAAAATCTGCTAGTTCAGTTTGTTTCTGAAAAATAGATAAACGTGTTGGGTCCTTTTCAAGGGAATTATACGTATATCCGCCATTGGGAAATGAAGGACTAACCAAAAAGCTCAGCATGGCATTAATTAGCAGCATAGTGCAAAATGCAAAGTATTTCGTTTGGGGACAATCGTTCGTTCGTTCAGTTCTGTTCAGATTTGCTTCTGATTCCCATCAAAGGTATAGGTAAGAGACTGTTTAATCTGCGATGCTAAAGGATACACGATGATGATACTCAATTCGAAAATATGCTTGGTGGATTTTTAAAAATGTGTTGCTTGCTCCCATCATTTAGCCAAATACAAAATATGATGATCTATGCCCTTTTGGATTAGCTACCTACGAGAAAAAAGCTTGCACCAAATATAAGTACAATATTATTTGTAGGAAGACAGTGTTGCCAGTGTATTTTAATTGGTTGAATTACAAATTAAAACCAAATTGAGTAGATAGGTTTAATTTGTGACCTTCCTGTGAATTTAATAATTTGTGAGTGAATCACGATTTCATAATATACAGACGAAAATATGTTTGTAATTATTTGTGTCTTTACAGGGTGATTCAAGTCACGAGAACAACAAAATTGTATGGCAGGGAGTATTATTCTCCCCGCTCAAGCGGGAGGGATAATTTTTCAAAAAATACAACTTAAAAATTACTAAAGTTAACAGATACAAATACCCTGTTATACATTTTTATAAACAAAAAATTCTTTTCATATTTTATTTTCAATAAAAGTTGTTTTAGTGAACGGCTTTTGAAAAATTAATTTTAAAATTCAAAATTTTGAAAAAAAAAGTTTCAAAGTAATTTCTTTTCAAAATTTGATTAAATTAATTTCCTATCTACTATTGTTTTTCAAAATTCATTCCTATTTTCAAACACTGGTGAAAACCGGATGCGATACAAATAATGATCTTCAACCGAATAGATTGGCTACTCCAACTGATTAAGTGAGCTAAGGTTAACTGGCTAGCTTACCTACTATAACTCAGTAAAAAGACTATTAAAATTGTTTAGATATGCTACTCCAACAAGGTATACCCAGCGGGAAATATCGTCCCCAGTGAATTTGATAGCTGAATTCTTCAATCAATTCACTAGCCAAATAATAAAAGGAAACGTCATGCAATGATTTAGTCAGTGAAGAGTCATGCGAGTTTTCCTCAGTTCATAGGTTTGAACCCACTTTTCGCTTTGTGTGTAGAAAACAACAAGACAACAGCAGTCAATTCACTAGCCAGATAATAAAAGGAAACGACATGTAATGATTTATTAAGTGAAGAGTCATGCAATGTTTCCTCAGTTCATAGATTTGAACCCACTTTCTGCTTTGTGTGAAAACAACCCTTTCTTTCGTTGAATTAAAAATTGCTTTTGATATGGAAAATTATAAGATGAAAAAACTGTTGAAAAGTCATGTAGAAGTTCATCAGTTCATCGTCTATGTCCACTCATATGCTTTGTAAAGTGTGCACCGCCATTGTGTGTTTTGATAGAAGTTAATTTTGTTTTGTGTTCTCTGTGTTGACATTGTCTACTGACAGTAAAAATTATAAGAGGACTTGTGAATTTCTATTAAAATGAGGAAATCTCAGATTGTCTCAAAGTATTTCAGGTTGTTGGTTAATCACCACTTCGCATATGAAGTGGTGATTAACCAACAACCACTGACCTAGTGGTTTCACTTTAATTAAATTTAAAGTTCTAATTCTATATTTTATTTTAATTAACCAATCACAAAATTGACAACACATACACAACAGAGTAATGAATTCACTATTTATTTAATTTTCTTCACATTTTTCATATTGAATTAACTTTAATTGCTGAATAAACAACTACCACTAATCTTGTGATTTGATAATTGAATTTCCATTACCATTTTTATCGAAAACATTGAACCGATGAATAAACCACATACATTTATGTAGTGAATTCTGAATTCACAGATTATGCAACCATCATGTTTTTCATCATCTCATCTGGGTCGGTGAATAAACAACTTCCAACGACGTAGTGATTTCGTTGGCGAATTTTCATCGGATTTTCAGCATGTGCTTCATTCATGAAAGGAATCAGCTGAAAAGTGGACGGTGCAGCTGCCATTCCTCAAGGAAAAAGCTGAGGAAAGCCTCAATGAATTTTTCAATTTTTCCCGCTGGGTAGATGCTAATCCAACCTGTAAATGAGTAAAGAGGCTACTGCAACCAAGTAAGTATGTGACTCCCAAAAAGTGTATTGGCTAATTCAACCGAGTAACCCACTGCAATAAATAGGAAACTCTAACAGAGTAGATTGGCTGCTCCAACCGATTAGATAAGTTACTCTACCTAAATTAGTTGCTTAAATCAACCTAGAATATTACCTTATAATAATAATAATAATTTAAATTATATGCCTGTAAGACCTCAGTTTTTTCTTTAAATGCAATGTAAGGGACTAGTTCAAAGGAATAGAAGGAAAGGAATGATTTTTTGTTGGCACTAGTGTATTGAGAATTAGACGTTAAATATTTCATTTAATTTCAAGGTTTGCATCCAGTTGAAACTGGGGAATATAAAAAGAATGCTACATGCAGTAGAACTTAAAATCTCCAGTGGATGGGAAAGTTTATTTATTGAATGCATTGGGTATTTCAACAAAGTAAATTGATATTTTAATTAACTAAGTTCATTACGTCAATTGTCCATATTATAAATTCCTAATTTCTACTTCCCGAGTAAATAAGTGACCCCAAATTAGTAAGTTGCTTAAATCAACTGCGAAAATTAGCTACTAAAATACATTAAATATTGATTAAATTAATTGAGGAAGTTCTTAAAACAAACCCTGGCTGTTTTTTAAAACAGGCAAGCAGCTTTAGTAAAAAAAATTTTAACCGAGATAAATGACTATTCCAATTTCCAAGTGACTCAGTAATATTGTTTACTTACTATTATGGCTTACAGGTACTAATCTAATGGCTTTTAACATCTCCTTCAATTTAGAACACTCTAACACAGAAGTAGTTTCAAAAAAAAATTAGTTCACTTTAACAGAATATAAGTGCGTTAAATTAAATAATTTTTCTTTATCGATTTTACTCATGTAAAATTAACCGAATAAATTTGCAGGCTCAGATTTAAAGGTATAACTTATTTAATTTTACATGAGAGGAACATTACAATTAAACAACCATTTATCTGCGAGCATTCGGTTTTCAATGTTCGCATACAAATTTGACAAGAGCATTGAATTTTGAAAAACAAAAAGCGGTACCTACTTGTTTTTGTTTTCTTTTTTTTTATCAAAATTTTAAGTTTGAAAATTAATTCTCCGAAAAATATACACTGAACCGATTTTTCAATCATCAATTAATCTATCAGAGGAATATTAACTATATAGCAACAGGAACAATTTTTTGTTTTATTCGAAGAATAAGTACTATCTGAGGTTAAACTGACTTTTGAAAAATGGGCCCTAAAAAAACTTTATTTAAAAATAAAAAGAAATTGTTGGCTTTATACAAAAATATAACAGGCCACTTCAAGTGTTACCCGTGTTTTTTTAATAATTTAAAAATTTTTATTTTAAAAAAAAATACTTTTGAACTGGCACCACTGTTTAAACACAAACTCACCTGCTATATCCTGGAGGATTTTTAACCTATCCTGGAAGTCCTCTAGAGTTTATTGCAATCGTAATTAAAATTTTCTGATGAATCGGCATTGTACTGTTGAAATGCTAGCTAAGCTAGAAAACATTATGATCTTTTGTCTTTACTTTTTTTTTTAATAATAGGTTAGGTAGGAACGCATACAATTCAGGACTCCCCATCAGGTAAGTCAAGCTGAAAAATTAAATGAATTTGTCCTTTCTCGCGTTTGTTGATGCTGATGTCGATGTTTTTAGTTCTCATAGCTATAACTATATAGAGGAATATTATTTTTAACAATGACTGAAGTTAAACTATGCATAAATAAAACAAGTAATTAAAACGCGTTCAGGCATCAGTTAAAGTTGTATTATGCACAAAACACGTTAATTTTGTTATTCTGTAACACCAAATTAAAGGAGATAGACGACTATGACATGGAAGTCAGAGATGTATGTACAAATAGTTTTCAACACCACACCACAAAATAAATGGCGAAAAATAAATTAATGACAGGGTGGGTAATGTGTATATGGAAATTTTTGTTTTTTGTTCTTGATAATTATTTATTGCTCTTCGTGTCTGATGGTGTGTGCACCAGTTAAGCAGTTACGAATTACGATGAAACGTCAAGATAAGTTGGTAAATATAGTGTAGGTATATACACACGCAGTGTTGAAAATCATGTTTACAAAATAAAATGGAAGTTTTTGTGTAGGGCTAGCTATTACACAAAATATTGAGATCCACTTCTAAAGGGAAGATATCACCTGGTGTTTCTTGGCTTCGAAAATACTTTCGAGTGAGTAAGAGAAACTTAGAAAAGGACATGCTGAAGGAAATTAGGGAATTACAAGGTTTAAAGCCGTGTGTTCATTTTAAAGTTTATACATGTTTTAGTCAAAAGGAATTTCGTGTAAGGTTAAGGCAAATTTTAGAAATAAGTCTTAAGAAATTGCTGTCATGTTTGACAATAATATTTTTATTGTAAGCAGTCCATCGTGAATATGCTATGCATGGGTACGTATATTAATACGACGAATATAAATAAATTATCAAACAGACGATTTGCAAGAAAAGTGAAAAAACAAGAGAAAAAACGATGGCAAAATACAATTTCTAACCTAGTGTGGAATTTAAAATAATTTAATACTGAATCGATTAAAATTTTGCACTAGTGTTTTCTTAACAATTGGCAGATTTGGTCAAGTGTGTTACATGCTACGCTTAAAAAGTAACACAGTTACATTGTTACACGCTTACACGCTTACACACTTACACGCTTCCACGCTGACACGCTTACATGCTTACACGCTTAGAGTCTTGCAGGCTTACATGCTTACACGCTTACCCGCTAACACGCTTATACTCTTAAACGCTTACACGCTTACACACTTACATGCTTACACGCTTACACGCTTACACGCTTACACGCTTACTCGCTTACACGCTTACAAGCTTACACGCTTACACACTTACACGCTTAGGGGTAAGAGTAAGGGCCAAAACAAAAGAAAAAACGATGGCAAAATACAATTTCTAACCTAGTGTGGAATTTAAAATAATTTAATACTGAATCGATTAAAATTTTACACTAGTGTTTTCTTAACAATTGGCAGATTTGGTCAAGTGTGTTACATGCTACGCTTAAAAAGTAACACAGTTACATTGTTACACGCTTACACGCTTACACACTTACACGCTTCCACGCTGACACGCTTACATGCTTACACGCTTAGAGTCTTGCAGGCTTACATGCTTACACGCTTACCCGCTAACACGCTTATACTCTTAAACGCTTACACGCTTACACACTTACATGCTTACACGCTTACACGCTTACACGCTTACTCGCTTACACGCTTACAAGCTTACACGCTTACACACTTACACGCTTACACGCTTATATGCTTAAACGCTTACACGCTTCAACGCTTACACGCTTACACGCTTACACGCTTACAGGCATACACGCTTATATGCTTACACGCTTACACGCTTACGCGCTAATACGCTTACACGCTAACACGCTTAGACTTTCGTGACTGACTTAACTTAAGTTAGTACTAAATGTTGTTTTTTTTTATTTTAAAACTATGTCATTTGCAGTAAGTGATGCGAAATAGTCCATACTCACATACGACGATCTTAATACATACCTATTCGCGGGATCTATAGTGTTTTTCTGTTTATTGCTTTTTATAGTCAATCACACCTTATAAAACTATATATCATACACATGTGACGCCAAAAATCAAAGCACAAAGCCATTTTATCACCTATACTTCCAAACTTTAACCAAATTTATCGCGATACAAAGCTTTTGCCTCCAAAACACTTTTACATAACTTGGGTTTTGTGCGACTATTTTCTCGTCGACTCAATTACATTCTTAAAAAGATTGGCACTCCAATCTGCTGGACCACACCGAGATGCAACCGGCATTGTTGAAGCTTGAAGGCGATGATGATGACAACGGCATATCGTAAATTAGAATTTCCAATAAGATGATGGTAGTATACGCTGGTCATGCTGCATCATGCCGACCATGGTGATATATAGCGGTGTCATATTGAAGCACCTATAGAGTTCACTCAGATTATCGCAAACAACGATGACATCAAATCGAATTCATTTCATACATATCTAACCCTCACCTATTTTCATGCAAATCATGTGTATGTAGATACAATAGACAGACGCGTTCGCCGCTGCACCAGCCGCTTCACAATCGACATACCAGAAATCTAATAACTTCCTGCCCGTTAAACCAGACATCCAGTACCCAGACCACCACCACAAGAACACAGAGGTAGGTGGTTATTCCCCATGGCGCATAAATATGGAGGCAGAACCATTGCAAAATGTAACCTCATCCTAAAGTTGGTGTGATGGTGCCTTTGCTGTCGCTGTCGTCGTCGTCGCTGTTGTATAGCTCGTCGCCGTCGCCGCTGTACAGAAAAACAAAAATCCAACCAGAGATGTTCAGGAGGCGATAAAAAAAATGCATCCCTGGTGTGTGTCCGGAGACCGGATATTTGCGTTTTGGAATGCTTAGCAGTGTTGAGATAAAATACAAAAAATCCAAACTCACAAGACATCCGATAGGATTATCTCCGGGCATGAGGGGGAGGCGTATCGCGTATATAGGTTTGCTATTGCCATGCACATGCACAAGGACATCGCACCCGCTGAGCTGCTTCTCCGCGAGTTGGAATTAAAATTATATAAGTTTCTATGTGCATGTATTCTATACAGATGGAAAAATCCATCCAATCGATTTTAATCTAATTGGAATTTCAAATTTGCTGTAAGCGATACTAACCAGCCCCATAGACACTCTACTCGCACAGGAAGCTTTTTACAACAAAACTGTGATTTCTCCTATATTCTATTGACACTCTTCGGCGGACAGGGACACCCAAAGATGGCAGCACTGCTCTGGGGGTGTTTGGTATAGCTATAGGTTGGCTTTTTATTTTATTACGTTATTCTTTCTCCTTAATTGATCGATTCTAATCCGATGGAGATATGAAATTACAATATTGGAATATTGGGAGTCATTGCGCTGCGGTGCGACGGCGATGACGACGTTCGTTATTGTCTTTGTTTTAGTTTCCAAGCTCAAATGAAATTGATCGGCGGTATTATTGGGTTACACCTACAACTCTCTTCATTATTTATTCGCTGTAAATATTGTTGACTTTTTAAAGCTGGAGCTTAGAGGCCCCAGCAGAAAAAATTAACATGACTTATTGACACCACCTTTAATTGGTGGGTGGTCGAAAAGAATTATGCGGACAGTGGACTTCAAAAAAACAAATAAAAGGGTTGAGTGTTTATTGGAATAATTAGAAATATAAGAAGTGGTATAAGGCTTTCGTTCACAATAAGGTATATTCTTTACAATGATGGATGTTTTGAAGAAAAGTGCATTGAATTTTTTATTTTCGATTTTGTCTTATATGGCTTTTTTAATGGTTTCAGAATTACAGTTGGTATACCTGACGAACTTGATCAGAAGAAAAGAGAAAAGGCTTTTGGATTGTGGCTTTCAGAATCAAACCACCCAAAAAACAATTTTTGTTCAGTTTTTTTTTACCTAAATGGTAAGAAAATGGCTTGAGATACGGTTTAAAGACGATCCAGAAGCCTCTTTATCACCCTAAATGATGAGTTACTTTATAACTTAAGACAGCTGATGGTAAAACAAAACTGGTTCTTAAACAGTCAATTTCAAATTGCTTACTTGAGTTAAAAATTAACTATTTGAATAGGGTTTGTATTCTACGCTTCGGTAACGTTTTTTCAAGCGTTACTATGCCGTTCTTTAATAATCGTTTTCTATTGGTTTTCAGAAAGCCTATTTGTAAGGATTTTTAATAAGCGTTTTCATACCAGCTTTAAGAAAACCTGTTTTAACTGCCTTTTTGGCTACGGGGTTCAAAAAGCTTGGACCCGGTTTCTAAAAACTTCATATTTGACATTCGTTTGAATTTGGTTTCTAAAACACCATATTTGACGTCTATTGACCTAGTATTCTCGACGAAAAACAAATCCAACCAATCTATTCTGAAAAATATATTCTTAATAAAAAAGGTTATTAAAAAAATAAAACAACTCGAAATCTGTAATGAAAATTTGAAAATTTTCTATCAAAAAACTACACTACGTGCTGAAAATTTTTATTTAAAGAACTTTTTTTTAAACTTGGATTCAAACAGGTTCATTTATATCGAAGAAACAACGCCGTGGGTTAAAAAATAGTAATTTTAAAACTAATTGCTATCTTTTGTTAAAAGGTAATATTAGAACCAGTCAAACAAGCAATTTAAAATCCGATTTCACACATCAAATTAAATTGGTTACATTACAACCAATAAAATGAGTGTTTTTTATAACTTATTTCACATTTGTAATAAAATGGGTTTATTTTCAGCCAACAAAATAAGATATTTGATAAACATTTTCAGAAATGGTTTCCTTCTGACTTATAAAATAGGGTTTTTTAAAGCTAGTTCTAAACTTGATAGCTAGAATTGGTTATAAATTAACCAGAAAATTGGAAAAGTTTCTTAATGGTAAAAATAAACATATTCTAAGACCCAGGTTGGACAAAGAAATTTATAAAGATAAATTTTAACGCAGGTTCTTAAAATACAGAGAAAAAAGGAAAATATTTTACAAAAAAAAAAATCTTTAGTCTAATATTTGTTTATTTAAGCATAATGTTATGTTTGTTTGTTACCGACAAATTACCCCCAGTTACAAAATAACTAATTTCTAGCCATTTTATGACTGCGGTAATCTTGTTACTGAGGTAACAAATTATTGCTTGGGCAGAAGAGTTCACGTTCGAAGATCGAATTGTCAAATTTCCTACAAAAGGGGAAGCTACAAGTCTTAAACGGTTTAGGTTCTATTTAAATACAACTATGCTTATTACTCTCTCCTAAAAATGTTTTGTATGCATGTATTTAAATAAATATTAAAAAAAAAAAACTCAAAAATGACCAAGACAAATTTAGACCACATATTTTGGCTTGTTAAATGTTCAAATTCACTCATAGTTGTTTAGTTTCATTTTGAAAGTCGACATTTAATTATTCAGACACAAAAATTGAACTGTCTACTTTTTGGACTTTTCGGAGGCCCGCACTATGGGCCCAAATGACCTGTTGCGTCTCAAAAATGTGTTTTTCGAAATTGGGTTAAGAGCACATTTCTTTCTCAAAATTAATAGAGAGATAGTCAAGTCATATATTTTCATAAAAATTGGATTTTTAAAATGCGTCCTTCTATCGATTACCGCTATCTAAAATATGGACTTTTTAACAACCTGTCCGTTATAAATTTTGAAGCTAATGTTTAAGTGATTTGTTAAAGTGATAGGTGATGTATTAACACAAGTATTATATGTTTATAAAAATCTTGTTTTAAGTTCTATTTAAATTTAAAACAAACAAATTAAAAACAGTTATGTATCATACATTTTTATTTTGTAAACAAATTTTTTTTTCTGTTTTATTAAATTTCAAATGGAGTTTTAAAATCGTTGGCCACGTTCCGCTGTTTAGTGTTGTACAGCAATTGATTCATTAGTTTCTTAACTTGAAAAGAAAAAAAAAAAAGATCTAGAACGCTAAAACTGTTATAATGTTGGTACAGAAAAAAAAAGTATATAGTCAAGCTCATATTTAAGTTATTTGTTTTAATCTGTTTGTAATACCGCATGTATTATATATTTTTAAAAAAATAATTTTTAGTACTTTTTGAATTAATGAAAATAAATTTTGAGAAAACTCTATTTACATTTTTTTTTTTATATATTTATTTTTTTTTTTTTAATTTCAATCGGAGTTTTAAAAATTTCTGCCACTCTCCGCTGTTAAGATTTATACAACAATCGATTCCTTAATTCCTAAACTTAAAAATAAAAAAAAGTCTTCATGCTTTTATTTGCTTTTCTTTGAGCAAGAACGATAAGTCTGTTATAAAATCAAAAATCTTTCATCAAAAATCTTTGATTTTAATTTGTTGTCCAAATTAATTTGGCACAAATGTTCATTAGCAGGTAGTATCCAATTTTAATATTATCTGCATTATATTACATATACAGGGTGTCCCGTAAGTAATGGATAACCCTGAAATGCCGCATAGTAGACTTTATGACCGTCCTGAAAACTGATACAAAAAAGTTCTATCCCAACCACAAGAAAAGTTATTTGCATTTTTTTGTTCAGTGCATTATTTTTTTTCTTACTTTACATTTTTGAATACCACGACTACAAGTTAATGAGCTCCATCATTTTCTTTTTGCAGGAATATTTGACATTACTTGTGCCAACACATAAGTAGAAGAAAATTATTATAACTGTTGGACTTCTTAGAGAAAAAAATTATTTAACATTGAATTTCAATGCAAAATGTGAAAACAAATAATTTTTGAAAAAGTTAAATCATAGCTGGTATAAAAAAAATGCATGAATACCTGAGTGGCCAACTATTTTAAAAATATGCGCGTTAAATACAGATTTCAAAATGGTTTTACTTATTATTATATCTAGAGTCAATAGTAAGTAATTGGTAAAAATCTGCAATACTAAAGTAAATTTAGCAAAAACAAAAGTTTTCAAAATTAGCACAGTAAACGTGAAAATAATACCAAGCGTTGAACATAGCAGATTTTTGATTTATTGGCTGTTTCTACGATGTTGTCCTTATGATAAATCCAAGCTTTCAACTTCTAGGGCCGAATGCATTATTGATAAAAATGTCAAAAAAGTGCAAAAAACGGTTACATTTTCGAGCTTGTTTTGAATCTTACCTGTTCTATTGGGCTTTAACAAACCCATCAAATATTTTGTTGGTTGCTATTAGTTTATTTGTTATTTTCTCTAAACAAAAAGTTTTTGAGCCAGCTTTAAATCACATGATCACTTAGTTAGAAAACAAAAACAAAAATAGATAATTTTTTTAATTTTTTTTTATTTAAAGCAAATGCTCAAACTGTTTTCCACCCACTCTTATACAGGTTCTGCACCTCCGAATAAATGAACGTCTTAGTGAACGTGCAAGGTTTTGCTCAGAAATTTGTAATGCAGCTGCCTCCACACGATTTCTTAGCTCCTCTAAAGACCTGATCGGCTAGCTGTATACGATTTCCTTAATGCATCCCCAATAAAAAAAATCAAGTGGATTTAGGTCTGGTGAACGGGGTGGCCATAAAATTGGTCCCAGACGTCCTATCCATCTGCCTGGATATCGGCATTTAAATATGCGTTTTTGTCGACAAATGATAATGAAAATTGAAGAAGATCCGCAGTTTTTTGACAAAATTTTTTGGAGCGATGAGTCGACATTTAAAAGAGATGGCTACACTAATCTCCATAATCTCCACTTCTGGGCACTACAAAACCCAAACATCATGAGGGAAGACAGGTCCCAGTACCAATTCAAAATAAACTATTGGACTGGGATTCTCAATGGGAAAATAATTGGACCCTTTCAGTTGCCGGGGATTTTAACTGGCCAAGGTTATTTGGAGTTCCTCCAAAATGATCTCCCAACCTTGCTGGAAGAAGTACCTCAAGAACTAAAGGAATCCCATTGGCTTCAAAATGATGGTTGTCTAGCACACTATGCTGTGCCTGTGCGGGCATATTTAAATGCCAGATATCCAGACAGATAGATAGGAAGTCTGGGACCAATTTTATGGCCACCCCGTTCACCAGACCTAAATCCACTTGATTTTTTTTTTTATTGGGGATGCATTAAGGAAATCGTGTACAGCAAGCCGATCAGGTCTTTAGAGGAGCTAAGATATCGTGTGGAGGCAGCTGCATTACAAATTTCTGAGCAAAACCTTGCACGTTCACTAAGACGTTCATTTATTCGGAGCTGCAGAACCTGTATAAGAGTGGGTGGAAAACAGTTTGAGCATTTGCTTTAAATAAAAAAAAATTAAAAAAATTATCTATTTTTGTTTTTGTTTTCTAACTAAGTGATCATGTGAATAAAAGCTGGCTCAAAAACTTTTTGTTTAGAGAAAATAACAAATAAACTAATAGCAACCAACAAAATATTTGATGGGTTTGTTAAAGCCCAATAGAACAGGTAAAATTCAAAACAAGCTCGAAAATGTAACCGTTTTTTGCACTTTTTTGACATTTTTATCAATAATGCATTCAGCCCTAGAAGTTGAAAACTTGGATTTATCATTAGGACAACATCGTAGAAACAGCCAATAAATCAAAAATCTGCTATGTTCAACGCTTAGTATTATTTTCACGTTTACTGTGCTAATTTTGAAAACTTTTGTTTTTGCTAAATTTACTCTAGTATTGCAGATTTTTACCAATAACTTGCTATTGACTCTAGATATAATAATAAGTAATACCATTTTGAAATCTGCATTTAACGCGCATATTTTTAAAATAGTTGGCCACTCAGGTATTCATGCATTTTTTTTTATACCAGTTATGATTTAACTTTTTCAAAAATTATTTGTTTTCACATTTTGCATTGAAATTCAATGTTAAATAATTTTTTTCTCTAAGAAGTCCAACAGTTATAATAATTTTCTTCTACTTATGTGTTGGCACAAGTAATGTAAAATATTCCTGCAAAAAGAAAATGATGGAGCTCATTTACTTGTAGTCGTGGTATTCAAAAATGTAAAGTAAGAAAAAAAATAATGCACTGAACAAAAAATGCAAATAACTTTTCTTGTGGTTGGGATAGAACTTTTTTGTATCAGTTTTCAGGACGGTCATAAAGTCTACTATGCGGCATTTCAGGGTTATCCATTACTTACGGGACACCCGTATAATACAATACATAATATAAAATATAAACAAACTTAAATTATGTTTTTTAAGTATTGTGTGGTAATGCTTGAATCTGGTGGGGGTAGCACAGTTCTTTTATGCGTGTTAACATCTTATAAGATGGGAATATTTCACATTTTTTTTCTTTTAATCATAACCTTAAATATTTTTTTTTTTTTTTGTTGATAGGTTCATAATCAATAAATAATATTCTGACAGCTTCTTCAGTCAAATAAATATTGGTGGTATTTGTGTCTTTTGACAATTAGTTCAAAAGTTTTTCTTTCTTACTTAAATTTCTCATTGAGGGACCCGGATTGGTAGATCGATTCAATTTGTAAAATTCGAGAGACGTATGGTCTTACAAAAAAGTTAGAATGTTACCCGAGGAAAAGTTTTGAAGCTGGATTAGAATTCAGAATAGCCATCAAAACCTTCGGTAAAGTATAGCTAATTAGTTTCTGTTATGAAATTCTGACAAGGAGTTAATTTGTTTAATATGTTATTAAATTGATGAAATTGTTTACACATGTAAGTTTGTATATTTTTATTCTTACTTAATTTATCAGAGATATATTTGAAAAAAAAATTAATTAAATTAATTAATTAAAACAGAAAGTAATTGTTGTATACCTAATTTGAACATAAGAACATTTTTGATTATATTTTAAGTATCAATTAAATAAGTTAAGCCTTAAAAAGCTTACAGCCCTATTATCGTTATTAAATATCAACACGATATTTGATAGTATTTGATAATTATCAACAAAATTGATGAATCGGTATTATGGTGATCAATTATCAATATTTTTGATAAACTGTGAATTGTAAGATCTATTCTGAATAGTTTTACTGATAAAATTGGTATTACGGCTGTCAAACATATTGATATCCATCAAATATTCTATCAGCCACAGATTCTTCGTTGACAAATGTATCAAATATTCACAGGTGGTAAACAATTCAAATTTATACAAGTTTTTTGGTAATGTCTTCAGTTGAACTGTTTTTTGAAGGCAATTGTGATGAGGGAGGAAGTGTTATCGTGCAAAGCCAACATATGCAGAGATGCTTCAGACCCACTGAACAAATTATAAATTAATGAATCAAAATTAGCCAAATTTAAACGCTCACTCTTTGCCACTTATTTTAGTCCCCCTGTGGAGGCCCCAAGCTATTTAGTTTCAGAGTTATGTCTCTTTTTTTTTGTCTCGATTTTTTTCTATTAGTTTTATCAGCCTTTCAATATGTCTTCTGGTGCTTACTATTCCTAATTAAACAGAATATTATTACGAAGAAAATAAAATTGTATTTAATAAGAACAACTTAAATACAACTTAATTTATTATGTTTATAAGACCAAAACGCAGAAACTTATGCAAATAAGGAACGTTGTTTAAGCCAACAACTTATTATTACTATGTACCTGCATTCCTGCATATAAAAACACCCTATCCAAATCTAGAACACCCTATTCCCTAAACAAAGTTCACATTCCATACTAAATTATATGTTCCCACCAAAACTGCACGATCTGCACTTTTTACAGGTGCACTCCTATCCTATTACATTTATTTTCACACAAAATAAAATTAATATAGAATCGCATTAATGTAATTTAGTATAAATAGTCAAACAAATTTAGAATAAAATCACTTTTAATCCAGAAGTCAATCTAGTGTTTTACTTGTCATTGCTACCCCCCACCCGAGGTAAGGAGCAACGAAGCAATTAAAACCTTCAGTCGATTCCAAAAGAGGTTTCGACGTTAAACATTGGTGACCCCGACGTGATTGCTTCCCCCCACCAGCGGTAAGGGGCAACTCACATTTTTCATATACATACATACATACAACCTCTTGATCTTGCGTTATTCTCCACGTATATATATATACCGATTGTGAAGCGTAACCAGGGCTTTGACACTGATAAAGAACATCGGGCATCCCGAGGTAAAGGCATACAGAGTTCCAGAGTACCAGACTCCCTATCAAGCATCGGGCATCCCGAGGTGAAGGCATCCAGAGTTCCAGAGTACCAGACTTCCTATCCAGCATCGAGCATCCCGACGCCAAGGCATTCAGTGTTCTAGGTTCCAGATTCTAGCTAGGGATCCATCAACAATATGGATGAAATGCAAGTTTACAGCACTGTGGCTAGGCAGAAGGCCATAACAGATGAAATACTACGGCTTAAAACCAACATTGGGAAAGATGGGTCGGATTGTAAGACGGCAGAATATAAAGCAAAGAAATTACAAGCTTTAGAAACTCTCTGGTTGGAGTTCTCAAAGAACCACGATGAAATAAAAGCATACGTCAAGGCAGATACGCCTTATATGCAAGCCAACACCTATGAAAAGGTGAAAAAGGCATACATTGAAATCAAGTCAATTTTGGAAGCTATCGTACCTACAGATACAGGAACGATGAAGAAAACTACTGGAGCTGCTGGTTTCATAGAGCAAGCGCCATTAGATACAAATAAGGGTCTTGGCAAAAGACAACCGATAGAAAGTATCCCACTAGCAGAAATGTCCAGGATGTTAAGAAGACAAAACACAACTGTACAATCACTACGGCGATTAATCTCCAGTCTTAAAACTACAGAGACTTGGAGTTCTACGTTTTGCACCCTCAAATTACAATCACTCCAGAAATACTGGATGGAGCTAGAAGAAATGCATCAGTTGGTAAACGAACTTTCTGAAAATCCAGCACAGGATGGGTACAACATGAACGAGTTTTATCAATTAGAAGATGAAGTCCAGCAATTTATGATTTCATTGACAGATAAATTGGAAGAAACCGCCATTCAGAAATCATCATCGTTCCAGCACACCATGACTCCTACTTCAGAAAACACTCCCAGGCAAACGTTAAGACTGCCGAAGATAACATTACCCAAATTTGATGGGAGCTACTTAAAATGGAAGCAGTACAGCGATCTGTTCAGTGAGCTCGTTACAAACAAGACATTGCGAACTGTCAGAAGCTGTTCTATTTGAAGACCACATTGACTGGAGAAGCAGAGAACCTAATAAGACATTTCACGACATCCGACAGCAACTACGATGCAGCCTGGCAAGTGATAAAAGACCGGTATGACAATCCTCGTCTACTTGTCACTGCTCATGTTCAACGACTGCTCATGCAACCTTCGATCCAAAGTGAAGGCTCAAGAGCAATTAAGGCATTGCATGACACCACACAAGAGTGCATGCTCAGTTTGAAAGGTCTCAACATCGACACTACCAATTGGGACCCTCTTCTTATGAGCGTTCTAATCAAAAAACTGGACAGAAATACTCTTACGCTTTGGGAGCAGTCACTGAAGCAGCCAAAAGCCTTGCCATCCTTAACCGAGTTCCTGACCTTTTTAGAACAAAGATTTCAATCTTTAGAAGCCATGGGACCAAAGGTAGTAAGAACAAGCTCAGACGACCTTATTAAAAGAACAAGGGTATCTCTTGCTTCTACGAACAGAACCAATAACTGTTCAATCTGTGACCAGAAGAAACATGCAATACACGTTTGTCCAAAGTTCCTTCAACAATCACCACAAGAGAGACTGACAACTGTCAAATCTCTCAAATGCTGCAACAACTGCTTACGTTTTGGATACCAAGCCCCAAAATGTAAACTATCGCACTGTACTAAATGCAACAAATATCATCATACACTGCTTCATCTAACCATAGAGAATCAGCGACAACAACATCCGGCAATAGACAACAGGACCAGCCTATCAGCTACAACAAGCAGCACAAAACCATCCAAATATGTACTGTTGGGGACAGCGATGGTTAACGTACTTAATCGGACAAATAATCCTGTCACAGCAAGAGCATTGCTCGATTCCGGTTCTCAAATGAGCTTCATAACGGAGAAACTAGCGTCAAAATTGCACCTCATAACAAAATACGAACCCATGGAAGTCTCAGGAATGGGAAACAGACCAATCAGATTGAGCAAAAGAGTGGATGTATGTCTTCAATCCCGCGTTACTGGCTATCAGACACAAATTCAAGTATTTGTGCTCGATACGATAACAACACAACAACCCAGTGAGTTTATTAACACAAGTCATTGGGAAATACCTCAGAACATCAAATTGGCAGACAACGGCTTCAACGAACCGCTTGAGATTGATATTCTCATCGGAGCTGAGCTCTACCCCGAACTTCTGTCAGTGGGCCAGATAAAACTAAACAACTGTGGCCCAACCTTACAAAACACATTATTGGGATGGATAGTAATGGGGAAGATCATCACTAATTTTCCATCAACACTATTTTGCGGCATAGGAGTAGATACTTCATCTCATAACCTAGACAGTCTGGTTGAACGTTTTTGGAACCTTGAAGAAAATCTTGCCACACCTTCACAATTAATCCAAAAACGGCTTACCAAAGAAGAACGTCAATGTGAAGAAATTTTCCTGAAAACTACCACTAGATCGGAATCTGGACGCTATATCGTTAATCTTCCCTTTGCTAATAACCCAGAAAGTCTAGGGTACTCAAGGGAAATAGCTGTTAGACGATTTTTTAGCCTAGAAAAACGCTTTCAAAGAAACCCAGAAATTCAAAAACAATATATTGAATTTATGAGAACCTATATCGCATTGAAACATATGGAAGAGGTAAAACCAAATGACATATCACCTGAAATGCTGCAGTATTTTCTCCCACATCATTGCGTTTTGCGCCCAGAAAGCAGTTCAACAAAATTGAGAGTCGTATTTGATGGATCATCAAAGACATCCACAAACGTATCACTTAATCAGATCTTGCACACTGGACCAGCATTACAAAATGATCTCTTTTCAATTTTATTACGGTTCTGGATTCACAAGTATGTGTTTACTGCCGATATCTCTAAGATGTATCGCCAAATACTGGTAAACGACCAAAGCAAACGATTCCAGCGCATAGTTTGGCGGGAATCTACTCATCAACCCCTAAAAACGTATCAACTAAATACTGTCACTTATGGTACTAAATCTGCACCCTATCTCGCGATAAGATGTCTTCAAGACTTAGCCGAAGGTGCAGGCCATAAGCATTTACTTGGCGCAAACATTATCCGCCAAGATATATACATGGATGATATATTAACTGGAAGTAACAATCTAGAAACAGTTACGCAAATGCAGTCAGAACTTATACAGCTTCTGGCTGTATGGAAGGAATACCACAAGAAGACTGTGAAACGGAAACAATCCTTCATGATCAAGAAGAAGGATCTATAAAAACTTTGGGACTAACCTGGCTACCAGCATCAGACCAATTTCTCATCAAAACAAATTGGAGCGAAGTAACAAAGGTGACCAAACGATCTATATTATCCGACACTGCTCACATTTTCGATCCATTAGGAATAGTGAGTCCAGTGGTTATACTAGCAAAAATCTACATGCAAGAAATTTGGGCCTTAAAACTGGACTGGGATGCCGCACTACCAATGGAGATGAATACAAAATGGAGAACCTTCAGAAAAGATCTTCTCAAGCTGAACAACCTAAAAATTCCACGACACATTATAGTGGACAACGCAACATGTATTGAACTTCATGCATTTTCAGATGCCTCCCAACGAGCCTATGGGGCTGTGGTCTATCTCAAATCCACAAACCTCAAAGGAGAAGTCAACGTGCAATTGGTGTGCTCTAAAACCCGAGTAGCACCAATTAAGCAACAAACGATTCCTCGCCTAGAACTCTGTGCCGCCAAACTATTGGTTCAGCTAGTAAAATTTGTAAAGAAAGCCTTCCAATCGAAATTAAACAAACAACATACTGGGCCGATTCACAAATTGTTTTATCTTGGATAAACACAACATCGCCACTGAAGTCCTTTGTAGCTAATCGTACAGCAATAATCCAAGATGAAACCAAAAAATCACAGTGGAAGTTTATAAACTCGGAACTCAATCCAGCTGATCTTATCTTCTATCCCGAGGGATATTTTCTGAACAACTTTTAAGGTCAACGGTTTGGTTCCAAGGTCCAACGTTCTTGAAGAAGCCCAAGTCAGAATGGCCCAAACAACCATTAAGGAAAGAAGAAGGGCAAGTTTTAGAGATGAAAGTTATGAAGACTGTACTACTAGCATCACCGAATTCTAATTACCACTTTGTTGAACGAATTAATCACAAAAATTCGTTCAAATTTCTGCAACGAGTTACAGCATATGGTATACGCTTCATCAGTAACCTAAAACGAGCAAAAAATTACCGATTAGTAGACACCGTTCTTTCTCCACAAGAACTAAAATCAGCAACGTGTACTATCGTTAAGCAAATTCAATCAACCACCTTTCCTGAAGATTTAAGGGCACTTATCAAGTATGGTTATGTGTCTCAAAGCAGTAATCTAAACTCTCTCGCACCCTTTCTTGACAATAGAAACATTATAAGAGTGGGTGGACGAATAGATGCTTCTCATTTACCATATGAAGCTAAACATCAAATGATCCTCCCAAGTTCGCATGACTTCACAAAACTATTGATGTCTGAACTACACAAAGAAAATAAGCATGCGGGACCCCAAGCTCTGCTCTCCATTGCAAGACAAGCTTATTGGATACTAGGCGGAAAACGACTAGCCCAGTCAATAGTCAATAATTGCATGAAATGCTTCAAAGCAAAGCCGAAAAGCATTGAGCAGTTAATGGGAAGTTCACCACCTGAACGTGTCCAACCTTCCAGACCATTTATGAATGTAGGCGTGGATTTCTTCGGCCCAGTATTCATTCACTACAGAATACGTGGTAAACAATCAACAAAGGCATACGTTTCAGTTTTCGTATGCTTTTCAACAAAGGCAGTGCATCTAGAGCTAGTCACTGATCTAACAACTCAGGCGTTTCTTGGAGCACTGAAAAGATTCGTAGCCAGGCGAGGATATCCAGCAAAAATCTTTTCTGATAACGCTACAAACTTCATTGGAGCTCGAAATGAACTTAATGAGCTAAACTCAAAGGTTATTACGGTAGAAGGCCAAGAATCCATACAAAATTATTGTACAGGAAGAGCTATTGACTGGAAACCGATCCCTCCACGTTCTCCTCACTTTGGAGGTTTATGGGAGGCAGCAGTAAAATCAGCCAAACACCATATGAAGCGGATATTTTCAAGTGCATCGTTAACCCAAGAAGAACTAACGACAGCTCTTGCGCAAATCGAAGCGGTCCTGAACTCTAGACCAGTGACTCCTATGTCCAGTGACCCTAACGATCTTGAGGCCATAACACCAGGACATTTTTTAATTGGAGCTCCTTTGACTGCAATGGTAGATCCAGAATCCGCGAAGGCACCTCAACTTACCCATATTGCTAGATGGAATCTAGTAACATCCATCCATAGGGAGTTTTGGCGTAGATGGACGAACGAGTATCTACAAGAGATTCAGCAAAGATATAAATGGAAAAATCCTCAAGTTGATATCCAACCAGGAACACTGGTTCTGATTAAAGAAGACAATTTGCCTCCACTAAAATGGTTGATGGGAAGAGTATTAAGAACCATTTGCGGACCGGACAAATTCACAAGAGTGGTGGATATTAAAACCTCTTCAGGAGAATTAAGAAGATCTATTGCTAAAATTTGCCCACTTCCAACGGAAGTTCAACCAGAGGAAATTATCAAAGATCCAACTAAAACGGAACAAAGGGACAATCGAACTAAAACTCCTAATACAAAATCACTGCCTACAAACGATAAACTAACAACAACCTCTGAAACCAATAAACGGTCTCCACCGTCAAAAACAAAAAGAACCAAAACTAATAGTAAACATCCACTGAAGGGTCGTTTTCTCCCAATACAAACACGCTCTTATCAAATGCCAACTAACCCAGAACCATCGCCTGTGCCAACTCACAGGATGAAAATAAGTACAATCACATCACTATTGGTTTGTTTATTTCTACTAGGCACCGTATCCGGACAAAGCACTCAACCCATTGCAGTAGACGTGCAGCATTTCGAGAACAGCTCTGGGCTATATTTCGAAGATATTGGAGAAGCAAGGCTAATAACTGATGAATGGAACCTGTTCATTTATTTCAATATAACCAGTTATTGGCAGGAATTCCAAGGAATACGGAAAGGCATCAATCAACTAAAAGCCAGATGTCAGGAACAACAATTCTCAAATAACCTTTGCAAAGTCATCATCAATCATTTAGAAATGCGTCTCATGGAGTCCGAGAACCTAAATGAAATTTTAAACTACAGAAATGGCATGGCAATAAGAAAGAGAAGATCCCCATTTGACATTATAGGCACAGTCGCTAACAGGCTGTTCGGAGTCCTTGACCAAGAATACGCACAATATATAGAAGATAATATCCAAATGGCCCAAAATAATGAAAGACATCTTCTTGAGTTAAGTAAAAATCAAACATCAATAATTGAATCGACAACAAATATTCTCAACAAATCAATGTCTTCAATAAAGGAACAATTTAGTGAAGTTAAACATCAGCTGACCATCACTTATGACTCCATGGACAACCTCAATAAAACTGTACAGAGAACAGAAATCCTCAACTATGTTACAATCTATGTAACTCAAATAATGGACAGTTTTCAACGGACTCAAATAGCAATTCTGGAAGCTATTTCCGATACCCATCAAGGAAGAATAAACGCTTTACTTCTTTCACCCAGACAACTTTTGACCGAACTGGATAAAATCCGTAAGATGATACCAAGCTCGTTAACACTACCTGGATATGACGAACACAATCTTCCAAAACTATACGAGCTTGTTCGAGTCAAGGCCCGAGTAACATCATCAGCAATCTTATTCCTTGTAAAATTGCCTTTATTAAATACGCAGATGTTCCAGATGTTCAAACCAATACCATTGCCAGTTCAGCATAACACATCCTTCGTATTTATACAACCATCAACAACATTCTTAGCGGTAACTCCATTCAGGGATCAGCATTTCGCCCTCTCACAAGCTGAATATCAGAGCTATATACACATTAATGACAAAAAATATCTGTGTAAACAGCAACATCCTATTTTCAATACACATTCAATCGAAAACCAATGCGAAATTCACATGCTTAATCATAACAAGCAACTTTCATCATATTGCGAACTAAAGTCAACAACCACTGACAAGATGTGGATCCAACTTCAAAATCCTAATCACTGGATTTTCGCCTTTCATCACGAAGAAATATTGTCTGTAGTATGCGGATCGGATATTTTAACTACAAAACTACAAGGCGTAGGACTTATGAAACTGGCAACCAACTGTGTTATTAAGAAACCAACCATGACCATTAATGCTCACAATTTCTACGCATCAAAGTTAACAGTGCCATTCTTACCTACACTTAACTTAAGTCTATTCTTCGATAAATTTCATATTGAACCACTCCAAGACGAAACTCATAACAAGAAGGAAATCATCATTCGAGGGGAAGACGACTTAACACAACTGAGGAAGCAGATCTCATATCAAAAAACCCAACAGGCATTACCAAACAAAATATCTCATCACGATATCCATCAATATTCTATTGGGTATCTGTCACTTTTCGTTGGTCTCATCGTAGTCATTCTATTTTTTCTCAACCGAAAGAAGATGAAAACAACTCGATCTCCAAACGATATAGGATTTGAGCTCAAAGATCTCAACGCCGGGGAAAATGTTTAAGCCAACAACTTATTATTACTATGTACCTGCATTCCTGCATATAAAAACACCCTATCCAAATCTAGAACACCCTATTCCCTAAACAAAGTTCACATTCCATACTAAATTATATGTTCCCACCAAAACTGCACGATCTGCACTTTTTACAGGTGCACTCCTATCCTATTACATTTATTTTCACACAAAATAAAATTAATATAGAATCGCATTAATGTAATTTAGTATAAATAGTCAAACAAATTTAGAATAAAATCACTTTTAATCCAGAAGTCAATCTAGTGTTTTACTTGTCATTGCTACCCCCCACCCGAGGTAAGGAGCAACGAAGCAATTAAAACCTTCAGTCGATTCCAAAAGAGGTTTCGACGTTAAACAAACGTCAAATGTCAAATGAAAGGCTATGCACAATTATTGGATTTTGATAAGTATTCACAATGGGCGAAAAACTATCAATTGATACTTATAATACCAAACTATCAATGAATTAATAGAAGTTATCAAATAATTGATATTTGATAGCCATAATAAGGCTGTTAACCTATTTTTTTGCTAGTTTTTTCAAGATTATGTGTGCAAAATTTCAGCGAATTATATATCAACACGAAAAAAAGTTATAAATTTTTCAGACGCAAAAACACATTTGGGCCCATAGTGGCCCGGTCCAATTTTTGGCCGTCCTGTCCACTTTTCGGACGCCCAATCCACTATTTTGCCACCCGTCCTTTTTTCGGCTCGTCATTTTTTTGGCACCCATCCACCCGTACTTTTTTTCCGCCCGTTCTTTTTCTTTGGCATCCCGTCCTTTGTTTTTGCCGCCCCTCCTTTTTTTGAAGATACGCCACTGGGCCTACTAAGCTTGGTCTCGACGATCTGTCCAAGCACTAATTTATTTTTTTTTTTTATATTTGCACGAACCACAATAAGTGAGCTGAGCCCTATTCAAGGTCGCTATAGTTGGAAAAAAGGAAGTTAAATGAAAATTTGACAATGTCAAATAAATACAATTTACAAATAAAATATTTTATGCAAATACAAATTGAATTCTTAGGTGAATTAAAGCCATCAAGAGCCTTTGGAAAGTAAAAAACTGGTCTAGCCTGTAATCAATTCACCTAATTTGCTGAAAAAAAGGATAAAAAGGATATTTTGTCAATATTTTTGATTTACCTAAGTTGTTGATTATTTTAGTCAATCCACAACGCAAAAGCAAACCGAACCATACCCGATGGTGTTTCGTAAAGGTTCACTGTGCTTACAAGTAAAATGAAATTATAGCTAATTTGTTGAACCTATTTATTCTTGACCTTAATTCGAAACCAACAATCAATGTTATTGTTTGATTAATCAAATAAATCTCTGTATAGAGCTATATTGATAAACCTAGAATTAAATCTAATTAAATACAAGAAAGAAACGAGCAAAAAAAATACAAACAAAAATGGTCGGTTTGGAAATGAGCTAATCTCCGGTCAAAAAAAAAACAGAATTGACGGCGCGGGTCAAAGAAAAAAAGAACAGAGTCCCCCTCTATCTATATTCTACAAATTGATACTTACATTGTATACACGCATGAAGACGCTAATTACTAAATGAACAACGCGCAACGCAAACCAAAGAAAACAAACTTGCATCTTCTCGCTATAAAAATTAATTATAACTATTCGATCCAAGACAAAGCCCCACAATGTTGTTGTTGTTGTTCTTATAAAACAAAGATAGATATACACCTGTTTGGAGTTCCAATTACTTAAAATCGTGTATCAGTCCAGTAGTTCAGCATCGGAGTGTTAGATAGACGTCTTCTGAAACGTGTCGCCTTAAACAACAGACAAAAAGTGTGATTTTAATGTCAATTTAGTTCATGGTGGAGTCTGGATGTGGATGCATCTGCTAAAACTGGAGCACATCACATCAGTCCCCCAGTGGGATATTATAGTATTAAAGCCACAGCATGTGTTCTGTTGTAGTAGCTCATCTAATTTATGGTCCTGCTAATTAGTTTAATGTTTATTTTTTTTTTTTATTATTTATTTTATTCATTGTTTTTTATCTTCTGTATAGTATCACTTTCGTGACGTTGATTTTAAAGTTGGAAAAACATACGAAAGAAAATCCAAACAACATGCGTCTATTGTCAGAGATAATTAGGAAATGTTGACTAATTGTGTGTTATGCTTCTTTGGTGATGACTTGCAGAGCAAGCATCGAAAAGGGTGGCTGAGTGCCAAAAGATTTTACGTCAAATGATTTGGTCTGTTGACAGCGGACGTTGTTCGCAGCTTTTGAAACAAAAGTTTATTAGTGTTGCTTTTGAGGGAAAAAGGCGTGTCGTAGAGAAGATGGATATCGTTTTTGAGCGTGTGTTTCTGTTAAGTAAAATTCCGGATTGAATAAGAGTTTGGCGATGGGTATTCTACATATATCAGAATGTCTAAGAAAGTATTCGTCCTGTACCTGGAGCTGACGGAGCTTCAATAGAAAGATCAAATTTCAGAGCTATCAATGTCTATTGTCTTATAATAGTAAATTATATTAAACAAAAATCAAGAAGAAACAATTTAACTCACTCATTTGGTTTATTAGACTTAAGGATATTAATTATTTAAAAGCCATTTTGAATAATTAATTTATAAGGTCCATTTAAATAGTATTAGATATAGTGTTCTAGCACAGACACTATAGTTCCATAGTTATCGCACGTAGAGCAAACAAAAATTACCTATTTTCAAATGCCTGGGACGTACAGCTACGTCCCAATTTGACTCTATTATCTGTGGTTCTAGGTTCTTTTGGCTCACAAGGATATATTTTCTCTCGCAATTCTGTCTGCCCGTCTGTACCTAAACTTGCAGCCTTAAACACTGAAGCCGTTTCCTTCAAATTTTGGACTTAAAAGGTTCTTAGGAGATTCCCTAGAGGGGATATTGATTTTTGTTTTATCTCAAGAAATCACGGTACTTGCCTTACAATGTTGGTATCTACAAAAATGTATTTTTTCAAAAGCAGTTCGAACGATTTTGCCAAAAAAAAAACAGAAATGGGTATTAAGGACATGGGCAGTGTTTTTGTTAAAATAAATTTTACCAATAACGGTTATTAAACGTCATAAAACCGACTTTTGATTTTCAAATATCTCGTTAACCGATTTCAACCAATTTTTTTATGCAGGGGGCCTATTTTAGTTTAAAGAATTTTAAATTAAAAAAATTCAAAATAATAGGTAGGATTTTTTTTTATTTTATGTAAAATTGTGTCTTCTACAAACTATGGTGATTCTACAAACTATGGAATAAAATGATGATAATTTCGGCACGACACTTTTTGAAGCAACTAGTGGTAAAACTTAACTCTAATAAAACATTAGAACGTCGTCGGCGTCCTTTCACATACAACAAAACTGCCTGTCAGAAAAATGAAAATTATCAGTTTAATGGGCATTTTTTAAAAAATTAAGTGGTCAGGGGATTTGTTTTTTTGTTTACGGTAATTTATATAAAACACAAAATATTTTATAAATGATTATGTTTTCTTATTAAAATTGTGATTTATATAATATAACACAAAATACATAGGAAATCCTTAAGAAAAATAATACATAAAAGTATCCAGAGTAATTATTATGTAGGTACCAAGCATTATATTTTAGATTTCTGTTTTATATCTGTTGTTTCTAATAAAAAGTTACTAAAAACCGTGGAAAATAAATTATTTTTGTGTTAAATAATTTATTTTTAGGAGCGCTATATAAAACAGTTATAATTTAAAAAAATTGCCTCAATTAAGCACATTTTATTAAAAAAAATTGCCAGGGGACTGAGTGTTTTCATAGTTTTTGCGCCAAAAACATATTACGTTTTATTTGACATAAGAGAAAAAATTGTTTGTACTGTGGTTTCACTAGGCCTATACAATAGCGCTAAAAAATGTGTTTGCTTTCATACAAAATTTGTGCGTAAATCCTTGCCAGGGGACTGAGAAACAGAGTGTACAATCCACGTTTTCTATCACAAATGTCTTCTTCACAACTGACATACATAACGAACGCACGGAACTTTCACTATTATGTGTTAGCGAGACTTCAAACTTCATTAAAGCATATCAGGAACTTCGATTGGTGATTTGTTTTTTGTAATAAAATAAATAGTTATGAAATGCTGAAACACATACCATTACATAGCTTTGGAAGGGTAAGACCAGGATTACCTTGTCTGCCTGCACATATACACTTGACGAAGGGGTGGGGGTTGCAAATGGAGATTTTCTTAATTTTGCATCCGGTGTATTATCACTTTAATATATTTTTTGAAAATGTATCATGATGCTTGTAATTTTCCTTACTCCTAAACACCTTGATTTTGTGATCCGACTATAGTAGAACTCCAGATATAAGATTTTTAAACGACACATAATCTACTTTTTTTGGAGACTTTATTTTTTTGATTTTTCGCCTTTTTAAACTCTCCAAGAAAACAAATATGAGGTTCGGCTAAAAAGCTTATATATTGAGTTCTACTAGTCGGATCATCAAAATCAAGTTGTCATGATATATTTTCAAAAAATTAACTGAATTGATAATACCCCGCATGAAAAATTAAGAATATCTCCATTTTCCATTGAAATGATAGTAGGATACATTTTGGCAGCTAGAACAAAAATGAATGCTGAAATTTTTAACATTTTATTTTTTAATATTCCGAAAGAGGAATGGGCAAAAATATGTTTTTAAAATTTGATAAGCCATTTGATAAGACATTGAGGAACATGTAATGGAGTCTTGTTCATTTGAAATCATGCCCATAAAATTTGTTTTAAGGACGATAATGATGCAAAAAATCCACAACGGAATTCTAAGAAGGTGCTTGCCTATTCAAGTAGTCATTTTTTAGATTAGACCTAAATTTTGTCAAGAACTTGAGGGGAGACAATAAAGGACGGTTAAAGTAAAAAAAAAAAAAAATATTTTGATCAGAATGTTCTAAATATTGAGGAAATCTGATAGAGTACACCACTATCAAGATTCCATGCCTTACGCAAAAATATGCAAGGAATTTTGTCTGAAATTATAAAGAATTAAGGTTTTCCTACAATATATTCACATTAACATATTGAAATTTCAAAGATTTTTAATGTTATGACAACATTTTGTTTCTGTTCTTAATTATATTGCCAGACGAAATAAGAGTTAAATTAATGTGTATTTTGTTCCTACTAATATTCTCGTGCTTACCTTTTTTAAACATTACTCAAAGTGTACCGTAGTTCATGGGCTATTATTAAAACCACTACTCAACCTCAACAGATTTCCCAAACAAAAGTTATGCATTCTATAAATTTATAAAAATATCGTTCTTAATTAGGTGGCCACGATTGTATGTATATACGAATATTATGAAACCATTACTGTATAAATATATGCACATCGGCAAAGTCTAGCTACACTATTCTAGTTGTTAGCTACAAGAAAAATTTCGTGCGATCTAGTCCCGCATATTTTTTTGTTACGTATACGCTCTAGTGCCCTTTTAATTTTTTAAACTGTGCTGAATGCGCAGACAAAAATTTTAACGAATGGCTATCAAATTTTAAAAACATATTTTTGCCCATTCGTCTTTGGGAATATCAAACAATAAAATGTTAAAAATTTCAGCATTAATTTTAGTTCTAGCTGCCAAAAAGTATCCTACTATCATTTCAATACTAATGCTACTGAGATTTTTCAATCAAACAAGAAACAGCTTTTTTATTTGCAGCTTTCCAATAGAGTAACAGGCTACATTCTGTCAGCTAGAACCAAATAAATATGGAAGTATTTGTCATTTATTTTTTAATTTATCCAAATTTGTATAGAAGGCATAGACACAGTAGATATGTGTACTGTGTTTTCTGTCAGCTAAAAAAAAAATTAATGAGGAAATATTTTTCATTTATTTTTTAATTTTCTCCAAATTTGTATCGAATGATGTTGTACATTATGTGAGCTGTGAAGATTTTGATCGTTTGCAAGAAAGCCTTCCTCAAGGAAATCCCTCAATGCGCCCACCATTTCAGCAACTGATAATGTAGGTACCACAACTTGAGAAGTTTTTCAAAATTCAAGGAAGACAATAGACCGAGAGGCAACGACTCCCCCCACACTTGTTCACCGTGCAAGTGATTCGATTTCTGGAAATTCTGGACAATGAACCAGCTTCTTTTACTTCGTGTTGCTTTTCTAACAAATCTTGTAGTTCAAAACTCTCTGGCTTCTGATGAAAGCGTCCTTCTTTCAAAATGCATTGGAACCTCGCAATGTCTTGGGTACTGAATTTTTCCAATACTTTTTTTTCATTTTTCTTATCAAATTTTAAATTAATAAGAAATTTTTTGTTAAATTGCAAAAGTTCTTCTTTGGTCTTTTATTTCTTAGAATGTGCCTTGTAGTCTAAGAGCAAACGACTTAAAAAATCAACTCATTTGGGTAATGTTGGAACCCATACCAATACATAGCTCTGGAAGGGTTAAAACAGGATTACCTTGTGGTTATAGGTTGCTGAAATAGTGGGTGCATTGAGGGATTTCCTTGAGGAAGGATTTCTTCCAAACGATCACAATCCTCACAGCTCACACAATGTACAACATCATTCGATAAAAATTTGGAGAAAATTAAAAAATAAATGAAAAATATTTCCTCATTAATTTTTTTTTAGCTGACAGAAAACACAGTACACATATCTACTGTGTCTATGCCTTCTATACAAGTTTGGATAAATTAAAAAATAAATGACAAATACTTCCATATTTATTTGGTTCTAGCTGACAGAATGTAGCCTGTTACTCTATTGGAAAGCTGCAAATAAAAAAGCTGTTTCTTGTTTGATTGAAAAATCTCAGTAGCATTAGTATTGAAATGATAGTAGGATACTTTTTGGCGGCAAGAACTAAAATTAATGCTGAAATTTTTAACAGTTAATTTTTTAATATTCCCAAAGAGGAATGGGCAAAAATATGTTTTTAAAATTTGATAAGTCATTCGTTAAAATTTTTGTCTGCACATTCAACACAGTTTAAAAAATTAAAAGGGCACTAGAGCGTATACGTAACAAAAAAATATGCATGACTGGATCGTACGAAGTTTTTCTTGTAGATAACAACTAGAATAGTGTAGCTAGACTTTGCCAATGTGCATATATATAGTAATGGTTTCATAATATTCATATATACATATATTGTTAACGATAAGATACTAAAAAAATGTTGAAATAACACTTTTAAAAATTGTTTGATTTACTACAAACATATTTGGAACAAAAAGTTAAAAATAAAAAAAGAAATTTTTTTTTTGATTTTGTTTTCTTAAAAAAAAATTATTTATATAAATTTTAAATGCAACATTTTTAAACTAACTTCGAAATACCAAACTGCAAAACAATGATACAATCCTTTTGCCCAATAATGAGATAAGTGGTTATACAGTGCTCTTCACTTGATTAGACGACTCATATTTTTTTACGTGAATTTCATTTTTTTGCAAGTGTGTGTAATTAGAAAGGTTATTAAGTTTAAAACAAAAACAAAAAACCATGAACAAATGGCAGGTGGGTGGAAGTTAGTGGGTATTTGTTTCCTCTTTTTTGCCTATGCTGTAAGAAAAAGTGTTGTTTTTTTTTTTTGGTTCACATGATTGGACGCACACGTTAAATTAGTTAGTTGGGTCGCAATCTCTTACGTAGATTTGAGTTAGTTAAAACGTTTGAGCAGTATTTGCTATTGATTTTAATCCAAATTTTTATCGAATGATGTTGTACATTATGTGAGCTGTGAAGATTGTGATCGTTTGGAAGAAATCCTTCCTCAAGGAAATCCCTTAATGCACCCACTATTTCAGCAACCTATAACCACAAGGTAATCCTGTTTTAACCCTTCCAGAGCTATGTATTGGTATGGGTTCCAACATTACCCAAATGAGTTGATTTTTTAAGTCGTTTGCTCTTAGACTACAAGGCACATTCTAGGCAATAAAAGACCAAAGAAGAACTTTTGCAATTTAACAAAAAATGTATTAATTTAAAATTTGATAAGAAAAATGAAAAAAAAGTATTGGAAAAATTCAGTACCCAAGACATTGCGAGGTTCCAATGCATTTTGAAAGAAGGACGCTTTCATCAGAAGCCAGAGAGTTTTGAACTACAAGATTTATTAGAAAAGCAACACGAAGTAAAGGAAGCTGGTTCATCACCACAATGTCCAGAAATCGAATCACTTGCCCGGTGAACAAGTGTGGGGGGAGTCGTTGCCTCTCGGTCTATTGTCTTCCTTGAATTTTGAAAAACTGCTCAAGTTGTGGTACCTATATTATCGGTTGTTGAAATGGTGGGCGCATTGAGCGATTTCCTTGAAGAAGGCTTTCTTGCAAACGATCACAATCTTCACAGCTCACATAATGTACAACATCATTCGATACAAATTTGGAGAAAATTAAAAAATAAATGAAAAATATTTCCTCATTAATTTTTTTTAGCTGACAGAAAACACAGTACACATATCTACTAAGTATCTTGGACATAAAGTAACCTGCCTTCTATACAAATTTGGATAAATTAAAAAAATAAATGAGAAATACTTCCATATTTATTTGGTTCTAGCTGACAGAATGTAGCCTGTTACTCTATTAGAAAGCTGCAAATACAAAGTTGTTTCTTGATTGATTGAAAAATCTCAGTAGCATTAGTATTGAAATAATAGTAGGATATAATATTCCCAAAGAGGAATGGGCAAAAATATGTTTTTAAAATTTGATAAGCTATTCGTTAAAATTTTTGTTTGCGCATTCAGCACAGTTTAAAAAATTAAAAGGGCACTATAGAGCGTATACGTAACAAAGAAATATGCATGACTAAATCGCACGAACTTTTTCTTGTAGCTAACAACTAGAATAGTGTAGCTAGACTTTACCGATGTGCATATATATAGTAATGGTTTCATAATATTCATATATACATCCGACTTAAGTAGAACTCAAGATATAAGCTTTTTAAACGACCCATAATCTCTTTTTTTTGAGACTCTATTTTGTTGATTTTTCGCGTTTTAAAACTCACAAATATAAGCTTCGGCTTAAAAGCTTATATATTGAGTTCTACTAATCGGATCATCAAAATCAAGGTGTTTAGAAGTAAGGAAAATGAGCATCATGATATATTTTCAAAAAATTCATTGAAGTGATAATACCCCTGATACAATTTTTAGAAAATCTAAATTTTCAACCCAACAACCCAGCACTTCGTCAAGGTTATGGGCAGGGAGACAAGTTATCCTGGTTTAACCCTTCCAGAGTTATGTATTGGTATGGGGTTCAACATTACGCAAATGACTTGACTTTTTGTGTCGTTGGCTTTTAGACTATTAAGGCAGGTAATTGTCGTTTCGATTTTTTGAGATAATTGATTTTTATCATTTTAGGGGTGGGTTTAGAAGTTAGAAATTTTGGGAGACGATGCACATTCTAATTTTTGATTTTTTGATAAACAAATTGAACTTTATGACTTACCGTAAGGTGAAGGAAGCAACATTTGTATATATTTTTGGCCAAAAACAACTTCCATTAGAAAAACATTAATGTTGGTTTTTAGTAGATCAAAAAAAAAAAATATGTAAAATAAATTGAATATTTTTGTTTTGTGAAAATAAATGTATTTTAATTATGCATGTAGTTGTATAATGGACTTTTGGTAGGCCCATTCTAAAAAAGCGTGACGGATCATATCTTAACCAGGAGCCAAATTCTATAAACGTGAATTTTCTGTTTTGTCAAAAATCGATGAGAGTGAGTTAAATTTTTGTTGACAGATAATGCTTTTAATAATAGAGGGTTTTTAGGTGAATATACATATGTACATATATAATATACACATGTACATATGTACACAAGGTCATTATCATATTTTGAATGACGCACCCCCTATTTTGTTCTAAATAAATAAAACAAAAATCCTGTAAAATTTTAGCTCAAGACTTCTGAAGTTTTATATGGGAAATCAGATGTTTTTTTGAACATCCATACTTTAAAAATTCATAACTTGGTAATTTATAACTTTGGTAATGATACAAAAATTGAAGTTTTGGGTAGTCGCATTTTTTTCATGTATATAAAATTGTATCAGAAAAAAATTTACAAGAGTTATTTCCCTACTTATAGACATTTAAACAAAAATATTTGTTTTTAATTTAATTAAAATTTAATTAGTTGTTGTAAAATTATTTTAATACTTTTTTTTGACAAAGTGACTACATGTGAGCTAAACTTCAATTTTCTTTATCAATCTAATCATTACCAAAGTTATGGACTTTTAAAGTTGGATAAATACATTCCCATATAATCTTCAGACGTCTTGGGAGCCGGGGTAACGTTAATATAATGAGGTAACATTTTACAGGATTTTTTTTTAAATTTATTTAGAACAAATTAGAGGGGTGCGTCATTCAATATAAGACAATCACCTAATGACCATACATGCATACATATTTATAAAAACAAAAGGCTGGCAGGGTAATTTTGGTGCCCTTGTTGGGAGTGGGCGGTTGAAATTGCGAATTCCCGAGTTTTCCGTCACGATTCTTGCACCTATATACACCTACATCACTGCTCATATTTTGTTTATGCATCCATACCAAAAATTTGCTCTCAATCGAGGCTGATTTTCTTTGTGTATATGTATGTTTATTATGGTGTCCGTTATTTCCCAAACTCAATTTTTTGGATAGCACACCCCGTCAATAGAAAGTTTATGCTGAAAGAAAAAATTATTGATCAACAAATTTTTTTTCTAAGGTTATACTTTTCCCATACAAATTTGTGTGGGAATTTTACACACTTCACATCAGTTTTTGTTGTTATTTTTACTGATTATCATTAAGACATAAGTTTTTTTTAAAAATTGCATTAAAAGAAAAAATGAAAACAAATTAGAAATAATTTATTTTAATTTTTCAAAATACTATATATTTTTATTCTTTTAAGTATTTAATTTTTTTTTATCAAATAAAGTTTTTTCTTTATTAACAAATCATTTAAAAAAAAAACCTTTATTTGAACAGAAAAAAAAAAATAAATACTTAAAAAAATAAAAATATTTAATATTTTGAAAAATTGAAATAAATTTTTTCTAATTTGTTTTCATTATTTTTAATAATTTATATTTTTTAACTCGTTTTTAAAACTTTTATTTAACGATATCATAATATTATAATTGAACCAACAACACACATACATCGTCAAAATTAAAATGTTTATTAATCTATTTAACTTTTTCACACTTCACCACAGTAACGCAGTTTTATTATTTTTAGTTTCGACAAACGAAAGAAAACGTATCTACTCAAAAGAAGCTAGGTAAAAAAAAAAAAAAAAAAACATTTCTTTAATTTTATAATACTTATCATTTGTCTTAAAAATTCATTCAGTAGTGAAAATAGCAATATCTAAGTATACCTAGTTAATTTACATAAATAAACCGTGTGCTTAGTTTCAAAAATATTCAACTCATTTGTTCCAATGAACAGTAAAAATAAACCTAAGTATCTATGCAATGTTCTTAAAATTTATTGACGCTTCCAGCTAGTATCGCAGAGGTCTTTTATCTCCTGAGTTGCAAATTCGCACAACATCACTTTCTAGCTAATTAATTCTTTACATTAAACCCACCACACTTTTAGCTCATAACTAAATACAAAACATTATTTTAATGCTTCCTAAATAAGTACTCTTCTTCCATCATCTTCCTTAAGATGATAAAACATCACAGCAAGGAACAAAAACTGTGTGACTACCAAATCAACTCCCTCAATATTTCTACACACAAAAAATAAGAGAAATATAAATAGGGTGACCATATATTTTTTTTTTTTTAATAGAAAAGGCAAAACATAAAATTACTATGATTGTAAGATTTATTGGAGATGTTTATATATTTACATACCTTTTATGATAGGTATTAACTACAAAAAAAAAACAAAATGTTCAACATATCTTAGAAGTTTAAAAATTCTTCACTAAACAAATTAAAACCCTGTACATTTTGCAAAACATTTCATTTTGATAATCAATAAAGCGCGTCGGGCCTGTGTTCAGAAAGGGGAGGGGGTTTTCATATTTCATGGTTATAAGAAGTTCATACAAAATACTGATCCTCAGAACTATTATATTAATGAGGGGTTAGAACCTCCCCGCCTGCGCACGGGTCTGAAATAATTTATACTGAAAATATTAAATTTCAAAGGACTTAATACTTTTGAACTTAGAAATTTAAAAATTTAACTAGTTATAGTTTCAAAAACTTGTATACGGTCACCCTGACTTAACTCAAATCTAGGGAAGCTTATGTTTAGACAAAAAAGATGATTCTCCTCACAGCAACAACACCAACAATATAATAGCTCATTGCTTCGAGAAGTTCATTAAGCAACAACATGCACCTACACTTGTTGCTCATAGCTGATGGTAGTTGGCTTCTAAGCCACTAAACAGTAAGCGGTCTGTTCTGCGATGTCACCCCCCCCCCCTATTCTCTTTCTTGTTTCCACCCGCATTCACAGCCAATTCCAGCGCTAAAACTCAGTCTAGTCTTCTCCTCGATCTGATTACTCGCAGCATGTTTACATTTTGTTGTCTTCTCCAAGAAGATAAATGACTTTGCCTGGGTGGTGGTTCTGGTGCGGAAATTTCTTCGACGCGATGGTTCCTTGCTACATACATATCCCAGTAGTGGCACATTGGGGAACCGGCATGATGATGAGGGAAGTACGGGACATCACAGCGTAGTCAGAGACCGGACTATGATTTACAATCGTTGCTGATGCTCCGGTTTTAGTTTGTTTTATGTTTTCGTCTTAATTTTTTGTGTGTTTTGTTTTTGGATCGCCTCGGCCCCCATGTGGTGTTTATCGGGCAAACTATGGGCCTATATAGGTATACCTTCTTCTGGCTTCTTGACCAAAGCTCTAAGGCTAAAAAGATACCCCATGCAGGTTGCTGGAGCGACTTGCAGAAGGCTCTTAAACTCGATGAGTGAAAGTTCATGTAATCGCTTAGGGTTTACAAGAGTGTGCCGCGCGCTGAAGCTGAACACAAACGACCCCCCCCCAATGGCATCATGAAAATTAACTTTTTGTTCAACTGCGGGACAGTTGAGCATATATTACAAGCTCGCTAATAGCTTGAGCAGTGTTGTAATCGGAGAAGATGACAGTAATGATGGCGGTCGGTGCAGCGGCAGAACTGCGGTGATGCTATTGATGGTAAGGCAGCGCAATGATATGGTGGTACCCTCTGCTCCAAACGGTACCTTAAAAACTTTTAATGAATAAATCACTTTTTTTTTAATGTTTTCCTTCTTTGGTTGAACGAAATAAAGGTACGATCTACAAGGTGCCCAATGAGTGAGTTTTTTTTTTTATTTCTTATAGTGGCTCGTTTAAGCTTGCCAATTGACGATGATTGGTGATTATTGGGAAAACGTTTTGTTTTTTTCTTTTTTTTTTGTCTTAATGGATTCGATTGGCTTTCTTTTGAAGTTTGATGTTGTTCTCATTAAATTTTTTGGTGAACTGCACATTAATTACGAAATAATTGGTCGTATTTTAGAAGACTTGACATTCCAATAAACCTTTTTATAGGTGATTATCATTGCATTTAATCGAAATTTGAACTCACATAATTGAAAAGATGAAAATTCTTTTAAAATTCATTTATTAGGGTGTTGTGAAACGTACATTTATGGAAAGTTTTTGTCAAATGCAATCGGCACATCCAAAGCAAACTTTTCTATAGGGTCTAGTTTTCGGTATATTTGCATTCAAAGTTATTTTTTTGAGTTTTGAAGACTTGTATGACTTTGGATGCCTACAGTTCCACAAATAAGGCTCGGAAGGCCTTGCGGTTTTGAAATTTGCATTGAAATTTATTTTTTTGAGTTTTGAAGGTTTGTATGATTTTGGATGCCTACAGTTCCGCACATAAGGCTGATAGGTCAATCCGGTTTGTAACACGCTTAATAAGTTTTCCAAGAGAAGAGCTATCCATAGCTGAAAACTAGAACATTCTATGAGGTCTTGGTGCAAAGATATTATGATTCAGAGTAAATCTTTTTATTTTCAACACAAAAACTAAGTCTTTATATGGCCATACGTTTTCAAATAAGGCTCGTAAGAGGTTTCGGTTGACGTTGTTAAATAGATAACGGACAGGCCTTTGCATTGTTGTTTTTTACTGTCCACGGGCCTTATTTCCAAGCTTACTTGGAAATTAGGCCGTATTAAAGCAGTTACAACCCTACACAACAAATTTAAAGATATTTAAACTTAAATATTAATTTGTTTTCCTTTTTTGTACAAAAATTAACATACACCTACACTATCATGTATGTATACTTTTACATTATATATGTATTTCGATGTTAAATTATTCATAATTATTATTATTTTTACCTAAAAAAAAAAAAAAATTAAAAACGACATCTATGGTCTCACTGCCCTGATGTCTTCAATGTAAATAATTTATAAATTTATTTTGTAAGTTATTTTTGATAAATTATAAATAAAATAATCAAAAAAAAAAAAATCGCGTATTTATAGTTTTTTATTTGAAAAGATCTTCAACTTTATTATTCAATTTCTAAAATTGAAAACAAGATTGTAAGTTTTCAAAAATACCTATCTTAAGGTTAAAATTTAATAACTCCCAACGGGTCTTATTGCAAAATAGAAATTGAAATAGGGCCACATGTGCGATGTGGCCTTATTTCTACTTAAAAATGGAAACATAAGAGGGCTTTTTATTCGTAGGGCGTTATTTCACGTCACCCTAAAAGTAATTCAAGTTATTTCATTATCTGAAAAACACTAGATGCATATTCTTCTTTATGATCTGCATTTGAGTCATTTGCACCATTTATGTGTGTAAATTGAAAATTATACTAATTTATCATTCCGTAGAAAACCACTATCATATAAGTGTAGTACGACATCACCCATCATTTAATCGAAAAGAATAGCGTGAGTACCTTTCTGTTCGTAATTGCCGTCGTCGTACTCGTATGCTTTAAAAAAACAATTGGTACTCTATCGAATCAATAGTTTCTTTTTTTACTTCTTTAATTAAATACCTACATACTTTCTTTTCATCCAAAAATACCAAACATAATAAACGGGCCATCAATCAAAAAGACATTTTAAGTTGCTTATACTTAACTTTTTCCCTGCAATAGTAAAAAGTAATTACTTAGCAAAGAGCCCCAGGCCTGCCTCGAAACTTTTAATAAACACCCTTTGCTTTGATAAGAAAAAAAAATTACAGGAAACGTCCACGTATAGAACTACACCTGAACCACACACTTTAAATAACCACAAAAACAATATCATCAGACACACGACCCATCAAAACATGCATGCTGCTCTGGCTGCACGAAAGAATCACATCAATGCGAGGTCAGAATTTTAAATTAGGGTCATCATTACACACTTTGGCAGAAGAATGAAGATGTCTGTCTATAATTATTGGGGGACTTAAAAACACATTTGTGTTTGACACAACAAAAACGCTTTCTCACCATCTTTAATAAATATTAAATAGTACGCGCGCAGTTAACCTCCCTCGTCACCTGATGGTTTATGTGATGTCACTTGTCAACCAAAATCGCAACATCAACTGACAAGCTAATTAAGAAAGAATATTTCTTCTGTCAACTGTCAAAAGGAGAATCCATAATGATCGCAGTCTGACAGAAACGTCAAAATAATCATGATGTTTCTTTAATTTCTATATGTCGATGTCGATGCGTCGCGACGTTCGCCAGTTTGTCATCATCTGGGGTTTCTCTGGGGGGCTTTGCGATTAATAAGTACTCGTGTTGTTGAATTATAAAGTAGAACACATCATATGAAAGAGTTTTTTTGTTTTTTTCTTTTCCCTCTTGTCTGCATTTTTAGGGCATTGTCAGCGTGTCATGTCAAACTTATGCCAAAGTCATGTTGCATTATCAAGAACAATGACTATGCCCTATTTGTTTTTCGTCATCATTTTAGACTTGACTTACTCTGAGGGCCAATAACCCTTTTTCGGAGAAATGAAAAATGTTTAATTAAAATTAATGGCGACGTTATTGTCCATCGCCGTATTTTATGATAAACGAGGTTGAGTTCAGCGATCAAGCATCATTTGTCCACCACAATCCACAATATACATCGTTCAAGTGGGCGTTTCGTTCGAATGCCTGTTCAGAGAGTGTTCATGTTTACTCTGGCTGTATAATAGAGGCGCGTGTAATGACAGATCTTGCGTTGCATGTGCACAGCACATTGTCCGATCGAAATCGATAAATATCAATTCGAACTGTCAGATTTGTTTTCAAGTAATAAGTTGTGTGTGCGACAGTTGTTGTTATTGTTGTTTGTGGTTCTTGTCCTTGGGCACACTCTTTTGCGCAGACAATTTATATTGTTTGGTTTAAGATTATTTATGAGGCTCGAGATTATTATTTATGAAGATGTGACAGTTTTGAGGCACTGAGGGATGAACGATACTGACACTAGTATGAGTGATGCGATTTTTTTTGTAAATTGGATAAAGATTTTTCAAAACCATGATCAATTGTGTCAATTGTTGAACTTTTTAAGAAATTCAATTGGAATGGGATTGGTTGGAAGGTGGGTCGGTCAATCAATTGGGAGACCGATTGGACTTGATTGAATGGTCTAGTTGGGATTGATTTCGCCAGTAGAAGGTAATGCATGTAATAATTCTTATGGGTACACTACAATTGTTGCAGAAATGATTGCAGTTAGATCCAATCAGTATATTGTTGCATGGTTGGTTTCAAATAGATAGATATTTTAAGTTAGAAAGTTGAAATCGATATACACATCTATCGGAATAAATGTTTTCAGGTTTGGAACGTGTGTAGTGTGGGTATGTCCAGACAAAGTTAAATATATCTGCAGTTCAATTTGTATGTGAAATATAAAAAACATTTTTTGCTCACACCGGATCCCATATAAAACTTGAGCTGATTCATTGAAAAAAGTAGGTTAAGTGCCTTATAAATATGTCCTAGAGCTAGGTGGTAAATTAAAAGGTGTTTATTTATTGTTGTGTTTCTTAAACTTTTCAATTATTCTTCATTAGGTAAAAGAGAGACAAATTTGAATTAAGTTTGATATTTTTATTCAATTTTAGTGCTTAATTAATAGCCCAGGCAAAATGTACAAAAAAATGGCCAATCTGCCAATAAAATCCAATCCAAATGAAGGTTTTTAAATGCAATTGTCTTTATTTTGGCGTAAGAAATACTGTCTCGAAAGTCCGTTACCAAATCGTGTGCGCGTCAATAGTTATTCAAGGTTAAATGTCGAAAATATCAGTTTTTCGCATAAAACTGGGAAACGGTAAATGCTATCGAAAAGTGTTTCATACAAAACTTGTAGATTATGTCATTTTCAAAAAAAAAAAATGTAAACCGCATGGTTGTAAGACTTTGACTTTTCAAGATATTAAAAAATAAAGAAACCAGCATCTAAGTAAAAACAAGAAAAAACGAGGTTGATGATAATCAACTGGTTGCTGAGAAGCTCATTTAGCCGGATTCTTCTTAGTTTTATGAGAAAGTTCCTTCATTTATTTTTTCATATCTTGAAAATTAAAAGTCCTAGATCCATACGGTTTTCAGTGTTTGACTACAAATTGAAAAGAGCATTAAGTTTTGAATACAAAAATGATGCTTAAATACATAAAATTTTGAAAAAAAAATTAGCTTGAAAATTTTCTTTTAATTTTTTTTTTTAATTTTGACTTTGAAAATTAATTTTTCAAAAACCATTCACTCGAACAACTAAATTTAAAAATAATATTAAAGAATAGACTTTTGGCCTTTCAAAATGTTGTAGCATGACTCTGTAAGTATTATGGTTATTTTTTAATATATTTTTTCTGTTTTAAGTGTTTTATTTTTTTAAATTTGCGCTCCTCGCTTAAACGGGGGGAAATAGACCCCCCCTCCCATACGATTTGTTTCTTGCCTAAGTCTAACCTACATGCCCTAGCCTTTTGTGACACCTTATGCAAATCACCCTGTATATGAAACGTGATTCCGGAACCATGGTGTATTACACCGTATAGAAGCCCCTTAGATGGTTCCGACGAGGCAAAATTTTATGAAGTGCACTCAAAAGACCGATGCATTGTAGAGATAACTATTGGATTCCTCAAAGCTCAATAGTCGTTGTAGAATTTTAGTTAACAATGACCTTCGAGACCTTTAACCACTGCTTCAAGTCCATTAGCATCAACTATTATGCTAGGTTTCCACTTGTCATTGAAAAGACGCAAATTGACAAACTTTCCAAGACCGGGTGAGTTATAGTTGCTCGATAGTACTACTTTCTTTGCTTGTTGTGTTGGTAAAAGCCACCCTGTCCTGGAAATTTTGTCGATTTGCGCCTTTTTAATGGACAAGTGGAAACCTAGCATTAGTAGCTCTTCTTCTGTAAATTGCTTTTCCTCGTAAGGGCCACGTCCAGTCTTGGTTTTTGAAGCTTTTTTAAAAGAAATCTTCTTTTTTGCTTGAAACTTTTCAGCAAAAACCCTAGAACAAGATATAATATCAATCAAATTAACACAAATTCTATTTTCAAACCTTTTTTCCAAAGCTAGGTTCTTTTGTTGATGGCCCAGATGCATTGAGTTTCCTATACTAAAGCTCTCCCACATTTTAATGGAATTGGCTTTACTCTGACATGGTAGTAGCCTATAGCATAATGGTTAGTGCTTTGGACTGTTACGCTGAAGGTCTTGGTTCACTTCTCAGCCTCGTCGACCTAAAACTAAAAAAGTTTTCAGGGCTACTGCCTCTTGCGAGGAATTGACGAATCCTCCAAGAGAAACTATCTATCACTTGTCATGAATAAGTGCTTTTCGTCTAGCCTTTGGATTCGGCATAAAATTGTAAGTCCCCTCCATTCCTGTCGACACGTACACACAGAGGAATGGTTGCGAGTTGTTAGTCGCTAGCCCCTGGTTCTTCGCGATCTGTTGCGCCATAATGGGGCGTATTCATTGTCATTTTAGAGCTGGGTCTAAGTTAAACCTAGGTTAAGTTGAATTTTCGGACGTTGGTTCTATTTTTTTTAAGTTTATCATTTCAAAATATTTGAAGCTATTCCTGTAGTATACCAAGTTAATTATCTTATAAAAACAGAAACCAACAATTTGTAATTAAAATCGGGCTGTATTCATTGAGCCAAAATTGGATTAAACTGTAGTTTAGTTAAACCTGGGTCGATCTGCGACTATGAATGTGCCCCAATGTATTTGGCAAAAGATTTTTGGGCAAATTAGGATGCTCCCTCATAAACACCACCAAAATAGACTTTGGGGTCAGATTTATTTTGTTGTAATTTGTCGTACAATAATTATTATTATGTAAATTTATTTATCAAATTCTAAAATATATTATTTTATTTAAAATTGAAATTTTAACTCACATTCTTCAAAAATAAATTCAACTAATTTACAATTCCGTATACGAATTTCATAAATAATTAAATTGGGATTTACGACATAAGTATCCTGAAAGAAGAAGATCTGCATGTATTACCCCCGATTAGGTAAGCATATAAAGGATATAAAGGGTTTAAGTCCAGAACTCGTATGATATCGCGAAAAACTGGACACTTCTATATTAAAGCAAATTATTTAAATTAATCTCAATTTTTAGCTCCAATTAGGACCCATGAAATAAGGCCCGAAAAGTAAGCCAATGAAATAAGGGCCCACGGAAATGAAAAAATGGCCCAAAAATATAAATGAAATAAGGCCCCAACTTGTTTTGATTTTTTTTTTTTGTAGAAATTAAATAAAACATCAATTTTTATTTTTCATATTAAACTTTATTTTAGAAAATGAAATAACACCCCAAACTGTTATACAAATACTTGAATTGTATCATGTGATTTTTTGCAGTTATTCTGTTACTGCCTGATGGTTTGCAGCACGATCTTTAAATTGAATAGCATTAGTTAGCAACAGAATAAGTGACGAAAAATGCGCGATACAATTCAAGTAGGTTGTCTAACAGTTTGCGGTATTTTACCAGCTCTGGGTCCCCGATTAGCGGATTTTCACAAATTTTTATTTAGTATTTTCATGTAAATTATGAAAAATGAAATCGCCAAATTGTTTTTAAAATAAAATGAAATTAAGCCCCAAAACTAGTTTTGGGGTCTTATTCATGGGGGCCTTATTTCATTAAAATAAAATTATGCAAAAAAAAAAAAATTAAATAAGGCTCAAAAAAATGAACTAACACCCACAAATTTGTGAAATTTCGTTGTTGTTATTTTGTGTGCTTTTTTATGGGGCCTTATTTTATTTTGTTGCGCCTTATTTTCTGAGGACCTAACTTCGCGGAGCCCAATTTTTCGCATAGAATCTTAATGTCAGTATTTGTTTCCTTGTGCCATATAACTTCAAAATGCTATAACTGTCTTAAAATTAAATTTGAATCTTTAATATGCCCTTATTTTAATGCTTGCTCAATTCCTACCACGAACGGTAGGTAAAGTTATTTTTTTTTTCTATGAAAGCAAACCAAAAAACACGTCCATCCAAACAGTTCATTAGTTATTATTCCATTTCCCTTTAGTTATACCTATTCCAATGAATACCATCAACTTCTTTATTTTCTATGTGCGCCGTGTGCCCCAGTTCAAGATAAGAAAACAAAATAAAAACTAGAACAATGGTACTGTCATACGCACAATAATCTATCTATATACCTCTTCAAGTCCTTGCGCTAACGATTTCTTGACAAGATAACACATTCACGACAATTCACACTCCGTGATCCACTAAATAATGATTTGTAGCAATTCAAGCGAACAACAACATCGCACACTGAATTCCTCCATTATTTCCATTTTTGTGTTGTTATCGTTCCTGAAACAATGTCATCCTCCATCGAGAATCCATCTAATCAACATTCATCCCTCATCGCACATCCGATTCGATAGAAGAACAGAACAAAAAAAAGAAGAAGCCTCCGCATATTCTTGTTAAGCAAAGACAATAGAATTCAAATGGTCACATCCCATGGAGAATGATAGAAAATCAATTATTCTTTCACTATAGCTATGTTCTCAAGAAATAAGGTCACTCAATATACTCGTACCTAAATGCGCTCTGTTGGGTAAGTGAGTTCGTTACCCGGAATTGCTTACTCCACACAACATATATCCTAACCAGAAACACCATCGCCATCGCATCTACCCCACCCCATTATCTACGATCCAAGAGACAACCATCTCTAACTCATCATTTTTATCAACACAACGTTTCTATACACAGTCGACATCGCCATCATCATCATTCTAGCAGCATCCAGACAATGAGTCAATTTATTGTAGTAGCATGATACTGTCTCTAACCAGGATGAACCACAACAATGTCCCGATGTCAATCTTGATAGGAGCTCTTTCTGGTGATGCTCTACCAGAATCCAGCACACAACCATCAACTCTTCAAGATTAATTGATAAAGCCGAGGCGGGGGTGAGGCGAGGCGAGCGAAGCATTTCCAACAACATGGAAATGGATTCCACAACAATTAGACAAAGCCACCACACCAAGCCGCACACATAGTTAAAGTGCTGGTAACAATGACAGCACAATAATTCACCCAGGTAAAGAAACATATCCTGCAAAGTGTCCTTGCTCAGGCCCACCATATCCATCCATCCAATAGCTGCTCCGCTGCCCCCTCATTCCTTACATACTCGTAGGCTCGGAAGAGAAACAAACGTGCCTGGCATTATGATGATCATTCCGCACGCATTTCACTTTCTTATCAGTTAAATGAGATGGGAGGGGAATATACTCGTAATCCAGAGCCACCTTGCAGAGATGCAACAATAGAAAGTAGTTCACCTGTAAGTAGATAACAGGTAAGAACACACGCACACACAAAATCATATATGACGAAACGGTTCAAATCACGTACCACATCGAGGGACGGTCGTAATGGGACGGGACCGGGACGATGGGAAAAATAAACTGTATCTGCTGTCACTCGACCTGGGACGAAATGACAACGTAATAATATATGTCGTACGAACGAAATACGAAGAAATTTTCGTTGGTCCCAAAAATATAAGAACACTGAAGCGATGCGAGAGAAATAATGTCACTCCACTTGTTTTTATTTATTAACATCTCTCTCGTGAGGCTGTTGCTGACGCACACCTTTTATTATAAATACGTGAGGATTCTGGTCCCAGGTTCAAGGGAAAATTTATGACTTCATCTTTCGTTCGGGTCAGGTCTTCTTTAGGTATTGTTGTCGTTGTCGCTATCGCCCGCCGTTCCTGCGAAATACCTGCCTACTTGAAGAAATGCTTTTTTCCCAAAAGAAGAGTGTAAGTATGTATGTTTGTATGTATATGGGAAGATGTTAATGGATATAATAGCTTAGGATGTGTGATGGAATGTTGGGGAAAAGTTCAAAATTGGATTTCCTCTAAGCTATTAAAAGGAGTATTTTATCTGGCGTGATATATTTTTGGATATCTCTACGTAAAGTATACACAGAAAGGTAAAAGGCATTATTTTTAGGATTAGGAAATAACTCTTTCCACTCTGAAGAATACAAATGGATAGATTTATACGTAGAATACTTTCATTTCCATACTAAAGTAACCGCTTGCTCGTTACAAAATCGCGCATTTTCACCTAAAAGTTTTAAGCCGTTATAGGAAGCCGAAAAGGCGGTTGCTTTAATTTAACAATGTGCTTTGGATCAAGTTAAACTCTTGGATTCAATAGTTCCAAGAGATGAATTAAGCTAACTTAAGAACTCAAAGCAAATAGTAGATCCGAAAAATAAGCGTTAAATATGGCCTGGCCATGATATTATGGTAGTGCAGAAAACTATGGCAACTTTGAACAAACGAAGTGGGCTTTCCTATCTTCTTTAAACCAGTCACTATCTCTTGATTAAAATTAGCAGGCAAACGCTTATCCAAGTGAAAAAAAAACACGCATAACTAAATTGAAAAGAAGCCTTTAAGAGAATGACTAATTAATTCCATTACTTTACTTTCTTATACGGAGATGCGCCTTTAACAAAAAGATTACAATCTATGATCCGCCTCTTTAACTATGGCCTATGGTAATAAAAGCGTTATTACACCTATAGGTTTTTTAGGGTCTACCAGTAGTGAATTCCCCGCTACTCCCTTGCTCCTTATGACTAAGATGTTTGCGTTAGGTGTTTTTTCATTAAAAAGATCAAGTGGCCTGAACTCTAAAATCCGTTTCGCTCGTCCGCTAGAACAATGTCCAAATCAAAAGTTTGGACTCCAAACCCATAGACAAATTTAAGAAACTTTTTTTTTTGTAATGTTTCTGAACTATTTTTTTATAGATTCTCATTTCATTCAGAAAAATTTCATAAAGGTTTGTTTCCGGGGTTCAACGCCACTACCGCGCGGCCGCCGCCACCGCGCTGGAGCGGTGGGTATATGGAAGTATGTCAAACCGGTATACATTTGGCTTGGTTAAATAAATTCATATGACATATGAATTTTGGGTAGTGTTTTAGTGCCCAATCTTATAAAAACAAAATAAATACAATACAACATCTCTGGAAAAAGTTATGTTAGTTTTATAAACTGATGACTGAAATTTTAGTGCAACTAGCATAACATAACCGAGTTTCAACGGTAAGGTAATGAAATTTGGAACACATGTTTCGTTTGTCATAAACTCATAACTCATAGATATGAAATAAGAATCAACAGAGTCTACCAAAATATATGGTCCGAAAGGGTGTTTTTTTTTTTTTTAGTGAAAGGAAAAAGTTACCACTAAACCCCTCCCAAAACTAGTATTTTGATGAAACTTTGTAGAAATGTTTCATTTTTTATAAGAACAAAGAATCAAAACAGATCTTTAGAGAACACGCAGTAATTTTTTTTTTTAAAACGACGATAACTTTTTTGGAGACCTGTATCGTCTTAAATTGGAAATTATTGGATTCAGCATTAAAAACTACCCTCGATATTTAACAAAATTTTAACATTTTGGGTCAAAAATCCATATATTCTTCCCATCTCAAAAAAACGCCCATGGAACTGGAAGACTGGAACTTAGGTATATATTTTCACGGATCCTTTCGATTTTGGGTTGTCATGGCTTTAAAACATTTTGTTCCAGTTACGTCAGTCCAATATTTATTTTTGAGTTTTGGGAGGGGTTTATTGGTCATAGTTTTACAATTTTCCCTTTCACTCGGCCCTTAAAATTTAACCATAAGAAAAAGATTATGGGGCGTATTCATAGTCATTTTAGAACTGGGTCTAAGTTAAACATAGCTTTAGTTTGGTTTGGTTGAAAGTTTAGTTAAACCTGGGTCTATCTGCGACTATGAATATGCCCCAATGTTAATTGAATAGAAGAACTCCTTATTTTAATATAAATACACAATAAAAGTATATAATTCCATATCTTTTTGAATTTTCAAATTCTTGTAAGGAGGTGATGCAATAAGGTAGGTACATTATAATTATTTTAATTTTGTAAGCTTTTAATTTGTGAAAGTTACAAAAATAGTTGTAGGTAACTGACACAAAACTGTAACTTCAACCAAAAGTGCTCAACTTTGTGTCATACCATACATTTCATGCAACAACTAAAATGTTAAATTGTAGAGCTCTTCACTATTATGATCCTGAACTTTGCAGACAATGCGTCCGCTGAAGTTTGAACACCCACCAAAGTCGTAATACTTATTCGATTTTAAAAACTAATCGGCAATCGCTTCGTCTCTGCAAGATCTAGTGCCGATATTTGTAGTTTTTTTTTATTTGTCTTTAAAAAATAGTTATGGCCAAAAGATTCAAAAATCATGAAAAAAAATAACTAAAAAAAACTTTGGCCTTCTGTAATCACTGTAATTTTCGCCGCATTTTCATAAAAATTACGGCAATCGCTTCGTCTCGGCAAAATAAAGTGCCCATATTTTTTTAGTTTTTTTTTACTTGTCTTAAAAAAAAGTTATGGTCAAAAGATTCAAAAACCACCAACAAATTAACTAACAAAACTTTGGCCTTCAGTAACCACCGTAATTTTCGCCGAATTTTCATAAAAATTACGGCAATGACCTGGGCAAAATCTAGTGCTGTTATTTTTTAGTTTTTCTTTATATGTCTTAAAAAAAATGTTATGGCCAAAAGATTCAAAAACCACTAACAAAACTTTGGCCTTCAGGCACCACCGTAATTTTCGCCAAATTTTCATAAAAATTGCGGCAATGACTTTGTCTTGGCAAAATCTAGTGCCGATATTTTTTAGTTTTTTTTTTTATTTGTCTTAAAAAAAATGTATGGTCAAAAGATTAAAAAAGCACCAAAAAATTAACTAAAAAAGCTTTGGCCTTCAGTCACCACTGTAATTTTCGCCGCATTTTCATAAAAAATACGGCAATGGCTTCGTCTTGGCAAAATCTAGTGCAGAAACGGGCATGAGAACAGATTGGGTTCATTGTATTACATGCAAAAAATGGACTCATTTCAATTGCCTGACTCACTTTAAAAAACTAAAGAGCAAATAGAAGATGATTATTTCATTTACACCAACTGTGACTTATGCTCAAGGTGGCTGACGAGCTTATGAGTACTAGCAGTCCAATTTTTTTTAGTTTATCATAACTTTTTTGTTAAGATAAATATAAAAAAAAAAACTAAAAAATATCGGCACTAGACTTTTCCGAGACGTAGCAATTGCCGTAATTTTTATGAAGATCAGTCCAATATTACAATGGTGACAGAAGTCCAAAGTTTTTTTTAAATTATTTTGTTGTTGTTTTTCTTGTATCTTTTAGCCATAACTTTTTTTAAGACAGATAAAACAAACTAAAAATTATCGGCACTAGATTTTGCCAAAAAAAAGCGATTGCCGTAATTTTTATAAAAATGCGGCGAAAATTACGGTGGTGACTGAAGGCCAAAGTTTTTTTAGTTAATTTGTTGGTGGTTTTTAAATCTTTTGACCATAACTTTTTTTTAAGACAAATAAAAAAAAAAACTAACAAATATCGGCACTAGACTTTTCCAAGACGTAGCAACTGCCGTAATTTTTATGAAGATACGTCCAATATTACAGTTGTGACAGAGGTCCAAAAATTGTTTTAATTATTTTGTTGGTGTTTTCTTGTATCTTTTGGCCATACATTTTTTTTTAAGATAGTTAAAAAAAAACTAAAAAATATCGGCACTAGTACTTGCCGAGACGAAGCGATTGCCGTTTAGTTTTTTAAAATCGAACAAGTATTACGAGGTATTACGATTAGGCCTAACCATTTCCCAATGTGATTGGAATGTCAAAGATCCAAGCGAATTCGGTACCTCTTCCTATCACTACTAATTTTTTGGCAGATATCATCTTGCCTAAATCTGTTATACTACTTTTACTGACTAATGAATTTTTCCGACTTAATTAAGACTGCCTAACTTACCTGTAGCAAAAAGTTGAAGTTTTCTCAATTTTATACTGCACCGAATTTTGTTTGATAATTAACATCTGCAAGTAACACTGGAACTTTTTTTGTTTGTTATCGTCATTTAATCTTTTTATCTGTGCGCCAAACCAACTTTGTTGTCGGATAAAAGCACATTTATTATTATCATATGGCTATAAACGGGCTCAACTACTGTTGTACCAGACCTTCCTTTCGACTTCGTCAACTGTACTAGCTATCTTCAACTACAAGTGAACCTACTGCTATTGGTGTTCAGCCAGTTAATTCTTCTAATAAGAATAGTTTTTGTTGTTTGTTTCAGAAAGTTTGGAGCTTTCAATGAGTGCACAGATATGTTTGATTAACATAAGCGCTTAATTGGTGACAAGAGAAATAGAAGATTGAAATCCCTCAGTAAAATATAAAGTAAGGAACGATTTTATCATTTATCTGTCCGATTGAGTGTCAGAACAGCTTGTCTTTAATAACCGTTATTCAAAAAGCATTAAATTTGAATTTTGTATTAGATTTCAAACTTTGTAATCTCTAGTTTATGTAAAGAATATGCCAACCAACGAATTTAGATTAACAATTTCTGAACAATTAAGTAAACTAGTTAGGTGAAAAAAAAACATTAGCTTAAATTGTTTTTAATTTTTTCGAAGTTTTCAAGCATTTGTAGATAGTTTTTTTTTTTGTGTAAATCTTAAGGGCAGTATTTTTAAACCTTCATCTAGAGGATCCGTTTAGAATTTTGTAAGTAATGAATTTATTTTATATTAATTCGTTTTGCCCTTGTTAAATTAATAAACAATTTTTTTTTAACATTACCCGTATTTATTGGAAAAGCTATCCATATTAGTATTCCATAGTAGCTATCCATAGTAGGATTTTACATGAATAACAAAAACAACATCGGCAGTATGAACACTGCCGATAAAAGTTAAAGTAGAATCATACTGCGGATAGTTTTCCGAGTCTCGAATGGATTCTTGGTGATTTCATTCTCAAATGTTGGTTACTATTAGTTTTTTCGTGAAGTTAATTTTGACTGCTTCTGATTCTTACAAATACTATATTTTTTTTTTTTGTAATATTCTGACAGGTGTTCTTTGAGTTAAACCAATTTTTAAATACAAAAACCAGGCGTTTTTTTGGTAATTTTCTACTGTACTATTTATAGAATGCCAAAAAAAAAACACGGGTATTATCTTACACCTAATCGTAGGAGTGAAAAAAGTTAATGTTTTTTGTTATTAATTTTTTTTTTTGTAAAAAGTTTATTTTTGTTAAGGTACCTATTATTTTTTTGTAGAAAAGCTAATTTTTTTTTTGTTAATAAGTTATTTTTTTTTTATATATATATTTATTTTGTATATATACATATAATTAATAGGTTCAAAATTTGTGTGGTAAATTTGCATGTATTCCTTTATCCTCCGTTCAGTTCCTACTCACAACACTCTGCAAACACGCACTGTGACTGTACACAACATACCAACCGAAAATTCGATACTCTACTGTAGTTATGCTCTGCATCCTGCATCTGCCAATTAAAGGCCTACAAACATATAGCTCATTATTTCTTTCATCGATTATTTTTCATTCTTTCCTTCTCTTATTTCTTCTTTGGCAGCACAAGAAAATTGCACAAGCACAAAACATCACCCATAGCCCAGTCAAAATAGACATTTCCTTGATAGGCCAGTCGAATTATACCTGGAAAAATACCTGGATTTTTTTCTTTTAATTGTTGGAGGGGTTCATAAGGAGTGTTCAGTACGGTTTTCGACCGCCTAGATCTTTTGCGTTAGCCGCCATTTTGAATTTTCGGAAAATCGGTTTTTGATTAATAACTCGCTTATTTTCAACTTTTGAGTAAAAATGGCATTCACAAAAAATTTTTAAAATTTAATTATCTACAAGTTTGGTGAAAATAATTTTATGATGTTTAAACTGAGCGCAAGATTTATTTCGACAATTTGTGTTTCTTTTCGATAGCATTTGCCATTAAAAAGTTATTTCCTAAAAACTGATTTTTTCGACACTTTACCATGCCTAAAAAGTTATGCTCCTGTCGGATCGTCGGGGACTTTAAGTCATTGCTGCGTTATAGTCCCTGGAAGGCCCCAACCAAGTTTAAGCGTTATCGGAATTTTGTTCGGGATTTGAGATTTTTATGTCTATTTTGACTGGGCTACCAACCAACAATTCGATACAACGGTTCATTTTAATTTTGTTGGTAGCTTCTGAGGTAACACCAGCCCAATTTTTCGCAAAATTACCCTACTACGCTAAAGTTCATTTTCATTTGTATTTATTTGTACTGTATTCATTTTGGTAACACCAGAATTTGTGCAAAACGAGCCTATAAACATTTTCAATGTTAAAACGGGTCCGAGGATTTTGTTGAAAAAAATCATAAAAATTAAATAAGGAAAAACTACTTTTTGATAATTTTATTTTATCTTCAAAAATTGGTTATTTTTGGTACCTCCAGTATGCCATTTTTTTTTTGATTTTCTCGAAAACAATTAAGTTAAAATATTTTTCATGGTAAAATTTCTATAAAGTATAAACATTATTGTGAACCAAAATAAAAAACAATTTTTTTTTTGAAAATTAAAAAAAAAGTATTTTTGAAAACTAAATATGTATTTTGAAACGACTTGGTAAATATTTTCAAAATTAGGTGTAAAATAATTTTTAATTATTTTGTAAGATACTTGAAAAAATCATGTTTCTAAATTCAAAGATAACGGTATCTCGCATAATACAAATGATGAAAAACCGTTAAGAGTAAACTTATTTTTCTCGAAAACGACTCATAGAATTTTGATTAAAAGATGTGCGTTTACTATTTAAAGTATGGCAAATATTTTGATGAAAACAAATTTTACTAATAAATGTTAATAACGGTACCTGTCATAGAACCGATTTTTTTGTTTTCAAATTTCTCGTTGACGGCTGCACTGATTTTAACCAAAATTTTTGTATAATAATTTTACATATACAAATTTAAAAAAAAAAATAATTTTTGGATTTTTAAAAAAATATTGATTTTTTTTTTTTTGAAAATTCAGTATCTTGAAAACGGGCTAATGAATATTTTTTTTATTTTGTGCAAAATTGTATTTTATTAAATACTTAATTTTGGCTACCAGATTTAATTTTCGAAAATGAGCGAACAATTTTATATATAAAAAATTAATTTTTAAGAAAACCCCTCGAACGATTTTTTTTCATAAATTGATATTATCAAACAAACAGAGGGAGTACTTGATTTTGAGCTTTTTGCTTTCAAAGCCATTAAAATAATAAATTTATAGTAATTTTTTTTTTTTAATGATATAATATTTTGGAACCAATACCTATTTACTTATACATCATCAATTTCTAGCTACGTTAAAGTTGTTAGCTACGAGACCAAGTTATTATGTGATGCAGTCGTACCCATTTTTTTTTCTAATTTTCATGTTAATTTAGGCTACTTATTCTCTCTAAAAACTCTATATTCGTAAATAAATATCATACCGCTTTTTACATTCAGTGATATTCAAATCCAAAAATATTATTTCAGAAGAAAAAACATTTTTCAAAAACGTATGCCATCATCGTCTTCATCATTTTTTTTATTCATATGTCCATTATGAGACATTTGTCTCATTAAAAACACTGATGAACGTATTTTAGTTGATCGAATTTTCTGAAAACAAAAACACAAAACATGACAACTTTTGCCACCATACAATTCAATTAGCCTCTAGCCCCATAAATAGCATCTCACAGCTGCTATTGAGCTTGATGACTTGCTCTCGATTTGTGGTGGCAAGCGTGGGGAGGCTGTGGTGGGCGCCATGTCATTAACGTTGAGTGGCCATTATGTCTTGTTCGGCAACAAGTAAATTAGTTCAAAAAATAAGCTCTCTTATCCCCCATGACTTACACGACTTCGGCCCTAAAAAGAAACCCAAAATAAAAGATTCCCCTTCTATAATAAAATAAGTGTGGAAGTTTTTAGGGGTCGATTATGGGATCACAGGCAGCCGTACATACATCTCAAATTATATATAGGTGACTCATTGAAAAGTGTCAGTACTAACCACAAAAAAATGTGCATATGCCGCCTACAACGACGCACGGTTGGGAATATCTCTATTAAAGCGACCGAACGCCCAACGGACGGACGACGACGTTTTATTGTGAGAAACGCATCGCATACGCACTTAAAATGCTATCGCTGCTGGTTAGTTGACGATGGGGTTCCGCCCACTTAATTAGTTAGCGCGAACGAGTGACCTAAATATTTGTGATGAGATGACACACGCTGGCTGATGGTGCTCTGGATGCTGATGCTGTCACAGCAAAGCAAATGCAATCAGCCTTAAAGCGAGCAAACGCGCAACGCAGCTAAATCCAAAACTCGCAGGTGGTTATGGGTCAACTGTGTTCCTGATGGAAGGTATATTGTGGGTGAAATGAAAATGTTTTCTGCTGATGTTAGCATGATGTCCGGCTATATATACTATTCGTTTAATTGGACCTGTTGGGATGGATGCATTTGATTATAATTTTGTTTTCTGAACCTCATTTTGAAAATTGAGGTTAAAACGAAACACACATGCTGCCACGAAACACGAGTGTTCTGGAAGCTTTGATATTCATGAGTGGCAAATTTTTGGTTTGAATTTTAAAGTGAAGCTGCTTTTTGCTGTTCCCGCAATAAATGCTTGACAGAAAGTGTAGCAAAGAAATAAAAAATTATTCGGAATGATGTGGTAGGAACAATAAGCAGGACAACGTTTTCTAAAAATGAGAACTATGGTGGAAAGGCCGTCAATATTCCTAATATGGACCAACACTATCAATCTATCTATCAACTGACTGCATGCCGAGATAAAAATGCAAAAAATGAAAAGATGATTTTTCGCCTCACTCACTTTGGAAGTAAGTTTTCAATATTTACCAACGTTTTTCAAGAGAAAAGCGACTCTCTTCGTTTCGCGGATGATATTGACTTTGTGTCAAAATTTTGAGCGGGAAAAAGCTGTCAGTGTCAGAATAACGTATGATTAAAAAAAAAAAAAAAAAAAAAAAAACATAGATGCCTTACCCTTTATTTTGGTTAAATATTGGTTTTGTGTCACCAAAAACAAATCGAAGTTTTAACCAAATCTAAAATTATGATAATGATGGTGAAGTTCAAAGAAATTATTGCTCGTTGTCAGAGATGATGTTGTCGACCAGGATTTTAATCGCACACTGAGGTATCTCGGCTCAGGCTGTCGCTGCTCGGTAAAAATCCTTCTTTTCACTTGATACGGGTGACTGTTGGTGTGTCCTACGAGCTTCTTCACTGAAAATAGTAGGTCCATATACCTGTGCAGGGGAATAATGTTCGCCTCTATACAAATGTGCTCGTTGCTGTGATGTCTCATTTGCTGCCAGTTGAAATGAAGTCCGGTGCAGATCGTAAGTAACTTTATTTCGAACATTAGAAGTTTCATTCCATAAATTACAGTGCTTAAAAAAGCTGACGGAAAGATTTTTTAATAACTTCCAATAACAAAATTAATTTTAAGTTCCTTCATGATGGCCGTCTTCGAAATGGAGAACCAGACTGTGAAAGAATACCTGATGACAGGCCTTAGGAGCTGTGTGTTCAGCAGTTATCTTTGTCTTCAATGGCTTAGATCATCACCTTAACAACTCGTTGAATTGGATGTCCAAGTACTTCACGTTCCTTTTGTCTGCTATCGTAGGTTCGTCCGGAAGTTTCAGAACCAGGCTTCTGCAGTTGGCTGCGCTGTGACTACCTCTACAGGGTCTTCTGAAGCACACCCTCTTCTATTTGGAAGTATTTATACGGAAACCCAATTTCTTGTTGAAGGCGTAAAGATTGTTGATTTGGTACACAACTTTACGTAAAGCTACCAGCGGAGACATCGTTGTGGCTTTTGTAAAGGAGTCATCAGCATACAGCAGAGTTTCGCATCCAGTCATGATGGAACTACGGGAGCGGGTTCAAAGTTGAGTGCTTTTCCCTAAAGCCAAACTGAATGGCCGTGATGTTGGTGTTTTCGTTGCAGAGCCTCTTTTGTCTCCGAAGTAATACTTCTTCCAGTATTTGACTTATGTTGTAAGCACATTTCTTCAAAACGGCCATGATCTTTGCTGTTTTCCACCTCTGGGGGGAAGTAGCAGTTGTTGACACCGTTTCCCATGATATGATTGTTAAAAAAATTATCACTGAATGTGGCAGCCTTTTCAGGATGTATAAGCGACTCCCTCTGGTCCAGCTGACTTTCTCAGCTTTGAATTTCCAATGATATCTGCTACCTCTTCCTACTTCAACCGTTGTGTGCTATCAGCCTCGATTTCGTTCAGAAACGCTGGCTCATCAGGTGGGTTTTGTGTGAAGTTTCCCTCAAAGTATTTGACGAGCGAGGTCAATTAGTTCTAGTGGATGTCTAGTGACTTACACTTTCCATTCTTTACTGTTTTTAACGTGTTTTCAGGCAGAAGAAATTCTGGGCAAGTACTTCAATTTTCCCCCAACTCCAAACAGCTAAGCAGGTAGGCGCTAAATGGTCACAAAAAATACTCTTAATAAATTTGACACTTCCTCGCAGAGACAGTATGTGTTCCTTACCCTGATAAAAAAAAACCTAGGTTAAATAGGCAATATTCGAATTTCGAAGACAGACCTTTGGGTGATGGTCTATAGCACTTTCCCATACATGTATCATGATATATTTATACTAATTCTTTCAGTTTGTTAAACAAGCCTTTAATCATCCCTCAATTCAAATAAAACGTGTGCCATCAAAGTAAACTATACAAGCAAATGATTCATTAGACAACTCAGACTAATAAAACTTTTTCTAATGACCAACAAGACCTGAATCCAAATAAGATATTACCTTTACTTCTGTATACCTACACATATTCTTAAATTTCCAAAACAAATAAAAATAAATATAACACCATCGTGAATATCAAAAAGTCAACAACTGAATGGGCTAATACAGACTTTCTTATCCCTTAAATTAAATTCTCTGAACCATAAATGCCACATCGTTATGCTACCACCCGCAATTTAACACGCATTGTGACCTATTTTCTATTCTTTCCGCATTATGACTTCTAACTTCTATGTAAAAAAACATACATATATAGAAACATTTATATATGTTATACCTAGGGTACTATACAATATCAGTAATTTTCTTGTACTATACCCAGGACAAATTAAGTTGTTTTTATTGTGTTTTATAAATCACCTCCTCCCCCCTATATTTGTCATTTTGTATAAGTATAATCCACAAAAATAAATTCGTTAACTATTTGTGTGTTTGGTTAAACTCAAGTAGAAGCTAGAAGCCAATTAGGTTGATAGTTGAGCCCACTCTAATCAATTAACCTGATTAGGAGAGAACGTTTATAATGACTTTGAACAGTAGGTAACTATCCAACACAACATAGTAGCCTGTAGTTAAGAGAGATACACCAACTATTTTACAATAGAAAGGTCATTTAAAGCAATTTACTTTCCTATGCTACCGTAACTCAAAGGCTTTAAGAACAAACAGAACTTTTTTTTTGTAATTTCCTTTGGGGCAAAAGGAAAAATTGTCAACATTATTGTGGCTCAAAGAGAATCGAATGAAAGTTCTCCTTTCTATCCGAGGAAATTAGATTCTTGATTTTAGTAGAGCAATTATGTTGCCACAACAATTGGGGCACAAAGTTTAAATTTAGTAGATCAACAGTAAGTGAGCGGATATCAAGGCCCAATGGTTTTGGAGGAACAGTCTTATAAGGTCCCTCTGAAGTATTTCGAATCGTATATGAATTAAGTCCATTAATTCTTTTGAGTTTTGAAACCTTGGATATCGTTTGGATGCCTACAGTTTTTGAGAGCTATCCATAGCTAATAACTAGAAAATTCTACGAGGTCTGCTTGCGAAGATATTTAAATTCAAAGTAATTCTTTTATTTTCGGCCCAAAACTAAAAGTCTTTATGTGGCTATAACTTTCCAAAAAAGGCTCGTAGGAGGTTGCGAAGAGAACGGACAGGCCTTTGAGAACGGACAGGCCTTTGCATGGTGGTTCAAAATTTTACTGATTTGAGCAATTTATTTTTTCAATCGATTTAAAAAAAAAAAGGATTGGACTACCCCGCCTTATGCCCAAAAAAAGTATTTGTTCGCGAAAGTCTCTGGAATTCATTTAAATGTGCATAAACAGAAAGGAATTTTCAAATGCAATCAGCACATCCAAAGCAAACTTTTCATAAGGTCTAGTTTTCGGTATATTTGCATTCAAAGTTATGTTTTTGAGAATTGATGGCTTGTATGACTTTGGACGCCTACAGTTCCGCAAATAAAGCTCGGAAGGCATTGCAGTTTTAAAAGCACTTAATCAGTTTCTTAAGAGCTATCTAAATCTGAAAACTAGAGCATTGTATAGAGTCTAGTTGCCAAGATATTTTGATTCAAAGTACCAAAATCTCTTTATTTTCAACCCAAAAACTTTAAGTCTTTTTGTGGCGAAAACTTTCCAAATAAGGCTCGCAAGAGGTTGCGCTTGACGTTGTTAACCAGAGAACGGACAGGCCTTCGCATTGTCGTTCAAAATTTTACTGATTTGAGCAATTTTGTTTTCAATCGATTTTTGAAATAAAGCATGGAGTTACTCCCTTTTGCCCAAAAAACCATTTTTCACTAAAGTCTCTGGAACACATTGAAATGTACATAAATAGAAAGGTATTGTCAAATGCAATCAGCACATCCGAAGTAAACCATTTTATAAGGTCTAGTTTTTGAAATATTTGCATGCAAAGTTATTTTTTTGAGTTTTTAAACCTTGGTTATCTTTGGGTGCCTACAGTTCCGCAAATGAGCCTTGGAAGACAAAGCGTTTTCTTAAATGCTTTTTGATAGCTATCCATAGCTGAAAACTAGAACATCCTACGAGATCTGGTTGCGAAGATATTTGAATTCAAAGTAATTCCATTATTTTTGACCCAAAACTAAAAGTCTTTATATGGCTATAATTTTCCAAAAAAGGCTCGTAAGAGGTTTCGGTTGACGTTGTTGAATAGAGAACGGACAAGCCTTTGAATTGTTCTTCAAAATATTTAAATAATTATCTTTGATTGTCTTACCTATACTATTTACGTAAAACTAGATTGTTCACCTCGTTTTGTTCATATCATGTTGTCAATTTGGTGAAATGTGGGGTATAAGAGGTTGACGCTGCGTCCTCGTATGGTATCAAGATCTGCCTACACAATATTCGTTCTCTAAGACAATTTTCCTTTAGCCAGCAGGTGCTATGAGCAAAATGAGCAGCTGATTTAAGGTTTCCAGGATCGATCTATAATGCTTTTATATATAATTACTAAAAAAAATGGATTATCCTGGTTATCAGAACCACCACTTTTTAAACTAAAAAAACATCTTGCATCATTTCTAAAAAATGTTCTATATATTTTTCATAATTTTACTGATTCATGCATTATCTTCAATCTTTTTACTTTTTAAATTCCCTTAAAATGCATTAAAATTGACAAGACTTGTCAAATTAACCTTCGTCATTATTTTTCGATAACCTAACTCACAAAAAAAAGAAGTTATCAAAAAAATCCATCAATAAAATTGAAATGCATAACCAAAAAAAAATATATTTTAACACCTAAAAGAAGACAAAAAAAGAGCATTCGTCCTTCGGAGAGAGTTAAAATACGTAATCCGCTCACCATTTTAAGCGTTCAACAACAACACAAGAAAAAAAACATGTGTGTTTTGATGAGAAAAATTGTTGCTAATCGCATCACCGCAATCGACAAAGAAACATCAAATAAAAATATAATACGAGTAGGGATAATATATATTTCTTAAATCCGATCAGTTGTTATTGACAACAAAACAGAAAAAAGGCTCTAACCATCCACCATCAAACTTTGTCATTAGATGCCATATTTTAATCTGCAGATATGAACAGCATTTTTAATAATGACAAGAAAAAGGTGGCCAAAATCCTAGATAGCATTTTTGTGAATATTTCATTGTAACTCGCCTCCGCCAGGTTGGTTAATCCGATCAGTTGCAGGTACGAAACAAAAAAGGATGCGCAGAGTTTCGCCAAAAATTCTTTTTAATCCCCGTGACATAATGCGATCTTCCTCAACTGTCTCGTCGTAGTCGTCGTCGTCTGAAAGGCATTCGTCTAACCGAAAAGGCCAGACAATGAAAAGATGCGATTATCGATCTGAAAGTGTAAATGGATTTTTAATATTTTATTTTGATATTTTGACAAGTGTGTCAGGAGGCACGAAGGAAAGATGTTGCATACCATCAACATAGGCAGATCATGAAAAGGATCTTTAAAAAGGATGTCTGTCTATCTTCCATGATGAAAATGGAAAATTACAATAGATTACCCTTAATTAGAGGTTATGTCTTGTCTTCTCTGAGGCCGTTCGAATAAATAATTCAAATGGCCTGACCATAAGAATAAGGTTTCAATAATATTGTTTTACAATCTCCTGATCCCCTCCAGACACTTTAGACGATTTAACGTGCATTTAATGAGGGCAATTTGTGGTTGGCGGCACGGTGCGTAGTGTAGCGCAGCACGAATTCAAAATCTAAAAGAGCATCTCGCGAGATGATTCGATTGTTTTTCTATAATTTTTGTAGTCCCTTTCATTTTCTCTGTAAAGTTAGGATAAAATAAAGTATATGAATGATCTTATTTTCTTTGCTGATTGTTCCGTCTATCGTTTAATTTCTTGTTTTCGGTTTTTCTTTGATTAAATTAGTCTATAGAATAGGAACAGCCATCCGTAAAAAAAAAACAATAGAAAACATTTTAACAACAATAATCTAGAAAATAAAATGACAAACAGGAACAACTTTCAAGCAGGTAACTACTATCTTATTGGTGTTTTTTTTTTGTGTTGCATAATAAAAATCAATTGACTTTCTATATAGATTTGATATATATCTATATTGGAACCATTTTTATATGTTAGTATACAATCGGGCACACATCCAAAGATATTTTAACATAAACGAACTAGAGCAAAGATTATACAAAAAAAAGTCGAATAATTCCGAATTAGTAGTTCCTGAGAGGGTTTATGTATTATTTTTTTGTTGCTTTTCGTTTTGTTAAGATTTTTAACTTTTAATTTAACTTTAATTATCTTCCTGATAATCAGGATGCGAACTGTCCCTTTGCAACGTTGCAGCGGCATTTTATAGGGCATTGGATGGTTTCCAGCGTTTTCCAGTCTCGACTGTTGCAATTATGGAACTAGTTCCCATCTTCCATTGTTGATATCCTGGAAGTTTGACTTTTCGCTTCAATATTTCGGTTTCAGAAAATCAATTTTTGTTGGGACTCATTAAAACATCTTTCTGGTATTTTATCCGTCAGCAGCGTAAGATTTCCAGTTTTTTGGTGTGCCATACATCTTTGTGCGTCGAGACAATGACTTTTTATCGCATCTCACCTGAAACTAATTAAATTGATTCAATAATCATAATTCTGAACCATATAAGTGGTCAACTGAACTGTTTCCTTTTTACCGTTCACTCAGTTATGTTCAGCTTCTATTCGAATTCTATGGAATGTATGATTGAAGTCAAGTGTCATTCGTTTCACTTCCGACAATGCAGCACACCACATCTCCCTTAAACATTATTTGTTTAATTAGTTAAATTAATTTTTGTTTGTGTTTTCTTTGGTAATTGGATTTATTTGTTTAATTTGTTTGTTAATGCGGGCGGTTTGGTATAATTCATCGGGCGAGGATTTCTAGGTTAGGTGGTAGTTCGGACAGCGCATGGAGGATTTTCGTCACAATATTTTAAACATACATTTCATAAGATTCTGGCTTTGAAAGGGCTTTCTTTGAAACTTCTACATTTCGAACCATGTTCTGGCCTTTGTTGTATGAAGCCTTAATTTCAAGTATAAAAATATAGGCAATACCACTGAATTCTGCATCCCCAAATCTTTAAATGTACCAAACTTCATTAATTACTGTCAAGAATTGGCGTGGGAAAAGTTTGTATCCACAGAATTCAACAAACGGACCACTGTGCGCCATCGCCATCAGCCCAAAAACGGGATTGAGTTCTTGTAATACCTAACTATGAACTTTAAAAAGCTTATGACCTAAGTCTTTATGCAAAATACGGTCTAACGTCGTTTGTGGAATGTCTCATTCCAAAGATAGACGAGGAATCGACAAACCTGTGTTTTCGTCAACACTACGGGCTACAGCAGTTATATTCTCAGCTGTTCTTGAGCGACGCACACGGTTTCGATTCTCAACACCACTTACTTGTCCCAACAGCTCAACATTTTCCACCAGTTTCACATTTCACTATTGTCGGCCGAGAAGGTGCTTCACCACGACCCAAAAGTGCTGTAGTTTTTCGGACTGTGACTGCTAAATGATCACCATTTTTGTAGCGAGACTTTTGTAAGTCTCTTCTCGGTCTCGTTAAAATCGAAAATTTTCCGTCTCGTCTCGGTCGCGTGTCGGTCTCGTATAACTAAGTCTCGTTCCGGTCTCGTCTCCAAAAAATACGATTTCCAGACAACCTGTTGATTATTGGAACGAAATATTTTCGATTATAGTTTGACTATGTGCAGAAGAAAATAAATATTTAACTGAAATTGGATTTTTTTAATTTATTAGACTCTCATCATGCGAGACCGAGACCGTCTTTTGGCATCCCCAAAAATATTGCCTGAAAATCATAAATTTCGTCAGAAAAGTTTGGGCTTTTTGCTTAGGAAAAAAGGCAGAATTTTGTATGAAGAATTTATCTTCTTCTCTTCTACCCAGCTGGAAAAATGCTAAGTTTCTATTTAGTTTGAGCAAAACCCTAGTAAATTTTCAGTTGGGAGAATCTAAACAAGGAAAACTTGTCAGATACTTGGCAAACTCTTGCTGGATTTCAGTACCAAAAATTTAGACGAGGGAAACTTTTCAAACACTCGTGAGGCCCTACCTAGTAAAAACTTGTTGGACATGTTCCGGTACCCCATGAGGAATGTCCATTGTGTACACTCAAAACTAAAATTTTATACGCACCATGCAAGTTCAGTATCATACCATACTTTTTTCTCTCTTTCCGTTATCTTCTTTATCATATCACACTTTTTACTATATGGATGTGAGACATCTGAATATAATATCATTGTTCATTAAAAAAAATCCTATTCTATTCGGTATGCATTTGTTATAAAATATGGTATGAGACATTAAAGTATAACACTTATATTATTTCCTTCCGACACTGAACTTTTGTATAGCGAGTTAGCCCAGTAGGTAGCGCATTGGATTGACAAGCAGAAGATCGAAGGAACAAGTCCCACATAAGCCAACTCTTTTTTTTGCCTGACGAGGCGAAAGGATTCATAAACGCCAAGGTCCGTCGTCCGTGTTCTAACCTTTGCTAACCCTTGCTAGCTCCTTGCCAAAATCTATGTAAAACTCTTTGGTGCCTTGTCGAAAACTAGATTGTTTTTCTGTGCGGGTATCTTTTCGCAAACACAAATTTGTATTTCCAATGTAACAATCAGTTTATAATAAAAAAGGACTCTATACGTTTATCATTTACAATATAATAACTTAATGAGTGAATATATAGGTTTTCGGTCGAGGAGAAGTGTTTACAGGATTAATTTAGGTAAAAAGCTGGTTTTCCTTTAGTTGAGATTCTCCTTTTCGAATCAAAGACAATTCCAAAAATAAAGGATGAATGAACGAATATATTTTTTTTTAGTTCCTTACATTATTCTAAATGCCCCGACAGGATGCATAAATCCAGGCCTGTTGACGGCAAGGAACTATCTTCGATTTGTCTACTAGAATATTTTCACCGCCTTTTGTAAAGGTGTTAAAATTTCATATAAATAAAAGCAAAATTAAATTCCCTCATAAAAAAAAAATAAAAATCCAGCTGAGATATTGGCCTTCTTGATCAGAAGGACATCATTTGTATATGTAGGGTAGGTCTATATATTTAAAAAAAATTAAAGAAACGAAAATTGTATCCCATCACTGAATTTTAATGAGTTCCAATTTAAGTCCTTTTGCCAAAGTGAAACCATGTAATTTGTTCAGAGACCTGAGGGTACACTCCTCTTTTTTGTCCTCCCTTAATCCTCTGCCACTAAGCGGATGTAAAATCGAAAAACGAAAACATGGGAATTTAAAGGCATATAAGTTGTCATCAATCAATTATTATTAAATGACCTCTAGAGTGGGTGTACCAGCACACAACCTCTGGACGGAATATTGGAAACGTTGCGTCCATCCATTGAGAACTGTTATTATTTCTGGCGCCTTCGAGTGTTTTGATATACCTTCTTTCGGACCTAATTAAATGTGCGGCACATACCTAGAACGATCGTCGTTGTTTCAGGTTCCAGGCATCAGAACTGGAACTGGATTAAGTTAAGGCGGTAATAGTCTTTCATTCAGTTTTATCTCTCTCTCTCATGTCAGACTCGCAGGATCGCTATCATTTATCACACAGAAAATCAGGCCGAAGGGATGTGTGTAATTATATATTATATTGGTTGAGCGCACCTTTAAGGCAAGCTCGCAATGATGGTGATGCACTCACAAATTGCTTTCAAGAGCAATTTTGTCACTGCTGATCACACCTGCTCGCACTTAATCACGGTCAAAAGGTATTCCAATTTTGAGTAGATAATTAGCATCCTCGGGCAATATAACTGTAGGCCTATAATATAGGTAGTAGATTGATGATGAGTAGTTGGTGTTTGCAATTAGTTGGTCCAGGCTTGCGCTCAGGCGTGAGAGTTGTGATCATCTGCAGTGCTTGTGTAATCGAAATCGATTATTATATTAATTTGAAAATATTTTCAACATCCACAGTCGAAGTCGAAGTGATGAAAACTAAAGGAAGGGCCCATCGAATTGGGAGTTTGCAATAAATTGATGTTAAAATTGAAAATTAATATGATGGTATTGTGTGAAGGTAACGTGAATTTTCTGCAACTTGGTAGTAAAAATTGAAATGGATCTTGTGGAATATAAATGATAACTGTAATTATGTGCAATGTCTTGGTTTAATTTTGCACGGTGATGATAGTACGAAAATGAAAAGTGGATTTTCAAAAGTTATAACTGATGGAAAACTTTTTGTTGTGGGTGTTGTTCCAAGTAAATATTTGCAGCCAGACTAGCTACAAAAGGCACTTGCTTAGAGAACACTGTAAGGTTGAGACCACTCTTTGAGAAAGCTTAATATAATCAATCATATATGATATATGATCATATATGACAAAAAATTCAGCAATTTTGTCACACGTAGTTGAATTCAAAAATTGTATAAACATAATATGAGCTTACGCCAATTAAGACATATATTATTATATTATACCGCCGTTAAAAATATAATTTCAAAAAATTTTATGGAACCGGTTTTATGAAAAATTGTTTTTTTTTCCAAAAGTATGTACATTGCAGCATACAAGTCTGCTTGGTCTGAGGGAATAATTCCAATTATGCTCCAAATCTCTAAAGATATAATTGTTCCACTTCTATTGGATATTTTAAGGGAATGTCTAAACATTAGATTCCTATATTCCCTCTAGTTGGAGAGAATTCAATGTCATCTTCATTCCGAAAGCTGACAAGCCCACACTGAACCGTAAGACTTCAGACCATAATAACTTTGTCCTTCTTTCTTATCAAGACCTTCGAAAGACTAATTGAAACGCATATTTGCTTAAAACTAAATGATGACGTACTCTTTCAGGCCCAACATGCATACATGAACGGAAAATCTGTTGAGATGGCCGGGGCACAGTGGAAGAGCGGAAAAAAGGTCTTTGGAAAAAGTAATTTTAAGCCTTTTTAGCTTTATGTCTAAGTACTTATAGATAACCAGAGCGTGTGATTTCAAAGTATTTTTTAATATATGTATGTTATGTACTTATTTACAAGCCGTCAAAGTCAAAAAATAATTTTATTCAAGTCGCGATTCAATAAACGTTTAGATCTCTTTTTCCGACGTTCCTTAAAATAAATACTGTAACTTCTTATATCATTTTATTAGTCTATTCTTGAGTATATAAAATAAGAAGCCTTCAAACGTTAGTACTATGATATTTTTTTTTTTTTTTAACTTTTTGAGTTCCAATTTAAGCTCCACTTGCCTCCAAGCGATGACGTATACCAACGTGTGCTCCATACTTTCAAGTTACAGCACGAACAAAATCAGCTGCAGATAGCTGCAGACCTGGGAGTTATGTTCAAATTTGTCTTACTGAATCGGGTTTCAAAAACCTCGGTCTTGACGGTGGTATATATCAAAGTTATAATTTCTTCGGTATTAATTGTCAGAACGGAATAGTTAAGCCCATTATTTTTAGAGAAAAACGCGTACCTTCATTTTAAAAATAAAATGAAATTGATACATTAATCCTTGTCTGAGGAATTCGATTTTTTGCGAAACTATTTATTTCTGATCGCAACATTTTTCAACTTTCAACTCAATTTTCTTGGAAAAAACATACGAAAAATACAATTATTTTATGACAGTTTAAATTATTATGATAGAGCTTAATAAAGAATAAACAAAAATGTTAGGGATAATCCCACAGTTTTTTTGATTCCACGCAAAAGGTAGAACAGGTAAAAATAATAAAAGGTGTTTTTTTTTATATGGGGTTTTCCTTATACCTGTTGGTTTCATATAAATAAAATGCAAATAATTTTATTGTTCTTTAAAATTGTATTGCTTTGTTTTTGTATTGTATTGCATAAATTTGTATGACGTTTAAGGATTAGTAATGCCTCATTAGTATTTTTGGACTCTCACTTAAAACTATATTATGTATTATATAAATGATTTAAAAAATAAGTCAGTATCGAGCAATTGCGCATTTGTGCAACTTGATGACAATCAATTATATATATATACAAGGTCTACACTTTTTTAAGAAGAAAGTAGGACCATAAAATACATTAGTTCAGGGGGGGTCAGACCACTTTGATACCCCCTTGGTTACGGCCCTGACAAAATTTGGTCGAACATGTGTACAAAATTTCATTGCTCTCCGTTTAATAGTTCAGATTTTAGAGACTTTTTTCCGCTCTCTCATACAAACCAAACCACTGTGCGGCGCACTATGGGCCCAAATGACCTCTTGCGTCTCAAAAATTTGATTTCCAAAATTGGGTTTAGAGCACATTTCTGTCTCAAAATTAATAGAGGCATAGTGAAATCATATATTTTCATAAAAATTGGATTTTTAAAATGAGTCCTTCTATCGACTACCTCTCTCTAAAGTATGGACTTTTTAACAACTGTCCATATTATAAATTGTGAAGCTAATGTTAATTTGATTCGTTTAAAGTGATTGGTGATGTAATGACACAAGTATTATATGTTTTTGAAAAGCTTATTTTAAGTTTTATTCAAATTTAAAACAAAAAATTAAAAACAGTTATGTATCTGATAATTTTTTTTGTAAAACATGTTTTTTTTTGTTTTATTAAATTTCAAATTGAGTTTTAAAATCGTGCGCCACGTTCCGCTATTTAGCGTTGTACTGCAATTGATTCCTTAGTTCCTAAACTTGAAAACAAAAAAAAAGTCTTTATGCTTTAAATTGCTTTTCTTTGATCTAGAACGCTAAAACTGTTATAAAGTTGGTACAGAAAACTAACATTTCTTTAGTCAACCTCATATTTAAGTTATTTGTTTTAATCTGTTTGTTTAGTAACACCGCAAGTATTATATATTTCTAAAAAGCTTATTTTTGGTACTTTTTGAAAATAAATTTTGAGAAAACTTTATGTAAAATTTTTTTTATATATTAAATTTTTTTCCAACTTTTTTTTTTTAATTTCAATCGGAGTTTAGAAACTTCTGCCACTCTCCGCTGTTTAGATTTATAATACAATTGATTCCTTAGTTCCTAAACTTAAAAAAAAAAGTCTTCATGCTTTTACTTGCTTTCCTTGGAGCAATAATGATAGTTATAAAATAAAAAATCTTTCAAAAAAAATCTATGATTTTAATTTGTTGTCCAAATTAATTTGGCACAAAATGTTCAGTAGTAGGTAGTTTAGATTGGGATGTATATAAGAACTCGCTGAAAGTTTATAAAAAACAAATGAGGATAACTAAAAGAACTTCTTGAAAGAACTTCTGTGACAAAAAAAAATCTTCAGAAGCATCCAGACTTAGGAAAGTCCTCTCTACCAATCCAGGGATGCCAAGCTCTCTTAAAACAGCAGATGGCTCCTGGACCAAATCCTGTGAGGAATGACTAAATTTGCTACTTGATACTCACTTCCCAGGTAGCTCACAAATTGTCTCAAATACTGAATTCACTCAGTCACATGACTTGGTCAATCAAATACCAGGTCTGATTACAAGGGACAAGCTCCAATGGGCTATAGACAGCTTCCAACCTTATAAATCCGCGGGACCAGACGGCATTATACCTGCTGAACTTCAGAGATCCTCAGATATCATAATTCCTATACTGGAAACTATACTGAATGGTTGTCTGAATTATATTCATATTCCTTCATTATGGAGAGAGGTGAAAGTTGTCTTCATACCCAAAGCTGGAAAATACTCCCAAATTAATCCAAAAGACCTGAGACCAATTAGCTTATCATCATTCATTCTTAAAACTTTCGAACGTCTGATTGATATCCACCTGCGTGACACTATAGAGCTTAACCTTATCTCTAAAGCACAACACGCTTACTGTAAGGGAAAATCGGTGGAAACTGCTCTTCACACCTTAGTAAGATCTATCGAATACTCCCTGCACAATAAAGAGTACACGCTTGAGGCTTTCCTTGATATAGAAGGCGCCTTTAACAACGTCAGCGGCCGTACAATAGTAAGAGCACTGGAAAATTTGAAGGTGGACGGCCTACTGATTAAGTTGATAGACCATATGTTGGGAAGTAGGGTCATCAACTCTGCATTGGGAGGCTATTCCACTAGAAGATCTGTCACTAGAGGAACACCACCAGGTAGGGTCCTTTCACCACTTCTATGGAACTTGGTCATAAATGACTTACTGACTGTCCTGGAGGGTGAAGGATTCAAAGTGATTGCGTATGCCGATGATGTTGCAATAGCTATATCAGGGAAACACCCCCAGGTTCTTACAGAACTTCTTCAAACCGCTCTTAGCAAGCTAATAAAATGGGCAGAACGTTGTGAGCTAGGTGTAAACCCCCGCAAAACAGAACTTGTCCTCTTCACAAGGAAATATAAAATTCCACAGATAAATCCTCCAACAATTAATGGTGTTCCACTTTCCTTTTCAGAGTAAGCCAAAAATTTAGGTCTCATACTGGATAAAAAAATAAGTTGGAAACCTAATATTCAAGAGAGAATTAAAAAAGCCACTGTTGCTTTATTCTCCTGTAAAAAAGCTATAGGTACTAAATGGGGTCTATCCCCTGCCATAACTCACTGGCTCTACACTGCGGTCATAAGACCGATTCTCACTTATGGGGTAACAATTTGGTGGACTGCTCTAGATAAAGTTACGTACTGTGACCAGCTGAGCAAGGTCCAGAGATCAGCAAGTATGGGCATAAGTGGAGCTCTCCGCTCGACACCATCAGCTGCACTAGACATACTCCTCAGCCTCACACCCCTCGATATATATGGCAAGCAAATGGCTGCGAACACAGCCGTCCGCCTTAAAGCCATTTCTCAATGGACCAACAACTCTATCGGACATACTAAAATTCTAGACTTATATGAATCTATTCCTTGTCATTCCGACTACACCACATCCAAACTAATTTTCGACAAAAGTTTCCAGGTCACTATACCCTCAAGAGAATCTTGGGACGTTGGGGACCCTCTCAAAGGTGATTCAGTTCATTTTTATACTGATGGGTCGAAAACTGAGGAAGGAGTGGGTGGCGGAGTGTACTCAGACAGACTTAATTTAAGTCTCTCCTTCCGGCTCCCTAACCACTGTAGCGTATTCCAAGCGGAAATCCTGGCAATTAAAGAAGCTCTGTCTTGGCTGAGAGAAAACGTGATATCAACATCGGATATACGCATCTTCTCAGATAGTCAAGCAACACTTAAATCTCTCAACTCTGTCTCTACCAACTCCGTTACGGCCCAAAACTGTCGATCGTCTCTTGAAGAGATGGCGGAACAGTTTAATATTCACCTTCTTTGGGTGCCGGGCCATAGAGATATTCCGGGAAATTGTAAAGCCGATGAACTTGCCAGAAATGGAACTCTAATGCCCGTTTTGCCTAACAGGTGGAACACAGGTATACCGATCGCTACGTGTAAACTTTTGCTAAAACAAAACTCTGCAAGGAAAGCAAACTCTATATGGACAAACCTCACTACATGTCTGGCCACAAAAGAAATCTGGCCATCGCTAGACCCTAGGCGCTCTAAAAGTTTGCTATCACTTAGCAGATCACAAATTAGCTCCGTAATAGGTGTCATAACAGGACACTGCCTTATAGGAAAACACGCCACAAGACTTGGCGTTTTCTCAAATGACTTCTGTAGAAGTTGCATGGACGAAGAGGAGGAGGAAACAATTCCTCACCTCCTCTGCACATGTCCTGCTCTTTCACAGAGGCACAGACTCCATCTGGGGGACTACTTTTTCAATGTTCCAAGCGATCTGGCTAATACAGACATACACTGTCTCTCTCGCTTCATAAAAAGCTCCGAATGGTTTTCGTAATGAGGATAATCTCCTCATTCCTATCATGTGGTATCACAACGGACCTAATTATGGTCTAAGTGTGTCAGCCGTTTTCCTGACAGCCACTTTAACCTAACCTAGTATCCAATTTTTTTTAATATTATGTGCATGATATTATACATATATTATACAATACATAATATAATACAAATAAAAAATAAACAAACTAAAATTAGTGTTAATGCTTGAATCTGGTGCGGGTAGCACAGTTCTTTCATGCGTGTTAACATCTTATGAGATGGGAATATTTCACAATTTTTTTTTTCAATCATAACCTTGAATGTTTTTATTGGTTTTTTGATAGGTTCATAATCAGTTAATATTTTGATAGCTTCTTCAGTCAAATAAATATTGGTGGTATTTGTGTCTTTTGACAATTAATTCAAAAGTGTTTCTTTTCTTACTAAAATTTCTCAATAAGGGACCCGGATTGGTAGATCGATTCAATTTGTAAAATTCGAAAGACGTAAATGTTCTTACAAATTAATAAGAATGTTACCCGAGGGAGTAGTTTTGAAGCTCGATTAGAATTCAGAATAGCCATCAAAACCTTCGGAAAAGTATAGCTAATAAGTTTCTGTTATGAAATTTTGACAAGGAGTTAAGTTTTTTTAATATGTTATTAAATTGATGAAATTTTTTAAACATGTAAATATGTATATTTTATTCTTACTTGAATTTATTAGTGACATACATATTAAAAAAAAAAATAATTAAATAAAAATTAAAACAGAAGTAATTGTTGTACCTAATTTTAACATAAGAACATTTTTAATTATATTTTAAGTATCAACTAAATAAGTTAAGCCTTACAAAACTTAACCTATTTTATTGCTAATATTTTCAAGACTATGTGTGCGAAATTTCAGCGAATTACATCAACAGAAAAAATAGTTACGGATTTTTGAGACGCAAAAACCCGATTGGGCCCATATTGCGGCGGCGCGCTTCATGAAGTGGACGGCACAATTGAAAAATCAATTCATTTCAAGGAATTTGCCTTGGTAGCGTTACTTGACATAGAGGGGGCCTTCAACGTTGCTAGCATTGCAATTCGACAAGCCCTAGACTCTATCAGTATCAACCCAATACTGACTAACTGGATTGACCTCATGCTTAAATCAAGACTCGTAAGCTCAGAAAATGGGTGATAGTAAACTAAAAATTTTACCGTTGTTTTTAAATAATTTTTTAGAAAATTGCCCCTCCCGCCTAATAGGAGGCAAATAGAACCCCCCCCCCTAACGATTTTTTTCTTGTCTAAACCCAACCTACTCGTTGCAGGTTTTTGGTGCACCTTAAATCAATAACCCTGTATAGCACTGATTTTGCCAGGTTGCACTTTAATCCTCAATTGTTTACTTTAATTTATAAGGGCCAGTTTTTCAGTGCAGGGTTAAAGTTAAACTCGAGTTAACTAACCAAATTTGGTGAGTTAACTCAGGATTAACTCAACAAATGTTTTTGATATTTTGTCTTACGTCCTTATTAAGACATTCGCCATTCTTCTTCAATTAAAAACTGGTTCTTGACGTAACTGTAAACAGATTTCTTTCCAGAGTTAACTAACTCTGGTTTTACTCAACACTGAAAAACTGGGCCTAAGATATTATTCTTTAATTTGTCATTCTTATTTAAAAAAAATTATCTTTTCTATATTTTTTTATTTTATAACGTATAAGCCACCCGCCTTGTTATATCAACTTTATCATAAACCTTTCTCTTTTTAACATTGAAGATTGAGTCACTATCATCTGTTATTGTCTTGATACAAATATAAGCTGTGTATAGCCTGCATGGACTGACGCTCAATAAAAATTACACCGCAATAAAGCTTCAACTCCATCTCATCGCAATTTGCAAATATTACCTTTAGGGTGCAATTAAGGTTAGGTATAGTTACCTACTCGAAAGTCGAAACTTTCACATATACGCCTATCAATGACACCAAAAAAGCTGCGGGTCACTTTTAAAATGCACGACTGACACGCTGGAGTTTTCGTTTTGTTTCCTTCACTTATTCCTTTCCTGATGATGTGTTCTTCAATTAGCATCAGTTCGCTAATTAAATGGCGGTATGCCTTTGGGTCAAATTTACAAAAAACTACAACAACAACAAAACAACATGGATACCTACAACTACCAGGAGTCATCAGATGCGAGGATCACGATCAGAGTTGTGTATTTTCGTGTTTGTAAAATTACATTGTATATGAGTAGCAAGGCACCTTTTTATGTTAACACAGCCATCGTCGAAATAAAAAAAAGTAAATAATAAAAATTAACACAATGGGATATTTTAAAAATAATAAATTAACTTTAAAGAAATCATCATTTTGTTTTTGGTTATTTCAATTTTACTATTCAAATGCAAAAATTCATCATTGTGATAAATTGTTTTAACTTATAACCGAAATATTTTATGCTGTTAAATTGCAATTATTTTCAATTTAATTTATTGCAATTTTATTAATGAAAATTACACACAAATCAAGCTTCATTTGGATTTTGTCTGTAAAAAGCTATAAATCTCAGCAAACATGTCACCATCACCAGCAACAGCAATTTATGCACAATGCGAATATATCATATTGAATGGGTATTTGAGTGGACTGATGCTCTTTTGAACTCGAGCGAAAAGGAGTAATAAACTTAAGTCTTATTCTGTTTTTTTTTTTTTTTTTTATAAAATTAATTGACTTTTTTTTAAATTAAATATACTTTTTTCAGTGTAGGGTACAGTCTACAGTGTAAACAATAGATCACGGTATGCAGTCAATCACTTGCACTCACAATGCCACAAGGCATCGTATTAGTTAGTTTGAGCAATATCTCGACTTTTTTATTTTCCAAAATCCATTACTTTTCATAGTTCCTTCATTAGAAATTAAAAATAATTGCAGACGCTGGTGTATACTTGTAAAATAGCCTCCTTGAATTATAAATTCAAAGGATATGCCGCGTTCTTTAATATTTGTATCTTCAAGATGAATCAGTCCGAATCGCTCTTGTCGTTCTTGTTTATAAATTGAGTCAGAAGTATAGTTACTTTCCATCAATTTCAGTAGTTAATCCTGCAATTAGCTAACCAACTATTACTTAGATGCATTGCGGCTGATTTTATATAGGTATCCTCAAAGACAATATTCAAACATGTGTCCATAAATCTTTCACACACCTGGGTTCTTGTTCAAAGCAAAAACATATCGCTTCGTTGAATCCTTTTTAAATTCTTATCCTTCCAATCAAATCCTCTCATAAGAATAAGATTCCGCAAAGTATTGGTTGCGCGACTGCTGGCGGCGCCTTATCAACGGATTAATCTTGCAAAAATGAAGGTAGGTACATTTTCAAGACGATTCACTCACAAACTCACCAGGTGATGACATTGTCTTCTTCGGAGTCTCAATCCCAATAATAGTGCACCTCTTCTTTACTCTAAAATCACACAGAAAAGCCCCTTTCCTGTGTGTCACATTGAATATACCACAATCAGATAAACGATATTATTCAAAGAAGGATCCTTTACAGTAATCGATAAGCGATCGTTAGTCATTGATATCCTTGGTTGTAGTATATTTGTGGTTCTGCATCAGCAGTGCGATATTGTCCTTGTTTTCTATTATGTGAAGCTATGGAAAGAAGACCACAAACGACACTGGCACTGGGGCAAACAATAACGAAAAAGATCCTTTAAAAACTTGTTGCACCAGCCTTCGTAGTATTTTTGTTGATTTTATCAGTGGGTATAGTTGTTCTAGGTTTCCACACATGAAATTCTTGAAATTTATTACCTGTGCCACATAAAGAATTTTGTTTTGTTTTCTTACCCAAGATATTGATCAATTGTGTCGTTATAATATTATGTAAGTCTTATGTGGAATATACTGCCAAACCATCGAGGGAAAGATTGATATCACAAAAAAATAATGTTGTATGAGCCTACCAAAACCAACTGGGGGAGTGCTCATAAAAAGGACAAACGGTCTTCATTTAGGGTCAAACAAATGATGCAACTGAACAGTAGAAACAGTGGGCTTGACATTTTGATGTTGTTTGTAGTAAATTTGTTTTGACATTGGATTTTTTGTTCCTGGGAAATACATTTGCTTTGGGTTGAGAAACAGACATCGAACAGAAGAGATGATTTAATTCCTAAAATTCCATAATATCATTGAAAAAAAAAACACATTTTGAGAAACGAAACCGGGGAAAAATATAAATCTCAGCAATAAAATCTTAATCTTTTATTCAGTATTTCGATATTTAATAAAATATTAAATAAAGGTAGATAAAAATGCACTGTACTACCCAACCAACATTTCAGCCTAATAGAATAGGCTTAGAAAGTTCCATAAGACATTTGTAAAGTTTATTTAAGCATAAAAAGGAGATCATTATAGAAGCTAATACAGCTTGTATACATGATTTCGGAAAATCTTCTTTTCTTACAAAAAACATACGAAAATCTTTTAAAACTTTAAGATTGTATAAAAGCCTAAATAAGCCGATAAGAAGTTTTGAATGACACTTAAACCTGACATATCACTTCGAAAATGGTTGTATAATAGTAAGAGAACTTTATTTAAAAAGGTAATGAAAGAAAGGATTTCCAGGCCTTACATAACCGTTGTTTTATAATAATTCTTTTTCTGTTTTAAGTCAATTTTTTCGAAAACTGCCCCTCCCACCTAATAGCCGCCTCCAGGGACTGAAAGACTTGTATTTGTATTATTAGCCTTAACACACCTTTCGACTCATAATTTTTTTTGGTTCACTTTCGCACCCGAAAATTTTCTGTGGGCTATGAGACTATTACGATGGTTGAGAATGCAAAACAAAGTGGGTCCGCAATTCAGACTGTCTGTCAGTCCGCACACCTACAGCCTAAACGGCTGATGGGATTTTCTTCAAATTTTCGACTTAAGGTTAATATTGTGAATTATTTTGGGAATTTTATAGAAGGAAAATTGATTTTTTTTTTTTGCTCAACAAATTACGGTACCTGCTATATAATAAATATACAAAAATGTGTTTATTTCAAAAACGGCTCTGAACGTTTTGGCAAAAAAAAATCTAAGGAGTTATTATTAAAGGTATGGTCAAAATTTTGGTAGCAAAAAAATTTTACCAATAAAGGTTATTAACGGTTCCTTTCATATGACCGATTTTTTGATTTTCAAATTTCTCGTTTATTTTTTTTATTCCAGGAGGCCTATTTTAGTTTGAACAATTTTACATATTAAACATTTTCAAAAAAAAATATGTTTTTGATTTTTTAGAAAATATTGAAATTTTCTGTAATCGAAAACAACTTGAAAATATATCTTTTTTTCTGAAATTTTGAGTAATTTTTCGAGAAAAAATACTTTTTATGATATTTTGAGTGACATTTATCTGTTCTACTTTATTATAAGCATCCAAAGAGGGGCAAAATAAATCATTTTAGGTAGGTGTAACATTTAACTAAAGTGAGTAACTTGGCTATTTGTTTGATTTTTGAATTAAAAAAAAAAATTGTTTGCTTACCTAAAAACGGCAGCAAGATCTGAAATAATATAATAATTTAAATACAAAAAAATTTATACATTAGGTAATACACATTTATAGGTAATATTATAAAATATTTGTTTTTTAAATTAAAATAAATTAATTTCAGTTTAGAGCATCAATTTTTGAATTGTAAACTTTTTTTTTAAATTTAATTTTCTATATTTCAAAAAAAAAAATCGGTGCAGGTTCTCCGGGTTCTTGAACAAAGCACTTTTTTGGAGCTATCTATTTTCCACTATAATTTTAGGTAAACAAATTAAGTTATACTATACAAATATATAAACATGAAAGTGGTTGACTTTTTAAGAAATGTTTACTATCTAAAAGCTGTCACAAGCTAACAAAAAAATAATAAACCATACTTCAGGCCGTGAGTGCAATAGTAGCCTAACTGCAATTTTATCGAAATTGAGTTTATTGCGAAAATTGAATCTGTATCATTTCTGCATTTCAATGTTTTAAATTTTCGGCCACATGTCATATAGTACCAGGCCTTTTGTACTTAGGTCAAACACAACAAAATGAAAAACTAAAGTGCAAGAGTGGCCTATCTATCACTTAGTTCACTTTTGCGATCATTTTTATAATAATTTTAACTATAAGCCTGTTAGACCTCAGGTCTTTTAAATGCAATGTACGGCACTAGTTAGAAGGAATAGAAGGAAATGAAAGATTGTTGTTGGCACAGTAGATTGAGAATTACATGTTTATTATCTCATGAAATTCCACGGGTGGCATCCAGTTGAAACTGGAAAATATAGAAAAGAATGCCACCTAGACTGGGGCTCGAACCCACACGTCCAGCTGAGCAGTCAAACACTATATCCACTGTGCCATTGCCACCCGCTCTCATATTTGATTTTATTGTTTGAAAGCTAAGTTAGGCCAATTATTTTACATTTGCTCACAGGAGACATCAATGCAATGAACTTAACATAAGTGGGTACCCTGGTAATGTGACTAAGATTATGGCTCAGCGAAAAAAACCATTCAATGTCATAGATATGAGCCATGCCCAAAGACCACTTTTTCTCTACTTCGAAATTGGAAAAAAAGAACATTTCACAAAAAAGATCGCTACAAAATGCCTTAAGGTTAACAGGATCAAGATTCTTGAGCTTTAATATTTAAAAACCAACCTCTTCTTAATATTTTAACTTACTCTGCAAGTTTTTACCAAAAAATTGGAATAATGGAAATAAAGTTGTGTTTTTTTTGAAAAAATAGCATTCTTTATACTTAATTAGGTATATTCCCTCATATCTCGTCATTGGCTTGGTTGATTTTATCATTATAGTGCGATTCGGTATCTACTCCCAAACAAGTCAAAAAACATTAAATTAAAGAACAAATTATAGACTTTTTTTAACTTTCTGTTTTCATATTTGTTTGTATTAAATTAAAAAAATTCAAAATTACTTATTTAACATGTTTTTTTTCAATTTTGTCGCTATAACGATATACAAATTAGCAAACCTTCTTCAACTGAAGAGTCCAAGTGAGAACACCGGTACGAAATGACAACGTTTATGGACTAAAGGCCGTTAAAAGCTATATTGAATCATTAGGTACTATATCTACGCGACGCCGCGCCGGCCTTCAATGTCTGGCTATGAGAGCAAGTTCATACGATCCAATCGTGCATATATTTTATTTCAGTTCGTATTTCGAAAAAGAATAAGTCAAAGCCTAGCTAGCATCAACCTAAAAACTTTATACCCCGACCCCGATAGAAAACCTAAGGAATTTGAGAAGAATAAGGATTTGTGGGACCTTCTGCAATTTATAACGCTAATACATCACAATTTTTACACTGATCTTAGAAATAACAATTTTATTGCAAATACCGAAAGCACTTTTATGGATCCTAAGCACTGCTGAAAGTGAATACAAATGTTAAATTTCAACTTAATTAAAAAATAAAATAAAATAAAAATTGTTTTATTTACAAATCATCGTTAGAAATAAATTTTAAATTTTAGAGACCACCCTGTGTTTCTTATTTTAAATAATTTGCTTCAGTAAAAATAATTCTCACGTCATAACAATATCATGATGGCCAACAATACTGAAACCGGTACTGTTACATTCGAACAGACTGACAACACAAATTTTGTTGTAATATTTTTGTTCATATTTTGTGACCGTCATTATTTTTTTTTTATTTCCTATGGATCTAGAGTCTGGAAAGTACTGAAACTAACGTGCCACCGGCATTGACTCCCCATAAAACACTCGGTTTTTTTTTTATTATAGCCTGGCTATGGCTAAGGCCATGAAACACTTCTTTTTTATACCAAAAACAGATATGTATTTTATTTTGGATGATAAAAAAAATATGAAACACTCAGGGAGGGATTTTAAGACGTAATAAGTTCCCCGAAATAGAAGACCAACGCCCTATCATTTTAGGATTATATTCGTTTCTGAGAAGGTACTTTTGTATTGAAACGACTGACTGAAGAGCCCATTGTCATATCTGGGCGAAACACATATTTTCTGGAGTTGAGGTCACTTGTACTTATTAATTGAATTTAATTTTAAACGCCATTTATTTGCTTGGATACTAGATTTATTTGGCAGAAAAATAATCTGCTTTTAGCTTACCTACTTTAACCAGGCAATAACGAATACAGAACTAAAAAAGTGAAAGCTAATACAATATTGCTTTAACTCTTAAATTAACTTATTTAATATTTATTAAATATTTGTAGTAAATTTATCAGTTGCGATTTTTTTGTTTTAGGTGTGGTAAATCCGTCTCTGTTTTTACACTCTTTTACATCGCATTAAAAAAATACAAAGAGACAATATTTTTACATCTGAACGACAATATTACGACCTTAGGGTAGGTTCCGTCAGAGTTATTTGCTCGAATTTTGTGGACACTTTTAATGGTTTTTCTTTCTCGTTATCCGCGCTTTTGCGATTCTAACGTGTTTTCTGGTATCGTAAATTTTTTATTTTTTTTTTGTATAAAGCCACTCACCGGAAACTCAAACTCGTGTGTATACCTACATAAATATTTTGTTGGTGGGCCAACACCACAACACAATTTAATGGCTTATAATACGGACTATTTTTAATTGCTCAAAAAATGTTATGGTTATAGGTATGTATAAAAGAGTTGCGCTTTGGTGCTAATAGATGCTGTCCACAGAGGAGTGACTGAATGTTTTTTTAAGCGTTAAGTTACTACAATAGAATTTTCAAGAGGAGGAATTAATTAGATTTTTTTTTTGTATGAGTAATGGGCCGGCCTGTTGAAGGTCAGTAAATTTGACTTTTCATAAAACCGCCGAATATAAAAATTATATGTGAGAGTTAAAAGGTGACTTCCGTTTCTTTGTGTTGACGTATACATACTCGTAGATTTTTTTTGTTGTTTGTTTTGACTGGCTCTTAGGGTAGCTGTGAAAAAAAAGAGTAGGACAAATTTAAGAAATAAAATAGAATAAGAACTGGAATCATATAAAATATTAACAAGCATTAAAATCCACTAAAAAATGAAATGCACGACTGTATCGCGAACGAATTTGAGAAACAGGTTCAATAATATTATGATATTGTAAAAAATAAACTTTTAAAATTTGGCTTATACATAAATTATTATAGAAATTACTATAAATTAAATAATTGAATAGCTTAAAAAGGCATTTAAAAAAGCTAGAGCACAAAATAAGGTATGCCATCTAATTTACTAGATACAAACATATGAATTTATATAAACAAAAATTTTAATTCGTTAGAGCGGTTTACTTAAAAACTAATTTTGTATACAGGGTTATCAACCTTTAAGATGTGTAAAAAATCTTAAGCGTGCAGGTTAGATTAAGACAAGAAAAAAATGTATAGAAGGGAGTGGTCTGTTCTCCACCGCGTAGGTAGGATGGGCAGTTGTATACAAAATTGACTTAAAACAGAAAACAAATTGTTTGAAAAAAAAACAACAGTAAAACATATACACCCCTAAAAATAAAAAAATTTTTAATTGTTGATTAAAAGATAATTCATGAATTAGACTTTCCTAATAATAAAAAAATAAACTGCGTGCAATAGCTAATTGACGTTTAGTAATCAACACGAACGAAAATCTACTACAATCAACAAAATCCCTGACGTCAAGAGTATAAGCTATTTTGCACAAATACTTGCTCACATATTCTGAGATCTTACACACATACTTTCTCATTAAATGGTGAATTTCGTATGCATAGCTGAAATGAAAATGACGTCACCTTACGGGAATGTGTCCACCTCGTCTGTCCCCTGGGTCTTCGCTAACAATAGCAATCAGTTTTTCCATGTTATTCTTGGAGAATCTATATTTGCTCCTAAATTAATTTTTTTTTTATGCGTTGATGTAGACTCCAACATATCCAACATTGCAATTCAATGCAAAAATTCACAATATCGACATGCCATATTAAATTTATATTAACAAATATATCAATTTTCAATTATTTTCAACACTGATGTCAACTTTATTTCTCGTTAATACACCTACTTTGGTGACTTTGTTAATTAAACGTCAAAAAAAGCTAAGTAACTTCAATTTTGTTTTATGAATACATTTTTGCACTTAACAAACTGAATAAAGATTCCTCACGTTTGATTTCCGTTTATGAATACGGGTGATAGTCTAAGAGCCAAGTGCAATTTTTAGGTGTGAACGATAGTGAAATCCCTTTTGTTTTAAGATAGGTTCATACTGTTCGTAAATATGAAAGTCTGGCATGTCGGGGTTGGGGCCTTTGTATTTGCTTGCAGTAGGTACTGCATTAAAAATGCAGTGCATTGAAAATGCGGAGTAGAAACTTAAAAATTATATTTAATAAAAGAGTTCAGTGTTCTACATGACTATGGAGCCAAAAAATTCCGTAGAATCAAATTGCTGCCAGTCGCACTTAAACCTTCAATCTTTGAGTGCGTCTTGCAGACATTTGGACCCACAGAAAAGGTCTAGAAACCCCACGCAGGGGCAAAAAGGGCCAAACATTATATATTGTTGAAATGATTTAAAAGTTTTGGTATTAGCTAATCCTTTATACTCAATTTGTTTAAGTATTGGTGAAGAATACTTTGTAGGTGCATATATCGTGGTATCGAAAAAAAAGTATGGTTGTTTTTTTTTAGCCTTTGGCGAAGGTGGGGGTTTGGAAAAAGCGATTTTCTAATTTTTGGTGAGAAGTACACCACATAAATAAATTTAAAAAATATATGCGATTACCTATGCTCTGTCATTTTCCTTGAGTCCAAACATCATAATCTTGGAAATCCGACGAATATAAATCAAGATATATTAGTTTTTAAGCGAACCTTAATCGATTTTTTTTTTAGCTAGGGTCCTCTTGTGGCATTTCATAAACTGTCCAAGCCGTTTGTGGAGAGATTACATCAAAAATCTTAACTATTGTATTTTGTATTATCCACGAAATATGTAGGAGCCACTATTGGGTCCTAACAACTTAATAGGCTATACAGTGCATACAACCAAGCTTTAGGGCCTTTAAAATAGATGTAGAAGCCTCCAACAGAGCCCCTGGGACCTTCAGGGAAGATTTACCGGCTTTAGCATCTAAAGGGTCTCCAACAGAGTTATAGAGGCCTCCAACAGGGTTTTAAAGGTGTCTTATAGCTCTAGCGCACTTGAAGAAAGATGTAGGGACTGCCAACTGAGATCTAGAGTCTCTAACTAAGGTGTAGAGGTCTCCAACAGAAATGTTAAGATCTCCAATAAAGCTACAGGGCCTCTAACAGAGCTGTGGAGCCCTCCAACAGAGCACTCGGGTCCTTGAAGAGAGGTTTAGGGTGCTACAAGAGGCCTACAAGATCGCTTGGGGCCCACAAAAACTTTATATTTACTGTGGACACCCTCAAAAGACTTATTTAATGAGAAACTTCTCCCCTAATAAACAAAAAGGCAGAAGCCTTTATGTATTTTTTTCTCACCCAAGGGCCCACCGGGCAGAAACCCAGTTGCCCGGGGGCCCAGCCCAAACCATGCTCATATCAAGGGCACTCAGCTATTTAATTAAATACAATTTTGAAGTTTTTCCCTTAGTACCTGGGCTTTAAGACAAAAATGCATTTTCAATGCAGCATCACGTACAAAGGCCCCAACCCTTACATGCCAGACTTTCATATTTGCATATGACCTATCTTAAAACAGAAGTAATTGTCGCTATCGTTAACACCCAAAAGTTGCTGTAGACTCTCGGCCTAATACAATTCTCTGTTATTTTTATTTCCAAAATCCACTGCTATTATCACTTTAAAGTCAAAATACTGAAAACTGGATGGTTCTAGGTTAATTACGCTTCAAGATATTTAAAAATAAATGAACTAACTTTCTTATAAATCTAAGAAGAATCAATTATCAGCAACCAGTGGATTTAGTATCACCAACCTCGCTCTTTTTGTTTTTACTATAAGAAGTAACTAGGTTTCTTTAATTTTTAATATCTTGAAAAGTAAAAGTCCTAGAACCATCCGGAATTTCAGTGTTTGACTACAAATTGATAATAACAGCATTTACTTTAGGTAACAAAAATAGTACAATAATAGTAGAGCGGATGGCCATACCCAATTACTAAAAGTGGGTTACGCCACTTTTGCACTCACAGCCTCATATAATGTTTGACTGCTAACCTTATGGAAGTTTCGGTTGGAGCTCCACTCTAAGTAGCATTTTTTTTTAACAGAAAAACAATCTAGTTTTCGGCAAGGCACTAGAGAGTTTTACAAAGATTCTGACAAGGGGCTAGCAAGGGTTAGCAAAGGCTTGAAAAAGGACCTTGGCGATTATGAACTCTTTTGCCTGGTCAGACAATCTTCAGTTTATATTTTCTGGTTGTCAGTCCAATGTGCTACCCACTGGGATAACTCGCTCTACAAAAATTCGAAAGTGAATAAGTTGCATACACTAATATTTCGTACCATATTGCAACACCAGTACATACAGAATTTTTTTAATTTTTGTTTGCTTTTTAGGTGCAACAACATAGAATAGGTTTTCTGTTCTAACTTGTCTTACGTTATTCTTCGAAATCTGTGCTGCTTTTCTGACTTTGTTAAAAGTGTGATATTTAAAAGAAGACAAAGAAAAGGGAGTAAAAGGTCTCGTATGATACTGGAATTGCATAAATAAATAAAATAAATTGTGTGGCGCAACGGCTCGTAAGGAACCAGTGCCTAAACCTAGTGACTAACAACTCGCAAACATTTCTGTGTGCGCGTGTCGTCAGGAATGGAAGGACCTACAATTTTTTGCCGAATCCGAACGTCTAAACGAGAAACACTTATTCATGACAAGTGATACTCTTGGAGGTTTTGTCAATTCCTCGCAAGAGGCAGTAGCCCTGAAAAAAAAAATCTTTAGTTTTTAGGTGTCACAGCGTGAAAATCCATCGCACTAACCATTACGCTACGGGCTACTACAAAAATTGCTACTACTACTACTGTTGAAATTGCATGCTGCTTGTAATTTTTTTGGAGTGCAAGAACCAAAACATTTTCAACAAGTTTTAACCAGGGAGGGCCTCACGATTGTTTGAAAAGTTTCCCTCGTCTAAATATTTGCTAATCAAATCCAGAAAGGGCTTTTCAAGTATCCGACAAGTTTTCCTCGTATGGATCTTCCTTACTGTAAAATTACTAGGGTCTTGCCCAAACTGGACAGACACTTGGAATTTTTTCAACTAACATCTTATTCTCAATCCACTGTTCCAACAAAAATTCTTTCCTTTCCTCTATTCTTTCTAATAAGTCGTGCATTGCAATCAGAAGACCTGAGGTCTTACAGGCATATAGTTAAAATGATTGTTATTATTACTTATAAGTTGGCTTATGCAAAATTTCAAAAATTGTATGTGGACAAGTCTACCCTATTTAAAAATATGCATTTAAATAGAATTGTTTGAATTAGTTTGTTTGAATTGATTAAATTCCTAAGCTTTAGTAGTTTGAGCTAAGAAAAATAGATATATGAAATATGATTTTATTTTTTGAAAAAATATAATTTAATCCAAACAAAAATATTTAAAATCCTTGGAGGGGTTTTTAATCAAATTAATTTCTTTTTCGATGATTTTTAGTCCAAAGTCCTTTCAAGTTCATATAAACAAAATTAAATAGACAGAACTTGGGACCAAAATGCACAGAAAATCACGGAAATTTAGAGTAAAGGAACAGACATAATTTTGAAAACATTTTAAGGAAAAAAAATTAAAGCGCCAATTCTTAAATTTAATCCCACAACATTCTTAAAAAAAAAAAAAATATATTACCAAAAATTCCTCCCCAAAATTCTTCAAATTTTTAATAATATAATCAACCAAAACAATCAATTGACATCGCTTGTAATTCAATCTCGAATCTTAATGAAGAACATTTTTAGTGAATGGGGACCCACCTCTATAATATTTTCTATATAACCAAGCCATGGTCGTTAATTAGTAGTGACAGTGTCGAGACAACTGTGACAACACCTTACCTATCCCAACCATAAACTTGATGTGCATAGGTAGGCTATTTTTTTTCATTTCTTATCCAAAGGTTAAATCAAACAACAACAACACAAAAAATATGATAAAATAGAAACCATTCCATTAAAAAATATGTTGTCGTTATAACTTTTATGAGAGATAAAATTTTCCTCATCGTCACGATAAAGATGCCACAGCCCACAGCGAGAGAGTCAAAATCGAGGAAAATTATTAATCGAATATTAAACCAAATAGGACCATCCACTTGACTTTCACCTCTCTAGCATGATGCGAGTTCATATCTTTTTTTGTATAATAAACCTCTAAGATGTAGCTTCCATATCCCCACCTCCAAAATCAGACAGAAGCAATGAATTTCTTTCAACACAAAAGGAGTCTTTTGAAATATCTTACGACTACCATAACCTACTACCAATGGGTTTCATTCCCGCTGTGTTAATTGGATAACATTGAAAGAAGCCATAAATAAAAAATTTCCCATCTTCATACTTTTTTTTCTGTTCCGATTGTCTGCAGGAATCTAGAAATGCATTATACCTATTCGACGACCACAACACCTGAGGGCTAAAATAAAAATGTTACCCAATAACGACATTTCTACTCATAAATAATAGAAACAAAAAAAAACTACAAACAAGGACTCCGGAGTAGTATAGGAGGTATTATAGTCTGCAATGGTTTGCCCAAAATAGAATTATAGACAAAGTGGCCAAACAATAAAAATTGCATTCGTGGCTTTTTGTCTTGGTTGTACTGTAGATTGTTTATTTTTTGGGGTGGGTTTGTACTCAACAAACCTGGCAAAGGCACAAAAGATGGTCGATGAAGATGTCTTCTGACCAAAAAACCATTCCCCCATTTTAGTATTGTTGAGTGCTATAGCTATATGGAACTGTATGGCTGTCTGAAATAAAATTACAGTTAAATGGATCCTTGTTGCATCATGAGAACGAAATTTATGGTCATTAGGTCGTAACAACTCAACCAAAAATAACAAAATTCGAATGTGAGTTTTCGAATACCATTAAACGACCAAATATAATATAATAATAACAAACAATTTTATTGTATGTTATATTTTTTTATTTTATTTTGTCTCGAAGTAGAACGAAGAGTCCTTTTTGGCTCAAGATGGAAGTCCTTTCTTGGTTCTGTTGGAGAACGAAATATAGTGCTGGTATTATAATGATTTTCCAGTAGTAGAATGTGTCTAATACAGTGGGGCGAAAAAGAAAAGAATATGCCAGCACTGAAAACTGACATTAAACCCAAGAAACAATTTCTAAGTATAAGTAAAAATTCATTACAGTGCGATTGATCTGGCTTGACTGTCTAGAATTAAAGGGGCTTCCATCAGGCGTCCTTCTTACTTCCGAATTACCATTTTAAAATGCCAGAAGTCTCGTTTTGAATCTGTAGACTTGAATTCTGATTGTGCCAACTTTTTTGACAGCGACCTTGAATTTTATTGGAGAATTTCTTTTAATAAATAACTCACCCTTTGCCCCAATATATTATACCCTAATGATACCTAAGGGAATATCCTCCAAAAGATATTGGTCCAAACTACAATAAGTAAATGGCCGTTTGAAGCAACACAAAAACAATAAATAAAAAATCAGTTCTTCTTTTCACTGAAATGTAGAGTTGGAATAGAATCACTGGGTTCTCTCCGCTGGTATTATTCAAAATCCCAGGTTAAAAGCCGTGGTGTATACAAATGTTACATCAAAGTTCAAAGAACGAGAAAATTCAATTTGTTCTTTAGCGAACTATTCAAATTTGAATTTTATTTTCTGTTATCGATCGCGAAGGAAAAATAATAGGCTGGAATCTGAAAAATATGATTTATCACTAACTAACTCAGGATCCATTTTGTTGTTGTTTAAAATAAATTATTTTTCATCTTCCATGAGCAAGGTATAGGTATTGTAATTATTGTGCATTAACTAACAAAATATAATTATTACTATTTTTCTTATAATGCTTAAAATTTTTCTTCGTATAAATCAAAACTGGTTCACTTTTTTTTTTTTTAATTATCACCATT